>JALJVW010000067.1:415000-1072500 GCA_024865655.1 Emberiza elegans | reverse complement strand
GAAATGTGCCCTGAATGCCACCTTGGAATCTGATGCTCGGGATCCCACTGCAGGTTTAATGCCACTGTAAGGCCCACATGGCTCAGTGTAGGGGGATCAGGCAGGTAAATGAGGGAGAATTATTCCTGTTTTATGGATTTCTGGAGATGCTGGCTGCAGGATCCTGTCTGTGAGCTCAGGGTTTGTTGGCCACTGAAAGAAACAGATGACTCTGTGGTAAATGTCATTATTTGATGTAATTCACACTTCTTTGTCCTCTCTGACAGAAACAGTGAGGAAAGGCAAAGGGCTGAGAATGGGTTAAGAGGGGAGGGGCAGCAGCACGAGCAGATTTAAAGCATGAATTACTGCATGCAAGGCAAACGGCAGCCTGTTGGTGTGTGTCACCCAAGGGGGCGGACAGAGTGACCTCATGGTGCCTGTCAGACCCAGCCCCATCCCTGCGGGTGTGTGTGACAGCCCCCAGCCCCGTCCCTGCGGGTGTGTGTGACAGCCCCAGGCCCAGCCCCGTCCCTGCGGGTGTGTGTGACAGCCCCCCAGCCCCAGCCCCATCCCTGCGGGTGTGTGTGACAGCCCCCAGGCCCAGCCCCGTCCCTGCGGGTGTGTGTGACAGCCCCCCAGGCCCAGCCCCGTCCCTGCGGGTGTGTGTGACAGCCCCCCAGGCCCATCCCTGCGGGTGTGTGTGACAGCCCCCCAGGCCCATCCCTGCGGGTGTGTGTGACAGCCCCCCAGCCCCATCCCTGTGGGTGTGTGTGACAGCCCCCCAGGCCCATCCCTGCGGGTGTGTGTGACAGCCCCCCAGGCCCAGCCCTGCGGGTGTGTGTGACAGCCCCCCAGCCCCAGCCCCAGCCCCATCCCTGCGGGTGTGTGTGACAGCCCCCCCGGCCCAGCCCCATCCCTGCGGGTGTGTGTGACAGCCCCCCAGCCCCATCCCTGCGGGTGTGTGTGACAGCCCCCAGCCCCAGCCCCAGCCCCGTCCCTGTGGGTGTGTGTGACAGCCCCCAGCCCCATCCCTGCCCAGCCCCCAGCCCCGTCCCTGTGGGTGTGTGTGACAGCCCCAGCCCCATCCCTGCAGGTGTGTGTGACAGCCCCAGCCCCATCCCTGTGGGTGTGTGACAGCCCCCAGGCCCAGCCCGTCCCCTGTGGGTGTGTGTGACAGCCCCCAGGCCCAGCCCCATCCCTGCGGGTGTGTGTGACAGCCCCCCAGGCCCAGCCCCGTCCCTGTGGGTGTGTGTGACAGCCCCCAGCCCCATCCCTGCGGGTGTGTGTGACAGCCCCCCAGGCCCAGCCCCGTCCCTGTGGGTGTGTGTGACAGCCCCCAGCCCCATCCCTGTGGGTGTGTGTGACAGCCCCCAGCCCCGTCCCTGTGGGTGTGTGTGACAGCCCCCCAGCCCCATCCCTGTGGGTGTGTGTGACAGCCCCCAGCCCCGTCCCTGTGGGTGTGTGTGACAGCCCCCAGCCCCATCCCCAAGCCCCCAGGCCCATCCCTGCGGGTGTGTGACAGCCCCCAGCCCCAGCCCCATCCCTGCGGGTGTGTGTGTGACAGCCCCCAGCCCCGTCCCTGCGGGTGTGTGTGACAGCCCCCAGCCCCATCCCTGTGGGTGTGTGTGACAGCCCCCCAGGCCCATCCCTGCGGGTGTGTGTGACAGCCCCCCAGCCCCATCCCTGCGGGTGTGTGTGACAGCCCCCCAGCCCCAGCCCCATCCCTGCGGGTGTGTGTGACAGCCCCCCAGGCCCAGCCCCGTCCCTGCGGGTGTGTGTGACAGCCCCCCAGGCCCCTCTGCCCGCGGTGGGCCCCAGCAGAGCAGGGCCAGCGCCAGGCAGGGCAGAGCTGTCCTGGGCACAGGCTCTGTGCCTCACTGCCCCGCTCCAGCCCTTCCCAGGAAACCTGGGGGCGCAAACCCAGCCCTGCCCTGCCCCAGGGACGCGGCGCGCCGTGGCTGAGGGCTCGGGGGCAAGCTTAGGTCGTGCTTGACAAACGCTGCAAAACCCTTAACTCGTCTCAGGGTCACTGCTGGGCCTGGAGAGCTGGGCTTGGGTCACACGGGTACCCACTCAGGTACCTCACAGGTACCCAGGCACAGCCTCAGGTACCTCACAGGCACCCAGCCACAGCCTCAGGTACCCCACAGGTACCCAGGCACAGCCTCAGGTACCCCACAAGTATCTCAGGTACCTCACAGGTGCCTCACAGGTGCCTCAGGTACCCAGGCACAGCCTCAGGTACCCCACAGATACCTCACAGGTACCTCAGGTGCCTCACAGGTACCCAGGCACAGCCTCAGGCACCCCACAGGTACCTCACAGGTACCCAGCCCCAGCCTCAGGTACCTCACAGGTATCTCAGGTACCCCACAGGTACCCAGCCCCAGCCTCAGGTACCCCACAGATACTTCACAGGTATCTCAGGTACCTCACAGGTACCTCAGGTGCCTCACAGGTACCCAGCCCCAGCCTCAGGTACCTCACAGGTACCTCAGGTGCCTCACAGGTACCCAGCCCCAGCCTCAGGTACCCCACAGGTGCCTCACAGGTATCCCAGGTGCCTCACAGGTACCCAGCCGCATCCTGAGCTGCAGCCTGCCCCGTGCTCCCCCTGTCTTTGGCATTAATTCCAAGGATGAAGCCCAAAGGAAGCTGCCACTGGGTAATTCCAGCAGTTTCCCTGGTGTCAGACCCCCAGGCTGCTGCTCGGAGGCTCTGGGGTGTGCCCAGGGGGACCAGCCTGGGCTGCACCTGCCCCTGGGTGTGTTGCATGGGGCAGGCAGAGTGCCAGCAGAGCCCAGGGGGGCAGAGGGGGGTGGCAGGTGAGGGCTGTGATGGTGCCAGGACCAGCTCGGCCCGGCTCAGCCCGGCTCGCCCTGCTGGGAGCTCGCAGGCCAGGCCGAGCTGGGCCAGCCTGCCTTGCCCCAGGAGCTTTGCCCTGAGGGTTTTGCGGGGCTCCCTGGGGCCGGGGGCAGCCCCCCTCCCCTGCCTCCTCACCCTGCGCTGAGCTATTTTACAATTTAATCTGAAGTCAGTGTTTAGCTGTTGCCCAGGTGACGGCTCAAACACGCCTCACCTCGCGGCCTCCCTGCAGCTCCAGGGCGCTGGGAAGCAGAGCCGGTGCCAGGCCTGAGGAAATGAGCTTTGCAGCCTCGCCAGGCCGGCCCGGAGCTCTGCAGAGCCCTGCAGATTCCAGGGCAGGCAGCTCATCCAGCACACAGTGCTGACACAGCCCCTGGGCATCCCCCTGTGCACAGCAGCTCTGGGATGGACCCTGGGCGCAGTGCCCTGCTCTGGGGGTGCCACAGCCCCACACAGCCCTGCAGGATGAGCCCTGGCACCAACCCTGGGCTCCCAGAGCGCTGCAGGGGCCAGCAGTGGCAGCCACCCAGCAATGCTCACCCCAGCAGCTCTGGGATGGACCCTCGGGGCAGTGCCCCGCTCTGGGGGTGCCACAGCCCCACACAGCCCTGCAGGACACTGCCCCGAGCCCTGGCACAGGAGCTGGCACCAGCACTGGGCTCCCAGAGCCCTGCAGGGGCCAGCAGTGGCAGCCACTCAGCAATGCTCACCCCAGCAGCTCCTGGCGTCACAAGGAACATTGTCTGGATACAGAGGGTCTGTCAGGGCTGCTGTCCCTCCTGCAGCCCTCACATCCCCTGTGCTCGGCTCCCAGGGCAGAGCACACCCCTGGCACTGCTGCTACCTGATGTGCCACGGGCACAGCTTCACCTGGTGTGCCACGGGCACAGCTTCACCTGTCCCAGGTGCCAAAAACCATCAGGGGCTCCTGGGAGCTGGCAGCCCTGTGCTCCTGCAGCCTGGAGCCCTGCCTGCCTGCCCACAGCCACCCCTGAGGTGTTCCACACCCACAGGCAAGGCACAGCAATTCTGTGCCATGTTCCACACTCACAGGCAAGCCAGAACAATTCTGTGCCATGTTCCACACTCACAGGCAAGCCAGAACAATTCTGTGCCCATGTTCCACACTCACAGGCAGGGCAGAACAATTCTGTGCCCATGTTCCACACTCACAGACAAACCAGAACAATTCTGTGCCCATGTTCCACACTCACAGACAAACCACCACAATTCTGTGCCATGTTCCACACTCACAGACAAACCAGAACAATTCTGTGCCCATGTTCCACACTCACAGACAAACCAGAACAATTCTGTGCCCGTGTTCCACACCCACAGACAAACCAGAACAATTCTGTGCCATGTTCCACACTCACAGACAAACCAGAACAATTCTGTGCCATGTTCCACACTCACAGACAAACCACCACAATTCTGTGCCCATGTTCCACACAGGAGCCCCTTGCCAAGCCCCTCTGGAGCCCTGATCAAACACTGTGGGGCAGCTCCTTTGTGCTGAGAGATGAAACCACCCCTGTCATGAACCTGGGTGCCCAAAGCCAAGTTTAGAGCCAGTCTAGACGCAGCAGGGTATTTATAACCCTGGCAGCCAGTGGGGTGTAAACAACATTCAGCAGCCTGAGCACAGAGTTATTTATGCATCAAAGGGCTGGAGGCAGGTACCACAGCCCCAGGGCAGCAGCACAGCTGGATGGGCACTGGGAGAGCTGCACCAGCAGTGGGAGGATCCTTGGGAAGCAGGGTCGGGGGGTTTGGGATGGGACACAAGAGCAGGTGACCGCTGACCCAGCCCCTGAGCTCCACCGGCCCCATCTCACTGGCAATCTACAGTATTCAAGAATAATTCTGATTTTACCTATTGCCACAAGGACTTAAAATGAGTGAGGAGCAGCTTAAAGGCTCTGCCATTACCTGAGATGTAGGCAAATCTCCGTTCTATCACAACAGAAAGAAACATCCATATCCAGCAGGTAAAATTCACAATGAAGCTCTGCTGACAGCCTGGCACGACAGCAGCTCTCTCTCAAGGGTCAGAACTGGCTAATTCATGGCAGTAGCACAAGTCAGGAGCTCTGCTGCCCCCTGAGCACGAGGGAACATGAGTGCAGTGAGCCTGCAGCTGCCCGGGCACGAGGCAGGGAGGCATTACTGGCTAGTCCGTCTCTGCAGCTCCTTGCCATTCGCTCAATTTAATGCAACATAGGTGCAGTACACTATGAAACGAGGTTTGGATGACATTATCCTGGGCTGACAATGCAGATAAAGATCTAGCTGGGAAAACAGAAGAATTACAGAATTATTTGTTTCAGAATATTGGTCTGGTTTTGGGTAAAGCTGATTTCCTTGATCCTTTGGGCTGAAATGGGATGGAAGCACATTATTTTTGCCTGGGAGCTGGCTCTGGCTTCCTTGTGGAAACCCCATCCATAGAGAAGGCTCACAAGATGAATTTATTTCCATCTTGGCCTTGGTACAGCTATCAGGTAGGGGCTTTAGGTGCCTGCATTTCTGTCTCTGTGCTGTGCTATCAGCGTGGCTGGGTCTGTCTGTGGCCACTGATGTCCCAAAGCCCTGAGAGGACACCTGAGACAGCCTGGCGGGGAGGGATGGAGTCTCTGAGAGCAGGCTGAAGGAAGTTTCCATGTCAGATCTGCCTCCAGCCCTTCAGGGCAAGGAGAGTCCCACCAGGAGCCTGGGCAGGCTCCCTCCCCTCTCCTCTCCGCTCTTGCCTCACAGGGGTTTGGGTTTCTGCCTCTGGGAGGGAGAACCGGTTCTGCAGGTCACGCTGGGGACAAAGAGCCCGGGCTCGTGTGGCAATAAATGCCCCTCTGTGTCCCCTGTGTGACCTGCATGTCATGAAACACCTCAACCTTCCACCCGGAAAGCAACTTTTACAGACATAATTGGCTGTAATAACAGCCTGCAGAAACACTCCACTTTCTCCCGGGGATCCCACGCACCGGGCAAACATCTGACCTACAAACCTCAGCCCCGAGCACAGAGGTGTCACTGTCACCCCGAGGTGGATCGTCCCAGCAGAAAGGCACTGCCCGAATATCAGCTCATCCTGGAAGTCAGAGAGAGGTCGAGGGGCTGGGTGCTGCAGTGCAGGCACTGGGAACGTGTCCCTCCTGCCTGGCAGGGGAGGCGCGGGTGCCAGGCTGTGCTCTCAGGGCTCTGCTGCCTTCTCTGTGGGTGAACCAGGCTTGGGGGACAGGGGCGGGCAGCACAGTCCAGGGACCCACAGGTCATGGAGAGCTCCTGGTGGATGTGCCAGCACAGCCTCTCCCTGTGCCCATCTGAGCTGGAGGAATTACACTGTCACAGACATCTTTTATGGAAAATCCTTTCCTGAGGATTCCTCCTCCTGAGAAGCTGGGAGGCCTCAGGAACAAAATTCAAACATTGATTATCTGCTGCTGTGGGATGCAACAGGTGCACCTGGGATTGGCCCGTGTTGGTTGTTTCTAATTAATGGACAATCACAGCCCAGCTGGCTCGGACACAGAGCCGAGCCACAAACCTTTGTCATCATTCTTTCCTATTCTATTCTTAGCCAGCCTTCTGATGAAACCTTTTCCTTCTATTCTTTTAGTATGGTTTTAATGTAACATATATGATAAAATAATAAATCAGCCTTCTGAACCATGGAGTCAGATCCTCGTCTCTGCCCTCAGCCTCGGGCCCCTGTGAACACGGTCACATTACATCAGCCCAGGCACTTGGGTTGAGAGAGACAAAGAATTGGGCAGCACAGAGAGCCAAGCTGAGCAATCCTGCCCAGCACAAGGGTGGCACAAGTCTCCTTTCTCTGATTTAACCTGGGAATTCTGCTGGACCCTCACAGGGAAGAGGGCTCTGGGCAATTTGCTGAGTTCTGTTGTGAACCCCATCACTGGTGGGTTGATTCCTCCCCGCTGGCTGTGCAGACACTGCCCTGTGATAAGGGGATCATTGCTGAGCGGTTATAAATAACCGTCAGACAACCAAACAGGGCCACTCGGGCTGTGTTACTCACAGCAAACGTGTCAGCCAAAGTTCTTCCAGCAGGAAACTGCATTTCCCACCCTTTGTCTGCCTCACTCTCTCCTCCCTTCCCAGAGGTGTCTGAGGTGTTAACTCCTCTCTCCCCAAAGTGCTTTCCTCTGCAGTTCCCACTGCCTGCCCTTCCTGCAGCATGGCAAGGGGACAGGGAGGCACAGACACTCACTTTGGGGGGACACTGGTCCCTGGGATCCTGTCCTGACCCCAGGTTTGGGAGGAGCACTCTGGCACAGTGGGGACGTGCCGGGCCAGCGCTGCCCTTGTGACAGTGATTTGTGTCATTTAAGCAATAAAGAAGCTACAGTCAGGTCCTGGCAGTGAGTCAGAGCAGACAGAAGGGAATAAGGGATGGAAAGTCACAGCTCTGAGTTGCTCAGGACAAAGGGCCCAAGGCTGGGGACAAGACCTGGCAGGGGCAGCAGGGAATCCACCCAGGACAGGGCAGTGCTGTGCCCAGTGGCCCTGTGCCAGAATGCATGGGAATCTCAGCTGGGAGAGAAAACTGGGGCCAGGCCATTTTCAGGTAGCAGTGAAAAGGCTGCAAGGGTGATGATGCTGTTCCCAAAGACACAGCTGAGATTACAGAGAAATTAATGTTACACAATTGTGCTTTATGGAGACCCGGGCAGGGTTGTTTTTCCCTGAAGTATCTCCACTAGCTGTTCTCAGAAGTTACTGAGCAGAAGACTCAGTTACACCAGTTCCTAATATAGCCAGTTATATGATCATGGGCTATGCTGTTAAAAATTTTGAGTCACCCATTTGTCCACTACTAATGGTAAAGGTCTTTACTCTGTGGAAACTCTTCCTACTGGAGATTGAACTGACTCAAGGGAACATTTATTTTGGGAGACTGTCCTTTAAAAAGAAAACAGGGTGAAAAAAAAAAAAAACCCAACAAACAACTCTGAGCACTATTCACGTTTATTCACGTCTCAGTGAACTGCTTCCTGTGCAGACAGAGCAACAGAAACCAGGCAACACCCAAAGCCAGAAGCACAGTGTCCTGGTGAGGAGAGCTCGGGACTGGGATCCAAGAGGCTGTGGCTCAGTTCCCAGCTCTGCCCTGGCCTTTTGCTGCCATTCAGGGAGTCAGTTCATTGCCGTGCCTCAGTTTCCCTGCTCTGTGACGCACACAAGCTAGGCTAAGAAGGTGTTAAATATCCCTTCTGGAATAAGGGATATTTGCCTCATTCAGCCTCAGCTCATCCCTGTCCTGATGTGTTTGCTGCACTTCATTCCCTCTAAAGGATCCTGCACTTCAAACACTTTTCCTTAGAATAAAAGGGGGACAAAAAGTACACTAATAAATAAACAAACCACAGCTCCATCAGGCAGGAAGAAAAAACCAGAAAAATGCAGACAAAGAGACTCATTTGGCTAGGTGACATCCTGCCCAGCAAATCCCTGATTGCCCGAGGTGCATCTGTGAGTGGAGCAGCTCTGCGTGCTCAGTTTGGGGAGCAGGGGGAGATGGAAACCACACAGAAATTAAATCATGGAAACCACACAGAAATTAAATCACGGAAACCACACAGAAATTAAATGAACTCCTGCAGTGGGCGAAGGACAGGGGGGACCCCAACAAGGCCAGAAGGCAGCACCCCCTTTGTGAGCCCTGCTGTGCTGAGGGCAGCGGGGTGGGCTGGCCCTGGTGTCCGTCTGTTTGTCTGTCTGTGGCTCCCCGAGGTGGTGGTTTCAGATCCTGTCTGCCCCGAGCCCCACGCTGAGAGAGACAGGGAGGGAAAGGAGAACAGCCCAGGGCAGAGCTCTGTGGAGGAAGTCAGGGGCCGGCTGTTCCTGCTGTGTCCGGACATGGGAGAGGCTGAAAGCGCCCTGGGAGCTCCCCCAGCCCCTCCGAGCACCTGCAGCAGAGCCTGCGCGCCCCAGCCAGGCTGGGCTCCTCTGGCCAGCCCGCAGGAAAGGTGCTCTGCCCTCAAAATAGGAGATGGGTCAGCATGACCTCACTAAAAGTGTGCTTTGGACTGGTTTTAAAAGAAAGAAATATGTCAAAAAGCACTGCTCCCTTCAGCCCTTTATGCTGAGGCACCAGGAGCACTTAAGGACATTCATACAACAGAGAGAAAGGTGCCTTTTGGGCTCGGCCTTTATAGGCGACCAACAGCTTGGACACAGAAGTGATATTCCCCTTTACACCCAAATTAAACATTTTTGCCAGAAGAGAAAATGAAATTATTCCCCACACCCTGCCCAGGGACCTCTTTGCTGTCTTGTTTTACTACACACGAACCTTCTCACTCCCCTTTGTGGTGCAGGTGAGTGAAAGAGCCACGTGTCAGTGAGAGAAAACACAAATGCATGATTTTAAAACTTTGCTTTGTTGCGGTGTGGAGCAATGGGAAGGGGTTTCTTCAAACCTTCTATTGGCATGAAGGGTTCTTTAAACCTTCTATTTCTTTAAACTTCCTATTGGCATGATGTCCTGTGCTAGGAAAGGCTCCAGAAACTGGGAGGATGTAGAGAGTCAGGCGTGAAATGTGTATATTTAGTAAATACCGTTATATTAGATCATGTTTCTTAACATTGCTCCTCTGTAACTGGCTGCATATGAACAAAACAAAAACATAAAAACATTTGTCTCTATTAGAGAAAAGAAATGGTGAGCAGAGAGCAAGCAGAGCAGCTGCAGGGCAGGTTTTGGGCACTGCGTGAGATGGGCCAGCAGGAACACACGTGGCTAAAACCAAACTGCTCACAGGTCTGAGATCAGAGCACAGCGAGGAGCCCCGAGCAGCTCCGAGAGGCTGGGCAAGCCTGCAGTGAAGCGCAACTAGGAACAGGCCAGAAACAAGTTATCTAAAACATTGACAGGCTTAAAAAACTACATTAATTCTTTCCCTGCAGGTAGAAAGCTCTATTTTTCTGCTTGAGATGCAGAGAGGGCCGGGAAAACAGTTTCAGTGAAAACACGCGCAGTGAAAGAGCGGCAGGGCTGCTCTTCCCTTTCCTGGCACCCTCTTTTCAATAAAGCCCTGAAATCCAGTGAATGGCTCTTCCCAGGGATCACAGGAGGGGGGTGACCCTGGGAATTGGGGGTGTCATTTCTGGGGTCTCATTCCTGGGGGTGCCGTTGCTGCAGCCCCAGGTGACAGGAGTGGGGTGGGTGACCCTGGGAGGATGGGGTGTCATTTCTAGGGGTGTCATTGCTGGGGGTGTCATTGCTGGGGGTGTCATTGCTGCATTTCTGGGGGAGCCATTCATTTCTGGGGATCATTCCTGCAGTCCCCAGGCCCCAGACAGCAGTGGGGTGACCCTGGGAATTGGGGGTCTCATTTTTGGGGTGCCATTCCTGGGGGTGTCATTGCTGCAGCCTCAGGCTGACAGGAGTGGGGTGACCCTAGGAATTGGGGGTCTCATTTCTGGGGTGCCATTCCTGGGGATCTCATTCCTGCAGCCCCAGGCTGACAGGAGGAGCTGCAGCCAGAACCTGAAGGAGCAGGAGAAGCCCACAGAGGCCAAAGCAGCAAGAAGTGATGCCAGGCAGGGTGGAACTGGGGCTATGGGGGTGCCCAGGTGGGTTTTGAGCTGCCCAGCTGTGAGCAGGAGGTGTCAGGGGCACCGTGAGCCCCAAACCCACTGGTGGGAGTTGCTGCTCAGCAGGAGCACGGAGCTGCTGCGTTTTTTGGGTTGGTTTTCTTTCTTTTTTTTTTTTTTTTCTTGAAAACCCTAAAGAGATGAGCAGCTGAAAGGGGAACCAGCACTGTTCACTGCCTCCTTAGAAACGCCTGGTGGAATCCCAGCCAGCAGGGAAAAGGGCTTGGGATGAGAAATGAGGAGGGCTGCTGGTGCCAAGCCCGGGCAGAGAGTCCTGGCACGGGGCTGGTGAGAGCATCCATCCCTCCCACACTTCCCTGTGAGGAGGGGAAAGAAAAACTGACAAAAAAAGAGGGAAAAAAATAAGGGAAAGAGAGGAGAAAAAGAGAGAGAAGGAGAGAGAGGGAGGGAACAGCAACCCAACGTGGTTGGAATAACTCAGCTCACTGCAGCCTGTCCAACAACAGCCCTGGCGGATCATAAAACAGCCTCTCACATCCATGTGGTTTGTGCTGCTAGGAGACAAGGTACAAACACACAGCCTCACACCAGGCCCTATAAAAACCTTATATTCCCCCTCAGACCCAGAGTTCATCTGAAGAATTTGCATCACCTAATTAGAACCAAGTTTTAAAGTCATCAAAAATAGCAGAGCAGGAAAAAAATCCATGAATAGCCCCTTTCCTTTCCTTGCCCCCTTTCTGTGATTTTTGTTACCATAAAAGTTGAAAAGTACCTTTGTGACTCTTTTCCAGGCAGTTTCCACGCAGGGGCTCTGCCGGCAGGTTTGACTCCGGGCACATTTGAGGGCTCAGTCGTTTCCTCTCAGGTGAGCCCCATTGCCCTCCCTCTGCGGGGACAGCTCTCACCTGGGCAGCACAGGGAGCTGCTGCCAGCACTGTGGGGCTGCTTTTCTGCCCAGAGAAACCAGTCTTTGCTATCACAGACACTGCCATCACGTTTCTCTTTTATTTTAATTTTCTGTATATCTTTGTGTTCTCCTTCAAGCCAATCTTTGCTATTACAGACACTGCCATGATATTTCTCTTTTATTTTCATTTTCTTTCTTTGTGCTCTCCTTCAAGCCAATCTTTGCTGTTACAGACACTGCCATCGTGTTTCTCTTTTATTTTCATTCTCTGCGTATCTCTGTGTTCTCCTCCAGCTGCACACTTTGATGAAGACAGGCAGTTTCTCTTTTATTTTCATTCTCTGCGTATCTCTGTGTTCTCCTCCAGCTGCACACCAGGATGAAGCAGGCAGAGCTGCAGGTGCTTACGCTGGTGCTGTCTCCCTGCAGCAAAGGCACTCCCAACAAGCAGCTCAAAACAAGGGGGGGCTGCTCCCTCTTTCACCAGGTCTCACCTGGAGAATCCACCTGCCCCTTCGCCCTGCCCTGGCAGAATGGGGACATTTGTGACACGGTGGATTAAACATTCCATAAAAATAACCTGGGAACGGACGTGGGGCCCAAGGAGCCCAAAGGTAACAAGATCCGCAGCAGCATCTTTGTTTCTCTTGGCTGCAGGGATGTTTTCTCAGAAAGCTAAACAAAACAAAACAAAACAAAACAACTTCCCCTTCCCAGTTACTCCCCTCTCCAAAATAATTTGGCTTCAGGAGAGTTTCCTTTGGCTTCTTCTCCTCCCACCTTTGTTTGATGCTTTCAGGGTGCCCCATTCCACTTCCCACAGCAGAGGAGTTCCCAGCAGGACTGGCTGGAGGGTGGCACTGAGAGGGCAGCTCCTCCTGCCAGGGGTGTTCCTGGAGCTGCTCTGTTTCCCTGCAGACACGCTCTGAATGCTCAACATCTCCAGCTTTGCTCCACCAGCGCCTGATGTGGGGTTTTCTCATGGAGCCATTCTGGCGGACCCTAAATGAATGGGTCATGCTCAATTAAATTACCAATTACATTTGGCAGTCCCATTTTAATGCTGAATCCAAGGAAATCTGCCTTTTTAATAGAAGGCAGGCAGTAAAGAGTGAAACAAAAGGTCAGTGCTAGATTAGGAGGAGGGTTTAAAGCAAGAGACAGCAAAAATGTCACTGCATTTAGGTGCTTCTGTTAAAAAATCCGCATTCCCAGCCACATGGAACATATAAATATATACATATATACATGTATACACACACATATATACACACACACATATATATATGTGTCTATATATATACATATATATATATGTATATATATACATATATATGTGTATATCTATATATATCTATATATATCTATATCCATATATCTATATATCTATATCTATCTATCTATCTATCTATCTATCTATATATATATATATATATATATATCAGCCTGGAAACAAAGCTGCATGTTGGTGGCACACCTGGGGCAGATACAGAGCTCACACACAGCTCTGAAACTCAGCCAATAAACGTGCTAGGTGTGAGATATTCCTTCTCTGTGCTTTCTTTAGGGGCCTTTTGTGGTGCAGGGACAGCCAGCACCACAGCCTGGGCTCCAGGTGATGCTGAGCTGTGGTGGTTCACAGGGGTTCTTGGATGAGGGAAGAGACCAGGATCTGACTCCATGGTTCAGAAGGCTTGATTTATTATTTTATGATGGATATTACATTAAAACTATACTAAAATAATAGAAGGAAAGGTTTCATCTGAAGACTAAGAATAGAATAGGAAAGAATGATAACAAAGGTTTGTGGCTCAGCTCTCTGTCCAAGCCAGCTGGGCTGTGATTGGCCATTAATTAGAAACAACCCCATGAGACCAATCCCAGATGCACCTGTTGCATCCCACAGCAGCAGATAACCATTGTTTGCATTTTGTTCCTGAGGCCTCTCAGCTTCTCAGGAGGAAGAATCCTCAGGAAAGGATTTTCCATGAAAGATGTGTGCGACACTGATCCTCCCTCCCTGGAGCCCCTTTGCGCAGGGAGCAGCTCAGGCCTGGCCACGAGCCTGCCCCAAGGTGGCCACGCTGGTCACACAGAGAGGCTCTGCTGGTGAGCTCAGAGTCTGAGGAGACAAATCCCAGAGCACAAAGAGAAAAGGATGTTTTCCTTTCCGCTGGACAGAACACAACTTTTCTGGCAGGCCCAGGCAGGACAGTCTGTCCACTTTGGCAGCGCCCTGCACGCCTGGACGTACACAAGTGTGTTTGTACATGCAGCCTGCCTTGATTAGCCAATCCCTGTCCAAGAGGATTTGGCAGGAAGGATATCTGAGAGCATTCAGGAACAGCCTGCAGCGTGCTGCTCCCCTCACACAGCTCCAGCACCTTTGGAGCCGCTGGGAAAGCGCCCGCAGGAGATGCCCTGGGTGCTGCCAGCCCTGGATCAGCCCTGCCTGTGCCCACAGGAGATGCCCTGGGTGCTGCCAGCCCTGGATCAGCCCTGCCTGCACCCACAGGAGATGCCCTGGGTGCTGCCAGCCCTGTGACAGTGCTCACAGGGGTCTCAGGATGAGGGAAGAGAAGAGCATCTGACTCCATGTTTCAGAAGGCTTGATTTATTATTTTATGATATATATTACATTAAAACTATACTAAAAGAATAGAAAGAAAGGTTTCATCAGAAGGCTGGCTAAGAATAGAAAAAAAAAATGGAATGATAACAAAGGTTTGTGTTTCGGACATAGAGTCTGAGCCAGCTGATTGTGATTGGCCATTAATTACAAACAAATCCAACATGGGTCAATCACAGATGCACCTGTTGCATCCCCCAGCAGCAGATAACCATTGTTTGCATTTTGTTCCTGAGGCCTCTCAGCTTCTCAGGAGGAAAAGTCTTAAAGAAAGGATTTTTCATGTAAAGATGTCTGTGACACCAGCGCAGGCTGCACCCACAGGAGATGCCCTGGGTGCTGCCAGCCCTGGCTCAGCCCTGCCTGCACCCACAGACCTTCCCTCTCTGCTCAGAGCCCCCCACCAGCCCCAGGGCCAGCCCTCCCCTTCCCAGCTGTGATTCTGAACCTTTGCCAAAGGCGTCTGCCAAAGGGTTCACGTGTCAGAGGCTTTTCCTGACCAACAATCCTTTTGCATCCAGGGTCAGAGCTGCTCTTGCAGTGCCCCTCCCCTCCTGGAAACGCTGTCCAGCACCCATCTGGGGAGATGGTGTTTGATGCTGCTGCTCAGTTCCTCTGAACTGCAAGGTAAACTTGCTGGGAAATGAATCACAGCTTGTCCTGGGATTCTCATGCTTGTTTAGGTTGCAAACACCCCGCCCGTTTGACCACAACATTATTTTATTTGCCTTTGCTGTTTGTAGAGAAAGATACACCCCTTGTGCTCACCAAAACGTTCTTGTGATCAGTGCCAGTGCCAGGCAACCTGAGAGAGGAAAACAAGATTATCCCAGTGAGGGCTGCGCTCAGCCTTGGTTGGGGCTCAAAACACAGCGAGCAAACACGAGCACAGAAAGGGCAGCCCTGCAGTGCCCAAGTGCCTGCTGCAAATGCCAGGGACTCTCCAGATCCCCACCCCAGGTCTGGGATCTGCCAGGACCTGGGGCTGAGCTGCAGGAGCAGCTTCTCAGGGGGCTCCTGTCCTGTCCCTGTCCAGCTCCACCTGCATTCCCCTGGTTTTTAATGCAAACAAACTAGTCGGATTGAATGTGGAAAATCCCCTTCTTTCTAACAAAAAGGATTTGTCACACAGCACCGATTAATTAATTAAAAGGATTTGTCACACAGCACTTCACTTTGGAATAGGCAGCTGCCATCTGTGACAGCGTTCATTGAAACCATTCGTATTTACCCAAGCAGGATGCATCAGAAGGACCTTGAGCGCCCAATCCTTCTGGGTTTCCCTCTACAACCAGTGCTAAATTTCATTTCTGCTGTAACTTCCTATTGCGCAGCAGTTTCAGTTTTCATTCAGCAGCATTTCACAAAGAGCGCAGTGGAACACCCCACAGCTCACCGTGCCGTGGTGTCGCCAAACACCACAGCCAATAATTCCTGGAATCCTGAAATCCCTGCACCCTCTGCACCAGGTCAGGGTGAAAAATGGCCAAGTGTCAGCCCCAGCGATCAAATTTCCTCACTTGCGTGTTGAATCCCTGTGCTCCCCTGGGTTTCCACAGAGCTCATGAAACAAAACCAACCTGGGGAGAAAGAGAAGGTTTGACATGATTAACTACCTTTGCTGGCAATGTGTGCAACCCACCCAGGTGTCTAGACAGTTTGAAAAATACAGATCATGTGTGGGAGGAGCAGCTGGTGCTCCTCAAGCCTCTCTGCTGGACCTCAAATTAAGCAGAAACGGACCTCAAATTAATTAGAAACAGACCTTATCAATGTCAGGAGGTTCTCTCCCAAGGAAAACACCCGGCCTGTGGCAGGAAATGGAGTTGCTGCTTTGGTGGATGGCACTTTACCTGCAGCTACCAGAAAGTTCTGCACTCTCAAAGGTCCTGTTTTGAGCAAAGTGAGAGAACAAAAAGTTCAGACCTGTTTCCATTGTGGGAAACCCACTGGGAAACCCAGTATTTTTTCATAAAAGGCAAAAAAAAAAAAAAAAAAAAAAGGTGAGTGTGAGCACGGTAAAAATTGCAGGTTAACCCATTTAATGAGGGCTCTGGGATGCCCCACAGGAACAGGACGGGGTTTTCCAGGAGTGTGAGTGGGGCAGGAGCACAGAGAGCCAGGGAGGTGCCTCTGAACAGGCTGGCAAGTGGGGCTGCTCCCAGCTAACAAATTGCACCCCAAAAATGCCCCAGGGCCAGGCAAACACCGAGGAAATCCCGAGGTACTCCCTGCTCAGCAGGTATCTCTCTTCTGCTGGAGCCAAACTTGTCACAGCTCAGGAAAAGCACAGAGCTCTTTGTCCCTCTTCATTGTGTTTGAGAATTCACCCTCCCTCTGATGGGGGAAATAGGATTTATAACATTTATAGCTGAGTTCCTGCCCAGGAGGCTGCCCTGGACTGGGGCTGCTCCCCAAGGGCTCAGCCCTGGCCCTGAGTGCTTTTATTGCAGGAGCCTGTAACTCACCTGAGCTGTGTAACCCACCTGAGAGCTCACCTGAGCTGTGTGAAACATCTGAGTATGTAAATCACTGAGCTGTGTAACACACCTGAGCTGTGTAACACACCTGAGAGCTCACCTGAGCTGTGTGAAACACCTGAGCTGTGTGAAACACCTGAGCTGTGTAACCCACCTGAGCTGTGTAACTCACCTGAGCTGTGTAACACACCTGAGCTGTGTAACCCACATCAGCTGTGTAACTCACCTGAGCTGTGTGAAACACCTGAGTATGTAAATCACTGAGCTGTGTAACACACCTGAGGTGTGTAACTCACCTGAGAGCTCATCTGAGCTGTGTAACACACCTGAGCTGTGTGAAACACCTGAGCTGTAACTCACCTGAGTGTGTAACACACCTTAGAGCTCACCTGAGCTGTGTAACCCACCTGAGCTGTGTAACTCACCTGAGCTGTGTAACCCACCCCAGCTCTCACCCAGCGCCCTGTGAGCACAGGATCTGCCCTGTGCTGGTCCCAGATCACCCAGCACAGGTGACACTGGCAGGGAAGCGCCCACGTTTGTGCCAGGGTGGGACAGCAGCAGGGAACAGAGTGCACAGGGCAGCCCCCGTGGGAAGAGCAAACTGTGAAGCACCAGGCAGACAAAACATCTGGCAGCTGCTTCAAATAGCTGTGTGTCTGAAGGGCAGACAAGCCCGCGGGAGTTTGGAATGAGAACATGTGCAAAGGCAGGATGGCGCTCCAGCGTGCTCTGCGCAAGCATTGCACGGGTTTGCTGCTTTCAGCACTGTTTTGTAAGCCAAGAAAGGCTGGGCTTTGGGTTAGGTTCTTAATTTTAATAAACTCTTCTAAATAAATCACTGTATTTCCTTCTCCAGTCAAATGCAACTTTGGCATGAGATGAACAGCACTGGGGAGCGTGTGGGAGAGAGGAGGGCAGTGTGCTAGGAACTGCTTTCCATAATTGCCTTACCTTCTGCAGGAGAAAAGGTGCGACTGCCAAAGTAAGTTCCTAAAAGTGTGATGCGTGTTCTTTGAGTTCCCACATCCAGGGAAAGGAAAACTGCCTTGGTACTGACAGAGGCTTGGCAGGTCCTGGGCTCCAGCAGGGGAGGTGTTTGGGCTCAGAAATAAACTCAGTGCTGCAGACAAAGGAGAGAATTGGCAGCTGCCTCCCCCTCCAAGCTCCTGTCCTGGCATTGTCAGAGCTGTGAGGATCCCCAGCTTTGGGCAGGAGTGGGACCTGCCCCAGGACAGGCTCCCTGCTCACAGCAAGGGGACAGGGCTGCCAAACAGGCACGACATCTTTCCTTGCCATCTTTCCTTACCACTCCTCCACTGAGCACTTCTCCCCTCGCAGGCTTTTCTGCACACAAATCACTTCCACAGCTCCCAGGAGGAGCCAAAAGCTCCCGCACTGCTTGTGCAGAGCACCAGGGATGCCAAAGCTCTCTGAGAGCAGCTCCAGCAGTGCTGCAGCACAGGCAGGCAGCTCCCCAGGAGCAGCTCCCAGGGCTGACCCTGGTGAGTCAGCACGGAGGAAGAGGAGGAGGATGATGATGATGATGCTGGCAGGGCAGCAGGGGTGGCTCTCAGGGCACACGAGCAGAACCTGCAGCTTTTCCTGCCCCTCACAAGGGCAGGGATGTGCCTGCCACGCTGCCAGGGCTGGGATGGAGGCAGGAACAGCAGAGCTCCACTGATTTATTGGGAGCTGCTGATCTGTGATATCATTTGTTGATCCCATCAGGGCCGATCCCCAAGCCATGACTTCCTCCCCCGTTGCCATGGCACTGTACATAAACAGGGCAGGCTCCCAGCCCCGGGCAGGTCATTTGTTTCAAATATTCCATGCAGCTGGAACACGAGCCTGTTTGGGTGTCTGGAGCTGAGCATGAACTAATTCCTCAGTTTTGTGCACCCTGAGCCACTCCCAGCCTGGAGTGCTGGGCAGAACCAGGCACAGAACCAGGGCACAGAACCAGAACCAGGCACAGAACCAGGCACAGGGGCAGAGCCTCCTCAGCTCTGATCCCTGCATCTGGCTGGATGCTGGAGCTCAGGAGCTACAAACCCTCTTAATTCATGTGGTTTTCCACATGTAAGAAACAACCAAAATTTAAAAGAAAAATCTTGTCCTGACTGGAGACAAGAGGCAAGAAAGCACTTGCCTTTTTCTGGGCCCTCCCTCCCCAGCACCCCGTTAGGCAAGTTAATTAATTAGGCATCAGTTCAGGCTGTGCCTGAGCCTCACCTGTTGCACAGTGTGTGTGAACTGATGGAGAGATTTGGCTCCCTCACACGATTTGGTGGCTGCAGGGGGACAGAGAAGTGTGTGGGCAGGAGGAGGACCTGGAGCCCTCATCACCATGGCCAAAGGCATCACCACAGCTGGAGGGAAGGCACAGCAGCAGGCGAGCAGAGCAAATCCAGCTGTAAACCAGGGCCCAGCAGGAACCCAGGGCTGTCCCATGCCAGGGCACACCAGCTCTGAGGCACTGAGGGGCTGCACACACCTTTCAGAGGGAAATCGTTATTTCTCCAAGCTCTGCCTGTTTGGGCAGGCTCCTTGGGAATAAACTCACTGCAGAAACACAGCACAAAGGAATCTGGCCAGTTCGTGCAAATAAAACCCACCACCAAGTAATATTTAATAAAGTTTATTAGGTTACTGAGTGCTATCTACAGTCATAAAATAGAAAGGATTTTAAACTGTACAGAGTCATGTCCTGGTGAAGTGAGGAGAGATGGAAATGAGGGAGCACAAAGGGCAGCAGAAGTAGGGAGAACACAGCTTCTTCCCCGCAGCTCTGGAAGACACTGGTTCGAGTTGAAGGCAACCAAGCAGGGCTCCACACACTGAGTTTTGTGTCCCACCCTGCAACAGAAACTAGTACAAACCCCTAACGTTGAAAAAAAACCTCATATAACATTAGAATAAAAAAGGGGCACGTCACACCCCACCCAGTCTTGGCACCAACTCTGTGCTTTAAAAAATATACTATGCAAGTAGTTTATTTTCAAAAAGGTACCCTACAGCAGCTGTTTAAAACATGTTCTTATACATACACCCCACATATATATATTAACATTTTCAACAACTAAACTCATTTGTACCTACACAAAACTGAAGGGATAACTCAAAAGCAAAAACAAAACAAAACTAAACAATCACACAAACATTTTTCAAGAAAAAAAAAAAAAAACAAACAAAAGAAATGTGCAAAATAACCCCAGAAAGGCAGCATAGTAACCTGTGGAGAGGTCAAGAGAGCAGCTCCTGCTAACAAAGGAGTGTCACCTCTTTACTTGGCTACTGAGGATCTATTTGGGATGTGCTGATTTTGCCTGAATTGCCTGTCCTGTTTATTGCAGCTCTCCTGCTCCCTGGCTCTGGAGGGTTCAGTTTCCTCTGCTGTGCCTGTCTGAGCCCTGGGATTGCTGCTGGAGCCCCCTGTGACCCCTGCCCAGAGGGCAGAGCCCTCCTGCTGCAGGGTTAAGGGGGACTGGGGTGGTCTGGGACAGAACCGAGCCTGGCTGGGGTGGTTTAAGCAGCTTATCAAGGAGAGAATTCCCTGGCAGCGCCATTAGAGAACACGGAGGTGTCTCTGAAGGCTGAGCACGGGGCAGAGCCCAGGGGACAGGAGCTGCAGCTGTGACAGATGTGTGACACATGCAGCTGTGTGACAGAGGTGTCACACACACCGTCCCACCCCAGCCAGGCACCCCAGAGCAGAGGTGCAGCTCCCGCTCAGGAGTGTGGGGACACAGCCTGACTGCAAAACCAGCTGTGACAGCCCCGGGGAGGAGCAGAGCAGAGCAGGGTGAGCGCTGGTGCTAAACAAGGCAGCAGGAGTCACCACCTGTGAAACAGCAACAGAGCAAGGTGAGAATCCCAGCACAGACACGGACATCAGCAACAAAACCACCTTCTCCAAGTTCAGAAGTGTCCTGGCGGAGGAAGGGCTCTTGGTTTTGGTGTTTTAGGGCTTGGGGTTGTACTTTTTATTTTTTGGCTTTTAAAAACTCATCAATTAATTCTTTATGGTACTCCAGACTCTTTCCAACTCTGCTGGCCATCCTGAGCCTTTCCATTCTCAGGACGTGGTCTTGACATTTCTATTCCTAATGCCTCCTCTTCCTCAGATCATGTTTGAACTCCTACTTTCACCATTATTCTTTTGTCAGCATCCTTCCCTTTGGCAGGTACAGAAGAACCATTCCCCTGGAGCCCAGAGCGGCAGCACAGCCTTTCCCAGGAGGAGAGGGGAGCACAGAGCTCTGTAAATGTTCCTCGGGTCAGCGTGCTGGGGAAGGGGCTCCCGAGGAGCAGAGCACTCAGCCGTGAGCCAGGGCTGCCCGGGAGGCACCGGGGGCTGCAGCAGCAATGCAGCAATGCAGGAATGCAGGAATCCATCCTGTGGCCAGGCAGCTCCATCCGTGCCTCGCTTCCACACCTCTGTCCTGGAGCTCGGGGTCATTGGTAGAGCAGGTAACTCTTGAGGGAGGCTGGCAGGGGCAGGGCGGGGATCTCAGCCAGTCTGTCCTTGCCCAGGGCAAGCCTCACAGCCCGCCGACACAAGTCCATCAGAGGCAGGGGTTCGGCTGGGGAGAGAGAGCACAGACATCACCAGCCCTGCCCAGCAGGAGCAGCCTCACCCTGCTGCTGGTAAACCCCCAGAGAACTCTGAACCCCTGGCACGAGGTGCACACCCACCCTGCTGCTTGTAAACCCCCAGAGAACTCTGAGCAAGAGCACTGAATGCCTGGCACAAGGTGCACACTCACACCCTCACCCTGCTGCTTCTACACCCCAGGAGCTCTGAGCAGGAGCACTGAACCCTGGCACGAGGTGCACACTCCTCCTGCTGCTTCTAAACCCCAGGGCACACTGAATGCCTGGCACTAGGAGCACACTCATCCACTCACCCTGCTGCTTCTAAACCCCAGGAGCTCTGAGCCGGAGCACTGAATGCCTGGCACAAGGTGCACACTCACCCTGCTGCCTCTAGCTCCCAGGAGCTCTGAGCAGGAGCACTGCACACCTGACATGAGGTGCACCCTCACACCCTCACCCTGCTGCTTCTAAATCCCTTGGACACTGAGCAGCAGCACTGAACCCCTGGCACAAGGTGCACACTCCCCCTGCTGCCTCTAAACCCCAGGAAACACTGAATGCCTGGCACTAGGTGCACACTTATCCACTCACCCTGCTGCCTCTAAACCCCCAGGGACACTGAGCAGCAGCACCGACCCCTGGCAGGTGTGCAGCACCTCAGCCATTCCCAGCTCCAGCCCGCCAAGCCCTCCAGCAGGGCAGGAGGTGTCTGCAGGGCCACTCCAGCCACAGTGTGTGACTGGAACACCCCTACAGCAGCAGCTGCAAGTTCCAGCTCCAGAACACATCTTCCAGCTCATGGCTCCTACTGCAGCACCCAGAGCCTGCTGCAGAGTCGCTGCAGGAAAAGGCCACAGCAGCCAGAGCCTCAGGGGTCTGGGTACCCTGCGAGCAGCAGATTTACCCCACACAGGAGGGGAACAGCCCCTCATCTGCACTGCACAGCTCCCAGGGAAAGCAGAGCCATCTGTCAAAGCTCGGCACCCTGACACTTCCCAGCAGAGCAGCCCCTCCCGTGTCACAGAGCAGGAAGGATACAAGCCCTTGGCTATCTTTTTCTGCATCCTGTACTTAAACCCCCGAACAAGGGAATACAAGTTTTTCAGGAATGGCACACGGGGCCCTGGGCTGCTGAGGAGTCACTCACAGCACCGAGGGGACTGAGGTCAAAGCCAGGCTGAAACACCCCAGCTGCACAGGAGGAGAATTCACACGAGCTGCTCGCTGCTGAGCCTGGCAGAGCTCACCCTGCCCCTGCCCAGGCCTGAGGGGCTGCTCGTGCCCCCAGCCAGGGCTGGCACATCCCAAAGCAGGTAACTGCCATCCTTGTATGGCCTGAGGGCTCTGCTGCACCACTAGGGAGCTTCCTCTGCTCACAGAAAGCACCCACGGGTGAGCTCGGCTGAGGATCTGCAGCTCCCAGTAGCTTTGGCAGATGCCTCCAGCTCCACAGCACAGGAACCTGAGTGCTCACACAGCCTGCCAAGCCCAGCACTCCCCACTGCTGTCCTGTGCCACCAGGCTGCAGCCAGCCCTGCCCTGTGTGCTCCTCGCCCATGCCAGGGTCCCTGCTGCCCGTCCTGCTGCCCTCTGCTGCTCTGTGCCCTGGCTGGGACGGAGCCCCAGCACTGGCAGCACTCCCCTGGCACTGCCCAGGGCAGCTCATTCTGAGCGCTGGGGCACAGACTCAGGGTGTGCATTCAGAGCCTGCCCCAGTTCTGCCCACCCTGCACAGGGACAGCTGGGACTGAGGCACTGCCCAGCAGCACCCCCAGCACAAGGGGCCTGACCCCCAGAGCCTTCAGATACCCACAGAACAACCCCATTTCAGTTCAGTGGCCTCGAAAGGAGAGGTTCTTCCACAGAGACTCAGGTCTGTCCTCACCTAGACCGCACTGCCATGCCGGTGTGAGCAGGGCAGCAGAGAAAGCACACACACACACACAGCTGACCTCCTTCCATTCACAAGCACCACAATCCCTGGACAGGGCTGCATTGAGTGCTCCCAAGTGCTCCGAGCCAGACACCTTCTTTCTGTCTGTGCCAGAACAGCATCCCGTCCGTGCTGGCCTGCTGCCCTCGATTCACTGCTCAGCCCGGAGCTCGGAGCTCAGAGCTCAGCTCAGCCTGGAGATGGCCCTTCCCTGCTCCACCAGCAGCTCCAGCCTGGAGATGGCCCCTCCCTGCTCAGAGCTCAGCCTGGAGATGGCCCTTCCCTGCCCAGGGCTCAGCCTGGAGATGGCCCTTCCCCAGCTCAGAGCTCAGCCTGGAGATGGCCCTTCCCCAGCTCAGAGCTCAGCCTGGAGATGGCCCTTCCCTGCTCCACCAGCAGCTCCAGCCTAGAGATGGCCCTTCCCTGCTCAGGGCTCAGACTGGAGATGGCCCTTCCCTGCCCAGAGCACAGCCTGGAGGTGGCCCTTCCCTGCTCCAGCAGCTCAGCCTGGAGATGGCCCTTCCCTGCTCAGGGCTCAGCCTGGAGATGGCCCTTCCCTGCCCAGAGCACAGCCTGGAGGTGGCCCTTCCCTGCTCCAGCAGCTCAGCCTGGAGATGGCCCTTCCCTGCCCAGAGCACAGCCTGGAGATGGCCCTTCCCTGCCCAGGGCTCAGCCTGGAGATGGCCCTTCCCTGCCCAGAGCACAGCCTGGAGATGGCCCTTCCCTGCTCAGAGCACAGCCTGGAGATGGCCCTTCCCTGCCCAGCAGCTCTGTGCCAGCAGCTCCACACTCCCTGCCTCGGAGTGGAGCTGCAGGCTTGGCTCGGGCCCTGCAGCAGACCCTGGTTCCTGGAGCTGTGACATCCCTGAAGCTGCCGTGGCAGGAAGAGCTGGGCTTTCTTTGGGTGAGAAAGTGCTCTGCCAAGAGCTCTCTGCTTGCTCTCGCAGAGCTGAAGTGCATTTCCCAAAGCACCCGCAGATTTTGCTCCTGCCCCTCTGCAAGGCTCTCCTGGTCACTCTGACAGCTCAGTTCTCTGGTGGCAGCTCTGTGGCACTCGGGGTTTGCCAGTGCTGGACACCTCCAGCACAAACACAAGAGCCCTTGAGCAGACACTGCTCTGGAATGCAGGGGAAACTGCTCTTCACGCCAATACTGCCAAATTTATTTCACTAGTGACATAAATCCAGATTTTAATCCACTTCCTTCACCTCTCTCCTCCACCCTACCCAGAAGCCTGAGTCACAGTCTGGCCCCATGGGAACTTCTGACTATGAGAGATAACAGACTTTAGCACATTTGGACAGCCAAATTTATTACTAAGCTTAGCTAGAGATTGATGTGCCTGTTAGTAAAAGGGCTGGCATGTGAGCTGGGCTGACAACAGCACCCAGCCCCTGCTAGAAACGAGCACACCCTGCTCTGAGAGAGGCAGGGGAGTGAGCCACTCTTCTCAAAGATGGAAAACATTCCCATTTTCTTAGAGGGGAAGATCTCTCCCTGTTCTTGCCTGCAAAGGACTTTCAGCATCCCCTTGAAGGCAGGGGATTGTCTCAGATTGTTTTCTGTGAAGAGACACCGGGATTGCAGTGCCAGTAATGCAATGTCAGAAGACCGTTCCTGCTGCTCTTCTGGTACCAATACAAGGTTTCCCATCTCTAGCTGGACAACTGGCATCACCTCCTGCCACCAAACCACCTCCCCAAGCCCTGCCTGCTCCCTGCAGAGGTGGCAGCACAGGCGTGCAGACAGACAGACAGACAGACTCCGGGCACTTTGCATGGAGGGCTCACAGCTGCACCCATCAGTGCTGCTGCTGACACAAATCCTCCCCTGCCACAGGCATCTTCCATCAAAGATCTTTTCTTTAATATTTTTCCTCTTGAGAAGCCAAGAGGCCTCAAGAACAAAATGTAAACAATGGTTATCTGCTGCTGTGGAATGTAACAAGTGAATCTGTGATTAGTCTCATAGAGTTGTTTCTAATTAATGGCTAATCACAGTCAGCTAGCTCAGACTCTTTGAGCCACAAGCTTCTGTTATCACTCCTTTTATTTATTCTTAGTTAACTTTCTAATAAAATCATTTTTCTATTTTTTAGTATAGTTTTAATATAATATATATCATAAATTAATAAATCAAGCCTTCTGAAACAAGGAGTGAGATCCTCATCTCTTCCCTCATCCTTGGACCCCTGTGACCATGGTCACACTCCCCGCTGCAGGAAGAGGAGAGCCCTGCCCAGGGTGGCCCAGGGGGGCCCAGGGTGCCCAAACAGGGCTCATACTCACGGTCCAGTCCGTTCAAGTAGCACATGCGGATCTCGCAGTGGCCCCACACGGCGCTCACCACCGGGTACAGCTTTTTGCCCTTGAGCCCTCGGAAGGCCACCCCCATGTACTGCCCGTCCACGATGAAGCTCAGGGTGCCATCGTCCATGTCCAGCACCACCAGGAAGGAGTCGGGCACGATGAAGGTCTCGTCGGGCTCCAGGAAGGCGGGGTAGGTTTTGCTGGGCTGGTTCTTGCCGTCGTGGTAGAGTCTGTTGCGGCCCAGGTCCCAGCCCCAGGACTCGTGGTTGTTGCCCACGAGGGTGGTGTAGCCCACGGAGTGCAGGGGCGCCTCGGCCGTGGCCACCCCCACGACGGCGTGGGTGCCGCGCTGGCGCATGGCCCAGGTGATCTGCCAGACGTGCAGCCCCCGCGTGTAGCCCACCTTGCCGCGGATGGCGTCCGTGCTCTGCGCCACCGGGTGCCGGTGGAACATGAGCTTGTCGTCCTCCTTGACGAACACGTTCAGCGAGCGGTCGTCGTTGTTCCACGAGTGCAGCAGCTGCACCTCGTAGGACACGGGGGGCATGTCCAGCAGCAGGTCCAGCCGCGTGGGCTTGCTGTAGTCCAGGCCCTGGAGCTCCTGCTTCAGCGGCCGGTACACAGGGTCCCTCATGTCCACTGTCTTTATCCCCCCCGTGACCTTCTGACCCATGGTTGGCCTCCTCACAGGCTCATCGAGTTACCTGGCAGCTCCTGCTGTCATCCAGCCCTGCAGGAAAGGCTGCCAGGAGGCTTTGTCCAGATGTGCACCACTCAGGATTGCCTAATGGATGGAAAGAAAAACAAGAGACGAGTTAAACATTAGCACACCCAGCCCTGTGTGCCACACTCCCAGAGCTCTGCGTTCATCCGTTTATCCCAACGGAGGTGTGCTTCCTTCCCACCAGCCAGGAGGGGTGCACGCATCAGCTGGCCACGGGTGCAGGGCTCAGGAGACCCTGCTCTGCAGCTGAAGCTGTGCTGAGTACCTCGGGGGCCTGGCTGCAAGTCCAGGACACCAGGGACCCTCATCCCAGCAGCTCTGGCCCCTCCAAACCCCTGCAACCAAGGGCAGATAAACCTTTGCTGGGCTTGTCTCAAGTGAGCAGCTTCTCTTCTCCAAGAGGGAAAAAAATCCCCAGTTCCAGAGTCCAGGGGGAGGAGCAAGATCCTTCCCACAGTTGAGCAGTTTTCCTTCCAGATTGCAGAGAAACCTCTGAGAGGCTGAAGCCAGCTTGGCCAGAGATCGCTGCTCACTCTGTGCACCTCTCCTCCAGCACTGCATCCACTCCAGTGTCTCTGCTCTCACTCAGCAACACAAACAGCCCTCTGTCACACCGCTGCCAAACTGGGGGCAGCTATTAGGAGAATTAGAAGTGGGAGGGGTGCAAACGAGCTTTCTAAGAAAAAAAAGTGTTATTTTAACATTTCCTGAAGTGAGGCAATCATGCAGCGCTCCTGCCAGCTACAGTCACAACACTTACTCACAACCAAGGACCTCATCTGGCATAGAAAACAGAGCATGAATCAGATCTGGTTTAAAAATAAGATTACTGGACATCAGCAAGGCTTCAGCTAGAAGGTGAACAGGGAGGGCTCACTGTGTTCTGGGTTAGGGGTGAATTCAGCAGCTTCCCCACAGGCTTTCCCTACCACGGCATGCCATTGGAACAGTGAGCTAAATCCCAATTCTTAAGTAACAAGAGACAAGACTATTTTTTCTTTCCTTACCCACTTTTAAAAAAAATCATGAATGGGAGGAAAATGCCTGAGATTCTTTGAAAGTCACATCCCAACGCACAGGCTGCAGCACAGCTATTTCAAACCGTTCAGGGACCTCAGGTGTTGGGCACGGAGACAGAAGATGCCATTTAAACAGGCCCAACCATGTTATCAGCTGCTGAGATGACCACCAAACATCCTGGAAGTTAAATAAATGCCATCCACAACAGCCAAACAAATCCTGGCCCGTGTAAGGCAGCTGGTCACCAGCTGAATAAAGCAGTACCAGCAGAACCAGCTGAGGGAGGGCAGCAGGGGATGCCCGGGCATCTCCCTGCCACAGCTCATGGCTGAGCTGCTGCGCCCCACTGCCACAGACATCTTTTATGAAAACCCTTTCTCAGGATTTTTTCTTCCTGAGAAGCTGAGAGGCTCCAGGAACAAAATGTGAACATTGGTTATCTGCTGCTGTGGGATGCAACAGGTAAATCCGTGATTGGTCTCGTGTGGATGTCTGGATTTAGTGACCACCCATGGCAGAGCTGACTCTCTCTCTCTGTCTGAGCCAGCTGCCTTTGTTATCATTCTTCCCTTTCTATTCTTAGCTTAGCCAGCCTTCTGAGATGAAACCTTTTCCTTCTACTCTTTTAGTATAGTTTTAATGTAATATATATCTTAAAATAATAAATCAAGCCTTCTGAAATATGGAGTGAGATCCTCATCTCTTGCCTCATCCTGAAACCCCCTGTGACCACTGTCACACCCCACGGGTTCCCATGGCTCAGAGCCCCTCAGGAACAGCAGCATCTCCAACCAAGGCATCCCAAGAGCAAACCAAAGCAGACACCAGAGCTGAGCTTCCCCAGGACAGGCACATTAAAGCTGGCCCAAAGCAGTGATTCTGGAAAAGGTTCAGTGCAGGCTCTTTGCTCAGCTGGGATGAAGCCCAGACAGCAGCACCAGGTGAAATCCCTGGCATTCCATGCCTGAGGCACATGGACAAAAGCTGACAGCAAGGGACTGGCAAGGCACACGTGGGAGTCCATAGGCAAATCCAGCTGCAGGAATTTTGATTAGGATAAGGGAACAAAACATTGGCAGAGGGAGGAGAGGCAGAGATTTCCTGTGCAGTACATGTGAGAACACAGCATAGGAAACAAGAACCAAAACAAAGCAGACTGCAGGAATACTGGTGCAGACCTCTTTGAAGCACAAAACACTCAGCAGAAGTGAGGGAATACAACTGTGCTCTTCGTTAGCAAAACAATGCCTTGCTCATGGTGGCTTTTTGCCTTTTGCCAACATAAGCTCCATCATATTTCTCTGAGGCTGCTGCAGCAGGAAGGGAAAGGGAATCACCCCAGGGTGACTCCAGGGGCAGAGCCCTGAGTCCTGCCCTGCCCAGGAGCAGATCCCAAACACAGGCACCACTCACCCCTGCCCTGCTCAGGAGCCTTTCCCAGCCACTGCTCACTGCAGAGGAAAAGCAGTGGCCAGAATAAAGAGAAAGGGGTGAAGAAAGGGAAAAGTTTGGAACAGAGGGCGGGTAAGAGTGAGAGCAGGGCAGGTACAGCCAGCCCATGCCAGGACCGAAGTGCAATAGAGCTCCGTGTTAGGGCAGGGCAATAATCGCTGCCCACTGGCACCAGCCTGGTCTGGCACTGCAGAGTGGCACCTTGCCCTGCAGCCAGGAGCACAGTTATGCCCTCATCTCTCAAAAGGAAAAGCCTCTGCATGCACAAGACAATGCAGGCACTTTCCTGCAGCAGGAGGAGACAGAAAGGCTTATCCAGTGAAATTAATGGATTAATGCCCTGGGCAGCTCCACAGGAGACACAGCCAGGCCATAAATGAGAAGATAGGCTGGGGAATGAGCTGCTACAGGTTTAAGTACAAATGTAAACACTGAAAGTGCTTTTATCTGTCTTATCAACAGCTCAGGCTTGCTGCAAGCCTGCTCTGCTTTGCCAACACCAGCTCATCCCCAGGATGCACTCCGGCTCCCATGCTGTTTTCAGTTCCATTGTTAACCTCATGGGCTTAAAAACCAGGGAGTGAAATCCTAAGGGTGCCTCAGAGAAAAGGATTCCCTGCTATTTTCAGTGAGAACCAGCCCTCCCTTCCATGTAGGCGTTCAGAGCAGGCTGTCAGTTTGCCATGCTAGAAGGAAATGCCGGGCTCCAAAACAACTGCTTGCTGCAAATAGATCAGGGCAGGAGACAGCAGAGACATTTAAATGGAAGGCAAATCCTGCTGTTAAATAGGAGAACACAGCTCTGCAAGCAAGGCACTGCCTGAGGCAGGGCAGAGCTGCTGTCCAGCTCCTCTCTGCAGCTCAGAAACTCTGGTCCCTCTCAGAGTTTGTCCCTGCCTTGCTCTGCACCTACAGGACACCTGTCTGCAGCACCAACAACAGGAACACTGAAGGATCCTCAGCTCCTTGATTCCTGATTCACTTTTACTTTATTTCTACAAGTCAGTTTACTGTGGCTTTATCTCCTTGCCATAAATTCACTAGGTGTACTTGTACAGATAAGAGGCCAAACCTTTAAACACCTCACAGGCTCGGGGTGCTCTGCAGACAATGAATCAGAGCCCAGCCCTAGAGATTTCCAGCCTGGAACACACCTCAGCAGAAGAAAAGGAAATATATATACTGCACATGGTCAGCGACTTGCTAAGAGCTTTTAGAAGCTGAACCAAAGGATCCCAGACAGCACCAGTGAATGAGACTAAGAAACCCACTGTAGTTTTGCCCAGGTTTCTATGATTTCACCAGAAAAAAAGCACAAAGAAAACTTGGTTTTCTTGGGCTGAATGTCCACCCTGCAAGGCAACAGCCAGAGGAGCCCCACAGCTCCCATTCTGCTGGCTACAACCTGCCAGCAGGTAGGAGTGTGCACAGCCAGCAGTCAGAAATCCCACAAACATCCTCCACAACGCCTTCCCCTCTTCAGAGCTGCTCCCACTGCAGGGATTTCCCCTCCTCCCCTGCTGGGGCTGAGAGCAGACCCCTTCATCCCAGACATTCAAGCTAAGAGCCAAGGTGGATCAGCAGCGCTACAGCACATCTCAGGTGAGGTGAAGAGGGAAGGAGCCTCTAACAGCACCCAAAGCTCAGCCCCAAAGAGCCAGGACGCCCCATTTTCCCTGCTGTTAGTTCTGAGCACCTGAAACACAGAGGGTGAGCTGCACTGTGTGTCTGTGCCTGCTGCAGAACCTGGCCCGGCTGGGCTGTGACACCTGGGCCAGGAGGGCTGTGACACCTGGGCCCAGGAGGGGAGGGCTGTGACACTGGAGGACACCACTGGCCCAGGGCCAGGAGGAGGGCTGTGACACTGTCACACCTGGCCCCAGGGAGGGGCTGTGACACTGTCACACCTGGCCCCATCAGGAGGAGGGCTGTGACACTGTCACACCTGGCCCCATCAGGAGGAGGGCTGTGACACCTGGCCCAGCACTGATGCACTCACTTCAGAGCATCCTGGCCTCAGCACCTTCCCACCCCTGACCAAAGCCTGGGCAAAGGCAGCTCTCACCTGGGCTGCTGAACTCCCCAGAGCTGTGCTGGCAGAGCCCAGGCAGCTCCAGCAGAGGTGACAGAACAGCAGCAGCACAGGCAGGGTGAGTTTGGAGTGCTGTAACTGGGATCAGGGCTGGGCAGGCAAGGCCCCAGTGGGGAAGGATGCCACAGGGCCAACCTGCTCAGCCCCAGCTCCTGAGCAGCAGCAGCGTGGCTCAGCAGGTTCAGCTGCTGCCAGGGCTCTGCAGCCTCCCAGAAAGTGAAACTGCAGCCACAGAGCAGAGAGGCTGGGCAGGGAAGGGGGCACGTGTCCCACAAACAGCTCCAGCAGGGCAAGAGCCCCAGACAGCTGCTGTGCTGGAGAGGTGTCAGCAGAACAAGTCCCTGGGGTTGGCAGTGCTGACCTGGGCTGGGAGAGCACCCCAGCACAGAGCCACAGCCACCTCCAGGGCTCTGCTGGCACAGGGAGCCCACCCCGAGCCCTGCAGGGGAGGCAGGAGCAGGGCACTGCCCGCACTGCCAGCACCTGCAGCCACAGGAGCAGCCTGTCTGTGAGAACCAGCTCCTGTCCTCCTCCCCCTGGCACCACCCAGGCAGTTCTGCTCACCATCTGGGGCTGTTTTGGTAATGCCCTCTCACCCATCCCTCCAGTGTCTGGTTCAGGCACCATTCAGGCAGTTCTGCTGAAAATTCCTGCCTGTTTTGGCAATGCCCTCTCACCCATCCCTCCAGTGTCTGGTTCTGGCACCACTCAGGCAGTTCTGCTGAACATTTCTGGCTGTTTTGGCAATGCCCTCTCACCCATCCCTCCAGTGATGGTTCTGGCACCACACAGGCAGTTCTGCTCAAGATTTCTGCTGTTTTGGCAATGCCCTCTCACCCATCCCTCCAGTGATGGTTCTGGCACCATTCAGGCAGTTCTGCTTACAATTCCTGCCTGTTTTGGCAATGCCCTCTCACCCATCCCTCCAGTGTCTGGTTCTGGCACCACACAGGCAGTTCTGCTGAACATTTCTGTCTGTTTTGGCAATGCCCTCTCACCCATCCCTCCAGTGATGGTTCTGGCACCACCCAGGCAGTTCTGCTCAAGATTTCTGCCTGTTTTGGCAATGCCCTCTCACCCATCCCTCCAGTGTCTGGTTCTGGCACCACACAGGCAGTTCTGCTCAACATTTCTGTTCTTTTAGCAATGCCCTCTCACCCATCCCTCCAGGGTCTGGCTCTCCAGAACACAGCTCTGAGGTTACTCACAGCAGCACATCTGAGTCAATGAAAAGCTGAAGCAACAACCACCACCCATCCTGAACCAAGCCACTTGCTAGACACTTAAACAAATTTCCACTGTTCACCTACCCAGCCAGTTCCTGTGAACTACAATGCTGCATAATCTGGCAGAAAATAACTCTAAGCAACAGGAGGGAGCTCACTCTGCAAAGTATTTGCAATGATGGAAGCGACTCAGAAGGAGTTCCAGAAGTTTGTGCCAGAGATCTTCTCTCCCATTGAAGGCAGGTCACAAACAGCAGTTTTGGTTGCGGAGAAAAGGAATTTCTTTAAATGAAACAAGGGAACTCGGGCTGGTTTTCCTCACAGAGGAAGCTCAGGGGATGTTTCAAAGGTCATTAGGCTCCTTGCAGCTCTGCATAAGGGAACTCATGAGTGTCAACTGCATGTTAAAGCCCAGGCACAAATCAGGACTCGGACTGGGCTTCCAGGCACAGCAGCACCTGAACCGTGCTGGTGCCACAGCAGAGCCTGTCACCTGCCCAGGTGCCAGCCAGGCCACCCTGCAGTGCAGGTATCATTCCCCTGAGGTTCCAGGGTGACAATGCCCACTGACTGCCATCCCTGCTGGCAGCGCACACTGTCACCCACCTGCTCAGGTGCCAGCCAGGCCACCCTGCACAGCATCCCCTGAGGCTCCCAGGGTGACAATGGCATGTGAGCTGCAGCCATCCCGCTGGCAGTGCACACTGTCACCTGCCCAGGTGCCAGCCAGGCCACCCTGCACAGCAGGCATTCATTCCCCTGGGTGACAGCTCCCAGGGTGACAATGCCATGTGAACTGCTGCCATCCCTGCTGGCAGTGCAGGGCTGGGGAAAGCCCCGCAGGGGGACACTGATGATGCTGATCAGAGGTGCTGAACTCAGCTTTGTGCCACAGGGCTGCACTCCAGAGATTCCTCTGGAGGGAAGAGCAGGAAGCTCAGTGTGAGCAGAGGCAGCACCTGAACACGGTGGGAAAGGCACAGACACGCCCAATTTCCTTAGGTGCACCCAAGAGATGTGTCCATAGCCTGCTTGCAGACTAAGAGCCACCACAAATAAGTGACACAAGCAGCAGGAGGAAAGGTCACAGGCAGAGGTTCATATCCACAGCTTCACCTTCCTTACACCTCTGTACCTGTCCAGCCACCTTCAGCTGACTTTCCCTGTCTTATGGAGACCTTGCACACAAGCCCTGCTGATTTTCCCTGTGTTATGGAGACCTTGCACACAAGCCCTGCTGACTTTCCCTGTCTTATGGAGACCTTGCACACAAGCCCTGCTGATTTTCCCTGTGTTATGGAGACCTTGCACACAAGCCCTGCTTCCAGAAGAAGCCTCACAACCCTCCAAGGCTGAAATCTGTGCCTGGCACATTGCAAACACAACCCCCCAGTTTTATAACCCAGCAGCACCTGAAAGGCCTGGTCAAACTGCCCTGCTTGCTGACTGGTTTTCCCTCCAGCACTGGAGCCATTTGACAGGCTGCATTTACAGAGGCATTTCCTCCACAATTAAGCCACCGTGAATTTTAAACAGTAAATGTTTATGTTCAGAACTATTCGCATTAAAGAAGCCCACATAATCCAGAATAAACCACACTCTTGCACAACAACTCCCTGCTTTTTGTTATTTCCCCACTTAACTTGCAGCCTACACTGCCCACTGCCCATCCCTCATCTCTGTTTAACTATCTGGGCTCATGAGTTTTGTCTGATAACGAGGGGAGCAGTGGAAAGAATCAAGTTTGATATTTCTACCCGTGCCCAGAGTTTCCACTCCTGTATCAAAGGCACTTTTTTGGCTCTGACTGTGAGACAGGCCAACACCACCACCAACCCATCAGGACAGAACTCTGGATAATAAAGCACTGCTCTCCCCAAAAACCAGCTCATGAATTCATTTTTTAAACAGAAACCCACATTCTCGGCAGCCACCCACCAGAACTCCCCTGTGTCCCTTCCCAGGTGATGGCAGGGCAGAGCATTTCTCAAAAAGATGGTTTGAAAACATCCACGGTGGAGTGTGAGCAGTCAATCCCTGCTCCTAAAGGCACCACGACATCTGTGTCAGGAGCCACGGACCCAGCAGGACCCCTCCTCTCAGGTAAGGCAGCTGGAGCTGGGGCTATTCTAATATTCAGTTGTTCAGTTACTGTCTCTTCCTTTTTTCATTTAAGGATGTCTGTCACAAGCACTGCTAACAGTAAAGCAAAAATCCCCGCAGCAGAGCAGCTGCCAAGCACCAGATTACTCAGCCTGTTGCTCCCAAACACGTTTATTGTGTCTGAAGCTGCAGCACATGTATTTACATCAAATACATCCCTGCCAGAGGGGAAGTTGTGCAAGTGTCTGGTGCTGCTCCTCACTGCAGAGACAGCACTGCTGAAATCTGGGCCATGCCCTGGGAACAAACTAATCCTGGCCCATTGCAAGGGGGTCTCTGCTCCCTCCAAGAGGCTCTCACAGCACCAGGAGCTGGATGCTGCTCTGATCCAGAGCCAGAGCAGCACATTCAGCAAAACCAGGGCCTCGTGGTGCACAACTGAGGTTCTGCTCCATCCCTGCTGCACTCCAATCCTGTTTTCTCTCTCACCAGTTTATTCCTGTAAACCTTCAAAACCAGAGCCTGTCCAACCTCTGGGCAACCTGTTTCAAAACTTCTCATACCTGGGGTTAAGCATCTTCCTCCCTTCCAAGTCATTCCTGTTCCTTAACCAGCCAGTTTCAGGTTGAATTTTGTGTTCATCCTCAGGTCAAATCAATTCTAAACAAGTGAATTCAACCCCCTGTCCCATCTGTTAGTGCCTTCACACCACCAGCAAATGTGCAACACAACCATGGATCAGTTCACATGCCTTACCTTGGCACATGGAAAAAATCAGCATTCCTCTGTAATATTCACTCAGATCTCTCCATCCTGGGCTCCCCAAGTGCTGAAGAACAGGACTGAGGTCGCACCCTTGTGTGTGAAGACCCCAGTGGATCCTTCACCCTTTGAACTGCAGATTCAGGTTCTTCCTGAACTGAGGTCTGTGGAGTCTGAGGGTGTCACCACTGAGGACAAAACCCCACGAGAGGAGACAGCTGAGTCACTGAGGAAGTGACTTTTTTCATACAGTTTAGGAGACCATTCTGTTCACTTAGCAAAAGGATGTTTTCAGAAGTCCCCACCCTGCAATGCACCCAGAGCAGAGGCTCCTCACACGTTCTTTAAGGCAAGAGCCCCAGAGCCTGTCAGACCCTCCAGTGCCTCCAGCAGCTGCCCAGAGGCAAAGCCACCTCCCATGGCGAGTTCCAGCAGGTATTTCCCTGGCCCTGCTCTGAAATGAGATCCTGGGCCATGCCCTGCGCAGCAGACGTGCCCCTGCTGCATCACACAGCTCCTGCAATGTGCTGAATGATGACAGCAGCATCTTCTCTGCCCTGCCCTGGCCACGGGCCACGCCAGCCACAGCCCAGGCTTCGGAATTCTCCATTCCTGGTACAGCAGCAGGGCTGGGGCTCAGCCTTGCTGTCCTCCCTCTGAGGACAGGCAGGTTCCAACCTCCCCCTTGGAAACAGCCCTCACATCACATCACCTCTAGGACGCACTGCAGGAACAGGGCTGCTCTTTTGAAGTGGACAAGATGAAAGCCAAGAGCTGGATGCTCACATGGAGCTGCTGCTAAGGACGAGTCTTTGGAGGCAGGGACAACTCTGGACACAGACTGCTGCAGTGCCACAGCCCTGTCTGAAGGACACTGCTCCCCCCAAGTCCCTCCACACCTCGGGCTGTGGTTGGCACCCCTGAAACTGCAGCTGTGAGGAGAACATCCTGCACCCAGCCTGTGCATGGCCCCAGTGTCTGGCACCTCCTTTCCCACCTGCAGCCTCCCCCCAGCTCCCCCTGCACCTCCCAGCCCAGAGGGAGCCACTGGTGCTCCCAGGTGAGGAGGGATGTGCACCTTCACCCACAGCAAGCAGGGCTCAGGAGCTCCCAACCCTCACATTTGTTTCCAAGGAACGTGGAATTACCTCCAAGATAAAACCAGCAGTTTTGTTATCAAAGTTAACTAGGCACTTTGCTTTGAAATACAGTTTCTTCCCCTGCATCAAAGGGCTGTTAATTTTAGTCTTGTAGCAAGAAAAAAAAGTAGAAGAAATGAAAGCAGCATCTGCTTGGAAGAGATGAATGCAAGATAAAAGGTGTCTGTGACAGAAAGCTGGCAGCAGCCTTATGTTTTCTATTCAAGTTTAATCTGGGAACAACAACCACCCTTAAACATAACAAAAGCTGTGGAAAAACCCTTTCCAAATCCAACAACATAGCCAGAAGATGCAATTTCTCTTCTCCAATCACTGCAGCAGGCAGCTGAGGTGAGGAGCCCAGACAAATCCAAGCTTGCTATAGCAGGGTCACCCAGACCTCGGCTTGCTCAAGCCCACAACACCCCTGCTTCAGCCTCCAGCTCTTCTCCCTCCCCCAGGCCTCCCAGAGGTTCCCAGAGGTCTCCCAGAAGAAGGCTCTGAGCCCATGGCAGAGCAGCTCCAGGGTGTCTGGGCACTAAGGCAGAGCCCAGCAAAGAGCAGTGGCATTCCTGCTCTGCCCAGCACTGCCTGCTCCTGCCCAGGCTCCATCAGCACCGTCCCAGCGCAGCGCAAGAAGTGAAGCAGGGATCCCCGCCTGCTCTGAGTGGCAGGGAGTGTGGGAAGCTGCTCCCTGTGACCTTTAAAGCCTCTGGCAGTGCCAGGCAGGGAGAATCCCCGTGCCCAGGGCACTCTGCCTGCCCCAGGCTGCTGCCAGCTCCCAAAGAGGAGCCGCTCTCCTCCCACTGCCGAGGCAGCTGCCAGGAGCCCTGCCACTCAAACACTGGCCACAGGAGCAACAAGCCAAGGGAAGAGCTGGATAAACACGGACCAGAGCAGTGCCCAGACGTTTGTCAGCATCCAGCCAAGCACTCCAGCACAGGCTGGGTAAGGGGAGCCCTCCCCGCCCAGGAGCACACACCACAAGCAGGGATGGCCCAGCAGCTCCCAAGTGCTGAACTAGGAGGAAATTCCTGGCAGACAGATTGCACAAGAGACAGCTCACACTGCCAGCCTTACTGGAACACACTCAGCAACTCCCCAGAGCAGAGCATGCCGGGATGATGCTGGATTTCTGACTTGTCATTAGCCAAAAAGGTTTAATGACATGGTTGGGCTCTGTGTTTAGCTATAATTGACCTGGGACATCCCATAATTAGGAAGAGACACTGCACATCTCACTGGGGCTGGCAGTGAGCACAGACTCAGAGTGATGCAACGTTCTGCTTTCCCCACCACCTGAAAAAGGGTCCCTGGAAATGGCTGTGGTGCTCTGAGACAGGCACGGTGACCCAAAAGCTTTGGCTGGCTTCCTAAATCATCCACCAAAAGGCTCCACAAAGCAGCAATTTTGAGAAGCTTTTCTAACTTGCCTGCTTGAAGCTTTATCCCTGTAAAAGCTCAACCAGACAAATCATATTTGCAAGTGCAGAGTGCACCAAAAAGAGGAGGATAAAAGCACATCATACAGACTGTGGCTGCAGGAATGCACATGCTGCTTTCAGAGGACATCTGCACTGTAAGGTGGCCAGATATCCCAGAGCAACTTTTTCCCAGAAATAGCAGTTGTGGTAATACAGAACAAATGTTTTTGCCAAAACAAGTGACCAGGACATGCACTGCAGCAGTGCTCACAGTAGCTGCAATACTGCTTCAAGTGCCAAGGGAGGAAATTTGCCCCTCAGCCTTATTGGGACACACTCAGAAATTCACTCCTAAGCAACAGCTTCACAAGCCTGAGCTCTGTAAATGAAGTGATATTTAAAGTGGTTTCCTCACCACCTCCAGTGTGCACCATGTCCTGCAGGGGAGGAAGGAGCCAGCCACTGCTCAGCAGCTGAGCTCTGTGGTGGTGACAGGGAATGCTAGGGTGGTTTTTATCCCCTCTGTTTCCACCTTCCAAACGCTCTGACACCACCACAGCAGCCTGAGTAAGCGGGGTCTGAAGGACACACATGTCCCTCCTTCCCTCCCTAGGGCTCCTCAGCAGACTAAACTGTGGCTTCCCCCTCCCAAACAACAAAATTCCATACCTGTAATTACACCAACAGCTTTCTGCTGTGACTATCCAGACCCGGCCATTCTTTCCACGAGGGTGAGCCGCAGAGAGACCTCTGCAGTGCAGGAGACAAGAAGCAGTGCAGGAGTCAGTGATGAAACGCTCCTGAGCCCTTATCTGGGCACTCAACAGCTGCCAGCCTTCAAAGGCAAGACAAAGGCTGTGCAGCCAACCTAGCCTCCCTACATACCACAGCCACCACAGGTCCTCATCAGTCAACATGCCTCCCAAAGAAGTGTTTAACATAAACATTTGTAGAGTCACTTAATTCCTGGTGAACCCAGCTATTTGATGTGGGCCACGGAAAGCTCCCATGACATCAATGGAAAGTTTCCAGTCAGAAAACCAGGGCTGAGGCAGATTAATAGAAGTTAAGAAATAGGGATGAAGAAGCCTTGTAGAAACAGGCAAGAGATCTGTTCTGAAGCAAGATGCACTCATCATACTCAGGAACAAGCAGAAGAGAAGCTGCCTTGCTTTTTCAAAGTTTAGAGATCAAGAACAGCAGAGATAAGGCAGTTATGCTGTCTCCAGTGTGTAGGCTTCTGTCTTTCCTGGGCTGCTCACTCTCAAAGTATGTTCAGCTGTTTCTTGGCTGCTGCTGAGGTTCTGATTCCTCCTTTGGAGCAGGCTGGGTGGCTTGGCCAAGATTTGCTGTGTGCAAACACCAGTTTGAAAGCAGTGAGAAAGCCACTGCCACCCACCACCCCGTGCACCACAACCTCCCAAACACAGGACAGATGTAAACTGTCTGGAATAGCCAATGTCTGCAACATCAAACAAAGCCACCACATCCAACAGCCTTTTCCTCCATTGAAACCTCACACCAGACTAAACTCACCTTGAGGTTTATTCCTGCAGTCAGCTCGTCACACTGCTACTGCTGACATTCAGTGGAAGCATCACCTGAACCTCCCCAGGTAACACCAATCCCTCAGAGACACCAGCCAGGATGGCCAGAGCTGGCTGTGGAGCCATTCACCCTGCAGAAACCCATCTAAGCACAGATGGGAGCTGGCTGTGGAGCCATTCACCCTGCAGAAACCCATCTAAGCACAGATGATTGGGCTGTGGAGCCATTCACCCTGCAGAAACCCATCTAAGCACAGATGGGAGCTGGCTGTGGAGCCATTCACCCTGCAGAAACCCATCTAAGCACAGATGACTGGGCTGCCCAGCTCTTCTGTCAGACTCCAGGCAAAACAGGGTTCCAGGGAGGGCCCTGCAAAGCCACCTGGTCCCTGCTGCCACCCTGCCACCTGCTGGGCCATCAGCTCTGTCCCCCTGGACCCCAGGATTGCACCTGGCACCACAAGCCTGGCTCAGACCCCGTTTCTGCACAGGCTCCTTCTGCGGTCCTCCCAGGTGTGCCAAAACAACATTGGAGAGCACACTGAACGTTTTCCTGTTGAGAAAGGGTTTTATGCCAATGCAATCCCTGCTGTGCACCTTGAAATGGAGATTCCCATGAGGCCAAGGATTCCTTCAGAGCCAGTCTAGACTGAGGATTGGGTGGTGCTTTTGCCAAGTTTGAAGACAGCCTAATCCAAATAACATAAGAGCACATGCCTCTGAACAAGTGCTGGTTGTAACACCTTCCTCTCCACTGAGGGACTGTAAGCTTCAACCCCATTCCCCCATCTTAAACACACAGTGGGGCTTTGTCCCCAGCCCTAATACACAGCACACTGCTCTCCAGTGCCCACCTGCACCAAGAAATCTCTTCTACCTAAAGCTCCAGGAGCCACTCAGTTCTGATTTCTTACCAAAACCTGCAATTCTCCTCCATTTGAACAGAAAAGCGTTGCTATATTTATCCCAGAAATCAGCACAGCAGAGGGTAAGACATATGCCCCATTCTGCTTTGCCTGTTCCTAGGTGCATCCCAAAAGCCTTGCACACCTCTGGCCTAAAGCCTGACCTGCCACGTCCCAGAGTGCAGCCAGTGGAAATTCTGATTAACCCATGGATGCTGGGCTGCCATGGGGAGGCTGAGCTGCTCTGCCTGGAAGGGAACACCAGCATGGCCCAGGAGCCACATCCCTACAGCTGGGGGCAAAGATGGAAGGGACCTCCTGAGCCACAGCTGAATTCCCTTCTGCAGAAATACAGCAGGAGGTGCTTACAGGAGAAATACACACACCAAGTGTGCAAATACACACACCGAGTGTGCAAATACACACACCGAGTGTGCACTGGAGCGCACCAGCAGCACAGACTCCCTCCCAGAGTGACCCAAGCCCAGCAGCAGACTGCCTGGCAAGCACTGCAGGTCTCTGCCACCCTGGAGGGACCCAGCACAGCCGTGCCCCGCTCCGCAGAGGGCAGTTGCACAATGCTCCGTGCAGATGTGGGCACTGCTCCTTCCAGGCAGCCTCCCCAGGTGTCCCCTCCCTCTGGAAGTGTTGACACACAGAGCTGTGCCTCCTGCAGATCCAGTTCCGTGTCACACCAGGCTCTATCAGATTACCCAGATAAAGGCTGGGATTTCACTGATTCTTGCTCATGCCACGGGTGCAGGTTTGGACCTGCGTGGGCACTGTGGGCACACAGGACCTGCCCCTTCAAAATCTCACCAGAGGCAGCCACCACCTGACACCCTGCTAGCCAGAGGGTCAGGAGCACCAAATGTCAGTGACACAGCTGAGTGAAAGCTCTCCCTTCCCTCCAAAGCTGCTCCTTGACACACTTTAAACAATCCAGCTATTTAGCAGCTTGTTGGTCTTTGAGTGGATCACCTGAAACTCAATTATCTAAGGCAGCTATCAAGAAATGACGGTGTCCAAGTCCCAGGATGGAGCCCAGTCACTGATACATTAAAAACACAAGACACACACCTTGCCCTTTTCCCCTTTCTCCATCTCAACCTCCAGCAAGTCAAACACACAGCCTGGAACCCCAGCAGCACAGTTTGGTGTTGGTCTGCCTCCACTCCCCAAATTCTGACCATCACAGCAGCAGGTTAGCTGCGATTAGCTGCCCCTTTTTAACCTGTGCACCTTGGCAGGCCAGCGTGGCGCCCTGCTAACCCTGCAGCAATATCCTGTGCAATCAGGACTGCACATGTGTGCAGCCTCCTGCCCTGCAGACTGTGCTGTGCTGGCAGGGGCTGGGAGGTGCATGTGCCTGAATCAGCCCCAGAGCCAGCTCTGAGCCTGGCACCACTCCCAGCTGCCCTTCTGATCCCTGCCAGGGGGAAGCTCAGCACCCCAGAACGCTGTGAGGTGAGGAACGGAGCAGTAACAGAGGGGAGCACCACCCTGGCTTGTCGCAGACACATGTTTTATGGAAAACCCTTTCCTTAGGATTCTTCCTCCTGAGAAGCTGAGAGGTCTCAGGAACAAAATGCAAACAATGGTTATCTGCTGCTGTGGGATGCAACAGGTGCATCTGGGATTGGTCTCATGTGGTTGTTTGTAATTAATGGCCAATCACAGCCAGCTGGCTCAGACAGAGAGTCCGAGCCACAAACCTTTGTTATCATTCCTTCCTATTCTATTCTTAGCTAGCCTTCTGATGAATCCTTTCTTCTATTCTTTTAGTATAGTTTTAATGTAATATATATGATAAAATAATAAATCAGCATTCGAAACCATGGAGTCAAATCCTCATCTCTCCCCTCAGCCCGAGACCCCTGTGAACACCATCACACGGGCTCACTGTAGATTAATATTCAGTAGTTTGATTCACTGCCACCCCCAGCTCCAAGCTGTGCACAGTGTGCCCCATGCACAGCCCCAGAAGGTGGCAGTGACACTGTGGGGACAGCAGGCAGGGCAGCCGTGCCCAGAGCCCTGACAGAGGGGACAGCACAGCCTGCAGCAGCCCCTGCCTGTCACACGAGCCCGGAACAGAGAGTCTGAGCATCTCCATTTCCTGCCCACAGGCATCAAGCCAGGTACTTTCTGGATGCACAGGGGCCCACAGCCCTTCTCAGCACAAGGGTCAGCAGGTTTACCACGCAGCTGTTGGAGTTTACAGGAACTGGGAACAGACAGGAGCCCTCCCAGCTCAGCTCACCCCCACCAGCTGCTCACACAGCTCTGAGCGCTGCTTTACACGGGCACCTCCTGAACCTCCAAACCCCAGATGCATGACTGCCCTGGGATTAGTGTGGGACAAAGCAGCCCCTCCCTCACTGCCCACATGTAAACAGGACTGGTGCAGCCTTAAAATAGCACTGACAATCAAGGGAGACTGAAGGGGTCACTGAACATCAAGGGAGATTCTCCACGTGGGGCTGCTGCCAGCATAGCCCAGCATCCCTCGTCCACCCCTCACAGCCAGCATCCCCACTCTCAGCAGCAAGGAGCACAGGCTGCTGTGTGGAAGCATTTCAGGAGTCATTCTTGTTCTCCTCTCACCGAGCAGCAATGCTGCTCTCCCTGCAGCACAGAGCCAGGGGCCTGACGTGCCACCAGCAATGAGTTAGGGCATCAGGGCAAGAACCTCACTTTGCCAAACTCCAGGGTCTCCTACTAACCTCCAAACACTATAGCTGGGATGCAGGCATTTTTCACATCTCTGCATTAAGCAGATTTTCAGTTACAAGAGGCCATTAAACCAGAATTTATCCACGGAGAAGCTCGCAGAAGTTTGCACCAAGAATTTCTAAACATCTGAGACCAATGTAGCCTTCTCATGTAGAGAACTGCTTGGCCTTACCCCTCGCTTGCTTTTCTTGGCACTCCACCATCTGTGGCTCACGGTCTTCAGAACGAAGTTGTTTCTGCAGTTTTTGTGCAACTGAGTGCCTTTGTACATTTATGGTGTCAAGGCCCCATCTGGGATCTCCTCAGGACAGATTCCTGACTTGATAACATACCAGCTCTCCAAAGAAAGCAGTTTGAAGCTAACATCGACACAGCTGCTCTGACTTAGGAGCTTCATCAAATTCCCCTTCCAGGCGAAAAGAAAAAGCCCATGTTTGGTAACTCCATTCAGACACCACCACCTTCTGCCCCAAAGCTCTCAGTTGCTCTCACTCTGGTATCTGGCAGATGGTGCTGGTTGTTGGGGTCCTTTTGTTTGTTTGTTTAAGTAAAAAGCTTTCCCCTTAAAGAGAAAGCTTTGTAAGAGAACAAAGAAATGTGTCACTTTCTCCTCCCAGGGGAAGTTTCACTGTTACACAGCAGCAGCGCTGCTTCAGCTTGGTCTGCCTTCCCATGTTCTAGAACAGAAAAAACTCACAAAGCCACGAGACCAGGAAATATCAGTGGACAAGACCCTCCAGCATTAAGGAAAAAAGCTAAAGCAAAGCCATGTGGCTGTTTCTGTACTAAATGAGGAAAAGATGCTCACCCAAAAGACTCTGAATGTGACCTGCAATGCTGCTAAGTACAACACAAAACCAGAAGGGAGGATGACAAGGCACCTTCCATGTGAATGGACCACTGGCAAGCCCATGCCTTGCCAAGCCCAGCCCCCTCACTGTGCACAGATAAGCATTTCCCCACCTTTTCCACGCCACTGCCAGGACAAGCTACATGGCAGAGCCCACAAACAAAGCCTGGCATTGGCATTCACCCCAGCCCAGTCAGCAGGGAACACTCCCTGGATCCTCTGGGAGTGCCCAGGGGCAGTGGCAGCAGGGCCACACATGGAGGGACGAGGAAGGAGCAGCCTGCAGCCCTCACCCCCAAGCACGCTCCCTGGGGCACACACAAACCCTGCCAGCTTGGCACAGCTGCCCTGCACAGCCCAGGGCACTCTGAGCAGGACAAATGTGACACAGCTGTCCCCAGCAGCACTCACACCTGCTCCTCCTGTGCTCCAGGACATCCCCTTCCCTCTCCTCTTTCCCAAAGAGCCAAGGCTTTCCTACAGCCCGAAGGGAGCTCTGCCAGGGCAGCCTGCAGCCCCAGGGCTGGCACAGCTGGCTCAGTTTTCGCTGGCAGCAGGACATGGCTCATGCTGCACTCAGGCTCTGTCAGTGCCTTCCCCACCACCTCCACACAGCCCACACCAAGCCAATCTCACCAGGGAAATTTCTTCTGTATCTCCTTCCCTCAAACACTCCTGAGTTCAGGCAGCTCGTGCCACCCCAGAGCTACAGATAAAAGCAGCTCCTGTACCAAATTAACACCCAGGGGGAGGATTTTTCTTTTTGCTGTAAAAAACCACTTAGTCTGCAAGAGAATTTTCTGACCAATGCCACAGACCAATTTACTTGATCCCAGGAGTTTCCAAAGCATTACCATTAAGGGCAGAGCAGTACAGAGTTAAAAGGGAATGGATGTTTTAGTAGTCCCTGGGAAAACACAGTTAACAGTGGCACATTTTCCCCACCATGTGCTTGGAAACTATTATTTTTAGCTGTATTTTCTCACACTCAGCAGAGAGTATTTGGCCATTACCTGTAGCCCACATCCCATCTTTGTGAAGGACAGCTGCACTCTTCCCCCAGCAATTATTCATGGAAACAGAGGCAGCTACAGCAATTACTCACATGGAGTAACTCAAGGGAAGATTTCTTTGTTTTCCAGAGCAGTGCAGTAACTGAAAGTGAGTCAACACCTTGACATGAGCTCATTCTGCAAAGGCCACCAGCAAAGGAACCCAGTGACTGCAGTCTGGTACCAGACACTTACTCACTTTGACTCTGCAGGCATCACAGAGCTTTGTCTGAGAGCAACTGGTGTCTGACTCGTGACTTGGCAGGGCAAGCTGTGGGCATGAGCTCCATCACACACCTGGAGACACAAGGCAGGGGGGCAGCAGCTCCACAGCCAGCCACAGACACCAGCTTTGGGAAGCTCAGAGCTCGGGCAGGGCTGTCAGCTGCTCCTCACTGCCGACATGCCAAGCTGCCCTGCCAGTTAATGCATGTACACGGCTCCTGCCACAGGACATGAAGATAAACTCAGCCCAGCTGAAATCATCTCACTGGCGCTCCTGCCAGCCCCAGTTAATCCTCAGCCCTGGGGACTCCAGGCTCAGTAAATACAAGTGTGGTAAAGCCTAAAATTACAGCCACCACTTGTCCTGGCCCCTCAGAGCCCATCAGATGCCAACTCCAGTGTATGCAGAGGCATCAGCCACAAAACCTGACCAAGACACAAACCTCAGAGAGCCACAGAGCATACTCCAACCTACATCTTATATTCTTCAAAAGCCACACTGTGACTTGGAGTATTATCTGTCAGCACTGTCTGCACTCAGTCCCAAACCCTGGCACAGTGTCCTCACTGGCTCATCAGCTACAGATTTTTAATTCCAGGAACTTAATGAATTCTTAATTAGCCCTCACAAGACAAGCAGACCTTGCAGACTGCTTTCACTTTTTCTGAGGAAAGGAAATAGGGTCCAGGGGAAAAAACCAAGGCAGAGACAGGAGAGCAACAAGCAGAGGCCATTCCCCAGCTCCAGCAGCAGCGAGGCACTGCACACAGACACAGCACGTAGCAGCTGGCCAGTTCCTGGAACACCGGCCCACGTCCCAGCAGCATCCAGCAGCACTTTACAAAACGAGCTGTTTGTTTAAGTAAAAAGCTTTCCCCTTAAAGAGAAAGCTTTGTAAGAGAACAAAGAAATGTGTCACTTTCTCCTCCCAGGGGAAGTTTCACTGTTACACAGCAGCAGCGCTGCTTCAGCTTGGTCTGCCTTCCCATGTTCTAGAACAGAAAAAACTCACAAAGCCACGAGACCAGGAAATATCAGTGGACAAGACCCTCCAGCATTAAGGAAAAAAGCTAAAGCAAAGCCATGTGGCTGTTTTCTGTACTAAATGAGGAAAAGATGCTCACCCAAAAGACTCTGAATCTGACCTGCAATGCTGCTAAGTACAACACAAAACCAGAAGGGAGGATGACAAGGCACCTTCCATGTGAATGGACCACTGGCAAGCCCATGCCTTGCCAAGCCCAGCCCCTCACTGTGCACAGATAAGCATTTCCCACCTTTTCCACGCCACTGCCAGGACAAGCTACATGGCAGAGCCCACAAACAAAGCCTGGCATTGGCATTCACCCCAGCCCAGTCAGCAGGGAAACACTCCCTGGATCCTCTGGGAGTGCCCAGGGAGCAGTGGCAGCAGGGCCACACATGGAGGGGACGAGGAAGGAGCAGCCTGCAGCCCTCACCCCCCAAGCACGCTCCCTGGGGCACACACAAACCCTGCCAGCTTGGCACAGCTGCCCTGCACAGCCCAGGGCACTCTGAGCAGGACAAATGTGACACAGCTGTCCCCAGCTGCACTCACACCTGCTCCTCCTGTGCTCCAGGACATCCCCCTTCCCTCTCCTCTTTCCCAAAGAGCCAAGGCTTTCCTACAGCCCCGAAGGGCTCTGCCAGGGCAGCCTGCAGCCCCAGGGCTGGCACAGCTGGCTCAGTTTCGCTGGCAGCAGGACATGGCTCATGCTGCACTCAGGCTCTGTCAGTGCCTTCCCCACCACCTCCACACAGCCCACACCAAGCCAATCTCACCAGGGAAATTTCTTCTGTATCTCCTTCCCTCAAACACTCCTGAGTTCAGGCAGCTCGTGCCACCCCAGAGCTACAGATAAAAGCAGCTCCTGTACCAAATTAACACCCAGGAGGAGGATTTTTCTTTTTGCTGTAAAAACCACTTAGTCTGCAAGAGAATTTTCTGACCAATGCCACAGACCAATTTACTTGATCCCAGGAGTTTCCAAAGCATTACCATTAAGGGCAGAGCAGTACAGAGTTAAAAGGGAATGGATGTTTTAGTAGTCCCTGGGAAAACACAGTTAACAGTGGCACATTTTCCCCACCATGTGCTTGGAAACTATTATTTTTTTAGCTGTATTTTCTCACACTCAGCAGAGAGTATTTGGCCATTACCTGTAGCCCACATCCCATCTTTGAAGGACAGCTGCACTCTTCCCCAGCAATTATTCATGGAAACAGAGGCAGCTACAGCAATTACTCACATGGAGTAACTCAAGGGAAGATTTCTTTGTTTTCCAGAGCAGTGCAGTAACTGAAAGTGAGTCAACACCTTGACATGAGCTCATTCTGCAAAGGCCACCAGCAAAGGAACCCAGTGACTGCAGTCTGGTACCAGACACTTACTCACTTTGACTCTGCAGGCATCACAGAGCTTTGTCTGAGAGCAACTGGTGTCTGACTCGTGACTTGGCAGGGCAAGCTGTGGGCATGAGCTCCATCACACACCTGGAGACACAAGGCAGGGGGGCAGCAGCTCCACAGCCAGCCACAGACACCAGCTTTGGGGAGCTCAGAGCTCGGGCAGGGCTGTCAGCTGCTCCTCACTGCCGACATGCCAAGCTGCCCTGCCAGTTAATGCATGTACACGGCTCCTGCCACAGGACATGAAGATAAACTCAGCCCAGCTGAAATCATCTCACTGGCGCTCCCTGCCAGCCCCAGTTAATCCTCAGCCCTGGGGGACTCCAGGCTCAGTAAATACAAGTGTGGTAAAGCCTAAAATTACAGCCACCACTTGTCCTGGCCCCTCAGAGCCCATCAGATGCCAACTCCAGTGTATGCAGAGGCATCAGCCACAAAACCTGACCAAGACACAAACCTCAGAGAGCCACAGAGCATACTCCAACCTACATCTTATATTCTTCAAAAGCCACACTGTGACTTGGAGTATTATCTGTCAGCACTGTCTGCACTCAGTCCCAAACCCTGGCACAGTGTCCTCACTGGCTCATCAGCTACAGATTTTTAATTCCAGGAACTTAATGAATTCTTAATTAGCCCTCACAAGACAAGCAGACCTTGCAGACTGCTTTCACTTTTTCTGAGGAAAGGAAATAGGGTCCAGGGGAAAAAACCAAGGCAGAGACAGGAGAGCAACAAGCAGAGGCCATTCCCCAGCTCCAGCAGCAGCGAGGCACTGCACACAGACACAGCACGTAGCAGCTGGCCAGTTCCTGGAACACCGGCCCACGTCCCAGCAGCATCCAGCAGCACTTTACAAACGAGCCCCAGAGCACATCACAGTGCACTTCAGTAACCTCCAGAGCAGAGGAGAGAGGCTGCAAGGGCTGCTGCACTGCAACAGCCCAGCATCCCCCGAGGAACACGCCGCTGCAGCTCATCCCCTGCCTCTAAGGGGGGTGAGGAGCAAATTGCTGCTTTATGCATCCATCAGCACCACTACTGAGAGCCCTGGCAGGGCCAGCAGCGTGACACGGTGACAGGGCAGCTCAGGGAAGATGCTCCTCCACTTCTGTAAACAGCAGCACGGCTCTGTGGCATTCCTGGCTGTTCCCTTATTAACTCACCACGGAAATATCCTTCCTTGCAGGCTGGGAGAGCCACTCTGACCATCCCACTCTCACTGTAAGGCCCTGGAGGCTCTGCACAGTTTGGTCCTCGTGATGCAGCAGCCAACTCACACCAGCAAGACTGAGCTGTCTGTGCTACTGAGCTCTGCAACGCTGCATCTGGTGTAGAAATCAGATGTTGGAGGGGTGGGAAAGACACAGATTACTCCTGGGACAAAAGGTTCATTGAGCCATCCTGCATTGCTATCATGGGGAAAAAAAAAATAAAGAAGTGATCTCTCTCCAAGGAGCAACTCCCATTTTTACAATCCTGTTGTAAACTTCCTTATCTCGAGCCACGGCTCCCACAATTGACAGTTTTTGAACCAGGCATGGCCACCAGGCACCCCGGCTGCCCACTTTAGCCAGCGAGTAAGGACAAAACACGGCATAGTCCAGCAGGAGGCCACAGCAAGACTGACCTTATAACAACAGCCTAGGTCCTCCAGATAGAGGATTATGTAAGCCCCGCTGAATTCGCAGAGGTTTATGCAGTAAGCGAAGAGACAGAGTAACCAGACCTTGTAAGGTGTGCTCCGGAGCCCCCGCGGTAATTTACCGACCCTGAAGGAACAGCCCCGCTGGCCTAGCGAGCGATGCGCACCGGCTGTCGGTGTTTGCTCTCCGAGCCCGCACACGGCACCGGGCTCGGGCAGCCGCCCCTGCCGCGGCATCCCCGGCGCGGCTGCGAGCCCCGGGGCCAGCACCCCAGCACCGGAGCCCCCGGGGCCAGCACCCCAGCACCGGAGCCCCCGGGGCCAGCACCGGAGCCCCCGGGGCCAGCACCCCAGCACCGGAGCCCCCGGGGCCAGCACTGGAGCCCCGGGGCCAGCACCCCAGCACCGGTGCTCCCCGGGGCCCCTCAGCCCATCAGCGCCCCTCAGCCCCATCACCGGTGCTCCCAGGGCCCATCGCATCATCCTCAGAGCCCCCGGGGCCCCTCAGCCCATCACCGGTGCCGCTCCCCGCTGCCAGCACCGGGCCCGGCAGGGCTGCGGCCGGCGCTCGGCCTCGCCCCGGCTCCGCAGCTGGCACCGCCCGCGGGCCCTGCCCGGCCCCGCTCGGCTCGGCGGGCACCGAGCGCGGACAGGCCGCGGAGCCGCCCCGCACCGCCCGCCCCCCGCTCCTACCGTGCCCGGGCTGCCCGCCGGACCATGGCCCCGCTCCGTGCCGTGCCCGGGCAGGCCGAGCCCCCGCGCCCGCTGCTCCCGGCGCGCCCAGCGGGCCGGGCCGGCATCACATGGCCCAAATAGCGCCCGGCGCGGCCCCGCTCCGCCCCCGGCCCGGCCCGGGGCGCGGCCGCTCCGCCCGGGCAGCGCCGGCGGCGGGCGGGGCCGGGAACGGAACGGAACGGAGCGGGGCCGGGCCGGGCCGGGCAGAGAGCGGGGCTGGGAGCGGAGCGGGATCAGCGGGGTAGTCGGCGGAGCGGGACCGGGAACGGAGCGGGGCCGGGGAGCGGCGGGGCTGGGAACGGAGCCGGACCGAGCAGAGAGCGGGGCTAGGCAGCGGCGGGGCCGGGAAGGGAGCGGATCCGGGGCGCTGCCGCCGGCGGAGGTCGCGATCGCCCGGCACAGCGACAGCCCCGCAGCGGCGGCCCCTGTGCCCATCCCCGGCCCGCAGGCGGCACCGTTTCTGTCTGCAATCCGGGCTGCTCGGTGCTGTTCTGCTGCTCCAGCCCGTTTCTGTGTGCGATCCGGGCTGCTCGGTGCCGGTGTGCCACCCTCGCTCCAGGCACGGCTGGCAGCAGCGGGCAGCCCCGGGCGTGGCGCTGGGGATCTCCGGGCACTCGGTGACGGCTCCATCCTCGGTGTCCGCACAGCCACCCAGAGTTCCGCATTTCTCCTCATAAAAGGGGGATCGGGCACGGGAAGGGGCTGCCCGGGGAGGTGTGGAGGCTCCGTGCCCGGAGGTGTTCAGGGAATGCACTTTGTGCCATGCACCGGTTGACGTGGTGGTGTTATGTCGCAGGATGGACTCGGGAGATCTCAGCGGTCTTTTCCAACCTAACCCATTCTGTGATTCTGTGATTTGTTTCAGCCACTCCTGGGAATGTCTGTTTGCTTTTTAAAGACTCATTTGTTTACCGAAATAAACCTGGGAAATACAATTCTGTTCATTTCAGTCCTCATTCCAAAAACAACCCTTCGGACAAATCTGACCTGGTAGTGCCCCTTTGAGACGATGAATTTTTCAGTGTTTCCAGACAAAAAGACTTGTTTGTAGCAATACTGCTCAAGATGTAAAGCCGTGGATTGTCATAAATTCAGCAAGCCATTTTGCATGGGACACCTCCAAGGACCACCTAGGAGCTGCTGCAGGAAGCGGCGCGAGTGATTCAGGAGGTGGCAGCCTGCCATCTGAGTCACTGTGGAATCAATGCCCTGCATGCTGCTGCAGTTATTGTTCTTGGGGATTGGACATGAGCGTGGCTCTTGACATTTCTCATCACTGATAGTCTTGGGGCACATATGCAAAAAAAAAAAAAGAGCACACTTAATTCACTAATTTGTTGAGCAGATTTTGATGTCTGTGGGGAAGAGTTGCTCTATGCCAGCCACTGTGGTCCTTCAAAAAAACCACATTCACATCAGAATAAATTTATTACTCTAGCTGACCAGAAACACCGGGGAGATTGGGGATACAGCACAAATATGTTCTTTCACACCCTGCAAAATAGAAATAGGAGGGCTTATGTCAAACAGATACATATTGGGTAGCTTTTCAAAACGACTTTGCTTTGGCCTGGTCCTGCTCATATTTAAGTTACTTTGCCCCACTTATTTCAGGGAGAAGCGGGGTGGAGGAGTGAGAGGAGCAGCAGGGAAGCTGGAGGAAACCAGACGTGACAAGTGCTGAAGCAGAACTTCTCAGCTTTGTGGTGGCTCCTCGCCAGATGAGATCACAGCTCCTATGGAATCCTGTCTGCTTTTATTTCCCTAATATTTGACTTTCTTGCTTCCTCAAAAGCAGGAATTGCTGATCTTCAGTCACTTGCTTTGAGCACTGCCTGCAGCTCAAACCACAGCTCAAACAGAGGCAGAGGGGGGTGACAGACAGGGGCCAGTGTTTGTGGCCTGCAGTGGGATCCCTCTGACTGACTGGCGATGGAGCAGAGGCTTTTCCAGCTCCCATCCTTGTGAATTTATGCTGAGACCATTAAAAGGAAGGCGGGAGGAAGAATGGCTTGGCATGCCTGCTTTCTTGTGATCAGCTACTGTAGATTAGCCCTGGGGTCTGGACAGGGATGAGCATCCACCTTCCGACAACTGCGTCCCTTTGGAATGTCTGAAGCTAAATATTGAAATCCTTTGCACTGCCAGCATGGGCTGTGAGGCTGGGACCGACTCTGGAGTGACGCTGCCCTTGCAGCAGAGGCTGAGGGCTGCAGCAGCAGCAGAGGGGATCCTGTTGCTGCACCCAGCCAGGCAGGCAGAGACAGAGCCTGGAGCTCTGTGCCCTGGGCAGAGGGACAGCAGCAGAGCAGCCTCTCTGCCCCAAAGCTGTCCCTGGCGCTTGCAGGCTGTGCCTGCGGGCTCTGAGGGACACAGTGCAGCACAGAGGAACAATGAGGGCCACAGCAGCCCAGTGTGCTGCAGGACAGAGGGGCTGTGAAAACAGCGCCCTGCCAAGCCTGCCCAGAGCACAATCAACAAACCCTCCCCAGCTGGAAGATGGGGTGGAAAGGGGAGTCAGAGTGGGATGGAGGAGAAAAAAGAGGCGATCCCCAGGGGCACTTTGCAGGGAAAAAAAGTGGTTATCTTCATTTTAGTCTCTTCTTGAGAACTGACATGTCAGCATAGCCAGCACGGCACTTCACACACTGCAACACGAGTAAATGCAGCTGCTGAATGAAATTAAACCCTTCATAAAAAATAAAGATAAAACAGTAGAATCCAGGTATTTTGCTTTACATTCACCTGGAGAGCAGAGTCGTGCTGCAATGTCTCCTCTCATGACTCCTTTGCCTTTCTGTCACAGCACAGGGCGCTGGATGCCTTCAAGGATGGGATATATGTAACAGGAGCCCTTGGAGGCAGAATTTCCTCCCTGTCCTGTTTAGACCAGCACTTACAACCTCATCTGAGTGCAGAGTTACCCCTGAGGTACCTGCAGGTGACTGTCTCCTCATGAGGGGAGCACCCCTGAAATCCCAGTGGTTTCCTGGCTGACACGAGTGCTGCAGACTGGGAAAGGGGCCACTGCCGCCGTCCCTGCGCTGGTGTCACACACAGCCGGGCCTGGAGCGGCTCCTGCGGCAGGACAGGGCTGGGAAAGGCTCCCAGCAGCACAGGCAAGCAGCACCCTCTGCTGCTGGCACTGCAGGCTCTGGGATTGCAGAGAGGGGCTGAGGAAAGGCACCCGCAGCGATTCCTCCGCAAACGAGGGCTGCTCTGTGTGCTGGACACTGAGCAGGGACAGCTCTGGGTGCTGGGCACTGAGCAGGGTCTGCTCTGTGTGTGCTGGACACTGAGCAGGGACTGCTGTGTGTGCTGGACACTGAGCAGGGTCAGCTCTGGGTGCTGGACACTGAGCAGGGGCAGCTCTGGGTGTGCTGGACACTGAGCAGGGTCAGCTCTGGGTGCTGGACACGGAGCAGGGTCAGCTCTGGGTGTGCTGGGCACTGAGCAGGGACTGCTGTGTGTGCTGGACACTGAGCAGGGTCAGCTCTGTGTGTGCTGGACACTGAGCAGGGGCTGCTGTGTGTGCTGGACACTGAGCAGGGTCAGCTCTGGGTGCTGGACACTGAGCAGGGGCTGGTGTGTGTGTGCAGCTCCCAGGGGCAGCTCTGGGGTGACACTGAGCTGGGGCAGTGTGCTGGACATGGAGCCCATGGCCACCAGGGCTGCTCTGGGTGCTGGACACTCAGCTCCTGCAGGAAATCTTGTGCACAGAGGAATTCTGTGTGTGAGAGAGCAGGGCCAGCTCCCCACCATGGGGACAGCTGGGGGGCAGTGGCTGGCATGGAGCTCATTGCTGCAGCACCGGTGCCAGGCCTGCCCTGCATTGCTGCATCACCCTGTGCCAGCCCTGCATCACTGCAGCATCCTGTGCCACCTCTGCATCACCCTGTGCCAGCCCTGCATTGCTGCCAACCAGGCCTGTAAGTGGCAGAGCCCTTCCAGCTGCATCCAGGGAAACCAGCACCGTGTGTCTCAGCAGGAGTGCAGCAAGAAAAGCCCTGATTTAAATCCTGCCCTGAGAATGAAGCGTTCCCCTGGGATGGAGCTGCTGCTCCTCCTCCCCTCCCTGCTGCCCTCTCCATGGCTGAAGGGGCAGCGGGATTGTCCTTCAGCCATCAGGAGGGCAGGACTCAGCTCTGGGACCTTCCCCAGGGCCCCGCCAGCCCCGAGCCACAGCTCAGCTGCACCCGCTGAGCTCTCGGAGGACAGCTCAGAGTGAAACACGCAGCTCTGTGAGCTCTGTGCTGTGGTGACAGTGTCCATGGAAATGCAACACGCACTAAATGTGGATCAGCGAGGCTTTCCTGAGGCCTGGCCATTCCAGGGCCCTGCACAGCACTGCGGGATTTCATCTCCTCACCTTAAAAGGGCTTTGGTTGCTCCTTGTTTTGGAAAGTCCTGGCCTTGTCTGGATGAGACACCAAAAACACAAAAAGGAAGAGTCAGAGTGAACATTTAACAGTGCATTGTCCACTTTGCACAACTAAAACACTAAAACTTCACTCAGCAGGAACTGCTTCCCATCCTTGGAAGAAATTAAAAGACACTTCTTGTTAAAAACTATTTATTTTTTATAAATATATTTCTTTATTCATTAAACAATATGAAAAGAATCACAAAACTTTACTCATGGGGAAAAAAACAATTACAATTTGATTTATAAAAGCTGAAGTGAAAAATGTGTTATTTCCAGTGTTAGTTTTCTGTAAAACATACAATCATACCATTGAATTGTAGGAATGTACTTGACATTAAAAAAATGAATAACAATTACTATCAATAATCACTTATGGGAGAAACAGACTGTAAGAAGTTACTCCATGGAGCTGCCTTTGCAAAGAAAGGTTAATACAAGCTCTCAAGAAGGTGCACACCTTCTATTAATAACTTTCACAAAATAAAAATAGCCCTGCTTCCTTGGCCTACAGCCCAGTGGATTGCTACCATTCCTCCTCATCAGATTTGTTGCTCATTTAACCCTTCTTCCCATCCAGTCTCTCTCTTTCCAGTCATAAATGTTGTATATTCAAAAATATTTGGTTTTCATTTAGCAAATGCTAAGAATTAAAGAGTTTAACAGAAATTGTCTGTGTGAAAAAAAAAATACACTTCTGAAAAATCCCCCAAACAACCCAGATAGCTCCATTCACCAAGGAAAACATGGAAACTTTTAATGGATTTTAATAAAACCTCAGATAAATTTTGGGGTGACCCAGTAGATAGAGACTTCACAAATAAACCCTATTTTCACCTGCAAAGAACAGTAGCTCCCCGGGGAAAAGCCCATGTGCTTATTTCAAAGTGCAAATGAACCTTTCAGTGTTCATTTCAAGAGGTGCCAGCCACGAATTACCAAGCAAAAGTGCAAAAATAAGAAAACTCTAATGCCACAGTTGCCTGTAAGACAGGAATAAACTCTGTTATTCATAACAATATAGCTACTCTCTCATAGGTCACTTTTTCATTAAAACTTGTTCCCTCACACCAAATACAAAAGAACTGGAATGAAGTTAACACAGGCATTTTTTTTTAAAAATAAAAGATTTCTCTGCTAGCTAAACAATTGCTCTGAGCACCAAGCTTTCCCTCAGTAATTATTGCACTGCTCAGGTTTACATTCACCTGGAGAGCAGAGTTGTGCCACACTCCTCAGCCCGCCCCGTTATTTCCAGAGCCCCAACACATCCAGGGTTACACATCCACGTGCACACCACCATGGCTGCCCTGAGCCAATGGCCTGGCCCAGCCAGGCTGAGCAGGGCAGGGACCAACGTGGCACCGCTTTAGCCTGAGAATGACATACAGTTAGACAGAATTTGGCAGGCAGTTGATTTAACAAGTCCCCCGAAGTGCCTGTGAGGTAGTCACATTCCAGGAAGCACAAACAGGGAAACTGAGGCACTTCAAGGTGAAGTCGTTTGTCCAAAGTCTCAGTGAGAAGCCAGAGCAGAGCCAGAAAGGGCACACTGGGCTCCTGGCTCCTGCTGAGCTCCAGACACAGAGCCCAGGCTCCAACACCACAGGTGCTGCAGGGCAGAGAACCCAGAAATGCTGCCTTGGGCTCCTGGCTCCTGCTGAGCTCTGACACAGAGCCCAGCTCACCCAGGCTCCAACACCAGGGGTGCTGCAGGCCAGAGAACCCAGAAAGGCCACACTGGGCTCCTGGCTCCTCCTGAGCTCTGAACACAGAGCCCAGGCTCCAACAGCAGAGGTGCTGCCAGAGAACCAGAGGTGTGGGCTCCTGGCAGAGCTCTGAACACAGAGCCCAGCTCACCCAGGCTCCAATGGCACAGGTGTGCAGGCCAGAGAGCCCAGAAAGGCCACACTGGGCTCCTGGCTCCTGCTGAGCTCCAGACACTGAGCCCAGCTCACCCAGGCTCCAATGCAGAGGTGTGCAGGGCAGAGAGCCCAGAGCAGAACCAGAAAGGCCACACTGGGCTCCTGGCTCCTGCTGAGCTCCAGACACAGAGCCCAGCTCACCCAGGCTCCAACAGCAGAGGTGCTGCAGGCCACGGGTCTGCCCAAAGGCTGGAGGAGTCAGAGATGGAGCTGCTGCCGGCAGTGCAGGAACAAGGACATCGTGTGTGACAATCCAGGCTATAAAGGCCACGCAGACAGGGGAGGAAGGACACTGTGCAGCATCACCCCAGCAGAGCTTCATAATCCACGTACCAGACGAGCTGCCCAGAGCTGGGGCTCACCCCCGAGATGGGCCACTTGCGGGGCTCGCGGCCCACCCTGCTGAGCAGCGTGGTGATGCCATGCTTGCCCCTGCCCAGCACCAGCACGAACACCTGCCTGGCCCTGTTGATGAGGGGCAGGCTGAGGCTCATCCTCTGGTGGGGCTTGACGGGGCTCTCGGTCAGCACCACGGTGGGGGCCCCTTCCAGGCCGTGCTCGGAGCGGGGGAAGAGCGAGGCCGTGTGTCCGTCCGTGCCCACGCCCAGCAGCACCAGGTCGAAGCTGGCGTTGGCCACCAGGGCCGCGATGTCCTGGGCGTAGAGCTCAGCGCCGCCGTCCTCCTCCACGCAGAGGCGGCGGTTGAGGTGCACGGGCATGGGGTGGATGTTGAGGTAGGGCACCCTGACGTGCTGCAGGAGGTGCCGGTGCAGGCCCTGGAAGTTGGACTCGCCGTCGGTCAGGGGCACGCAGCGCTCGTCCGCCAGCCACACGTGGCTGTGCTGCCAGGGAAAGCCGTGGTGGTGCCTGGCCAGGCGCTGGAACAGCCCCACGGGGCTGGAGCCGCCCGACAGGGCCAGGTGGAACTGGCCCGAGCGAGCCACGCTCTGCACGGCCGCCGCCTCCATGTCGGAGGCCAGCCGGGCAATCAGCTCCTCGGCCCAGGCCGACACCAGCGGACTCTGCCGATACTGGGACTGGATGGCCCTGAACTCACTGGGCATCTGCCCGCTGGGGTGCAGCAGCTCTGCCGGCTCTGCCAGGCTGAACTCCACTCCCCCGGCCACCATCTCGAAGTCCAGCAGCTGCTGGTTCTCCACGCCGCCGGGGTAGAGGCGCGGGGGCTGGCGGGACGTGCTGTCCAGCAGAGGCGTCCAGAAGGCCCAGGAGGCCAGCAGGCTCTCCGTGGTGATGAAGAAATCCTTCCTGCCATGGTAGATGTGGGAGATGAGGACGGAATAGGCATCCCTCTCCTTGACAGGGCTGTACATGTAGAAATCAGACAGCGGCTGCCCGAAGATGTGCAGGTCTGAGCGAGCCCCTGCTTCCTTCCAGCTGTCCTTGGGCATGGCAGGCTGGAAGAGGTTCCTGCTCACCAGCACCGCGGGGGTGTTGAGAGCACCGTGCCCGAAGTAGAAGATGATCTGCTTGGGTTTACACTGGCTGTGCCCTGCATCCCTCAGCGTGCCACTCTGAGGGCAGTAGGCCCTGTTCCTGAAGAGCACGCGGGCGTAGCCCACCCGCTCGTCCAGAGCCTTCCCCGAGGTGAGCAGGAACGGGACCCCTCCCAGCGCAGGCTGTGGCTGTGGATCAGCACCCCTGCAACGACAGACAGCCCACCACACCTCAACAGCAGGCACGCCTGGGCATCTCCATCACTGCCCACCACTCGCCCTCCTCAGCTCCCTTGGCAGCCACTGTGTCTCTAGCTCCCCATTCCAGCTTCCCATCAGCCCTTCCATGACTTCACTGCCTGCACAGAACTCCATGATCTTCACGGTCCCTTCCCACCCAGGCCATCCGTGATTCTCACTCTCTCCCTGCTGTGCTCCCTCCCAGCTATCCCACTTGTTCAGCCTTCTTTCATCTCACAGGAAACCAGTTTGTGAGCATGAGCATCATTTAGACAATTCTCTTCACGTTCACAGCATGGCTGGAGATGGCCTCGTGGTTCACTCACCACAGAGAGCAAAGCTTTACCCCTCAACTCAAGTTTACGGGAAGGCAAAGGAGTTTAGAGGCCACTTCATAAAACAATGCAGAGATTTTATAGTAATGGGCCTTAGCCCTTACACTTCCCACTCCCTGGATCACTGGTGAACTGACACAACAACAGCATTATCTTGTCCAGCCCCAGTTCCCACGCCAGTGGATGCCTGAGCACATCCCTGAGTGAGCAGCGAGCCCCAGAGCCGTGGGGCTGGCACTGCAGGGCTCACAGCTCCTGCTCCCTCAGCTCTCACTGCTCCCCTGGCCCAAAGCCTCACCTGCAAAGGTCGGCGTGGTGCTGACGTGGCCCCGAGCCTCGGGCAGCTCCTCCTGCACCTGGCTGTCGTAGGCCTGGTACTGTCCCAGCACGGCACTGCTCCTCTGCAGCCCCCAGAGGGCCTGGAAGGCCTGCAGCTTGTGCTGCACCACCTCCTGGGCGCTGCTGACGTTGGCAGGGAGCTCCATGATGAGGAACAGGAGGGCCTCGGTGAGGTGGTTCTGCAGCACGTCCCGGATCACCCCGTACTGCTCGTAGAAGCTGGTGCGGCCTGGGAGCAGCAGGAGGCAAAATCTGCTCAGGGGACCTGGTTCCCTTCTGCATCTCACTGTGGGGCCAGGGAGAGCAAAGCTCCAAGCTCCTCTCCCCCCCACCCAGCAATTAACCTGAAGCAATCAAGCTCAGGGAATGGGTGTCCTGTCCCTGGATGTGTGCAGGGTGTGGTTGCACAGAGCTTTGGGCAACCTCTCCTAGTGGACGTGGTCACTGCTCGTAGCAGGACGAGATTGTTTTCCTGTCCTCAGAAGGCTCTGGCTGAGCCATGCCCTTGGGAGACAAAATTTTGTGCCCAGAGCCACGCTTCCCTTTCCCTGCCTGGCCTGTCATGCAGGTGGGGACAGTGGGAGAAGGACAGTGCACTGCAGGAGTGACTCAAGGCTGTGTGTCACCAGCAGCAGGCTGCATCAGCACCACAGGCTTCCCCCTCTGACTGATCATTCATCTCCCTCCCCAGTCCAAAGGCACATTCAGCAATGGGATCAGTGCTGCAGACTTGCTGGGAGTCAGGCTGCCAGCTGAAGCTGCACAGGGAGAACAGACATCAAGTGACAAATGACATCAAATGACATCAAATGACAAAGTTGTTCAGAGAGGGAGGGCACAGGGAGCAGCTGGGGCTGCGCAAAGACAACGCTGCTCTCCCTAAATCTCTCTGCAGTGCACCCCTCTCCCACAAACAGGCTCAGGTGAGCTCTGGGCTGCCAAAGCAAAGATTACCAGCCCAGGTTTGACAGAAGTGCATTAAGTGAGTCTGTGGAGGCTGAGGGAGGGAGGCAGAGGCGAAGGGAGAGGGGAAGCAGCCCTGCTGGTGCAGCAGCCAGGGCACCTGCCTGGCCAGGAGCGCTGCAGGCAGAGCCCAGCCCGGGAGCTTTGTGCTGAGCACTGCAGAGGGGACGCTGCAGCATTGCAGCAGTGCAGCCGTGTCCTTCAGCAGCAGCCCCACGCTGCCTCTCTGTCTGGGACTGTCCCTCTGCAGTGCTCTTCCTACCACAGAGAGGAGGGCACAGGAACAGGCACACAAACCCACACTGGCCCAGGGACAGAAACATCCAGGCAGGAGATGCACGAGCACCTCCCAAAGAGCAGCACAAAGGCACACTCGGGGTGAGCCTGGGGGCTGGCAGGACAGCAGGACAGCTGCAGTGGCCTTAGACTGCATCAATTCCAAATCTAGGGCTGTTTACCAAGAACTGGGATGGAAAGGTCAGCAATGCCCCCAGAGCTCTGCAGCACAAAAAGGTGGGGGGTTCTGCCCCTGGTCCCAGATGAATTACAAATGGATTTTTTCCTTAGAGGGAGCAACTCTACCTGGAAGTGAGCCAGTGTCCAGCACAGGACGGGTGGGACAGTCCCTCTCTGTTTCCCCACACCATTCACCTGTTCCTTTTGTATTTCTGTACCAGCACCACCTCAAGGGCCCCTTCCCCATTACTGGGGAGCCTGCCAGCTCTCACTCACTCACCCTGCACACTGCCTCACCAACCTTTAGCATCCACAGTCTCCTTCAAGACAACCTCCACTCTTTCCACATGGTGCCGGTTCCAAATGGGGTCCAAAAACTGTCGGTTCTGATCCCGAAAAGGCAGGATATGGGCCACAGCCTGTGAGGGGAAAACCCAAAGACCCAATAAAAACTCAGCAGACTCCCAGAGCACCTGTGCCTCCCTGCCCCATGCAGCACACAGGCAGCAGAGCAGGTCAGAGCAGAGCAAAGCAGCAGGAGAGGCTGCAGTGATGCACAGCAGGGTCACCAGTGGCTGTCCAGAGCAGGCATTAAAGGTCTTTCTGAGGCATTTTGAGGTTTCATGTGAAAAGGCTGAACTACAAACTGCAGAGCACTCAGTTTATATCTGTCAGAGGACAAAGGCTGAGTCAGACCATCCTGGGACTAATGTAAGGTTCCAAAGTGCTGAAATACATCACTTCAGATGCTTACACCACTAAAGCCATCTGCTCTTTTAATAAAAAAAAAAAAAATTAAAAAAACCCATTTAAAATAAAGGAAAAAAAACCAAAATAAAACAGAAGAAATGTCCTCTCTGTGGAGATGCTCTCCTTGCAGCTTGACATGCAACTTCTGGGTAAAACCTGGCCACCCTTCCATGGCTGGAACAGGCTGCTTTAAAGTGAGGCATCACATCCCTGAGAAACAAGGATGGCGTGTCCTTGAACAGCCTCCCTCTGGGACAGTGCAGCTCCACATCCTGAGCTGTACCTGCAGCAGACAGTCCTGCAGGGCAGGAAGAAACCTTCCCTAAGCGTCCCGCAGAACTGACATCCCATCAGCTCCTTATCATATCAAATGGAGGAGTGCTTCCAGAAGCCATGGCTAAGCAGAGAGGCCTGTGTGGAATGAGATGTGGAGCTGGGAGAGGACAGGTGCTGCTCACTCAGCGAAACCAAAGCCCTGACCTTGGCGAGGAGGCCAGAGGAGCTCTGCATCTCTGCTCCAGGCACAGAGCCCAGCCCTGCCCTGCAGAAGGGACCCTCACCACCCCAACAGGAGGAAGCCCTGCTTTGGGCTGCACATCTCCCCTGCTCTCCCAGGACAGGGAAACAGGACAGGATTCCAGGAGCAAATGGAGGCCCTGCATGGATTTGGGAGGGGAAGAATGCCCTCCCCAGATGCAGAACCGACCACGAGGAGCCTCCCAGGCCCCGAGCCCCTCGGGCTGGCAGGGGCTGCTCACCTGCTTGCCCAGGTAATGGTCCACGCGGTACATCTCCTCCTCCCTGAAGAAGCCTGCCAGCTGTGCAGCCAGCTGCTGGGCCGAGGGCAGGTCGTGGCCAAAGGGCTTCTCCAGCACCACGCGCAGCCAGGCCCCGGCGCGCGGCCGGCAGCTGCTGTTGATGTGCCCCGCGATCTCCGTGTAGGCAAAGGGTGGCACAGAGAAGTAGAAGATCCTGCCGGCCTCCTGCAGCCCCTCCTGGCCGAGCAGGGTCTCAATCTCCCTGTTCAGAGCCGTGTAGTCCTCGGCAGTTTTCAGCTGGTGGTACTGGCTGAGCTTCAGGAACTGGTCCTTGAGCACGGCACACCGGTTGGGAGGCTCGTCGGGGGGACAGGACAGCTTCTTCAGCACGTCAAACATCAGCCTCTGCCCCGGCTCCAGAGCTGCCAGGGCAGCCCCGTGGAACGTGAAGCTGTGGCCACTGCTCACTTGGTCCATGTAGAGCTGGAACAGGCCCTGCCACAAATACTTCTTGGCCAAATCCCCCGTGGCTCCCAGCAGGATCACGGAGATGTGGCCCTGGGAGGCTCCAGCTGGGGATGGGAGGGCTCCCACGAACAGCACCGTGCACAGGACCCTTCCCAGCATCTTGGGGAGAGGAGGGAGAGCCAGGAACACTAGAGATCAGGAATAAAAACACAAATCGATCCATGTCGTAGAGCTGCAAAACACAACACAAGGCACCTGCTTTCCCCAGAAGAGCCAGGGGCCTCTGCCTGGATCCTCCACCCAGCAGCCGCTCCTCCCCTCCATGATCTGAATCAAGGCAGTAATTTGGGTTCCTGACAAACCTGCAGCCTCCCTCTGCACACCAGAAATGAAGGCAGGGTGTGCTGCAGGTCCTTGGGCAGCACGTGCACTGCCCCCACAGCTGGGGGGGTGTCAGTGCCTTTGCACAGGGAACCAAACCCATTTTCATCCAAATCCCAGGCTGGCCACAAAGGAGCACACGTGCCCGCACCCTGAGCACACGTGCCTGCACCCTGAATCCTGCTGGGGACTGCTCAAACACTGCCCGGCTGCCTTGGCATGGCTTCATGTCAATATTGTCACAGCAGCGCAGGGACAAACACGACCACTGGCAGCCCCAGGCTCTTCTTCTTTCCCTTGTGGCTCCTGTGCCCCACCACCGAACTGGGTCTAATGGCTGCTGGCAGGCTGGGGTGATAAAACAGCTCTGGGGAAGGAGTTGAGTCCTCAGACTGATGTGAGCCAGCCTAGGGCTGTCCCATAGTGCTGTGTCTGTGGCCAGGTGACAAGCTGGGCTTTGTGCTCTGCCTCCTGCAACCTTCACCTCTGACAGCAGGTCCTGTTCTGGCCCTCTCCTCTCAGTGCCCATTCAAACCACTGCAGCCAGGCCAAAAAGTCCCTTTGCTCACGCTTATTTATTCAAACTAAAGTTGTTTTTATGAGAAAGGACACATTTAGCACTCACCCTGAGAAACACAGCAATGATTTTGCATTTGCAGAGATGTAATGTCACTGAAGAGAGGTTTAGTCACCCCTGTATGTGTGACTAAACCACTGTGCTGCTCTCATTGCACAGGTGTTATTTCAGCAGCTCTCCCACTGGCTATCTCCTTCCCTTAATGTCATTTATAAGCTGTGTTTAGTTGGATCTTCACAGCACACAATGTTATTTACTTCTTTAAAAACGTCGAGCTCTGGTCAATAAATGGTGATAACTAAATAACTACAAGGAACATCTGGATATCCCTCCCTGTCTACAGCTTGAACTGCTCTGCAGAAATCTCGTGTTCCTCCAGCAGACTCACCTGTAACACAGGAGCTCTAGAGACCACAAAAGCAGCTGGAGATTTTCCTCCTGCCCAGCCTCTCCCAGCGCAGCTCCTGCTCCTCCTGTGGCTGGGTGCCTCTGATCACTGCTCAGGTGTGCGGCACAGATAAGGCAGGTTGTTCCCTTCCTGGAAAACAGGAGGAAAGACCCAACTACAACAGAGACAAAGCCAGAAGTGCCTGAGCCAGCAATGTCCCAGCAATGTCCCAGCACATCCCTGCTCACAGTCCTGCCCCACTGGCTGTGCTGAAGCCTTTGGCTGCTGTTTGTGAGCAGGTAAAACACAGGCATGGGTGGCAATTCCTGCTGCCAGGCAGCTACACCGAGCTGAGATGCAGTCTGTACGTTTAACTCCTCCCTGCCCAGCCCTCTGCTTGGCTGTGTCCCCTCCCCCTCCTCCCCTGGCTGTCTGAGCTCCCTGGACCCACTGAAGGAACCCAGCCAGCAGCACTGGCAGCTGCCAAGGGGCACTGCTGAGGCTCTGCCTGCAGAACAAACGATTCTCTGCTTCCCCCTCCCCTGCTGTGGGGTTATAACCCAGATGACAAAGTTCCTCGGTGCCATAAACGGGTATTTACACTTCCTGAGCAACCTTTGTTCCAGGAACCAGAGGCACTGACTCCCTGCCCCTGGCTGAACCCTGGCAGCCCTGCGCAGCGAGGAACGGGACGGGGCTGGGTGGGCCACGCTGCCCCAGACCCACAGAAAAAAGGGAATTAGCCAGGGAACTTCCCGGCACATTCAGCCACAGTCACGTGTGTTCCCAAACCAAAGGCAGTTTCACAACCCTCCCAACTGCAAAATATTGAGCTACACTGCACAGAATAAGCTCAGTAAACCCAGCAGTGTTTGTTTACTGCTTTCGTATCCGCTAAGCACCACTGCTCCCACTGAAAAATAACACTCCAAAAATCCCCCAGCCCGGCAGGACAAAGTTACTCAGTCAGGCTTCAGGAAAAGACTCCTGGGCCTGATCCACATAAAACACACAGGAGCTTGGCCCAGCAGCCAGGCCGGGCACTCCCTTGCACAGCCACTGCAGCTCCCCTTCACAGGGGCTCACTCAGGTCTCTAGGGAAAAATGCAAAAGCTATTTTTGTTACTGTTGTGTCCCCACTGAAAAATAATCACCAGGTGCACAGCCCAAAGACCTGGACTTTGAAGGGTCCCTTCCAGCTGAGGATATTCTGTGGAAAATGCAGCATGGCCTGGGGTTCCCACAGGGCTCTGCACACGAAGGAAAGGGCTCTGGGATTCTCTGAGGACAGAAACCCTACTGGTGTTCTGTACCTGCAAACACCAGGGCAGGAATGAGCTCACCATCAGCTGCTGGAGAAGCCAAGGCTTAATGAGGAGGCTCACATTAAAAGCAAGATGAGAGGTGCACGAATTCGTGTTTGGCCCTTCTGGCTCTGACTCAGCCTCACTCCGTGTGCTCTGGCCCCAGCATCGTGACAGTGGCCGCTTCCAAAACCTTGGAAAAAGGACAGGGGACCGTGAGGAACCCAGCCCGGTGCGTGGGCAGTGCACGGAACGTGGGGATGAGCTCAGGGGTGGCACGGATGAGCCCACCTGTGACAGGGATGAGCTCAGGGGTGGCAGGGATGAGCCCACAGGTGGCAGGGATGAGCTCAGGGGTGGCAGGATGAGCCCACAGGTGGCAGGGATGAGCTCAGGGGTGGCAGGGATGAGCCCCGTGCGACAGGCATGAGCTCACCTGTGACAAACATTAGCCCACCTGTGGCAGGGCTGAGCCCACCCGTGACAGAGCTGAGCTCAGGAGTGGCAGGCTGAGCCCACCTGTGACATCCATGGGCCCACCCATGACAGAGCTGAGCCCCGGGTGACAGCGGCTGTCGCAGCTCCCGGACACCGAGCGGGACCCGCCCGCCGCCCCCGCACCTGGCGCTGGAGCTCCCCGGTCCCGGGAAGGCCGGGCCGGTGCCCGGGAAGGCCGGGCCGGGCTGCGGAGCCGCGGGCAGCGGGGCCGGGGGAGCGGCCGGCCGGGGGCTGCACCCGCTCCCTCCGCCCCGAGCTCCTCTGGCCGAGCCTGCCCCTCGCCGGGGGCCGGGAGCATCCCCCGTGCATCCCGCATCCCCCGTCCATCCCGCATCCCGCATCCACCCCGCATCCCTTCCGCATCCCCCGTCCGTCCCGCATCCCTTCCGCATCCCCCGTCCGTCCCGCATCCCTTCCGCATCCCCCGTCCGTCCCGCATCCCTCCATTCCCGCGCCCACGCGGTGCCGGCGCGGGGAGGCCGGTGCGCGGTGCCGCAGGGTATGACCGGCTGACCGCCGGGCCCGGGCTGACCCCTCCCCGGCCCGAGCTGACCCCCGCTGACCCCTCCCGGTCCGCTCCGGTCCGCTCCGGTCCCGGCTGCCCCCCCGGCCCGGCCCCGCTCACCGCAGCGCGCCGGCGGCGGCGGGCCCGACACACAGCGCCCCGCCCGCCGCGCCCGCCCCGCGCAGACTCTGTGGTTGGCGACGGCTCGCGCCCGGCGCCGACGCTCGGGCGGGAGGAAAAAAACCCGCAGGGCTGAGCGGCTCTGGGGACACGGGGGACACAGAACAGAATCCCCCCCCGGGATACAGAACCCCTAGCGGGGACACGGGGTCGCTTTGCCCGTTCCGAGCGGTGCAGGCCCCAGCCCAGCTCAGGGCCACCTCTCCGCCCCTGGCCCTGCTCTGCAGCTGCAGCACCGAAGGGCAGCAGAGCCCCACTGCAGCAAACTCACTTGTGTACATCGTATTCCCCACTCCTAGCAAAGAAGCCCTTGCTGTGGAACAGATTTCCCCCGCAATGCCAAAGCACAGCGTCTGCCCCGCGTTTCGAGGGGCTCTGGGTTGATAAACTGTCCTCTCCAGCTTAATGCTTCCCCCTCTGGAACAGCATCTTTAAACACCACCCAGAACAGCTCTTTTTCCTATAGAGCTTTTTATTTGCTTGTAGAACATCTGTCTCCTTAATGTCCCTTTCCTTGCTAGCTGCCTTTTATTCCTTTATTGCCATCACATGTCTCATCTGTCACACTGGACCTTTTTCCCTTAAAGGCACACGCAGCTGAGGAAGCCTGAAAAGGCTTTGACAAAAGCACATTCTGATCCAAACCATCATCCTCACAAAATCTTACTTGCCCCAAATTATGAGATGTTATAGCTCCTTAATGAAACAGCTGAGATATTTTTAACATGGTCAAAAAACCTATTTTATAGTCTGACCTTCAGCTCAGAAATAGCTGCACTATTTTTTTTTTTTAAAAAAAAAAAAAAAAAAGACTGCATAAAGCAAACCACCCCTACAGTTTCAGCCTCAATATTTAAAGTTTGGCATCACATCACTAACTGAAAACATGGTCTCCCAACAGAGGATGTTAAATGACTGCTAACTCTGTCTATAAGAGTAACAAACTTGAGTGACCAGAGGCTGTTTTGTCATTGCAGTGTTGTTTAGGAGTGGGGAAAAGGATGCACAGAAGTGAGTTTGCTGCAGTGGGGCTCCATTTCCCTTTGGTGCTGCAGGTGGCACTGAGCTGGGGAGGGGTTTGCGTGCCCTCAACAGGCAAAGGGAGCTCCAGCAGGGCGAGATTTTGGTGAGGCAGCCTTAGAGGAAACTTGCCTGTTACCTGCCAAGTTGATCAGCCTCTGCAAAGGGGTTTGGTGCCAAAGAACTGGAGATGTGGCTGTAAATGACAGGGTGATTTCCGGGATGCTTTAACCCCTTGGTTCTCTGTGTTCTGTGAGCCCTGTGTGCTGCAGGGCTGTGCTGGGGATGAGCTTCCAGGAAAGATCTCCAGCTCTGGGCCATCAGGTTCACAGGGCTTTGGGTAAGGCTGCAAACTTCTGCCGTGGAGCAATGAAGAACAGCTGGACAGCAGCTGGGGTTCTTAGGAAATAAAATTGCTGCCTTGTGGCTCCTTGAGAACCAGGCTGCAGAACGGGTGGCAGCAGCTCCTGAGCTGGTGTGGGCAGGGTAGGGGTAGGAAAGAGGGGCTTTGCTATGGCTCTGGGGCAGCTGAAGGACTCACCTGCTGAGCAGGATCTGGTTCCTGGTCAGGGGTGCTCAGCCTGACAGGCAGACACCTGCAGTCCAGTTTAGGGAGTTTAGATTTAAATACTTTGGCCTGTTTGGTGTTAAGCAATGCCGCCTCTGTGCATCCAAACTCCACACAGGAGCAGCCTTCCCCAGACCCCTGCTCTGGCATCTGCCTGGCCAGCTCAGCTCTTAAAGAGCTTAGCGTCCAAGTACAGCTGAGACACTCCAAGGTGAGAGAGCATTACAGTAATGCTGCCTCTCAGCAGCTTTTGTTGCTATTGTTTGTTGGCTTTCCTCTCCAGACTGTGGCTTTTAAACGACAAAATCCTTGCCCAGGGAATGCCACTGGGTGTGCAGCTGGGCTGGGCGGTGAGCACCTGCCCTGCTGTGAGGATGGCATGGCTGGCTCCTCTCTGCTGCCTCCCCAGCACTGCTGGCACTAAAGCAGGGCTTGGTGGCCAGCCGAGCCCTGGCACAGGGACAGGGCACAGCACTGGGGGTGCCCCCTTGCACCCTGCAGCACCCGGTGCAGCTGGAAACCCCATAAAAACAGGGCAGGGAGAAAGGAGCTGGGGATGGGGAGAGCTCGTCTTCACCCTGCTCTGCCTGAAGCAAACAGAAGTGATCAATCCACTAAGCTGTGCCTGCATTCTGCCTCCTGCCCTGATGCTCTCATCGGCTTGGTCAGCAGATTAAAGATTGAGTGCTGGCATCTTCCCCAGGTGTTCCTGCACTGGGACAAGCTGCCTCCCAGCCCTTCCTCAGTCTTGGACTAAAGGAGGGTGGAAATGGAGGCTATGGGCTAAACATGCTGCTTCTTCCTTGGAAAATGGGGACACGTGAGGTCCTGGATCAATATTGACTGGTGAAGGATGGCACAGTGAGCCTTTGGGCTGCCAGCGGGCAGGGCTGTGCTGGTTATCAGTTTTATCAGTTTTATCAGTTTTATCAGTTTTATCAGTTTTGTCAGTTTTATCAGTTTTGTCAGTTTTATCAGTTTTATCAGTTTTATCAGTTTTATCAGTTTTGTCAGTTTTATCAGTTTTGTCAGTTTTATCAGTTTTGTCAGTTTTATCAGTTTTATCAGTTTCCTGACCACCACTGCAGCACAGCAGGGTTGCACTGCATGTCAGAGCTGCCCAGCCCAGGCTGCTGCACTCAGAGCACAGATGCAGCTGGGGACAGTCAGAGGTTTTCTCTGGCATCTGACAGCTGAACGGGAAGGCAAAGTTGAGAAGATGTCCCTCTGCCCTTATCTCCATGCCCTGTTAAGATTGGACTCACTGATAAAGCCTAAAGCCAAAATCCTTCCCCGTATCCTCCTAGAGCAAAGTGAAATGCACCAAAATGCATGAGCACGTTTCTATAAATGGACTGTGGTGCAGCAGGGAATTGGTGCAGAGTTTGGGATGGTGCGCGGTGTGTGCTGCATCCCTGGCACCCTGCACACAGCACTGGGGCTGCCAGGCTCTGCACTGCTCCCTCCTCACCCTGCTGCTGCTGCTGCACACCAGCTCTGGGGTTTTGTGGGCTCTGTGGCCTCGGAACGCTCCGTTAAATCAGTGTTTGCTGAGCCTTGGCAGAGAGGGGGGAGATTGCAGTGAAATGTTTCTGCCATTCAGGGGAGTCTGCCTTGGTGCTGGTTTCAGCACCCACCCAGGTGGGGTGGGCTGGAATTCCTGCTGGGAATGCTCACTCTGCCATGAGGAGCTGCAGCAGTGCAGTGCTGGTAGCAGGGCACAAGGAACCACCAACACAGTGCTGAGTGCCAGGTTTATCTCTCTCTGGGGTGCTGTAAAACCAGGTTTTCAAGCTTGTTTCCTTAAGCAACAGGTACAGAGAAGTAAAAACCGATCCAGAGCTCTGCAGAGGGGGATGAGTGCAGTGCTGGGGGCAGACCTGAATCTCCATCTCTCCAAAGAGAAAGGGAGATTTCTCCATTTCTTCTCCAAAGAGGCAAAGAATGGGCATCGTGTGCATTGGGTTGTGCAGCTGAGGGGTGCAGGTGGTCCACTCAAAAAACTAATCTCCAAATGGAAAAGCAATGACAGAGAAAGGGGAGAAAAAGGCTCCAGGGCAGCGCCAGGGCTCTCTCAGATGCAGATAATCAGCAGATCTGAAAACTTAATCTGAAAGCTTCCGGGGGGGGTAGCAAAAGGCAGTAATGAATTGAGATTGACCCTGAGGTACACTCGGTGTTTTGCTGTGATGCATTGGAGTGTGTAGGTGAAAAATTAACATGTTTCAAAATTATCCCTTCGCAACTGTTGGTTCCAGAGCCAGCATGCTGCAGAGCTCTCGCCCAAATATTTCAAATGCTCTGTGCCCCTGGAAGTGTCCTTCAATAACCTTGAGCTTAAAGTGGGTTCCCCTGCCTGAGTCTCACTGAAGGCCAGAACAAGAGAAGCAGGAATCCCTGTGCTTGGTAATTGCAGGATGTAAAGTCAAGTGTCTTCTGTGGGCACTGCCATGGGTCAGAGAATGGGCTGGTGCCTGTTGTCCCTGTGCTCTGCCATGGCAATGGGCTGAATCCCCCATGGAATGCAGGGTCTGCACAGCATCGTTGGCTGCAGCCTTGCAGGGCCTGAATCAAGGGAATAGCTGGGGATGAACTGTGCATTTTGTCAAACCAATAAGGACCATGAATTAAATTACACAGGGCAGAAAGCTTTTCTAGGCCTGAGCTGGTTTAAAACAAGGTAGTTTAGCTGAAGTTAGTGACAGGTCTTTGGATGAGGTGTTGCACTGTTCTGCGCATCAGGAAAAGAAATGTCAAATGCTTGGAGGATGCGGGAGCTTTTTGTTTGGGGTGTTTGTTTTATTTTTCTCAAATTTATTATTTATACTTGCAGCTTCTGTCTGAATTCTTGATGTGGCTGAGACCTCTTAGCAGTGCCGTGGAGGACGAGATTTTCCCTGTTCATTCTGTCACCCCGTGTCCTCCCTGGCACAGTTAAAGAACGCATTCCCTGCGCCTCACACCAGAGAACACTGCTGGCTCCTCCAGCCCGCTCCCCACGTCGAGACCAGCTCGGGGGGGAGCAGGGTGCACTTCGGAGGCTTCTGCGGATGTCTGGATCGCTTTTTGTTTTTGGAACAGCAGCGTGGCCGGGTGAGAAAAGCCGGCAGTGATGGAAGGTCTGAGTCCCCACCTCGCAGGGAAATCCGGCTGCACAGGAGCCGGCGTTCCAGACCCAATCCTATAGGATCAGGCTTCTTGCAGTGTCAGGGATTTCAGACTTTTTAACTCCCCCTCCCCCGTTTTTGCTCCTCGGCGGTGCGAGCAGCTCCGGGCTCTCCCGGCATCACTCCGGTGCCAGCGCCGTCTGACTGCGCTCCTGCCAGCGCCTGCCTCCTCCCGCAGGAGCCGCCGCAACTTTGGCTGCTCCGCACGGCGCTGCATCCCCGGCAACGCGGAGCTCCTCCGGGCGGATCTGGGGTAAGGCGAGACTCCTCGGGAGCGAGAGGAGCTTTCCGAGCCCGCTTTCACGGGAGCTCTTTGCATGCTCTTTTAGGAAGGGAGGCATTTTAACGAGCCTGCGGTCCTTCCTCCTGCAGGGCTGTCTTTCATGATTGATAAAAGCTTAGAAAGTGCAACTTCTGCTGTGTGCTTGCTAATTAAACTTCATTCAGCTCGTTTCCTTTCTGCATTTTAAATTCTCCTTGGGACCGGTATGAGGGAACCTGAATCAGTGGAGGCTTTTTTTTTTTTTTTTCCATTCTGCTTTTTTAAAACAAGCCGGCAAACCAAATTAAAAATTAATAATAATAATAAAAACCGCCGGTCAGCAGCGGAGCGGGCAGAAGGGCTGGCGAGGGGCTGTGTTTGTGCTGCTGGCTCGCAGGCAGGTGGGTTTGCCTGGCTGCTGCTGGTGCAGTTGTGCTGCAGTCCGAGCCCCGCGCCGGCTGCGGAGCTTTGCGGGAGCGCAGCGGGACCGCGCTGCCGCTGCTGCAGCGCCCGGGCACGGCAACTTCCCGCACTGCCCCCGGGTGGCACTGTCCCCCTGGTGGCATTGTCCCCCTGGTGGCACTGTCCCCGGTGGCACTGTCCCCCGAGTGGCACTGTCCCCCGAGTGGCATTGTCCCCGAGCGGCATTGTCCCCCGAGCGGCACTGCGCCCCGAGTGGCATTGCCCCCCGAGTGTCACTGCCCCCGAGTGGCGCTGTCCTCCGTGTCCCCTCTGCCCCCCGAGTGGCACTGCCCCCGTGTCCCCGCTGTCCCCGTGCCCCCCGTGCCCCCGCTGCCCCCGTGTCCCCGGTGTCCCCGTGTCCCCGTGTCCCCGGGGGAATGCGGCGCTGCCGCTTTAAGGGTGCGGAGGTGCCCGGGCGCTGCTCCTCCGGCCCCTCCGCAGCGCAGCATCCTCGGCCAGGGATTCCCTCCCGAGCCTCCTCCCGCACCCGGCGCTTTGCAGCCCCGATGGTTCCTTCCCTTTCCCCCCGCATTTCCCAGCCGCGGCTTTAAAATGTGCCTGGAAATGTCCAGGCCGGGAGCTGAGCTCCACAGCCTCCTCCCAGCATCGCGTGTCCTTGTACCTGCCGAGCCGAGCTCTGGGTGAATCCCAGAGCAGCGGCTCATCGCCTCCGGGCGCCGCCGCCTTCCTACAGCATCCCAAGCTGAATTTGCATGGGGATGTGTCAGCACAGCCTCCTACTGCAGAAGTTTCACTTGCATTTTCTGGAGGCATGTGCAGTCTGATTTATTAATGGCGCAAGGACCGGTTGGTTAATTTTAACTATAAACTAAGAAGAAAAAAATTCACTTTGACATAAATATCTGCTAGCAACTTGCATTTTCCTGTAGTGTAAAAATATCTATTAAATGAAATGTGGCTTCTTAGCAATTCCAGGGTCTTGGGAACTGTATGGGGCAAGGGGAAAAAATGCAGTTTGAGCAATTATCAATTCTGTTGCAATAGCAGTGAAGTCAGCTGTGCTGAGATCCCTGCAGATCTGGCTTTGACATTCCGTGTCTGGGGGAGGCTGCTCAGCAGTCACTGCTCACAGCACATCCCGAGCCAGAGCCTGGCTGCAGCCTGCAGCTGATGCTGATGGCATTAGCAGCATCTGAAATGACCAAATATTTGACTTCCCTGTCCCAGTGATGCCTCCTGACACCAGCAAGGGTGTTCTGGTCCCCGCTGAGGCTGAGGCAATTACTGGTGTCTGCCACTCTGTTTGAGAGTAGTAGTGCATGTTTACCCTGATTAGATCTGTAATTGGGGTGGGCTTTTATCCTGTGCTTGCACAAGGACTAAGAAAAGTCCCTGGGATCTGTAGGAAAGGTGAGTGCTGTCCCCAGCACGGAGGAGCTGGCACTGGGGTGTGATCTCTCAAGGTCACAGTGCCAGCTGATGGCAGAGACAAGCCCTGGGCACCCTCAGCTGCTCCTTTCCATTCACCAAAACTTTCAGATCCTCCTTCAGAGATGTCTCAGGCCCCAGTCATGGAGGCACAGGGGAAATCAGCTGTGAGGCCAAAACGCAGAATTTGGTGTGATTTAATGCAGACTTCACGTGGCACACTCACACCCTGCTACTTCTGTTCCTTACATCAGCATCCTAATGAGCAAGGAGGCTCAAACTCATCTGTACAGTACTCATGCATTAGTTTGTGGTGTTCATGGAGAGCTCTCTAATTGTCAGAACGGGAGCAAAGTCAAAGTAACTGAGCTAGGAGCAGGCTTGGTGTAAATCACCGAGGGGCAATGAACACCAGGGTGCTCCTACACCTGGGCGTGAGGAAAGGTTCTCAGCATAAATAAATATCAGTCTCTGCCTTAGGGAAAAACACACAGCTGCTGTAGAACTGAACAGAGCAGACTCCCCAGAGGTGGTACAAGTGGGGCAAGCTGCTGATTGCCTGGGCTCTGCTCTCCAGGAGTGGGCACACGGCCTCTCATGTCTCCCCACAAACCTGGTGATGGCTGTCCAGCAGAGGGAAAATAAGAATGGTTGTAAAGGGTGAGAACGAGACAAATCAGAGAACTGAGGCCTTCAGCTGGAAGCCCCTGTGTTGAAGTGTCTCTGGCCTGTTATAGGGTGATGTGCAACTGGTGCCCTGCTGCTGGAGGGAATTCATGGCACAGACCCCTTCAGTGCTGAGCCGTGGCAGGGAGGGTCCCAAAATACAAAATAGCACCAGAGTGCAAAGGGAGGGAGGATGCACTTCCTGCCATTTCTCCTCTTACAGCCTCTGCTGCTCCAGCAGTTCTTGCTTTGCACACCTGGGAAGGCGCCCTCAGCACTAAAACTAAATCCTGACAGGAATTCACAGCCCCTCCAGTGCCACCTGAAACTCCTGTGCTGCGCCTGCAGCAGCCAGAGAGATCCAGGCAGTGTGAGCACAGCCCAGCCAGGCTCTGAGCATCCTGAGTGCCTCTGACACCACCCAGAGAGATCCAGGCAGTGTGAGCACAGCCCCAGGCAGGCATCCTGAGTGCCTCTGACACCTCCCAGAGAGATCCAGGCAGTGTGAGCACAGCCCCAGCCAGGTTCTGAGCATCCTGAGTGCCTCTGACACCTCCCAGAGAGATCCAGGCAGTGTGAGCACAGCCCCAGCCAGGTTCTGAGCATCCTGAGTGCAGATCCAGTGCCTCTGACACCACCCAGAGAGATCCAGGCAGTGTTCTGAGCATCCTGAGCCAGCACCTCCCAGAGAGATCCTGAGCATCCCCAGCCAGGTTCTGAGCATCCTGAGTGCAGATCCAGTGCCTCTGACACCTCACTGTGCTGTGCCTGATGAAAGGCCATATTTCAGCTGGTTCCTTCCTCCAATGCCAGACTCTGGTCTGGAAATCAGGGATCCTTTCCTGGCTGCCATAGTGAATTTTAGAGTGAGTTTTAGCATTTTGGGCTGCCTGGGGTATTTGCTCCTGCTGGAGACTTTTCCTTTAATGAGAGTGAAGTGTCTTGAGAAAGAAGGAGCTTTATAAAACGTGGGGAGTTTGTTCCTGGTGCTGATGAGCTTGCACAGACAGATGCCACCTGAAACCCTCTGGTTACAGCAGCGCTGCTGCCGGAGCCTCAGAGAGCTCTGCTCCACCACATGTTTAAAGATTGGACTTAAATTGTGCTTTGCTTGTTGCTGCTTGAGTTTTGAGCTCTGTTTGCAGGGGCTGGTACAGAAATGTTTCTGCAGCACTGGGGCAAGTGGCAGCATGTATTTTTGGAGAAGGTCACGGGTCCTGTGCCTGGTGCCCCACTGCAAAGGGCAGGGAGCCATGAAATATCTGGGTGTTTGTCTGAGCCCTGTGGTGCTGCTCAGGCAGGGCAGCAGCAGGCTCTGAGCTGGGCTGCAGGGATGGAGCTCCTTTCCAGGCTCATTTTGCTCCTTATTCCCTCCCTTAATTTACGACAGACTCTGTGGGTATTGAGCAGCACTGCAGCAAACCCACGTGCTCCAAGTTTCTTTCTTCCAAGAGCTCTGCTGTTACCAGGAGTGAGAAACACAGGAGGGCTGTGAGGAAGGGTCTGCTCTACAAAGTGGGATTTCAAAATTGCTCCTGGACCCCGGTGCAGGGTCCCTGGCAATGCCTGCTCCTGCGAGGGATTGGGAAGATGCTCTTTTCCTTCCTTTTTTAATGGAAATCTCACTTTCCTGCAGACCTGGAGCTCTCAGGCTGGGGCAAGGAGAGGGGCTGCTTCTTGCAGAACCTCTGCAGGTTCTTCCAGCTGGCTTTTCCCTGCAGAGCTGGGGTGATCAGGAGTGCAGGGGCTGGCAGCTCCTTGGCTCGGTGCTGTGGTGCACCAATGCATTAAAAACCCTCCCCAGCCGCTGGAAATCGCTTTCTGCCCATCCCCGTCTGACACGTGAACACAGGAATTCCCATGTGCTGGGAATCTTAATGTTCCCTTCTCCCACCTCTGTGCTGGGTGTAAATGTCCTTAGGATGTAATTTTTCCAGCTCAGCCTCCAGAATTTCTAATTATGCCGGGGGAGCTGAGCTGCAGTGGGGCTGCCATCCACTCCAGCCGCCCTTGTGCCTCTCCTGCTGCCCAGACAACTGAGCTTTGGAGGAGGGACAGTCCCCGCTGCTGAGGGAGGGACAGCTACAGTCTGGCAAACCTCAAAGAGTTTTCATTCGCCTCAATATTCTGCAGCAAATAACTTTGCACATTTGTAAACAGAGGGCAAACTCACCACGTTTCAAGAGCTTCCTTGGGGTGAGCTGGAAGTCCTCTGCTCTTGTCCGACAGAACAAAATTCGGGGAGGGATGTGCATGTCGAAGATGCCTTTCACTTGGGTCAGCAGCAGAAAATGTGTTGAATTCCTGTGGAAACAAAAGAAGGTCTCTGCCCTAGAAAATTCACAGAGAAGAGCTTATTCAAGAAAAGAGTGGAAATGGCCTGGGACTGTCTGTTGACCTTGAGCTGCTGGTGAGATTTTTGGTGGGTTGTGACTGAGCATCGCTCATGAGCGCTTTGCCAGTCATGTCCTTTGGGCAGGCCTGGCTGGTACCGTTTGATGAAAGATGCCAAGCGCTGTGGAGAGCCCCTGCCCACGCTGCAGGTCGCTGGGCAGGGCAGGAGGAGGCTGTGGCTGAGGTCAGGAGCTGCGCTTGGAGCTCCCAGGCCCTGCAATGTTCCCCCACAGCCCCATCTCCCAGGGGACACCCGAGTGCCTTCCCTCAGCAGTGAAGTGAGCACGCTGCTGCTGGCAGCACTCCCTGTGCCAATGCAGTGCCACAGCAGAGCAGGCGACTGCCCTGAGTGCCCTGCAGGCCTGCAGAAGGGTTTGGCACCCAGGAGCACCCCCTGAGCCGCTCGAGGCCAGCAGGGGCCTCAAGGGAAGGTCCAGGGCAGGAGAAAGCGGGCACAGCAGGCTGGGGAGCGGCCTGGGCTGGAGGTGTGTGAGGAGCCACACCTGGGGCTGGGCACCAGGACGTGTTCTGGGGATGCCTGGGGCAGAGGGGCTGTGCCAGGGTGGCACAGAGAGGGTGGCACAGGGAGGTGGCACAGGGAGGGTGGCACAGGGAGGGTGGCACAGGGAGGGTGGCACAGGGAAGGTGGCAATGCCAGAGCGGCACAGGGAGGGTGTAACAGGAGGGGGCACAGGGAGGTGACACAGGGAGAGGGGCAGGGGAGGTGGCACAGGTGGCACAGGGAGGGTGGCACAGAGAGGGTGGCACAGGGAGGTGGCACAGGGAGGGGGCACAGGGAGGTGGCACAGGGAGGGGGCACAGGGAGGGTGTAACAGGGAGGGTGTAACAGGGAGAGTGACACAGGGAGGTGGCACAGGGAGGTGGCACAGGGAGGGTGGCACAGAGAGGGTGGCACAGGGAGGTGGCACAGAGAGGGTGGCACAGGGAGGGTGGCACAGAGAGGGTGGCACAGGGAGGGTGTAACAGGGAGGGTGTAACAGGGAGAGGTGGCACAGGGAGGTGGCACAGGGAGGTGGCACAGGGAGGTGGCACAGGAGGGGGCACAGGAGCAGAGCCCGGGCTGCCCCAGGAGCTCCGAGCAGGCTGGTGCAAACCGGAGCTGCTCCTCCTCGGGGGCTGGGTCCTGCCCGGCACCCGGTGTCCGGTTACCGAGCCCCAGCAGCTCGGTGCCCGGGACGGGGCAGAGCCCGGACGCTCCGCGGTTTGCTGGCACGGCCCCCGCTCTGCGATGCACTGCAGCAGAGCCCCGTGTGAGCCCTCCCCAGCCAAAAGGACACTGCAGGGGAGGGACGGGGACCATGCCCGCCCGGGACGCAGAGATGCCGCTGCTGCTGCAGGGCTGTGGCGGCCAAGGCTGGCCCGCGCTGCTCCCTGCAGCCATTCCGTGACTGAGTTGGCCAAGGCCACTGCCCGTGCCCGTGGGGGATGCAGGGGCCCTTCCCGCGATGTCCTTCAGGGGCAGCAGGGACAGGGCTGTGCTGGGCTGTGCCCTGGGCCCAGGGCAGCCCCAGGAGGTGCAGGAGCCTGGGTGAGCAGCCACCACTGCAGCTGTGCTCTGCAGCGGCCTCGGGCAGGCTGCTCCAGCCCTGGGGACACAAGGGACAATGCAGCGCCCCTGGAGCGGCAGCAGCGGGGAAGGAGGCTGAGGAGAAGGAGAAGCTGCTGATGCAGTGCGGGGATCCTCGGCGTGGTGCTGCAGCACGGGCAGGGCACCCTGCCTGCCCTGCAGGGCAGGGCTGGGATAAGGGCTGGCTCTTGCATTCATCTCCTGGGGGCTGAAGCTCTTCCCTTGGAATGGCCCCCAGCCGATTCCCTGTTAGCTGACAGCAAAAAGCTCAGCTCTCTTCAACTGATCCACCAGGGACCCTTTGGTTCCAGCTCTGAGCCAGAGCTTCCCCCAGGTGTCACTGAGGGGACTGTCCCACCTGTCCCCCCTGTCACCCCCTGGGCGCCTGCAGGGCTGGGGGAGGGATGGAGGAGATGCCACTGCCAGGACAAGGTGTGCCCTCTGCCTGGGGATGAGGAGGCCAGGCGATGCCACTGCCAGGACAAGGTGTGCCCTCTGCCTGGGGGATGAGGAGGCCAGGTGATGCCACTGCCTGCAGCCCTGAGCTCCTCCAGCCTTGGTGTCACTGGGACAAGGTGTGCCCTCTGCCAAGGAGGCCAGGTGATGCCACTGCCCAGGACAAGGATGGATTTCTCTTGCTGCTGGACAGTCCAAACTTGCCGCAGCAGGACAATTGCTCCTCTGCCTGGGGCCAGTTAATCCCACCTGATGCCACTGCCCTTCACCTCAGGTGTGCCCTCTTGGTTGGCTCCCAGCAGGGGAGGCTGGCAGAGCAAACCTGAGCCTTGGTCCTCCAGCCTTGGACTGATTAGAGGGATCAACCGGGAAGGACCCCCCAGCACCCCCCAGGTGCACGAGGATAATTGGGACCCTGGACAGTCAAATGAGTCCAGGCTGGTGGAAATGCTCCCTGTGGGGGCACCATGGATGAACTCCCAACTGCAGCTGGCCTCTGCCCTCAGCCTGAGGTGCTGCTCTTGGTTCAGTCCCTGCTGGATTCCTGGCAGAGCAAAGCCCAAAAGTCTGGTCTTTGCCTCTGGACTGATTGAAACTGGGATCAGTGAGTTGGGAAGGACCTTTTTCCATTATCCCCATTGGCACAATCCCTGTGCCAGGCACCCCTGCTTTTCTGAGGGAAATGAGTCCAGGCTGGTGGTGGGTGTGACAGTGTGGCCCTGTGCAGATGGATGAAGTGTGGTGCTGTGCGGCCCTACAGTCAGACCTGTGGGTGTGAACAGAATGACTTCAGCTCCTTGTGACAGTGTGAGCTGTGTGTGACCTTGTGAAAAGTGACTCTGGCTTTGTGTGACAGTGTGACCTGTGGGTGATCTGAAAGTGGGTCTCCAGCTGGCTGAGTGTGACAATTTTTCCCATCAGCTGATTGTGACAGTGTCACCCTGTGGCTGGCAGTGACAGTGTGACCTGTGGGTGTGACAGTGTGACCTGTGAGTGTGACAATGTGAGCTGTGTGTGAGTGTGACAGTGTGACCCTGTGGCTGAGTGTGACAGTGTGACCTGTGGGTGAGTGTGACAGTGTCACCCTGTGGGTGAGTGTGACAATGTGACCCTGTGGCTGAGTGTGACAGTGTCACCCTGTGGCTGAGTGTGACAGTGTGACCTGTGGGTGAGTGTGACAGTGTCACCCTGTGGGTGTGACCCTATGGCTGGGTGTGACAATGTGACCCTATGGCTGAGTGTGACAGTGTTACCCTGTGGCTGAGTGTGTCGGTGTGACCCTGTGTGTGAGTGTGACAGTGTGGCCCTGTGGCTGAGTGTGTCGGTGTGACCCTGTGGCTGAGTGTGACAGGGTGGCCCTGTGGCTGGATGTGTCGGTGTCACCCTGTGGGTGAGTGTGACAGGGTGGCCCTGCAGAGGAGGGACACAGCCCAGCAGGACATCAGCAGCAGTCCTGTTTGCTACAGGACTAATGTGGCTGCCATGCCCTCAGCAACATTTCCCTCTTGAGACTACAGGAACAGGTTTTTCCATTGCAGAAAAGAAAAAGCAGAAAATATGTTTAAGTCGCTCTGCTTTGGGCTTTTGCAGCCCAGTGGAATTCAGTGTCTCAGTCCCTCAGTCCTCCAATCCTTTCTGACAGGGCAGCAGCAAGATGTGCCAAGCGTTGAGATGCACCTGCACCTGCCAGGAACAAACCCCTGCTCTTGCAATGGTCCCTGTCTGAGCAGGAGCAGAGCACCAGAGGGACGGGGGCACTCACAGCAGCGTGAGCAGCCTGATGTTCCACTGGGAGCACACTCATGCCTGGAACATCATCCTGTGCTTGAACCAGCTCTGTGCTTGAGCTGGTTTGGGTCCTCGTGCTCACCCTTCTGTTTGCTGCTCCTGCAGAAGGGGAAATGTCCACAGGCCGTTCTACCTGCGGTGCTCTGGGAAAGCTTCTGCAGAGATCCTGGGGCTCCCTGATCCTGTTCACTCCTGTGCAGCCGCAGAGACTCTGTGCCCATCTCATAATGCGTGATTTGCCTCTACAAGGTGTGTGTGCAGCCGTGCATGGCTGCAGCAGAGGTGCCAGAGGGATCTGCAGGGCAGCTGAGCGGGGCTGCACCTGCACCTGGGCTTTGCAGTCAGCAGGTTCCTGACAGCTCGTGTTCCTGCACCAGCCTGAGGACTGGTGCTGTGCTGCTGCTCCAGTTCCAGCTGGGGGGAGAGGGGGAGCTTTTTGGGAGAGGGGCTTCATGGACGGGCAGAGGAAACCCTCCAGAGCCTGTGGGGTGAGTTTGGGATGGGTGCTCCAGCCTGGGTCCTGCACGCAGGGTGATCTGCTGCAGGATGGATGGATGGATGGATGGATGGATGGATGGATGGATGGATGGATGGATGGAGGGATGGATGATGGATGGATGGATGGATGGATGGATGGATGGATGGATGGATGGATGATGATGGATGGATGGATGGATGGATGGATCCCAGCTCCTGGAGCCTCTGAGCGGATTGCAAACTTGTGGATGACATCCTTTTTGCCAGGAATCCTGCACTCCTCCTCCTCCTCATGTGGTCCTCCTCAGTGAAACACTGGATTCAGCCCTGGCACCGTGTGTGGCACTTCGGGGCGCCTGAGCTCCCCTGGCCCCGGAGCTGGGGCAGGAATCAATCCCGTGCTATGACAGAAATTCCGTGCTGTGGCCGGAGCTGCTCCGTGTCCGTGTCCGTGTCTGTGTCTGTGTCCGTGTCCGTGTCCATGTCCCCGCTGTCCCTGTTGTCCCCGCAGTCCCCGCTGTCCCCGCTGTCCCCGCAATCCCCGCAGTCCCCGCGGGGCTGGCGCTGCCTCCGGCCGGGCAGATTCAGGAAGAGCCTTTCCCGGGGCTTGTCCGGGCTTGTCCGGGCCTGAGCCCGCCTCTGGCTCCGGGTGTGCGGCAGCCCCGAGCCCCGGCCCCGCCGCGGCGGAGGAGCCGAGCCCGGTGCAGGAGCCGAGCCCGGTACGTGCCCCGTGCCCGGTACGTGCCCCGTGCCCGGTGCCTGCCCCGAGCCCAGGTAAGCACCGAGCCCCTGCTGTCTGTCGTGTCGGGGTAAAGTTTTTTTTCTCCTTTCTCTCCCCTTCTTCTTCTGTCACTCTTTTCTTTCCAGCCCCCCCTGCAGAAATGCACGCAGGATTTGGGGATTCTGGTCTGGATTTGGGGATGCCGGTCCGGTTTTGGGGATGCTGGTCTGGTTTTGGGGATGCTGGTCTGGATTTGGGGATCCCGGTCCGGTTTTGGGGATGCCGGTCCGGTTTTGGGGATGCCAGTCTGGTTTTGGGGATCCCAGGAAGCAGTTGCATGCTGGTTTTGGGGATGCTGGTCCGGTTTTGGGGATGCTGGTCTGGATTTGGGGATGCCGGTCCAGATTTGGGGAATGCCGGTCCAGTTTTGGGGATGCTGGTCTTGTTTTGGGGATGCTGGTCCGGTTTTGGGGATGCTGGTCTGGATTTGGGGATGCTGGTCTGGATTTGGGGATGCTGGTCCGGATTTGGGGATGCTGGTCTGGATTTGGGGATGCTGGTCCAGATTTGGGGATGCTGGTCCAGTTTTGGGGATGCTGGTCTGGATTTTGGGGATGCTGGTCCGGATTTGGGGATGCTGCTCTAGATTTGGGGATGCTGGTCCGGTTTTGGGGATGCTGGTCCGGATTTGGGGATCCCAGGAAGCAGCAGCACCCAAAGACAGTGTGCTCACACGTGGAGCTGCACAGGCTGGAGGCTGCAGAGCTGGGAGCAGGGAGGGATCCTGGGTGAGCCAGGCCCCGGATTGGTGTGGGATTGGGCTCTCTGTGGTGCATTGTCATGTCAGGTGCTTACAGGGGGGACATAAAGCTGGATGCTTCCTTCTCCCTGAGGAGCTGGCACCCGTCCCCTCCCCTGCACAATTATCCTGGCCATCCTGTCCCCAGAGCTGCTACCTGGCTCAGTGTGGTGCCTCCAGTCCCCTTTGTGCTGAAAATGATTAATAACACAGCTCCAGTGCTCACCTGGGGGAGGAAAGCTCTGCTTTGCCTTTATTCTGACAACAGGCCCGCCCATGCTTTATATCTGATATAAAATGCATTCAGTTGTAAGCAGCCTACCTCTCATCTGCACAGTCAGTTTGATAATTTATTAGCTGTGTGTTTGCCAGGGTATTTTGGAGTCTCCAAAAGCAGTCAGTTTTGTAGGCAGGTCTGTGTTTCCTTGTGTTTTGAGGGTAAACCACCAGTAATCTTCTAGGAACTGGTACAGATCATTTCTTAATGCACATGGAGAGAAGTTCACAACACATGAGCCATTGTTTTGTTTCCAAAGGGAGACTCAGCTGAAGGGGCTTATACAAGAGTGGGGATCTAATTCAGCTTTCAGGTTCATATATTTCTTTTTGTTTTCATTTGAATACATTGTGGAAGAAGTGACCAGGCATTCAACCTATGCCCAGCCCGCCTGGAGCAGCCTTCCCCCTGAAAAAAGAATCCTGCACCCAGTGGACCAGAGGAGGCTTTGGTAAGAGGAATTAGAGTTTAAAAAATTGCATTCTACTGAAAACGGAGTTGGAATCTTTTCTGTGGAGCCTTCCTGCAGGTGTTCCCCTGGTGATGTAAGGATGCTGCTGCTGTACCCCCACAGGGAAAGCAGCTGAGGTGCAGGACTCTCTCCTTGTCTGCAATACTGCGGTGCACTCCTGGGGAGCTGTAAATGCATGTCCCAGAGGTGATAAATGCATCTCCCAGGGCTGATAAATTCATCTCCCAGGCCCTTTCTGTTGCCCCATTTCCCCAGGTGTTGCCCCATTTCCCCAGGTGTTGCCCCATTTATTTCCAGCCTGGGAGTGGTGGCAGGGCTGGGAGGAGCCACAGCCCCACCAGAGGTGGAACTGCCCTGGAGTTCAGGCGCCTCTGCTGCTCTGCCTGCCCTGGATCAGCCTGGAGCAGGAGCCTGGCATCACCTGGGAGCCAGGTGGGCTCACCTGGGCCTGCCCATGGAGCTCTGCCTGCTGGAGCAGCTCCTGGCACTGCCCTGCAGGGCCCTGGTAAATCTCTGTCCTCCCTGGGAGTGTCTGTCCATCTCCCAGGGGAGTTCCTGTGGTTGATTAAAGAAAGGGCAAAGGGAGGTGTTAAGCTGCTGTCTCGTATTTGGGGAGCTGGGATGCTGTGAGGGAGCTTGGAGGAGAAGAAAGCAATGGGAAAACACCACAATAGCAGGGCTCAATGGGCATGGCCAGGAGTCACAGCCCAGAGCCATTTGCTGCATGATTTGGTGGGATACTGCAGGAGAAGGTGGGCTAATAGAGCCCTAACCTGAGAGTAAAGTCAGAGCAAACTCCCCTTGTTGACAGCAGGAGGAAGGCACAGTGCTGGGAATGAGCTGGAACAAATGTGCCTGATCAAATGAGGCTTGTGGCATCACATATTTCTGTGCTGACAAAGGGATTGCTGCAGGTCTTACCTGGCAGGACCTTTTACCTTTCTTGGAATGCAGAATTTCTGTAACGGGAGAGTTTTTCCACCTCCCACACCCCTCAGCTTGTTGTTTTACGGTGACAATTTCTTCCTGGGCTAATTCAGTGTTGCATGATCCACCAAACAGCTTTTTCCTGCTGCTTTGTCACCCCCTCAGTGAGCCTTAGCAGGAGCTTCCAGCCACCTTCCCCCCAGATGGGGGGAGCTGCTGTGGATTTCTGCAGGCTGGGGCACCTCTCTCCAGGTAAAGCACCCCAGCAATCACTGGGAGGTGAAACAGGTCTTGTGTTCTCTTTTCCCTAAAGAGAAAATGGTCATTTTGGGGCAAATGGAGCCCTTAAATGGAAAATTCAACAAATTGTAAACTTTGAGTGGCACCTCTTTAAATTGCGCTTGTGAATTTATTTGCTTTCTCCTTTCCTGAAGCACCAGGGATCCTTATAGGTAGCAAGCAGCAGAGGGGAGCTAAAATGGTTTGAGAAATTAAAAGCAGGGTGGCTATCTTGCTGCAAAGTTGTTGGGGTTTGGGCTGGGGACAGCCAGGAGAGTGGGGTTTGAGCTGGGGAGAACCAGGAGTGTGAGGTTTGGGCTGGGGACAACCAGGAGAGTGGGGTTTGAGCTGGAGACAGCCAGGAGAGTGGGGTTTGGGCTGGGGAGAACCAGGAGTGTGAGGTTTGAGCTGGAGACAGCCAGGAGAGTGGGGTTTGAGCTGGGGAGAGCCAGGAGAGTGGGGTTTGGGCTGGGGAGAACCAGGAGTGTGGGGTTTGGGCTGGGGACAGCCAGGAGAGTGGGGTTTGAGCTGGGGAGAGCCAGGAGAGTGGGGTTTGGGCTGGAGACAATCAGGAGTGTGGGGTTTGGGCTGGGGAGAACCAGGAGTGTGGGGTTTGGGCTGGGGAGAGCCAGGAGAGTGGGGTTTGGGCTGGGGAGACAGACCAGGAGAGTGGGGTTTGGGCTGGAGACAGCCAGGAGAGTGGGCTCTGACCCCTGCCCTGCAGCCTGGGTGCTCAGCCCTGGCCCTGCAGCATGGCAGGGTTTGCTGCCCTGGTGCAGAGCAAATTCAATTTCACTGAGAGCAAACGAGAGCCCGGAGTCCCAGCTCCCCCTGCCTTGCTGTCTGCACACAGAGCAGACTCTGGAGCCTTTGGAATTTGGAACTGGGTGCGCTGGGAGGGGGATGGAGGCTGTGCAGCCTGAGGATCCCAGGTGAGCTGTGCCAGGGGCTCCTCCTGAGCAGCACCTTTGCTCTCAGGTGTTGCACAAGAGGCCCTTGGGCAATCCCTCACTGCTCCCGAGCCTGTGGGGAGAGGGGAAACAGCTCCTTTGTCCTGCAGGCTCTCTTCTCACATGGTCCTGTGCTTCCAGGAGCTGAGGAATGCTGGATGAGCCCAGGCTGCTGCAGAGTGTGACAGCAAAGTCCCCTGGACAGGTGAGCATTGGTGCCTCTCTCCTTGGTGTCCCAGTGAATTCTCTTTCTGCCCAGCCTGTGCCCCCTGTGCAGTGCAGGGAGCACTCCAACAGTTCAAACAGGTCTGGATCTTGAACTATTCAGCGTTTGGAAATATTTTATTGTTCCACTGTCTTGCCTGAATGGCGGTGTGGGAGACCTGGGAGCTCATTGAGATAATACAGATTACAGACAAGCCAGCTGTGTTTATCTTGTTAATATTGGTAATTTTAGAGGCCCTAACCAAGGGCTGGGGGTGAGGGACAGGACAACTGTTGATTTATGAGTTTCTTCTCCCTTGAAAGCTTTTCCTTCAGTGCTGCTGCAGCTGCTCCCCTGACTCTGTGTTTGTCCCCAGCCCCTGACCCTGTGTGAGTGAGAAGAGAGGAGGATTCACCCCCTGGCCCAGCTCCCCGGTGCCAGCTGTGAGTGTTTCTTTGGCAGTGTCTTAGCTGGTTGTTGTGAGCAATAGTCAAGGAAGCAATCAGCAAGTATACTGCCCTAGAAGTGCTGCACATTGTTGGGCTTGGGCAGGAGCTGCAGCTGCTGCCAGGAGTGCCACGGGATGCCACTGCCACGGAGGAGAGGAGGAACGGGAGAAGATGAACTGCAAGTTTTGTTCTTTCTTTGTCCTTCCCCAGTGCCTCTGGAGGGCTCTGCTGCACCTTTCCTGTGCCGAGTTGTCCTTTTTCTGCTTTTCTGCACCTTTCCCTGAGCAGAGCTGTCCTTTTACTGCTTTGCTGCACCTTTCCTGTGTAGAGCTGTCCTTCTGCTGCACCATTCCCTACAGCAGAGCTCTCCTTTTGCTGCCTTGCTGCACTTTTTCTGTTCCAAATCCCTCGCATGAAACACCTGGAGTGAGGCCTCAGGGCAGCTGGTGTGCATCATGACCTTTCTCCAGCTTTTGGCTCTCATTCTCAGCTTTTCTGTCTCACCTGTGCTGAAACCACACTTGTAGGCAATCCTGTCCCTTGCACAGGGGGTTGGATTGGCACTGAAAGCTACACCCCAAAATTCCTAACATTTGACCTATTTTCCAGCTACTAAATAGAAGAGGTGCAGCCCGTGCCTTGCTGTTATGGATAATAAGAATATTAGAGAAATATCACTGAAAATGGCACAAAGATCAGTGCAGGGGCACCTCTTTACATTCTGTATAAATGCCTTTTCCTTTGCATTCTGTGTGAAAGCCCTTTCCAGTGCCACCCCTCCCTCCATGCTGGTGGGTCTCATGAGCATGATCCTAAATGTAACTTTTGATGTTTGTTGGTGGCATGCTCTGTTTCATTATGGAATGCACAATATTAATATCTTAATTTTTCTCCACCCAGCCGCAGCGTGAAGGAATATCCCATATTAATCCCCCTAATTTAAATTTGAAATTAATAACTATCACAACACTTGGAGCATCCTTTAATCCACTGATTGCTGCTGGCTTGGTTCCAGCAGTGTCACTAATTACATTCTGCCTGCAAAAAAAAAATAATTCCCATTGCTGGTGGCTTTTCTTCTGAGGGCTGCTGGCTGGAATTCTTGTGCCACCTCTGCAGCCTGGGACACTTTTTGATGCTCGTGGAATTGTTTGGAATGACTGAGCATCTCTGCTTGCTGGAAGGGAAGGCCCTGGGCTTGCTGAGGGGAGTGCTCTGGAGGGGCTGTGTGTGGGGTTCAAGCTCTCTGTTTTGGGGTGTGGGGTACAAACTCTCTGTTTTGGGGTGTGGGGTACAAACTCTCTGTTTTGGGGTGTGGGCTGTGTGTGTGGGGTACAAACTCTCTGTTTTGGGGTCCCTCTGGGGATGGCAATGACTCAATCCTGACCCAGCAGCTTTTTCCAGGGTCCTGTTTGTTCCTCCATCCCCACCCTGGGCCACAGCTGCAGGTTTGTGACTCCAGGAGCTGCCTCTTGTGTTCAAGGTCTGGTTAAAGGGCATTTCCAGAGGACTGGGAGTAAATTAAAGTAGCTTTGATTCAACTTTTTTGTTCAGTTATTGTATCCAGAGGACGTGGAATAAGCTAAAACGAGCTGTAATTCCCTCATTTTCAGTCACTGGGATGACATGAGGGTGCCCTGGGTGGCACTGCCCCCAGGTTTTGGTGTGTGGCACCTCTGGCTCCTGGAGCAGAGAGGGAGCTGTTGGAATGCAGGGTGGATGGAATGAATGTCTGCTCCCTTCAACTGCCTGCCTGCCTTGCTGCTCCTTTTTCCTGGGGACACGCACAGGGAATGCGTTTCCTTGGGGTTTTTTCACTGGAGTCTTCTGAATCTCCTCGAAGAGAGGTGTCTGGAGGTGGTTCTGAAGGCTCTGAGTGCTCATTCTGGTATTTCTGTTCAGCCTGGGTGTCTCTCAGCAGTGCTGGATCCGAAGCTGTCAGTGTTGGTGTCTATCCAAAATGGAAGAGAAGGGGTTAATGAAATCAAGGATTAGGTCCTTAATCTGTGCCAGGAGTGCAAGAAATGTCGATTTTTTTTTTTGTCACATGCTGGAAAAACCCACAAAGGAGGAGCATGAGGGTTTTCTCTCTCTCAGGAGCCTTCTCTGAACACGCTCCCCTGGCTTTCCTTCCAGCCCATGCAGTGACGCCGAGCATCAGCTGCAGGCTTGGGAAAATGCTCCCATTCCCTGGAGATGAAGAGCCCAGGTGCTGGTAACACTCTTGGCTGCTTTTTTTGCCTGAATTGTTCCAATTCTGGGGTCAGGTCTCTGTTTCAGGTTTGTTCCCCCTGGCTGGGGTCTCACCCAAACCCTGCGTGGGCTGTGCTGAGGGTCAGGTGGGAAAATGGCTTTATAGGGATGGATTTATAGAAATGGATTTATAGGGATGGCTTTATAGGATGGATTTATACAAATGGATTTATAGAAAATTCCCTGTGCCAGGGAGGGTTTGCAGGATGCATTTCACTCTGGATTCCTCTGAGAAGGGTGGGACCCGTGTGTCCGAGCTGCTCTCAGGCTGAGCCCTGAGGAGCTGGGCAGTGTGAGCAGGAATTGCTCTGGCTCCCTTGGGTGGGATCAGCTGGGTGGTGCTGGAGAACTCAGACACTGGAGGGTTCTGGTTATTGCAGGGCCCAGCTGCTTTTTAACCGTTTTTGATGGGTTCAATGGGCCTGGGCTGGTGATGGGACAGCAATCCCTGTGCCTGGGCCAGCAGTGACCTCTGCTGGGGCTGGGCTGCCTGGGGACACCGGGGATGCTGCAGGGGAGCAGACGGTGTTGGTTTGTTCCCCCCTCTGTGGTGAAGGCGCAGGGGAAGCCCAGGCTCTCCTCCCTGGCCAGCCCTGAGCTGGGCTTTGAGCATTTCAGGGGAGTAAAACAGAGCCAGAGCAGAGCTCCTGCCCCTGTGTGCCTTTCCCATGTCCTCATCTGTGGTAAAAGTGTCTCCCTGGTGTGGCACCGGGCCCAGAGGAGCAGCAGGCCCTGTGAAGGCTGTGTCTGTGGTATGCAGAGGTGCTGTGGGCTCTCAGCTCCTAATCTTCACTTAAAAGCCCCAAGGCATATGACCAGGTTCCCAGTCAATGGAGAACTCTGCCTCAGCCCAGCTTCCTACCCAGCTGCAAAGGCAAAGTAAAATCTTCTTATTAAAAAAAATTAATTAAAGGGTTATGTCAGTACATTCTGTCTCACAGAAGAGGTAAATTTATGTAGTAACAGCTCACCCAGTGCTTTATAAGATGCAGAGTGCAGCCTGTGTGTCAAAGAGCTCTTTTAGTAGTTTGTGGGGTGGATTCCAGTCATTTAAAAAGATTTTCTGTGTCTTTCCACCAAATGCCATGTTGCTTCATCTCCTTATGCTGTAAAAAGCAAACAAAGGTGAAATTCCGAAAGGAGAATTTTCATTGTGTGCATTGCTGTGTGACAAGGCACTTCCTTAGATTTTTGTTCCTGAGCTGTAGACAATGCTGCCTTTGAGCTGAGCTGTGTCTTTGGGCACTTCCCAGATATTCCTGTGCCCTGGGCAGCTGCAGATTCCTCGGGGCTGGAGGAGGAATTAAAAGGAGGATCTGCCCAGGCAGAGGCAGCTGCTGCCCTGCCCTGCAGAGAGGAAGGAGGGGACAGCACCAGGTGCCAGGAGTGCCACGGAGATGCTGCACGGAGAAAATGGGAGGTGATGGGGCTCTCTAGTGAGAGTTATTTGCCTTTTGTCGCTGAGTTTTGAAGCACAATCTCGGAGTGTGGCCTGCTGCTGAGTGGTGACTTCTGTGTGCAAACTCCCCACAGTCCTATTTCAGAAAACAGGGAGAGACCCGGCAGAAAATCTTCTGCCTGTCCTGTTTCTGATTGTTAAGGCAAAGATCCATTTCTCTGGGTTTTAGTTCAACAATTTATGATGACCTGACAAGCCACTTTTAAAGAATATTTTCGAATATCTGAATCACAGCCACAAGTCGGTGGAAATGCAAGTTCTGGATTTATCTTGGTGCTCTATCTGGCAAGACTTAATTAAGCTGTGTAGTGGAGCCCCATCCATCACCCAAAATAAAAGCAGCACTCACCAGGCAGGGTGTTTGCTGATGTGGTTTGTCTGGATGTCTGTGGTAGGTTGGGCTTGTGCTGTAAAAGTGGGGAAAAGGGAAACCAGGGAACAAGGAGGAAGCCAAGAATGTGTGAGAGCAACAACTGGGAATGCAGCCCCGACAAAGCTTTGTGGTTTGTTTTTTTTTTTTTTTTTTTTTGAGGGGTCAGATGGTAGCTAAAGAAAGCCTGCAATAGTGATAAAGTTAAAGAAGCTGTTGGTGTCAGATTGTGTGCGGGGCAAATGCAAACTGCTGCAGCTTCCTTTTTCTATAAAGAACATGCAGGGGGCATCACGCTCCGAAATAAATTCCTAAAAAAAGTCAAGGCTGCTTGACTGAAGTTTAACCGCGTGGTAATTAAGGTATGTTGGAAGAAGATCTTGTTTCCAAAGGCAGCAGTTTGTGTATAAATCAGTGAATAAATCCCGGTGGCTCTGGCTCAGCAGGAGGAGCTCATTGCGCTGTCCCTGGGCAGGAGGCGTCCGCAGGAAGGGAAGGGGACAGCAGCAGCCGGGGCTTTGTTCCCCCTGCTCCCTGCGCTGCTCCCGGCCGCCGGGGCGGGAGTTTCCATTGAAAGAGAAAAAGGCAAAAAAGGAAAAATGGGTTTCTGTGCTGCGGGGCCGCGGTGGGTGCGCTCCGTGCGCCCCGGCGGGAGGGGCTCCCGGTCCCGATCCATGTCCCGGTCCCGCTCCTTGTCCCAGTCCTTGTTCCCGATCCCAGTCCCGACCCTCGTCACGGTCCTTGTCCCGATCCATGTCCCGTTCTCGATCCTTATCCCGGTCCCGGTCGTTGTCCCGGTCCTTGTCTCGATCCATGTCCCGTTCTCGATCCTTATCCCGGTCCCGGTCGTTGTCCCGGTCCTTGTCTCGATCCATTTCCCGGTCCCGCTCCTTGTCCCAGTCCTTGTTCCCGATCCCAGTCCCGACCCTCGTCACGGTCCTTGTCCCGCTCCCATTCTCGGTCCTTGTCCCGATCCATGTCCCGTTCTCGGTCGTTGTCCCAGTCCTTGTCTCGATCCATGTCCCGTTCTCGATCCTTGTCCCGGTCCCCATCCCGGTCCCGATCCATGTCCCGTTCTCGGTCCTTGTCCCGGTCCCGGCGGGGATTCCCTCGGCACCGAGGGGGCCGGGCCGCTCTCACATGACGGCGGGGGCGGGCCGGGCCCCGCCGGGCTCCATCGGGCTCTCCTGCGTCCCCGCGCCTCCCCCTCCTGTGCCCTCTCCGGAGAGCGCCCCGCTCACCCTCGCGGACACCGCGCTGCGGCCGGACCGGACACTCCGGCAGAGCGCGCCCGTCCCGCCGGGCTGCATCGCGCTGTCCCCTCGCTGTCCCCTCGCTGTCCCCTCGCTCCATCGCGCTCTCCCCTTGCTCCCTTCGCCGTGCCCTCGCTCCTCTCCGCTGTCCCCTCGCTCCTCCCCGCTGTCCCGCTCCTGTCCCCTCGCTCCATCCCCTCTGTGCCCCCGCTCCATCCCCGCTGTTCCCCCGCTGTCCCTCGCTATCCCCCCGCTGTCCCTCCGCTCCATCCCGCTGTCCCCCCACTCTGTCCCCGCTCTGTCCCCGCTCTATCCCGGCCGTCCGGGCCATGCCGTCCCCGCTGCCGCCCACGCCGGTGCTGCTGGCGGAGCGGGTCCCGGTGCTGCTGTCGTGCGCGCTGTCGTGCGCGGGCTCGGCGCTCCTGCTCTGCTCCCAGGCGCTCTGGCCCGAGCTGCGGACGCGCCCGCGGCAGCTGCTGCTGCACCTGAGCCTGGCCGACCTGCTCTCCGCCCTCTCCTACTTCTACGGCGTGCTCAGGGACTTCCAGGGCACCTCGTGGGACTGCGTGCTGCAGGGAGCCCTGTCCACCTTCGCCAACACCAGCTCCTTCTTCTGGACCATGGCCATCGCCCTCTACCTGTACCTGAGCATCGTCAGGGGCTCCCCCGCGGGCCAGGGCTTGCTCTGGGGCTTCCACGCTGTCAGGTGGGTGCTGTGTGCTGTGCTGGGACCCCAGGCACCCCCACTCTGCGCTGGGATGGAGCCTCGGGTGTCCCTTGAGTCTCCAGGCTTTCCTTCTCCTCCTCTTCCCCTCAGATTCCTTTTGAACAGGGGTTTTGGTGTCTTTTAACTAACTGACCCTGCTTGTTCCCCCTTTCCCTTCCCAAGTGAGCAGTTGGAGACGTGGAAAAGCTCAAGGTTTTTTTTTGTTCAAGGTCACTTAGGAAAGTCTCTGGCTAGTGACTGGAAATCCTGGCTTTGCTTTCTCTGCAGTCTGCTCTGATGGTCTAGAAATGATAGAACAAACCCTGTGTCTGTGATACCTGCCTGCTGCTGCCCAAGCTTCCGTGTCTGGGATCTGTCTCCACATGTCCCCAACTTCCCTGTCAGCCTGGTGTGTGGATCCTTCCCCTCTGCCCGGGCAGGTTGCTGCAATCCCATACTCACAGGAAAATGTTCCTCACCAGTGATGACACTGCTGGGGAAGCGCTCTGAAGGTTGTTTTGGCATGTTTGATTGAAAGCAAGACAAACCAGTCCACAGTGTAGCTTTATGTCTCAGTTTCTGCTATTTAGGGCGCTGATTTTCCACATCATGTTTAGTAAAAGCTTTCATTATGCAATTGGAGCTTGTGGAATCATGTGCTATGTCCACGCTGAGCAAAACAGTGATCCTTCAGTCCCCCGTGCTGCCAAGCTTCTGCAGTAAATTATAAGAGCAGTGATCTGCTTTAAAAGGGAATTAAAAAAAAAATCCCTCAGGACAAGTAGAGAATTTTCTTTGGTTTCTTAGTCAAATATTTGACACCTTTTAGTTTCAAAGAGCATCGTTTGGCAGTAGAGCTGAGTCCAGGTGAGGATGGGCAGAGAGGCTTTGAGGCTGAGTGTGAGCCAGGGAGGAGCTTCAGTCCTGGGATTGCTGCTGGGTGAGGGCCCGGGGGCTGCACAGGGCCCTGGCACCCCAGGCTGCCGCTGGAGCTGGAGAATCCCTGCAGGAGAATCCCTGTTATCCCATCTCCAGCAAAGGAGAGGTGCACTCCCAGAGCTGTGGTGAGGACAGGGTGCTGTAAAGAGCCACGTGTTGCTAAATGGATGTAAAACCCAAGTCTGGCTCCTTCCTGGGCGTTCTGGCTCCGTCAGGCACATCAAAGAGCTCAGGCAAATCTGGTTTGTTGTAATTTTCCTGTCTGCTAATTGCTTGCGTGCCTTTTGTCTGTGCTTCAGTTTCTCCATCTGGTTTGATGCTCCTCAGCCTTGTCAGCTACCAAGCGTGGAGCCACAGAAACAGCCACTGAAACAGGGCTGGCTGCAGTCTGTGCACTCCCTGAAAACTGTAAAAATCCTGGGAGGGAGAGATGCTCAGACTGAGCTGCTTCTGGGTGGATTTATTTACTTTATTTTCAGTTCTTTACAATGAAAATGAAATGCCATCTTCAGTCCTTGCTATTGATCAGCACCATCTGCTCTATTGAAAGGCTGTTGAGCACCTGTGGTCAGGTTTGCTTTGTAAATGCCTGTTCAGTGCAGAGCCAGTGTTTGAAGGTGTTTCTGCTTTATGATGTGTCTGAGAAGCCAGAGACAACAAGTGAGGACGTGTTCTCTGCCCCTCCCCTCGTGACACATCACCCTGCCTTCCTTCCCTGCACTTCTGTAGCTGCCTGAGAAATTAAATTCTGAATATAATGCTTGGAGATGGAGCTAAATGCACGTTGGAAGTCAGAACCTGGAATTTTCCTGAGGGAAATCAGGATGTCACAGCGGCCCAAACCCGTCGGGCAGGTTTGTGCCACAGGGATTCCTGTGGGAACACATCCACCGATTCCAGGCTGCAGAGCTGCAGCCTCTGCTTTGGTTCTACACCTGTTGAGCTCAGATGAGCGTTGAAAACAAGCCTGCAGCCAGCTTTGGAAAGCCTTGGGTGGCTGCAGAATGTGAGCTCTGGCAGGGCCAATGGCCAGGCTGCCTCACTGCTGCTGAGTTTGCCAGGGTCGGGTATCACCTGCTGGAAAACATCACCTTTGTGGTGAGAGGAGTTCATCCCAGCTCGGGGTGAGGAATGGACCCCGCAGAGCCCACCTGGGGGTTGTTTCCTGCTTGGCTCTTGGTGCCAATTGCCGACAGTATTTTGAAGGGTTTTCATTTAATGATCAGGCTGTGCAGATCATTATAACCATAAATATATTACCTTTAAAAATCTATAACACATGCATGCTTATATATTAACATATATGAGATATATATATATGTTTATAACCATGCATATATATTCATGTTATATATTAAAATATTTTATATATATACATTTATAACTATCTATAAATTTATCTATTCTATCTATAATGCGTATCTATTTGTGTTATATACTAAAATATATGTTATATATTAAAATATTTATATATTAAAATATATTTTATATATAATATATATCAATACACATTTATAACCATGCATATCTATTCATGCTATATATTAAAATATATGTTATTTATATATATATAAACACACATTTATAACAATGCGTATCTATTCATGCTATATATTAAAATATATTTATATATATATAAATACATATTTATAACAATCTTGATATCTATTTTTTATATATATATATATATATATTTATATATATATATAAATACACATTTATAACAATGCATATCTATTAATGTCCATGGGGTGCCCAGGGTCCTTTCATGCCCTACTGCACTGTTCATCTCACTCCTTCCTGGGATGCAGGGCTGGATTGGGGCAGATTTGGAGTTCTGGTTACAAAGTGTGCTCAGAGCTCCTTCCTGGACCTGCCTGGGATGTCCAGGGTTTTTCCCTCCTTGTACATTCCTGTCCCCAGAAGGAGCTGCCTGCAGGCAGGACGGCTCCTTGGCTGACCTGGGCAGGCAGGTGACAGCAAATCACCTGCTTGTGAGAGCCTCCAGGGGGGAAAAGCTGTGCAGCGTAAATCAAAATTGGTTACTTGGGCAATCTGAGCCCAGAAAAGCAGGGCAAGTCGAGCTGAGCCCTGCTGGAGCTGCAGGGTCCTCACCTTGCCCTGTTTTGGTGTGGCTGTGCCAAGGTCTGCTGGGCTGGAGGATTTTTTATTCACAGATCACCAGGAGCTGTATTGGAGGAATAAATGCTGCTGGGTCTGTCTTGCAGGTTGGATTTCCAGCCTTTGTGCAGGAAGGAGGAGTCACCCTCCCTCCTCTCCCAGTGTTTGCATCCAGGTGTGCTGTGGGGAGACCCAGCTACAGAACTGCTCTTGGGGGCTCAGGGGGATATTGCTGCTCTCTGTTATCTGGGATCCCTTTTATTCCACACCTTGGGTGATGATCTCTCCTGATTGTTCAGTTCCCCCCCTCTCCCAGCTCAGTGAAAGCTCTGACATTTGGCAGCCCTCCTGAATCTCACTTTGGAGCTCCTGAGAACAACTGAATCACCACTCTCAGTTCTCCTTTCCAGCTGCTGAAATGGAGCTGAACTTCACAGAAATGTCTGATTCCTTCCTAGCTCCTCTCTGATTTCCCTTTGTTGGTAACCCTTTTGCCTGGTGTCAGTGGTAAATGTCCATCCCAGAATGCTATTCCAGTGAAGATTAACTCCTGCTAACGTAGCAGTTTTATTCCTCCTCTCCCCAGTTATCTCCTGAAGTCCTTTCCTCAGTGGTGAGTTGTTTTCTCCTGTGGCCTCTCTGTATCTGTCCTGTCTTACATCCCCACACCATCATTTCACCTGGTTTTATCATCATTCTTCTGCAGTTTCAGCTCACTGATGAGATCATTATTTGTAAAACTGTGTAAAATTAGTTTCTCCGTTCACTTCCTTTTTCTTGCTGCCTTTGTGCCTTTCCATGGTTTCTTTTAGGAAGCGCCATTTCTCTTTAATTCTTTACCTTAGTGCTCAGTGCCTGCAGCACTGCTGAGAGTGGAACTGCATTTGCAGTCGTTTTCTTGAGAAATCACCAGTTTCACCAAAAGGGCTCCCGAGCTGTGTGGAAACTTTCCTGGTGGTGGTGGTGACGTTTGGGATGTTTTTAGAAGCCTGCTCTGATAACAGAGTGGGGAGGGCTTCCTGCAGCACCACTGTCCTTAAATAACAGCCCTGGCTTGGAATAGCACTGCCTGTTCTGAGCCGGGCCTGAGACAAAATGTTCCACACGGGCTGCACAGTTGACTCCAAAGTTTTTTACAGCTTATACTTATATTTGTTTATTTTGTCAGTAGGTGAATCCAGACGTTATTTAAGAGTAGGAAATGGGGTATTTTTGAAATCTAATATATGGGATTGTCTCTGGTGCTACAGTTGGAGTTTCAGACAATCTGGTCAAGGCAGCTGCTCTTTGCCTACCTGGTCTGGAATCTGATTTTTGGGGGCAAGATCCTCTCCTTGCTCCCTGCAGCTGCCCCAGGCTGTCAGATGGAGGCTGTACCAGAGGAAGGCGGTCATGGGTTTGTTTTGTGTGCACCTGGGAGAGAGGAGGGCAGTGCTGGAAGCCCAGAGCTGGGGTGGCCCTGGGGTGGCAGGTGGCACACACTCAGCTGGATGCAGGTGGCACACACTCAGCTGGGTGCAGGTGGCACACACTCAGCTGGATGCAGGTGACACACACTCAGCTGGATGCAGGTGGCACACTCAGCTGGATGCAGGTGGCACACACTCAGCTGGATGCAGGTGGCACACACTCAGCTGGATGCAGGTGGCACACTCAGCTGGATGCAGGTGACACACTCAGCTGGATGCAGGTGGCACACTCAGCTGGATGCAGGTGACACACTCAGCTGGATGCAGGTGGCACACTCAGCTGGATGCAGGTGGCACACACTCAGCTGGATGCAGGTGGCACACACTCAGCTGGATGCAGGTGGCACACTCAGCTGGATGCAGGTGGCACACTCAGCTGGATGCAGGTGGCACACTCAGCTGGATGCAGGGCACTCCTGTGGTGGAATTTCTGTCTGGGCTGCTGGGATTCCTCTGTTCTTTCTCGTGGCTTCTTGTGGGCAGCCCAAGCTGCTGAGTGACTTCATTCAAGTGTGTCACCACAGTTATTTTTCTTCTAAATGCTTCCCTGTATTTGCCTCTGCCATCAAGTGAGAAGCCAAAGTCGCAGCTCCAAGTTTGGTGGATGTGGCCCCTCTTTGCTTTCTCAGCTTTTTGTTGTTACTCCCAGTACTTTTCCCTGGCTCTTTGTCCTTCAGAAATCATATTTTTTCTCCCAAAATACTGACTCCATCTCCACTTAAAAGCAAAGCACACAAACAAACTGCTGGCAGGGCAAAGTTGTGGATTTCTTTGAGTGCAGAATTTCACTTTGGAATAGGAAGGTGGGACTTGGCTGCTTGGCTCTGAAAGCTCGGGATCAGCTGGCTGGGTCCTGCAGGAAAATCACATTTTACAGTGCCCTGGCCTGTGATGGTGTCCACAGGGGTTTTGGATGAGGGGAGAGACAGAGACCTGACTCCATGTTTCAGAAGGCTTGATTTATTATTTTATGATGTATATTACATTAAAAATATACTAAAGGAATAGAAGAAAGGATTTCATCAGAAGGCTAGCTAAGAATAGAAAAAGAAGAATTAATAACAAAAGCTTGTGTCTCGGACAGAGAGTCTGAGCCAGCTGGGCTGTGATTGGCCATTAATTAGAAACAACCACATGAGACCAATCCCAGATGCACCTGTTGCATCCCACAGCAGCAGATAACCATTGTTTGCATTTTGTTCCTGAGGCCTCTCAGCTTCTCAGGAGGAAAAGTCCTAAGGAAAGGGTTTCCCATAAAACGTGTCCGTGGCAGTCCCTGCCTCTGGCCCCATTTCCTGAGCTGTGGGGGCTCAGCTGGGGCTGCCCCTGGCTCAGCCCCCTCCTCTGTGTCCCCCCAGCTGGGGTGTCCCCCTGGCCATCACGGTGGCTGCCGTGGCCCTGAGGAAGATTGGCTACGACGCCTCCAACGTCTCCGTGGGCTGGTGCTGGGTCAACCTGGACGCTGAGGATCGGCTGCTGTGGATGCTGCTGGCAGGAAAGCTCTGGGAGATCCTGGCCTATGTCACCCTGCCAGTGCTCTACCTCCTCATCAGGAAGCACATTAACAGAGCTGTGAGTATTTGCTGGGTGCTTCTGTCCCCCCACGCTCTGCGTTTCTCGCTCCTTGTTCAGGCAGGAGGGGTTCACAGCAGGGTCCCTGGAGCAGCAGTGCCCTGATCCTGCAGCACCATGGCAGCGGCTTAGCACAAGCAGAGTGCAAAAGCCCTTTGAAAACGAGCAGGGGGTGTGGGATGCCGGTGGGGGAAATGCTACAGTAAGAATTGAAATAGAATATGAAGGACGAATTGGGCTTTAATCAGTGTTCTGCACTTCCACTTGTACCAAGGTTGGAGTTCTCAAGCCTCGGTCCTTTGAGTGTCTCTAATGATTGTGTTTGTGAATGTTATTTTGTTCTGCAGCCCAAAGCTGCATTTGGGAGTCCAGGCACTGGGTGGCTCTGGGCTCCACACGGGAGACTCCCTGTCCTGGCAGGGTTTGGAATTCGGAGTTCAGCTGCTCTGTTCCTTGAGAACACCCAGAATCCAGGCACCTGGGGCAGCATTTGCATTACACACAAATCCAGACGAGAGTGGCAGGAGGAGCTGCACCCGGGATCCCTTTCTCTCAGCTGGGTTAGGGGGAAAAGCCCCACGTGTGGGTGGATGTCCTTCTGGAAATTCTGCCTCTGCTTGTGGTGCAGCTGTGGCGGTGGTGGGGATGTACCCAGCCCTGGTTAGGGCAGGATCCTGCAGATGGTTTGGGAGAATGAGGGGCTTTTCAGCAGCCCTGAGCGTCCAGGGAAGGGAAGGGGAGCTGGGGAAGGTTTGCTGGTGCCTGTCAGCATCACCTGGCGTGCAGCAGGCAGGACACGGTGTCCCAGCCTGGGCACAGATAGCAGCGTGACCTGCTGGAAACCTGACCCTGCTCCTGCCTCTGCCAGGACTGCTGGGCATGTTGGGCAGGGCTGGGGACGGGGACAGGGCTGGGGACAGGGCTGGGGACACTGCTGTCCCTCTGCAGGGCTGGGGACAGTGCTGGGTTAGTGCTGGGCATGCTACTGTCCCTCTCAGGGCTGGGGACACTGCTGTCCCTCCTGTCCCTCCTCAGTGCAGGGAGCAGGGCTGGGGATAGTGCTGGGGACAGTGCTGGGCACAGTGTCCCTCCCAAAGGCATGCTGGGCTGGGTCCCTCCCATGGGTCCCTCCTGTCCCAGGGCTGGGGCAGCTGGCCCCGCTGTCACCTCGGGATCAGAGCAGCACGGCGAGCTGTCACTGCTTGCCATCAGCAGCAATGCCACTGTCCCCAGAGCAGAGTGTGTGCTTTCCCTGCAGCCCTGCTCCCCTCCTGAGGGTTCCTTGGCTCTGGGCAGGGCCCTGGGGCTGTGCCCAGTCTGCAGGCTCCTGTTCATCCCCCGTCCTGCCCCTGTCGCTGTCGCTGTCCCCGCAGCACGCTGCCCTCTCCGAGTACCGCCCCATCCTGCCCGCAGCCCCGGCCCTGCGGCCCCGCACCAGCGTGGCGGACAAGAAGCTCATCCTCATCCCCCTCATCTTCATCTTCCTCCGCATCTGGAGCACGGTGCGCTTCGTGCTGACCCTCTGTGACTCCCCTGCCGTGCAGAACCCCGTCCTGGTCGTGCTGCACGTGAGTGTTTGCTGGGAATGCATCCCTGGGCACCTGGGCAGGGCACGTTTGGTGCATCCCGGGGCACCTGGGCTGGGGCAGGGCAAGGTGGGTGCATCCTGGGGCACCTGGGCTGGGGCAGGGCAGATTTGGTGCATCTCTGAGCACCTGGGCTGGGCAGATTTGGTGCTCCCGGTGTGGCTTCTCTTGGTGGCACCGAGTGTTGCAGGAGCAGCTGCTGCCCCCAGGTGATGCCCGGGCAGCAGCAGCAGCGCTGCAGCAGAGGCAGAAGTGCAGCAGGAGCTGCTGCAGCAGCATCTAGTGGCTGCAGAGGAAAGCTGCACTGGCAGGGATGGACAGGGGGATGCTGGCTGTCCGTCCTCCAGCAGGGCTCAGCCTGTGCCTGCCCTACGCCAGCGCCAGCACTCAACAGGCCCTGGTCTGGTCTTGGGTGCTTTTTGGGAAAAAACTCCTCATTTTTCTGAATTGCTCGTTCTCAAAGCCTGCCCTACACCCGTGCCAACACACAATAGCCCTGCTCTGCCTTTGGGTGCTTTTTGGGAAAAAACTCCTCATTTTTCTGAATTGCTTGTCCTCAAAGCCTGCCCTACACCGGTGCCAGCACACAACAGCCCTGATCTGCTCTGCCTTTGGGTGCTTTTTGGGCAAACCCCTCATTTCTCAGAGTTCCTTGTCCTCAGAGGCTGTGGCCGTGCCCCTGCAGCTGCTGTGGCAGGGGTGAGCTGTTCCCTGGGGCTGCCCCGGTGGGTGCTTGCTGTGCTCCTGCCCCGTGGGTGCTTGCTGTGCTCCTGCCCCGGTGATTGCTGTGCTGCCCTTGCAGGGGATCGGGAACACGTTCCAAGGAGGAGCCAACTGCATCCTGTTCGTGCTGTGCACCCGGGCAGTGCGGGCCCGCCTGCTGGCCCTGCTCTGCTGCAGCCCCTCTGCACAGCTGCCCTGGCCTGGCCAGGGCCCCCCCAGCTCCTGGCAGCACCCCCAGACCCACGGGGATGGGGACAAGGACAAGGACAAGGACCTGGCCGGGCCTGGCCCCAGGCAGACGAAGCCGCTGCTGCCCAGCACCTGAGTGGCCCTGGCTGCTGCTGATTCCTCCTGCCATGGTAATTGCAGTGAGGGTTTCTTCATGTCATGGTAATTGCAGTGAGGGTTTCTTCATGCCATGGTAATTGCAGTGAGGGTTTCTTCATGCCATGGTAATTGCAGTGAGCCTTTCCTCCTCCCATGGTAATTGCAGTGAGCCTTTCCTTCTCTTCTGGTAATTCCAGTGAGCCTTTCCTCATGTCATGGTAATTGCAGTGTGCCTTTCCCCCTCTCATGGTAATTCCAGTGTGAGCCTTTCCCCCTGCTGCCCTGGCTGTGCCCCCATGGGAGGGGTGGGAGCAGGGACAGGCACAGGGAGCAGTCCCAGGGACAGGGACAGGGTCCAGGAGCAGGGACAGGCACAAGGAGCAGGGACAGGGACAGGGTGTAGGAACAGGGACAGGCACAGGGAGCCATCCCAGGGACAGGCACAAGGAGCCATCCCAGGGACAGGGACAGGGTCAGGAGCAGGGACAGGCACAGGGAGCCAGTCCCAGGGGTTCTGCTGCTGCTCTGGGGTTCCCCGGCTGGCTCTGCAGCCCCATCACGCTCCCATTCCCGGAGCTGCCCTGCTCCCCGAGCTGCTCCCGGCTCTGTGGAAGGAGGATGGAAGGAGGAGCTGAGCTGCGGGGCTGTCTGGCCCACAGGAACGGGGCACCAGGCAGGGCTGAGGGGAGTTGGTGGCTGTTTTCAATGGGAAATGCCAGCGCACACACATCCCATCACATCAGGCGTTTGGTGCTCCCAGTTCTCCCACAAGGGGTTCCTCTGTGGGCAGAGGTGACTCCTGTTCTGAATCCTTGGCCTCCACTTTATATCAGTATATTTAAACCCTGGTGGGCACAGGCTGTGCAAACACCCCTGAGCCCATTTCACGGGGCTGCTGCCGGGCTCTGCTCCTCAGCCTCCCTGGGGTCTCTGAAAGGCGGATGGAAGCAGCTCATCTGTGCCGTAGATGACTCCAAGAGTTGTTTTTTCTCCTTTCAAAAGGCTTTTAAAAACTTCTGAAAGCTGAATAGCAGCCTTGATAGCTCAACCTCTTGTGAGTCCCACAAGGCTTGCAAAGAGGAGACGTGTTAAACTTCTTGCAGAAAGGTAGGATAGAAATGTTTAAATTTTATGAGACTCAGTGTCATGCTGTGTTCTGCTTTTTGGAGCCAGCCCTGAAGAGAGAAAGAAGAATTGTCACCAGCTTGGCTTAAAGGAAAACAAAACAGCAGAAAAAACAACACCCCAAAAAGAATCAAAACAGATTCCATGTCCTCAGTTCGCCTTTTTCCATTACAGAGCTCTGAGGAATGCTTTGGGAGGAACGGGCCAGGGTCACATTTCCAGCTCAGGGGTGTGACTGTCACTGTCCCTGCAGGTGCAGGGTGGTAGCAGTGACTGTCACTGTCCTGTCCCTGTCCCTGCAGTGACTGTCACTGTCCTGTCCCTGTCCCTGGGGTGGTGGCACAGCCCTGCACTGACTGTCACTGTCCTGTCACTGTCCCTGCAGTGACTGTCACTGTCCTGTCACTGTCCCTGGGGTAGGTGGCACAGCCCTGCAGTGACTGTCACTGTCCTGTCCCTGTCCCTGCAGTGACTGTCACTGTCCTGTCCCTGTCCCTGCAGTGACTGTCACTGTCACTGTCACTGTCCCTGGGGTCCCTGGGGCAGTGCTGGCACTGTCCTGCCCTGTCCCCTGCAGTGACTGTCACTGTCCCTGGGGAGGTGGCACAGCCCTGCAGTGACTGTCACTGTTCTGTGCAGGTTTGGGGTGGTGGCACAGCCCTGCAGTGACTGTCACTGTCCCTGTCCCAGCCCTGTCCACTGTTCTGTGCAGGTTTGGGAGGTGGCACAGCCCTGCAGTGACTGTCACTGTCCCGTCCCTGTCCCTGTCCCTGCAGGGTGCTGTGACAGCCCCCCAGAGGGAGCTGCAGCCCGGGGAAAGCGGCGCTGGAGAGGCTGAGCGAGCCCCGCACAGGTGCCGGAGCAGCTCGGCCGTGCCAGGATCCTGTGGAACACGCTGCGCTCCCGTTCGTGTCCCCTCCTTCCCCCGGGAAGCTGAACCTCGGCTGGGCTCTCGCATTCCTGCCTGCCCAGGCTGCTGCGGTGAGTTGAGAGCAAAGCCCGGGCCAGGAGGCCCCGGGAGCTGCGGAAGGACGGTCCTGGGCACGGCTCTGGGTGTGCGGAGAGCCCCCGGAGCCCCCGCCTGGCTCCGCGCTTCCCCTGGGCTGGGACAGGACAACGATCGCTCTGTGGTGCTGCTGGACGGCGCCCCTGGCTGTGATCCCCCTCCCTGGTGTGTGGGGCTGTCACCATTGGGGTTTTGGGATGCTGATCCCCCTCCCTGGTGTGTGGGGCTGTCACCATTGGGGTTTTGGGATGCTGATCCCCCTCCCTGGTGTTTGGGGCTGTCACCATTGGGGTTTTGGGATGCTGATCCCCCTCCCTGGTGTGTGGGGCTGTCACCATTGGGGTCTGTGGGATGCTGATCCCCAGTCCTGGTGTTTGGGGCTGTCACCATTGGGGTCTGTGGGATCTGATCCCCCTCCCTGGTGTCTGGGGCTGTCACCATTGGGGTCTGTGGGATGTTGGTCCCTCCTCCATGGAGTTTGGGGCTGTCACCATTGGGTCTGTGGGATGCTGGTCCCCTTCCCTGGTGTTTGGGGCTCTCACCATTGGGGTCTGTGGGATCTGATCCCCCTCCCTGGTGTGTGGGGCTGTCACCATTGGGGTTTTGGGATGCTGATCCCCCTCCCTTGTGTTTGGGGCTGTCACCATTGGGGTTTTGGGATGCTGATCCCCCCTCCCTGGTGTCTGGGGCTGTCACCGTTGGGGTTTTGGGATGCTGATCCCTCCTCCATGGAGTTTGGGGCCGTCACCATTGGGGTCTGTGGGATGCTGGTCCCCCTCCCTGGTGTGTGGGGCTGTCACCATTGGGATTTTGGGATGCTGGTCTCTCCTCCATGGAGTTTGGGGCTGTCACCATTGGGGTTTTGGGGCTCTCCTGAGGGAACCAGAGCCCTGCAGCTGCCCCAGGGGTTGGGGATGTGCCCCAGCCCCAGCAGGGCAGTGCCTGGCTCAGAGCTCCTGGGCTGTGTCTGTGCCTTGGGACTGCTGGATCACACTGGGCAGGGGCTGGGGCTGTGTGTGCCATTTGGAGATCATGTGTTACCTCATTCACAGCTCTTTGTTTGTGTTTTTAAGTATTTTCTGTGACTTTTACAAAATAAAGGTCAGTTTCTTTACCAGGACACTGCCCAGCGTTGCATTTGTGCAGCACAAACAGGATCTGCTCTGGTTCTGGCTCCAGAGCCCAGCTCTGCTGCTTTCCCTGCAGAGCCCTCCTGGATCCAGCCCTTTCCTCTTGCTGGGCACCAAATCTCCCTCTCCTTGTTGAACTGGACAGCAGATAAAGCAGGGCCTGTGCGTGACTTGTTTTCAGGCAGATCAGTAATTTCTGAAATCCTTGTTTCACCTAAGGTTGTAGCTCAGGGGCCCAGAATATTGAGTTGGCCTTGCCTGAGCATGCAGTTCCTCCCCAAAATGCAGGTGAGGAGGAGTCACTGGTGGATGTGTTCTGTGGGATGTCCCCTCAGGGCGGGCATTGCAATGAGCGCCCTGCAGCAGGGCTGGCTGCCAGCTCCTGCTCAAACATCGCATCCCAGAGCTCCCCACTCACCTTCTCCAGCACATTTTCTGTCCTGCAAACTGAGTTTGCCCTCTTAATCAATTTTTTTCCCCCAAAGATATCAGGGTTTCATAGGACCCAGCCTTGAGCGCGGATCCTTAGGTGAGGGTGAATAAATCCTTAGGTGAGGGTGAATAAATCCTTAGGTGAGGTGAATAAATCCTTAGGTGAGGGTGAATAAATCCTTAGGTGAGGGTGGCTAAATCCCTGCACAGCAGGAGCTGGGTGAGGGCAGGGGAGGCATGGAGTGCAGAACATCTCCAGGCACGCAGGGGTGAAGAGCAGATGTGAAACCTTGGGATGAGCTGCAGCTGCGGTGGAAAACGTGCTTGTAAATGCTGTAAAATCAGCTCTTTGCTCGTTCCTGGCCCTGGCCTTCGCCAAGTCCAACAGGATCCCAGCTGCTGGAGATGTCGCAGCCCTGCGGTACTTTGAACATCCAAGGGGTTGATTTACTGTCCTGTCTCCCTTCACCGACCTTCTCCAGGATCCTCCCAGTGCCAATTACAACCACAGAGATGTTGCTGCCACGCTCCTGCTGTGTTCAGAAAATATTCCGACTGTTCTGCTGCCATAAGGAAATATTTACTCTGATGAAGGGGTTTTGATGACAAACATATGTGATCTCTTTGATTCCTGCATGTTTCAAGATTATTTCTTCACGTTCAGGAACAGAGCTTGAAGACCATGATAGAGAATTCTCCTTCCCTGTATTTACTGAGTGTCAGAGCAGCTGCCAAGAGCTCCCAGAGGGTGGGACTGCCTTTGAAGGACTGGAAATCTGCCTTCTTTGCAGTTTCCCCCACTCTGGGGCAGAATTTTCCCTCTTGGCTGGAGATCTGTGAAGGTGAGGGCAGCAGGAGCTGCTGAGCGAGCTGTGGGTGGGACACAGGAGCCTGGTCCCCATCAGGACACCAGGGAACAGCATCCTCGGGCTCTTCGCTGAGCAGAAATGCGGCAGAAGAGTCTGGGGACTGAATTCCTGCTCAGCAAGAGCAGCAGGGCCCTGCTCCTCTCCCTGCCTGGGCCATGCCGCTGCCTCGTGGAGCAGGAGCTGCTGCAGCCAGCCAGGGAGCTGGAAACGAGGTGTTGCTCAAGAGATGCCTTCTTCTGAGCTGGCCAATAAAAACAGACAGACCAGTAAAACCAGCAGGGTTTCGCTCTGGTTTATCCTGCTGCTGGGGATGCCTGTTGTGAACGTTTCTCTGATAAACTCTGGGCTTGTGGTGGATGATTAACCAGGCTCTGGGCTCTAAAGCCATCCCACAACAGAGGAGAGCAGCAGCGCGTGGTGCAGCTCCTGCATGGAGAGGGAAAGGAGCTGCAGGGCTTTGGAGGAGGCGCCCACAGGCCCAGCTCTGCGAGGATGAGCCCTGGGGGCTGCAGCGCTGCCTGAGCCCGCTGGGCCCTGCAAGGTAGGACCAGGAGCAGCACTTTGGGGCAGGTGGGTGCAGTTTGGCCGCAGGGGGCTTGGTGGGGTTCAGCTGCAGTGCTGTGGCTCAGGACAGGCACCCTGTGCTGCCAGGGCTGCCCTCTGTGCTCCCTGATGCCACAGGTGCTGGGCAGCGCCTCTGGCTGTGCCAGCCCAGCTGCAGCTCCATGGACTCTGCTTGTCCATATGTCCAGATATGGGGGGAAATTGCATTGTACCAGCTTTGGGGAAAGCCTGACCCTTCTCCCTGCAGAGATGAGCCTGTGCGCCTCTCACTGGCCTCTGGCTGTGCCAGCCCAGCTGCCCAGGAGCTGCAGCTCCATGGACTCTCCTTGTCCACGCACAGATGTGGGGGGAAATTGGCTCATTGTACCAGCTTTGGGGAAGGTCTGCCCCTTCTCCCTGCAGAGATGAGCCTGTGCCCCTCTCGCTGGGCAGCGCCTCTGGCTGTGCCAGCATCTGGTGGAAGAACACCTGTGACTGGCAACAGAGCTGGGAGCAAATGCGATTGCAGCTGTGGGAGAGTCAGGCAGAGGAGGGGGTGATCAGTGACGGTGCCAGGCCCTGGCAGAGTGTGGCAGAGTCACAGGAGGGGTTTCTCTGTGCAGGGCAGTCCCTTGACCCCCGTGGCTGCTGGAAGAAGCTGTGCTCAGCATCTGTGATCCACACACACAGCAGCATGAAAGGAGGGGAGCAGGAGAGCTCCGAGGGCACCCGGGGTGCCAGGGGGGTGAGTATGCTGCCTGCCTGCCCCCAGGGACTCAGGGACACAGGGCAGGCCCTGGGCACCTGGGAGCACCTGGGAAGAGAGGAAAGACCATGATTTTGGGCTGAGATGTTTCCGTTGCTGAGCCCAGTTTGTGTCTGTCTGCAGCAGTGCTGCACTGAGTGATTGTCTGCAGCTCTCCCACCCCGTAACTTCTGTGGGGCTTCTTTTCCTTCTGTGGGGCTTCTTTTCCTTCTGTGGGACTTCTTTTCCTTCTGTGGGACTTCTTTTCCTTCTGTGTCACTTTCCCCTTCTTTGTTCTGTGTGTGAGCTTTCTTTCCTGTTTTCCAATCGGTTTTAGGCTGCAGGTGCTTCTGGACAGGGCTGCCTTTCACAAAGAGGAGTCTTGCACAAAGCACTGCTGGGGAATGCCAGAGGTTTTCTTGGAGGTGCTGGATGTCAATAATTTACACCAGTGGCTCTCCTGAGCTCCTGGGATGTGGTTAATGAGAGCAAGGCAGCTGCTTTTCCTCACCAATGAGAGAAGGTCAGCAGCCTCCTCCCAGAAAACATATCTGCAACCCTGAGCTTCCTTCCAGGCTGAGACAGACGTGAATTTTGATCTCCTGGAACACCTTAAACTCTGCAGGTCCCTGGAGCTGAGCTGCCAGGGGTCCTGAGGAACAGAGAGAAGCACCAGCAGCTGTTTGGACAAATGTTCAATTAGGGCAGTGACAGAGCCCTCGTGTGGGACCTGAGCTGAGTGCTGGGACAAAAAACCCTCACAGCCATTAAGGCTGGTGAGGGTGGCAGCAAACGAGATTAAAATGAAAAATGGCTTTATTGATGTAGCAGCAGTGAGATGCATTAGCGAGCTATAAAACCCAGCCAAAGAAAACCCCAACAACCCAGCTCTGTCAACACAGCCCGGGGGCCGAGCTGCAGCGGAACTGCTGGGAAAAGCGAATTGTTGTGGTTGTTTGTGAGCCTGGGGAACGTGTGCCCACAGCGGGTGCTGACCCTGCTGCACATGGCAGTGCCCCTCCTCTGCCCCAGGGCAAAGAGCAGCTCCTGCACCCTCAGCCAAGCCCTGGGGGTTGCCTGCATGGGTTCTAATTGCCTTCAGTGGCAATCAGTTAGATCCATAAATAGCCCTGTCCCAAAATGCAGAGGAAGAAAAAAGGAACAGGAAAGGGATTTGGCCACTTAATGCAAAAATCACTTCTTTTTAAAGCTTTCCTCTGCCAATATCCTGTGTTACTGCGCTGCCCAATTTGCACATTGGAAAAGAATAATTGCATAAACCTTTTCCGCCAGCCCAGCTGCCCAGGACTCTGCAGCCCGTGGACTCTCCTTGTCCATCACAGATGTGGAAATTGGCTCATTGTACCAGCTTGGGGAAGCCTGCCCTTCTCCCCATATGTCCAGATGCAGAGATGAGCCTGTGCAGAGATGGAGCCCTCTCCCACTGGGCAGCACAGCCTCTGGCTGTGCCAGCCCAGCTGCCCAGGAGCTGCAGCTCCGTGGACTCTCCTTGTCCATGCACAGATGTGGGGGGAAATTGGCTCATTGTACCAGCTTGGGGGAAGGTCTGCCCCTTCTCCCTGCAGAGATGAGCCTGTGTCCCTCTCGCTGGGCAGCGCCTCTGGCTGTGCCAGCGTCTGGTGGAAGAACATCTGTGACTGGCAACAGAGCTGGGAGCAAGTGCAATTGCAGCTGTGGGAGAGTCAGGCAGAGGAGGGGGTGATCAGTGACGGTGCCAGGCCCTGGCAGAGCGTGGCAGAGTCACAGGAGGGGTTTCTCTGTGCAGGGCAGTCCCTTGTCCCCGTGGCTGCTGCAAGAAGCTGTGCTCAGCATCTGTGATCCACACACACAGCAGCATGAAAGGAGGGGAGCAGGAGAGCTCCGAGGGCACCCGGCGTGCCAGGGGGGTGAGTATGCTGCCTGCCTGCCCCCAGGGACTCGGGGCAGGCCCTGGGCACCCGGGAGCACCTGGAAAGAGAGGAAAGACCATGATTTTGGGCTGAGATGTTCCCGTTGTTGAGCCCAGTTTGTGTCTGTCTGCAGCAGTGCTGCACTGAGTGATTGTCTGCAGCTCTCCCACCCCGTAACTTCTGTGGGGCTTCTTTTCCTTCTGTGGGGCTTCTTTTCCTTCTGTGGGACTTCTTTTCCTTCTGTGGGACTTCTTTTCCTTCTGTGCCACTTTCCCCTTCTGTGGGACTTTCCCCTTCTGTGTGTGAGCTTTCTTTCCTGTTTTCCAATCGGTTTTAGGCTGCAGGTGCTTCTGGACAGGGCTGCCTTTCACAAAGAGGAGTCTTGCACAAAGCACTGCTGGGGAATGCCAGAGGTTTTCTTGGAGGTGCTGGATGTCAATAATTTACACCAGTGGCTCTCCTGAGCTCCCGGGATGTGGTTAATGAGAGCAAGGCAGCTGCTTTTCCTCACCAGTGAGAGAATGTCAGCAGCCTCCTCCCAGAAAACATATCTGGAACCCTGAGCTTCCTTCCAGGCTGAGACAGACGTGAATTTTGATCTCCTGGAACACCTTAAACTCTGCAGGTCCCTGGAGCTGAGCTGCCAGGGGTCCTGAGGAACAGAGAGAAGCACCCGCAGCTATTTGGACAAATGTTCAGTTAGGGCAGTGACAGAGCCCTCGTGTGAGCCTGAGCTGAGTGCTGGGACAAAAAAACCTCGCAGCCATTAAGGCTGGTGAGGGTGGCAGCAAACGAGATTAAAATGAAAAATGGCTTTATTGATGTAGCAGCAGTGAGATGCATTAGCGAGCTATAAAACCCAGCCAAAGAAAACCCCAACAACCCAGCTCTGTCAACACAGCCCGGGGGCCGAGCTGCAGCGGAACTGCTGGGAAAAGCGAATTGTTGTGGTTGTTTGTGAGCCTGGGGAATGTGTGCCCACAGCGGGTGCTGACCCTGCTGCACATGGCAGTGCCCCTCCTCTGCCCCAGGGCAAAGAGCAGCTCCTGCACCCTCAGCCAAGCCCTGGGGGTTGCCTGGATGGGTTCTGATTGCCTTCAGTGGCAATCAGTTAGATCCATAAATAGCCCTGTCCCAAAATGCAGAGGAAGAAAAAAGGAACAGGAAAGGGACTTTGGCCACTTAATGCAAAAATCACTTCTTTTTAAAGCTTTCCTCTGCCAATATCCTGTGTTACTGCGCTGCCCGATTTGCACATTGGAAAAGAATAATTGCATAAACCTTTTTCCCTGCAGGGTTGGTGTTTTAAGAATGGTAACTTGGAAAAAAAAATTAATCATCCAAATGATTCATCAATACCAGCAAAGCAGAGTGAATTACTCTAATGGCTGTGGGCATATCAAGCAGAACAAAATGAGTTGTAATGGAAACAACCCATTGGGCTTTCAGATGCAGCAAAATGAAGGGGGAAACACAGAAAGCAAGACTTTGTGTATTTCTTTGTTTTGCTGGATGTTATTGATGCCGAAGAGCCAGGCCCGCTCCCAAGGAGCTGTTGGTGGTTTGTTCTCTCCCTCTGCAGAAGATGACCCTTCCCCTGGCCCTGGTGGCTCTGATTTCTGCCTTTGGCTCTTCCTTCCAGTACGGCTACAACGTGTCTGTGATCAACTCTCCTGCCCCGGTGAGTGGGGCGGGGGCAGAGCCAGGCAGGGCTGGCCTTATGGCAATTCAATTAATTATTTCATTAATTAAATAATTAATTTAATTAATTATTATTAATTAAATAATAATAATATGTGGGGGGTTGTGGGGGGCTTGTCCTCTCTCTGTGCCTGGGACACAGCTCTGGGAACCAGGCACATCCTACAGGGCAGGACAGCCTGCAGGAGCACAGGCTTTTCATCCTCCTCCTCCTCCCCAGGCTCCTCCATCATCCTCCTTCACCCCAGGCTTCTCCATCATCCTCTTCCTCCCCAGATTTCTCCATCCTCCTTCCTCCCCAGGCTCCTCCATCCTCCTCCTCCTCCCCAGGCTCCATCATCCTCCTCCCCCCAGGTTCCTCCATCCTCCTCCTCCTCCCCAGGCTCCTCCATCCCTCCCTTGCACTCATTCCCAGCTCAGCCATCCCATTTTTCCTCAGGACAGTTGTTTTATGGCAGAGCTTTATGGCTCTGTTGTTCTCTCACCCTCCCAGCACAGGAATCCTGCCCACTGTGCCAAACCTGCTTTGTGCTTCCTCCCAGTACATGCAGGACTTCTACAACAGGACCTACCTGGACAGGACGGGGCTGCCCATGGACAGGGGCTTCCAGACACTGCTCTGGTCCCTCACAGTGTCCATGTTCCCCCTGGGCGGCCTCTTTGGGTCGCTCCTGGTGTGGCCCATGGTCAACAACTGCGGCAGGTAGGTGAGAGGCCCTGCCCTCCTTTGGGAGCAGGTGGCATGGAGCTCGTGGGGACTCCACCTTGCCCGGCCCTTCAGCTGCCTGAAATTCCCCCTCGCCTTGGGGCTGAGGCAGGTGGGATGGGGAGAGCAGCTGGGCTCAGCCACAGGGGCCGTGTCCCCAGTGGGAAGGGATTTATGGGGTTTTGGCATGGCCAGGGCTGGGCACGGAGCCAGTGGGGAAAGAAGGTCCTGGGATCTCAGATCAGGCCCAGCTTCTGCTGCTCAGGCTTCCTGAGAAACTTCACTTTGCTCTGGAAGCCTTCATTGCCTGCAGGAAAAATGTGGCAATTGCCATTTCCTCCTCGAGCAGTGTTGGGCACGATGATTAATTTGAGTTTTGGACAGAGGGGATCTTTCTGCAACTTAGCAATGCCCAGCTGGATCCTCTCTTCTGCCGCTCCTTTGCAGGAAGGGCACTTTGCTGATAAATAACCTCTTTTCCATCGCTGCTGCAATCCTCATGGGAACCTCAGAGCTGGCAAAAACCTTTGAAGTAATCATCTTTTCCCGTGTCCTCATGGGAATATTTGCTGGTAAGTGGATGGTAAAGGGAGAGCAATCAATATTTCCTTGGCTGTGTAAAGGTGTTTTATTCCCCCCGCAGATGCTCTCACAGGTATCACGCTCTGGGATCTGCACGACCAGGCTGTGCTTTAGCCTGGTGCACAAGGACTAAAGATCTCTGGGAGATAATGGCCCTGGGACTGGAATTTAGGCTGCAGGGAGGAGATGTGTGTCTGTAAATGCAGCAATAAACATCTGCTGGGCGCTGCAGCTCCAAACCTGCTGAGGATAATCTGTTTTCCCAGACAACTTGAAGCAGGTAGTCTGCTTCTTTCCTTTTTAACAGAACCAGAATAATCCATCAAAAGCATTGCCAGGTCCAGTAACCCAGTCCTGGAACTGACTGTTCTTCCTGCAGCAGAAAAGAAATGTTAAAAGGGAGAGCAAAGGGCTCAGAGGCCCTGGATTTCCTGCAGAGGGAGGGGGAAGCCAAGGATATCTGTGTGTCCCTGCTGTGGCTGGAGCTGCAGGAACAGAACAGAACCATGCTGGGTACCCTGGGCACAGCCAGGCCTCTAAGGGTCCTAAGAGCAGTTAAGTTCAATTAATTGGCTTTGGGCTGGTGAGACTGGCACACTCCGTGGTTTGTTAATGAGCTGGGCTAGCTTGTAAAAACAAATTTCCTGCCTTAGCTGGCCAATTGTAATTGCTGCATGTACAGATCAAGTTGCTTTCCCGAGCCAGTTTCTTGTTTTCCTTTTTTTTTTTTTAATCCAACGGTTTTACCTTGGCTTTTGACTCCCTCACACCTGGCAGCTGCCCTCAGCGCTGGAGCTTGGGATAAATGCTAAGGGTCTTGTTAAATGTGATCCCTCTGTGCAGTTATTTATAACCAACAAGCAAATCCAGCCTGGCTGCCCAGGCCTGTCCTTCTCAGGCTGGCCCGGCCTGAGCTGTGCCTGGGGAGGATCCAGGCTGGCACCCTCTGGCACTGGTGGCTCTGGTTTCTGTGCCTTTTAGGCCTTTCAGCTTTCAAATATCAGCCTGATCACCTTTGGCTCCTGACGCCCAGGGGCTCTAGAAATGTCAGATGAGAGTTGCCTGCGGTCATTTGACTCCAGGAGTTTGGGAGCCGCCAGGATTGCCAGCCCAGGAGCTGGCAGCTCGCTGGGGTCACTGTGGGCAGCCCTGGAACGCTCCTAAAAATAACCTGAGTCCCTGGTGCCCTTATTAGAGCATAAATACCCATTCCAGCGAGCCACCTGCAGACATCCCAGGCCAGCAAAGGCCTCAGCACAGCCTCACCAAGCAGGGAAGCTCTAAAAGCCAACACAAAGCCATTTCCTTCCCCTTTCACATCAGCGTGTCTGGGTACTGATTCCTCTTCTTGTTTTAGAGGAAGCCAAAGGTTCCTCTCTTCTATTTGGAGTTAGTTTCCCAAACCTGAAGCAGCACAGCTTCTCTTTGTGTGCCCTCGCTGCTCCTGGCAGAGCCTGCTGGGAGAAGCTGCATGAGGGGATGAGCACCGAACACTCAAACCACGACACCCCAGACCATCTGCTGGCTCTGCAGGCAAGGCGGGCTCCTGCTGATCCTGTCACACTCCAAAGGCGCTTTGCTGCCCAGGCACTCAGAGCAGAAGGGTTTGGGTGTGAAGTTTCTGTGGTTCCTCAGGAATCTCCTTTGTTGCCCATGGGCAATCAGCAGCTTGCTGAAGGCTGAGCTGCACGTCTGACACTGCTCTCTTAACTTCTAGGGCTGGCTTCCAACGTGGTTCCCATGTTCCTTGGAGAAATGTCCCCCAAAAACCTGAGAGGAGCTGTGGGGGTGGTGCCGCAGCTCTTCATCACCATTGGCATCCTTGCAGCTCAGATCCTCGGGCTCAGCAGCATCCTTGGCAATGCTGAAGGTAAAGCTGTGGCCCAGGGCCTCTCCAGGGGAGGATTTCCCTCTCTGAGCCAGTGCTGTGACCTTGCTGCAGGGTGGCCCGTGCTGCTGGGGCTCACTGGGATCCCGTCCCTGCTCCAGCTCCTGGCGCTGCCCTTCTTCCCCGAGAGCCCCAGGTACCTGCTCATCCAAAAGGGCACCGAGGAGCAGGCACGGAGAGGTACAGCCCCATCCTGTGCCCTCCTGCCCGGGCAGGGGCTGGCAGCACAAGGGTGGGAAAAGGGGGCTGAGAGGGGATGGGGCTGTGGGATGGAAAAGGGAGCTGGGATGGATGGGGCTGGCTGGGATGGAAAAGGGAGCTGAGAGGGGATGGGGCTGTGGGATGGAAAAGGGAGCAGGGAGGGAACAGGTCTGGCTGTGGGATGGAAAAGGGAGCTGGGAGGGATGGGGGCTGTGGGATGGAAAAGGGAGCTGAGAGGGACAGGGTCTGGCTGTGGGATGGAAAAGGGAGCTGGGAGGGGACAGGGGTTTGGCTGTGGGATGGGCTGGCAGCAGCTCAAGGGTGGGAAATTCTCCACTGGTAGGAGGTGGAATTCTCAGGACGCTGCTCCTTTCCTGGGTGTGGGGATGCCCAGGTGCCCAGCACGTCCTGGCCTGAAGCAGGACAGCTCTGCCATCCTGGGGCTCCCTGTGCTCTCCCCACCAGCTCTGCAGAGGCTGAGGGGCTGGCAGGACGTGGATGAGGAGATACAGGAGATGTACCAGGAGAACATCTCGGAGAAGGAGGAGGGCCAGTTCTCTGTGCTCAGCCTGTTCACCTTCAGGGGCCTCAGGTGGCAGCTCATCTCCATCATCGTCATGATGGCAGGGCAGCAGCTCTCGGGGGTCAATGGGGTGAGTGGGGGCGGCACCAACAGGGGCTGGAACCTCAGAATGGGGCTGGGGGCACAAACAGGGGCTGGAACCTCAGAATGGGGCTGGGGGCACAAACAGGGGCTGGAACCTCAGAATGGGGCCTGGGGGCACAAACAGGGGCTGGAACCTCAGAGGGGTCCTGGGGGCACAAACAGGGGCTGGAACCTCAGAGGGGGCAGTGCTGGCACAGGGCAGACCCCTGGCAGTGCCCCTTCACCCAGGACGTGCCCAGTGTCACACAGGGCTGGGCCAGCCCTGGCCCGTTCCAAATCCAGGACAAGGTGCAGGGTCAGTGCCCTGTTAATGATCACTGGAGGGTTTCTAGAGCAAAGTGCCCAGATGCCAGCCAGAAATGTCTGGTGGATCTGTGTGTCTCCAGAGATGGCAGATTCCATCCTGGGGCTTCTGTGCACCAGTGCCAGGACGTACAGCAGCCCAAAGGGGGGTCCCCGTGGGCCATGCAGTAACTGGTGCTGTGGTTCTGCTGCAGGTTTTCTACTATGCAGACAGGATCTTTGAGTCAGCAGGGGTGCACAGCAGCAGCATCCAGTATGTCACCGTGTCAATAGGTGCCATCAACGTGGTCATGACTCTGCTGGCTGTAAGTTTGTGCTGGGGCTCCCTGAGCTTGCCCACCCTCCCCTGCCCCTGTTTAAATTAGGATGTGCTCATGGAATGCTGCAGTCACACAATGGTTTGCGTTGGAAGGGACCTTAGAGATCATCTCATCCCCAAAACCTTCCACTAGAGAGTTATTTGCACACACTGGGAGGTGTTTGCCATGGCAGATGCCCTGTGGTGTCCCTTGGACAAAAACATCTGCAGCAATTGCAGAGTCCCTGGTGTCTGCCCCTCTCCTGTCCCTTCCAGGTTTTCATCGTGGAATCCCTCGGGAGGAGGATCCTTCTCCTGGCTGGCTTCGTGCTGTGCTCTGCCTCCTGTGCAATCCTGACTCTGGCCCTCAACCTCCAGGTGTGCATGAATGGCTCAGCTGGTCCCTCCCATGATTTCTGGACTTTGCAGGGAACAGGCCATTGCAATATTTTGAGGATGCTTCCACAGCCTGGGAGGAGGGCACAGCATGAAAGTCTGTGTGCTTGCATGTCTGCCTTAAAGAACAGCAGTGCTGCTGCTTGCCTGGATGCTCCCCGGGCTGTTCCCAGCTCCTGCTGCTCTAGGATCCCTGTGGCAGCAAGGGCCAGAGCCAGGCTGTGCCTTCTGCTGTGCCTGATCCTGGCACTGAAGGGTGGCACTGCCCTGGAACGCCCTCAGATCTCACTGCGAGCAGAGCCCTGAGTGCGCAGGTGATGTTCGGGCACCCTGACCTGTGCTTCAATCCCCACAGAGCACTGTCCCCTGGATGTCCTACCTCAGCATAGTCTGTGTCATTGCCTACATCATTGGACACGCTGTCGGACCCAGTAAGTGCCCACAGCCTCCCCCAGGAGCTGGCTAAAGCAAGGTGCTGTCTTCAATTTCCCACCAGAACCTTTGTGGGGCTCATCCAGGGAGGCTGAATTTCATCTCTGTGTGGGCCATGCCCTGTGCAAGTCATTTAATTGCCTCGTGTTTTCCTTTAAATTGAATCCTTATTTGATTTGCTGATAGTTGAAACCACTGAAATGAGCAGTCCAATGAGGAATTCAGGGGGAGGGGGCTGCCTCGGGGGTTTCCTCAGCTGCAGCTGCCCTGCAGGTCCCATTCCTGCTGTGATGATCACGGAGATGTTCCTGCAGTCGTCCCGACCCGCGGCGTTCATGGTGGGGGGCTCTGTGCACTGGCTGAGCAACTTCACCGTGGGGCTGCTCTTCCTCTACATGGAGGTAAGAACCCCAGCCCAGGGCAGAACTTGGGCTGCACAGTGGCCTCGTCACCCCTGTGCTCTTGCAGAGAGGCTCTGAGGAGTGTGAATGCATTTGTTGGTTCCCAAATCCCCTGCGTGGGATGTGTTATGGGCAGGAGACTGATGTTTCTCAGCATTTTCTCATCACTCCTGCCTGTTGCACAGGCTTTAAAAGAAAGCAGTTTGATTGCCAGGTCTCATCCTGAGCTCAGGAGCTTGGAAAAGATGGCAAATTCCCCATCCTCCACTGCAGGATGTGCCTTGAGGGGACAATTTTAGGTTCTGCAGTCTGGGTTGAACTGCCCCCAGCAGCAGTGACCATAAACTGCTGCAGTTCCTGACTGCACCCTGGGCAGAGACAGCTGCTGAGTTTTGTTTGAGTTACAGAGCAGACCCTCAGCCTCCTTTCCCAGTGAGTTTCCAGTGAACCCCTGGTGCTGGTTTGAGAAGGCAGAATACAAAACCTCCCCAGCTTTGAGGCGTTGAGGTTAAAACACGAGCACCTCACCGCGGCAGTGTTTCCACGGGCAGGGCAGGTGCAGCAGGGCCGGAGCAGGTATTCCCAGCTGGAATGTGCCCTGACCCTGCTCTCTCCCGTCACTGCCCTAGGCTGGGCTGGGGCCCTACAGCTTCCTCATCTTCTGCACCATCTGCGTGGCCACCGTGCTTTACATCTTCTTCATTGTTCCCGAGACCAAGAATAAAACCTTCATGGAAATCAACAGGATCATGGCCAAGAGGAACAGAGTGGAGGTCCAGGAAAGCAAAGAGCTTAAAGATTCCTACCCCCTGAGCAGGCAGGAAGAGAAGAAATCGCTCTCCAGCAGTGAGATGTGACCCAGCTGTGTTTGGCCTGACAGGATCTGTTCAGCAGGAAAACAAATCCAGGGATTCCTCCTTTGATGCTGATCTCACAATCACAGAACTGTTAAGGCTGGAAGAGACATTTAACATCAAATCCAACTGCAAACCTAATGCTGCCAAGTCCTCCTCTTGTTCCAAGGAAAAGGAGATGTCCTCAGCCAGCTCAGTCTGTGACCAAGGAGCTGATGAGTGTCCCCAGTGTCCTGGTGACACATCCAGGGGACACAAGCCACCCTTGGGCTGGGTGTGGGGCAGTCGTGTGCAGGGAGTGCCCTAAACTCCTCTGAGGAACTGTCACTGGTGTGTTGGGGTCCAGCAAGGGGAAATTAAATTCCATTTGGTATGTCAGTGTGCTGCCCTCTGTTTTGACAAAAGCAGAATTGTTGAGCAGCTTGGCATGGATCTTGTGTAGTAGATGGAGAATCCTTCACATGATTTACTTTAACTTTAGCAAATCACTTTATATCTACAATATACCTGTGCTCAAGTTTGTGATATCTGAGTGTTGAAAGAGGAGCTGTTTCTGTGCTCTGTCTCTGCATGCACTACAGAAAAGAAGGCAAAGTTGTGCCACAGGCCAAGGCACAGCGAGTGCACAGGACCTGTCCTAGGACCTGCCCTGCCACAGCTCCACGTCTGCTCTCCTGTGGGACACGACTGCAAGGGAAGGGGTGGCGAGTTGGTGGTGACAAGCAGAAGGAGAGACAAGCTGGGAGGATGGTGAGAAACTGAGACTGGGCGAGGGATGGGAGAGAAATTTTATTTGAGAAAGCAGCTCCTTTGACCAGAGAGCAGCTCTTTGGCATGAAAAAAAAATCTGTGTATGGGGATCTAAATCAACCTCCTGGGAGGGATGTAAGAACCCAGGGTGCTGGACTGTGCCAGATTCTGCAGTTCATTGCTTTTATCTCACAGATGGAGGTTTTGTTCTCTTGGAAAAACACCCTGGAGCACCAGGAGGGGCATAGTGAGCCTACAAAGCAGGAGGAGAAACAAGCAAACCACCTCAGTTTTTCTGAGTTTCCCAGCCCACAGCTGGGACTCCCTGGATGCCTTGAGCCAGGGCTGTGCTCACTGGCAGCTGGTGTCAGGCTGCAGCAGCACCCCCCCGAGCAGGGCCATGGGCGTTTGTCCCCAGGCTATGACATCCCCCGAGGGCTGCCCGGCTTTGCACAGCGCCAGCGCCCGCACCTCGGCGGCACCGAGCACTCTGCTCCACAGGTTCACCTGGCTCATCCAGCCTGCAAAGGCGTTGGAGAACGTGCCCAGCAGAGCATCCCTGGCCTTGCCAAGCAGCAGTGTGCCCCCAGCCCGGCTCACATAGCCCTTCTGGATGCTCCTGGCTTTGCCAGCTGCCCCGTTGAGCCAGAGCGTGGCCGTTCCCTCCGGGGACGCCCAGGTCACGCAGTGGTGCAGCCAGCCCTGGGCCCCGTGCTGCAGGGGGAAGCTGAGGAAGTGCCCTCCTAGCCAGAGCCCCAGCTCTGAGCCCACGGTCACCTGCAGCTCGTGCTCGCTCTCCCCAGTGGAGTAGGACAGGATGGTCTGGCTGCCCACGGGCCGGGCTCTGCTCCAGAAGCACAGCGTGAAGGCCCGCAGGGACACGGCACGCAGGGGATGTACCTCCACAAAGCCCTCGATGTTTTCCACGGGGAAGTAGAAAGCTGGAAAGGTGCTGGATTTCATATCTGAAATAACCCAAAAGCCAGCAGTTACATTTCCTGTAAACAGTCACATTTCCTGTAAACCAGCCCAAATTCTGGAGGATAACACCCACAGAGCTGGTAGGGCTGTGCAGTCTGAGTTCCCAGTTATGCTGTGTGTTGTGCCAGCAGGGAAGGGCTTTGGAATCATGAAAAGCTGAGCTGAGCTCCCCTACACAAATGTTTGGGAAATCATGTTTTCTCCCTCTTTCCTCCTCTTTTCTCATGTTGTATAAAATAGAGGGGATGGCTATTTATCCTGGGGGAACTGAGCTGAGCATTTTTACTGTTTGTAAAATGTGCTCCTATGTGGCAGGAGAGAGCTGGAGCTGCTGTGGGAGTAGCTGGCTTAGGGCTGGCCTTGATGATGGTGAAGGATTTCCATCAGCAGGCCCAGATACAGCACAGAATTCTACCTGTGTGTGCCAGTACCAAAGCTGTCAATGGTTTGGGCCTCCAAGCTCAGCAGGTGAGCTCACAAGGTGAGCTGGACTCAACCTGTGATTCTTACCTGTGTGGCTCAGTCCATTCAGCAACTCTCTCTTCATGTCCTGGAGCTGCATCTGGATTTGGTCCAGCCTGAGGGTGAATTCCTCTGGATCACACTGTCCTGGAGCGATCAGAGAGCTGAACTTACAGAGGGCTGGCACCTGCACAAGCTGCATTTTCTAGCTGGAGCAAAAGCTGTGTTTCAAACTGCAGCTCCTCCCCTCGGTGTGGCTGCCCAGCCAGAGCTGTTCCCACACCCCATGCAGGCACACCTGAGCTGAGGGTCCTGGCGTGGTGCCCTGGAGGTGTGACACTCAAAGGGCAGGGCTGGCACACACCTCACACGAGGGGTGCCAGCGGGGAGGCACAGGGACACCTCCACCCAAGCAGGGACACTGCCCTCCCAGAAGGGGATTCCAGCCCGTCCAAGCACAGGGACTGGCAGTGCCACACCCTCCCCAGGGGTGTGTGTCCCCTGGCATTACCCTGGCCCCGCTGGGCTCGGAAGGAGGCCTCCACCACGCGGCCCCGCAGCGGCTGCGCGTGCCGGTAATCGTTGCGCAGGGTGCGGTTGTGCCAGTCCAGCAGGGTGTTCTCCAGGAGCTGCACCTGCCACGGGCACAGGGACATGGGGACATCAGTCAGGGCATGGGGACATCACTCAGGGCATGGGGACATCACTCAGGGCACAATGACACAGGGACATCACACAGGGCATGGGGACATCACTCAGGGATAGGCACAGTGGCAGGGGACATCACTCAGGGCATGGGGACATCACAGAGGGACAGGGACATACACAGGGACAGGGACAGACAGGGGGCACAGTGGCAGGGGACATCACTCAGGGCATGGGGACATCACACAGGGCACAATGACATCGGGACACCACTCAGGGACAGGGACAGCTCTGCCTGGAGCTGGGCAATCACAGAACAGGGACATACACAGGGACATCACAGACATGGGGGCATAGTGGCACAGGGACACCTCTCAGGGCATGGGGACCCCACAGGGCACAATGACATGGGGACCCACTGGGCTGGGACATCACACGGGCACTGGGACAGCAGCTCAGACTGGAACCCCACAGAGAGCGCAGGGACACGTCTCTTGCAGCTGGGGTTGCACTGGGGATCAGACTGGAACCCTCAGCGTCTCTTGCTGAGCAGCAGCTGGGGAGGGAACAGGACTGAGGGCCCTTATCAGCTAATTCATGATAAGGGCTGGGGGAGTTCTGAGCTCCTGCCTGAGGATAGCAGGGATGGAGATTTTGCTGCTATTCAGTACTTTTCTCACAAGTGCCCTCCAGCCTTCCCCTGCCAAAAAGAGTATTTCTTTTTTCAAAGAGAGCACACTGTGATCCCCCACTACTGTGGTCTCAGTTTTATCTTTTTTTTCTCCTGGAAGAAAATGTTTCTGATGCCTCTTTATTATTTATGAACTTTAAAGCATTACTTCAAAGTGAGTCTAGACACAAAAAAAACCCTGAAATACCTTCTAAAATCTGCCAATTATTCTGTAATTATTTTAATGTTATGAATGGCTCTTTTTGGTGGGTTTTTTGGGTTTTTTTTTTTTTTTTCAGGAGGACTCTCTTGCAGTAGTTTTTGCCTTGTTAATCTCACGGGTCTCTTCCTTTTTTATAGTGCTCCAGGGTGGCTGAGCTTTGTTATCAGTCACCAGACCTTGGTGGCTGCTACAGCCTGGCCCTGCTGCCGTGCAGGATGACAGGCACCTGGAACTCCAGGAATCCACCCCAAAGCTCTGTGGGAGAGGCGCCCTAAGAGCTCTCTGTTCCCTGGAGGGCAGAAAGGGAACACCCCGAGGCAGCACTGACCTGAGTGTGGGACAGGACAATGGGGGAGTGGAAGATGGTCCAGATGACGCTCTCGGAGCACGGCGGGGTGGTCAGGGAGCCCTGGTACCTGTAGAAGTGGGAGAGGTTTTCTGGCAGCATGGCTTGGATGTCCAGGGAGCTGAGAGTTGTGGAATGACCTCCAAAGGAAGCAGAGATGGTATCAGCAGTTAATGGGGAAGTGCTCTTGGAGCTGGGGCTGGCAAACCCCTCTGCCCAGAGCAGCTCTGCCTTTGGTGGCACTGGGAGGAGATGGAGAGTCATGAGAGGCCCTTTCTGGGCCTGAGGTCTGTCAGACAGACATGTCTGGGTCCTGCAGGCTGCAGGAAGCTGATATTTGGTGCTGCACAGACCTCCAGGAGTGCATTTATCGCAGCCCTGAGCAGCCTCCCCACAGCCCTGGGGTGAAATTGTGCAGGGCTGAGGATGCTCTGCCAGCACAGCAGCAGAAAAAGGTCAGTTCCCAGAGTGTACTCAGGGGCTGGGAGCATACCAGGGACAGAGAAAGGCACTCCCAGGTCTTACCTGCAAACCTGATCCTTGCCAGTTTGGAAATGAATTCGCTGTAGTAGGTGTTCTCAAAGTGCCCGTCCTAAACACAGCACAGACACTTGATCAAAAGGTGTGACCTGCCTGTCCTTCTCACTGCTGAGCACTTGGTGGGAGACAAAGAGAACAAACACCACCACAGGTCTCCTGATGGGCTGGGCAATGGTCAGGTTTGTACAGCTTGGGCAGAACAGTGAACAGGATTCTTTTTTACTACTTTAAAATCCAAGTGTTCCCACTGGCAAAGCAGAGCAAGGCTTGGAGGCACAGCAGGGAAACCCCACCTGATATTCTTATATATGGGAGATATATATATTTATATATCTCTATATATGTGTGTGTGTATATATATATATATAAATAATACATCTATATAAAATACTACTTACGGGGCAGTTTTCTGGGGCTCCCAAGGGTATTGGGTGGTGGTGTGTGAAGCCCAGATGGCCCAGGGGAAGCAGCACAGCCCCCTGAAGAGGTGCCAGGCCCCATCTCCTGGGACAGCTGTACAAACCTCGTGTCTCAGGAAGGTTTTAGCTCAGCCAGTGCCCCCTGCCCCAGCCTGTACCTACCGTGTACAGGAAGGCCAGCACAGCCAGCCCCTGGGGCTTGTCCTTGGCTTCTTCAAAGCTGGAGTAGTTAGCAGAGTTGTAGTGGACAATGTGCAGCTGCCAGGAGAGAGAAGGGGTCATTCAGCAAGAAGTGATGAGTGGCTCCTGCCTGTTTAGAGGGACACGCTGGAGGGACAGCCATCCCCCAGTTCGTGCTGTCTGTGCCTCACAGCAGGCCAAAAGGTTCAACAGGTTTGTGGTGGCTGTGGGGGAACACCTCTGAAGGACACGAGTGTTCTCACCATGGCTTTTCTTGGAGTTTTCTGTGCCAGCACCATCAGGCTCGGCCCTGTCATTGCCCTGCTTTCCCCTTCCCCCTCCCCCCTTCCCCTGTGGGTGCAGCCCCTTTCCCTTTCCCTGCAGCCCCCCTTTCCCATTTCCCAGGCCCTGTGGGGTGCAGCCCCCCTTTCCCATTTCCCTGCTCTCCCCCTTTCCCATTTCCCTGCAGGCCCTGTGGGGTGCAGCCCCCCTTTCCCATTTCCCTGCTCTCCCCTTTCCCATTTCCCTGCAGGCCCTGTGGGGTGCAGCCCCCCTTTCCCAGCGAGCCCTGAGCCCCACCAACCTCGGCGAAGTAGCGCATGCCGTCGATGGTGTGCTCCGAGCCACTGCTCTCCAGGTCCAGCCCTCCCCAGTGCAGGTGCATCTGGACAGCTGTGTACACACCTGGGAGCCCTCTGGAGATGTTCATGGTGGGTGGCAAGTCGATCTGAACTGAAAAAGGACAGGGCTGGAGGCAGCAGGGGCTGCAGCCTTGCCCATCCCTGCGGTGGCACCTCCTGGAAGGAGCAGGCACAGTCACCACCCCGGTGTGGGAGGGAAAACAGTGAACTTCAAAACTTTGTGTGCTCAAAACCTTTCCTGGGCTCAGGCTGGCGCAGGCACAAGCAGGACTGGGCATCCCCAGCTGTGCCTGCAGACCCCTTCTCCCCCTGAGAGCTCTGCCTTTGGCAGCAGGCACTAATGAAAGCTTGGATGCTCAGCTCACCCAGCTCAGCACATCTGGCACCCAGGTCTGTTAACCACTTCTTTTCCAAGGCAGAAAAGGGGAATAGGGATCAGCACAGCCAGTGGCCTCATGTGTTATCACAATTCCCAAAGAGGCCCAGCCATTCTGGGAACGCCCTGCAGGTTTGAAAAGGCTGTGTCATTGCTGAAGGATTTGTGGAGACAAACCTCTTTTCTTCTCTTTGCCAAGGAGAAGTCACAAAGCCTTTGTCTTCCTGCTAATTCCCTGCCAGTAATCATAGATTATGTTAATATATCTAGGAGTGAAAGTGGAGAATTGCCTCATCTAAATGAAAGCCCACAGCATGTTACAAAAACTAGCAAATATCCTTGCAAAATGCAGCACAACATATTATTAATTAGTCATAGTTTGGGTTTCTGAGGAGTTTCTTTTGTTTGTGAACTGTTTATAGACAGACAAGATGAAAGCATGTTTCCTTTTAACATCCCAAAGGCTCTAGACTGGGAGGGATAACATAATCTACCTTTTTCATAAGTTCCCTGCTGACTGCCTTCCATAACGAGGGTTATTTACTTCAAGTACCTCACCAGGGTTTCTACTTCCTACAAAACACAGCCAGGGAATTGTGCTGTGAGTTTGTAACAAGCTTGAGGCTCCTCTAAGATATTCCAGGCAAATATTTGCTGCAAGCACAAGGTAGGAGCAGCCTGGCTTGCTTCTGCTTTTCTTCCACGTGGAGTGTGAGTGGGGAGTGTGAGTGGGGAGTGTGAGTGCTCCTGCCCTGCCCTGGCTCTGCCAGGCGGTGGAGAATCAGCTGGGCTGAGCAGGGTGAGTGCAGCTGAGCCTTCCCCAGCACTGCTGCCCTGCAGCTTGGCCTCTGGCCATGCCTGCCTGCAGGGACAGCAGCACAGCCAGCACAGCCTGCCTGCCCAGCCCTGGCCATCCCTGCCTGCCCAGCCCTGGCCGTGCCTGCCTGCAGGGACAGCAGCACAGCCAGCACAGCCTGCCTGCCCAGCCCTGGCCGTGCCTGCCTGCCCAGCCCTGGCCATCCCTGCCTGCCCAGCCCTGGCCATCCCTGCCTGCCCAGCCCTGGCCATCCCTGCCTGCCCAGCCCTGGCCCCTGGAGGCTCAGGTACTGGGGCACTCTGGGGTCCCCAGTTCAATCCGCTCCTGGAGGAGGATGCACACATGGATGACATTTCAATTTACTTGTCCAGCTGGAGGACCAAGCCTCTTTAAAAGAAAAAGAAGGTGCAAATGCAAAAGGCTTTGTTAACCCCAGGCTGTGTGTGGGAGCACTCACACCACAGCAAACCGGCATTTTCAGGTGGGATTTAGCCTGGTGCTAGCACACCTACAGAAAAAAATGAACCTGGTTTCCTGGGTGAGACATTCGGGGTTTGGTTCTGAGAGCCTGTAAGGAGAGTGCTGCTGATAAATCCCTCTCCTGTCCCTTTCAGATCTGCTGAGTGCTTTCCCTGAGAGATTCTGCTGCCCTGTCCCATCTCACTGAAGCCAGTAGAAAAGCCCAGCCGGACTCACAGGAGCTGTGAATAGCACAGTCGTTTGTCTTTGTGCTTTAGGAAAGTGCCCCGCATCAGAAAAGCATTGTTGGGAAGTTAACAAAAGAACGGACAAATACACGCATGCAGTCAAAAAAGCTAAACCTGCAAGAATTAATGTCTAGGCAGGCAGGGCAGTAGTGCTGACAGAGAGCTCCGGGCTGAACGCTGAGTTGGTGCGGCCGCACAAAAGGAGTTTCAGTTTTCAGGGGCACAATCACAGCAGTCTTCCTCTGCTGGCACTTTGTCCCTCAGCACTCCCCTGCCTGCCCTCACTCCGGCTTTCTCTCTCTTTGTTGCAGGCAGGAAGAAAGAGCTGCTGTGCAGGACTCGGGAGCTGACAGCTTTATGTTCCCCTCACCTTCCCCAAGCACTCATCCTCGCTCCCCTGCAGCCATTAGAAAATTCTCTCATTGCTCATCTGTAGTCCACAGGCGTTATCCCAACAGCACCAGCTGATGAATTATTTAGGCAATGAATTACAGATTGCAGCAGGGGGATCTGGGATCTCCTAAATTATAAGCGTTGCCCTGAAACTGTGTAGCCAAAGGCTGGGCTTTTAACATGTGCTGTGCTTCAGTTTCCTTTCCTGAGCCCCAAAACACCAATCCTCAGGTGAGGGAGGGATCCTCCTCTGTCTTGGACCTAGGGTGACCTACATCCAACCAAACCTGGGATGCAAAGGTTCCATTCCTGTCACAGGATTTATGCACAGGCCAAAAGATGCATTTTTCTGAAAGCAGTGAAAGCAGTCAGTGTGCCCCAAATACCACTCACTGCTGCACTCCTGTTGTCTTGTAGCACATTAAAGGAGAGGATCAATCTGGAATTCCCCAGCTGTATTTTGTTCCCTTTTCATGTCCAACAGAGAAAATACCTTGCAGAAACCTAACTGCCTTTTATTTGCCTGATTTATTTATGTATTTCTGGAGAGCTTTCCTGCCTGACTGAGGGAAACAGCAAACCTAAGGGAGCAGAATGAAGTGAGATGGTGAAGTAAGGTGAGTTCAAAACAAGGGCATGTCTGGGAATGCATTTCCACAGCTGGAACAAAAGATCCTGCAGTGCCCCAGCCTTACCAGAGTGGCCATTGTTGGTCATCCTGAGCTGCCCCTGCAGGGGCTCATCGTAGCCACCGAGCTCCAGCTGCAGCAGGGGTTGTACCTCACCTTCCTCCTCTGGATGTCAATCGGGGACTGCTGCTTGCCAGCACAGTCTGGGAAGTGCTGTGCCCAGTGCTCCTCGTCCAGCTCTCCTTCTCCTGCAGGGGGGAAGGCGGGCGACAGGGGATGTGCTGTCAGCCAGCAGCCAGAGCACTCTCCTCGCCTGCCAGCAGGAAATGCCAATCTCATTATGGGAACGCCAGGAGCTGCAGCCATTACAGGTTGCTCTGCCTTCCCCAGAGTGAAAATGCACATTATCGGGTCTGCAGGACAGCTGTGCTGCAAAGCGAGGAACCTGCATTGCAGCAGCGGCTCGGTGATGGCTGGAGGCTGAACCTCCACCAAAGGATGAGGGTGCTCACATGGAAATGGGGATTTAAATGGGTCCCAGCTGCCAGAGGTGCGGAACTGGCTTCTTAACCAGTGCGAGTGAATAGGATCCGGGCAATCGGCAGGAAGGCTCAGCTTGGGATCAGGAACTGACAGCAATTAGCTATTCTCAACTAGGGAGAGAGCAATTGCAATATTGCAACTCTTCAACAATATCCTTTGTTTAACTTAGCCCACTGAAGATCATAAAAGGATTAACACTTACTTCAGTGAGCTTTGCAAACAACCCCCTGACACAAATGAAATTTAGATAAGATTTCACCAAAAAAATTGCAAATACCTAAATAAGTACTTAGTGCCCTGTACTGCCTGGGATATGACAATAAAATAAGAAGCAGGCAGTATTTAAAGCTTTTCCTTGCAGGATCATCGAAAGGGCAGCTTTTCTTCTAACACATTCTAAAGATTTCCCCCATTGTTTGAACTTCCTTGTGCAGCCAACCCTGACAAAGTGTCCTAACCACACAAAGGAGTAAAAGGAGGTGACATTGAGGAGAATCACTTTCAAGACACGGAGGCATCACTGAAGTGGAATAAATTAGCTGCTCTGTGATCTCTCACCGAGGGACGGCCGGGAAGGGAAGGGAGCCTGTCCACCAGCAGCAGCCCCAAAGCAGCCCCGTTTTTACCTTTGTATGTCCAGGACACCTCGTGGCAGTGGCCGAGGGGCACCAGGAGCAGGGGGAGCATGAGCGCTGCCATCAGCATGTCTGTGTTGTACCTGCAGCACAGCCGAGGGGGACACTGGTTAAAAACCCCTCAGAAACCCCAAATGCTGGTTTTCTCCAGCCCTCCTGCCCTGCTCCTCACCCCCCAGCAGGACAATGGCTTTGGCCAGTCAGCTCTGCTGGCCTTTGGCTGAGCTGTCCCCACAGAGGGGACAGGTGCCCCGATGGCCAGAGCTGATGGCCCCGGGTCTGTCTGACCCCTGCTCAGCTTTTCCTGTCCATTCATTGCCGATGAATGGGTTGAAAAGCTTCTCGCTGCAAGTATGGGTACAACAGAGCTTTGTAAGCAGAAACAGCCAGCCCAGACCTCAGAGCTGCTCCCCTTTACACAGCAAGGACCAAGGCACAAGGCATTCACTGGATTTCAAAAGTGCAGAGCATCCACAATCCTGCTAGAAATCAAAACTGCAGGCACTTAGCTCCTCTGAAAATTAGAGACTGGGTCTAAAAGCACTCCACAGCCCTGAGCCCTTAGCACTCAAAGCATTTTGCTTTCAACACCTTCCCTCATCACTGGAAACCTAGTTTTGAATGGGAGACATTTGAAACCTTTGAAAAATTCAGAGCTCTCAAAAACTACTTAGAGTTGAAAGGTGCAGGAGACTGCAACCCTGATGGCTTTTCAAAACACATGCAAGAATTCAAATAAAAACGAGCAGGTGACAGGTATCTAAATGTTCTTGTGGACTTCTCTGTCTCTTCAGACATTTGATTTCCTTAAAAATGTAACCCAAGCAAATACTTGTCTATGGTCCAGTAAAAGTCATTTGGCAGCACAGGGAACAGACCATGGATTCTCTCCCTGCCTTTTTGTATCCTGTCACCAGGCAAATGCCGTGCCCTTTGAAAATCCTCCTCGTCCCTCAGGAATGACTGCTGCTGGCAGCCCTTCCTTCCCAGCCATTGCCCCCAGCTCCAAGCCCCCATGGTTTCAAAACAAAAGGGGAGCAGAAATCTCCCCAAGAGTGGAATTTTTACCTTCTATGGAAAAGAACTAGAGATTCCAACAAAAGCAGCATAGCTGGGCTGTTGGTTTTAGGTGACAGGCAGCAATATGAAACACGAGGCAAGAAAACTCAGATCAGTGAAATCTCAGCACTCTGTTCCCAGTGTCCCTGCCACTTGTGATAAAACTGGCAATTATTTTCAGGAACAAGGTGATTTTCAGCCACTCAGCAAGGTGGCAGCAACTGAGGTGAGTCTGGGGTGAGGGTCAGGCTGAGCTGCACACAGGCAACACCCAGTGTGGCAGTTTGGGGCAGTTTGGGGCAGTTTGGGTGGCAGTTTGGGTGGCAGTTTGAGGCAGTTTGAGGCAGTTTGGGTGGCAGTTTGAGGCACTTTGGGTGGCAGTTTGAGGCAGTTTGGGTGGCAGGACAGGCTCCAGGATTCTGCAGCACATTCTGTGATTCTATGAATAATAACAGCAATTCACCAGTAAGAGGCACAGGTGAGCTACAGGTGCCATGGGAACTCAGGTTTCTGTGCTGAAGAAGATACAGGTATTTGGACTCAAAATCTTATTCTTTGCAAGTAAATTGTTAATGTAAAAAGGCCTTTCCTGGGTTGCTGGCTTGTGCAGTGCATGTTTAATCTTTGGGAACTGCTGTAATGTTGAGCTGATTAACCAAATGTGTTTTTTCTCTCTCTCCTCTGAAGAAGTCATTTATTCTGACGGTTGCACTGAACTGTGTAAGGACCAAACCAAGCAAACCTGCCCTGCAATGCACTTCTTAATCCTTGTGTATCCAGTTGTGTAAATAAGCTTTGAAATTAGCTGAGGGTGAAATTTTGGGGGTTTATACCTCTTTGCACTTCAGGATTCCACACAGCAGCTCAGGAGGGTGTGAAGAAGAGTCAGGCACAGGGGGTCACCTCTGCACTGGAGACCTGCACTGGAATTCATTTTAAATGGAGCTTTTGCAACATTTGTCACATTCCACTTGACATCAGCAGGGGCTGTGGGTGCTCAGCACACCCCAAACCCACATCTGTGTTAGCTCAAATTATTGTCTTCAATGTCCCTTCAGACTCAAACCATTCTGTGTTTCTATGAAGACACAGCAATCCATGGAAAGGATTTACTAATTGCACAAAGCATGAATTTCTTTCGGGGTTAGGACAAAACAATAATTTCAATTAAGTTCTTTAAATGTATTTGGATATTGAGCTTCTAACTGGGAGTTGAATAATATGGAAGTCCTCCTGTATAAGTATTGCCCACATCAACCACTGGTTACTGGTTCTTGGGGCTTTTTTAGTGTATGTGGTATTAAACCTGGCTGGCCTGAGGCTTGTCTTGGTCAGCTCTTTTGTTGCCTGGATGTAATTTCAGGAGAATAATTTTCTGCAGAATAATTTTCTGGAGAGAAGAATGGGCAGTGCCTGGGCACTCCAGGCAGCACAGCAGCACGGCGCCTGAGGTGAGCTGGGGGTTCACAGGCGGAGACTGGAGCAGGACTCATCTCTGCACCAAGATTGAGCGAGTGAGAAAATGAGATGTTGTGTGTGTAGCCATGAATATTCTTGGCATGATTTCTTCCCAGCAGCAGGGAAGTTTCACACAGACCTCGGCCTTCCCCCTCCTGCCTCCACTGCAGTAGGAAAAAAGCCTTTTATCCCACATCGTTGGCTTCCATGCTCTTCACTTTTATCTCTGTAGTTTCCCCTGACTCTTTGCCATCTTTTAAATCCTGCATCTCCCAGGCTATTCTCTCTGTCCTCGCTGGCCTAAAGCTCAGCTTCAAGTCTGACATTCTGAGAATTGGTGGTCACATTAAAACCTTGATGTGGCATTGAAGTGGCTGGCTCAAATCTCAGTGCTCCTTTGACCCAGAACTTGAAAGGGTTAACTCCTCTGCCTCTGAATCAGCAGGAATTCCACCAGGGCTTGCAGTAAGAGCTGCATCACTCCCCAGCCCAGCAAACATTTGACCAGGAACGGGCTGTTTGAAGTGAGATGGACAGAGCGCCTTCAATCACGCCCTTCAGGTTTTTCTGAGTGAGTCTAAAACCCCTTCAAACAGAGCTCTCTCTGCTGAGGTTGTGCTGGGTGAGTGAAGGCATCCAGAGCCTGCACAAGCTTTATGAAAGGCAAAGATCAGCCAGTGCTGGCAGGCCCAGACCCATGAGGAAAGCTGACAATAGCTGTGCGGATTGAAACACGAGATTCTTTTATTCAACAATTCCTGTAATGTTTCTACATCTTATTTCCAAAACCGGCCCTCTTTTCTTTGATATTTTGCCCAGGCTCTTTTTTTTTTTTCGATATTTTGCCCCTGGTTTTCAAGTACACACAGAGATCACAGAGGCAGAAAAGCACTGGAATTCATTTCTCCAGTTCACACAATCCCTTTAGACCTCCTTCATCTTATACAATATTTTGATGTATTTGACTAAATTTAATTATAGAATCAGAATGGCTTGGTTTGGAAGGGACCTTAAAGAATATATAGTCCAACCCTCTGCCATGGGCAGGGACACCTTCTTACCTTCTTCTGATATGAATTCAGACACCTTTATGATTCTGCTGAAGCTTTGTGGAAGAGATGGGCTTTGAGGCAGTCAGAGACAGACACCAGAGATCTACACCAGTGCTCCTAAAGGCAGGATTTGCCCATTTGAAAGCAGAGAGGTTTCCTCTGTGAATTCCATTTCATGGTCTAACAGATCTCAGCAATAGCTACCTGCACTTCATTGTCAACCTAAATTTTCTTTTGCTCAGTTTCAGCCAATTACTCTTAGTTATAGCTGTAACCCTAGGATTATCTTAAAATAGTTTTCCCTTTTTAATGTTCACATCACTTCTGGGGTGGTTATCACCTCGCTGCACCATGGGCATGAGCAGCCTTTCACTGCCATTTCCCCAAGGTGGAGAAAAGGACAATGTGATGCTATAAAAAGGAGAGAACACGGTCAAATAATCCCTCTTCATTTTCATTTCCAGGAAATGTCATTACAGCCCTTGGAATGTCTCTTTAGGGCTGCTCTACAGACTTGCTGAAAGGGGATTTCATGTTCTGGATCTCTGCTTGAGACTTTGGAAGAAAGCAAAGCGTGAGGGCAGGATTAGGAAGGGGGAGGCCAGGCCTGCCGCTGCATTGTGTGTGAGGAGCACTGGAACGTGGTCTGAGTGTGGGGATGGAAGGAGCTGTGTGTGAGAGAGCCTTGGAGAAAGCTTTCCATCATGCCAGGGCTCTGTGCTGTGCACTGGGTGGGACAGAGAGGGAATGACTGGGTGACAAGGCAGCCTGGCAGCATGTGCCAATACCTGTTCACGGTGTAATCAGTGCTTTATACCCATCTGCACTGCTCCCCTAAAAATGTTCACTTTGCTCCTCATCTCCCAGGCTTCTGGCAGGCAGAGAAAGCACAACTGCTGCTCCATCTCTCTGAAAATGGGCATTAGCAGTGCACTAACAAAGGAGAAGACCCCAAGGCCCTTAGCAAACAAACAAACACAGTGCACAGAACAAGTAAGGGCTCTGGAAAGTGCTGCTGCTCACTGCTGGGTAAGCACTTTTCCTTTCTGCATTGTGTGTTGAGCAGCTGTGACATCCAGTGGCCAAACACAATACGGTTGGGTCTGGTACAGACCTCTTCATACGGGGTAACAATAACAGAGCCCTTCCACGGCACTTTTCATCTTCAAAAAGCTGCACAAGCACGAATCCATTAACCCCTGCACGGCTCACGGGGTGAGCAATGCAGCCATCCCAGACGTACACACGGCAGGGGACAGCACTCTCCAAAGGCATGGCAATCGGCTCGCCAGGCACGTGGAGAACCTGCTGCAGGACCAGAGTGCAGGACCTTCAGCCCCAAGGCAAGGAGCTGAGAGATAAGGGATCAGAAAGGTGCAGCTCACTCAGCACCTGATGAAGAGGCCACACCTGAGGGATGGGTTGTGCTTGTTTTCCCAAGACCAAAAAAGTCTATGGAAAAAGAGGGAGAAAGATGGGGAAAGCTGAGAGATCCCAGAAGGAGCAGAGCTGCTTTGGAAGAGATCCTTTGTCAGAGGCCTGGTCTGAGGAAAAAGCTTCAGCAGAGAATTTCTAAAAACATCAGAGGACACTGCTGATAGATGTGGAAGGCAGCACAGATGTGGATTTAGATTAAGAAATGCAGCGGTGGAATGGAAGAAATGTGGCTACAAGGAGATGCCACCTTACACTTCCTCAGTGCCCAGTGTTTGCTTGCTCAGCCCTGCAGTGGCTTTGTCTGCAGGCAAGGTCATTGCAGGGACCTCCAGAAGGAGCAAAGTGCCCACAGTCGCTCCTCTCCCAGCAGCTCATCACCACTGTTCTCTGAGGAGTAAGAGAGATGATGGGAGCTGAAAGTGTTTCCCATGAGAATGAGGCTGATGTTTAAGGAAGGAAGACAACATGAAGGAAATTTAAATCCTACTGTCTGTGTCGTACCTGTTCTGTGGCAAGAGGATCCTGCTTGATAACTCTTGTGCTTTACATAACTATTTTGCACCCATTAAGGAAACAAATTAGTTGTTTTTGGACTACTCCTTTTCTTTTCCAGGTTATCATTCAACAAACCCCCAATCTTAAACACCACAAAACAATTCCTAGCTTTCTTTCCCCTTTATAGTGGAATACATTTCAAAGAGAGGGGGAAGGCCCTGCTCAGCAAGGAGCCTCAGACACCCTGAGAGAGGCAGTGCAGGACTTGCACTCTGGCCTCCACAGAGAGGATTACTGCATGGCTTCAGCATGGTTGCAACAAGCAGCTGTGGCCTTTGGATCCACTACTGCTGGCAATTAATGTCCAGCTGGTTCTTTCAGTCTCCCTGCAAATCACCATATCAGATCATCAGCTCCTGGGAAATGTTCTCTTTGGTATCAGCACGCTGATTCATGCATTGGTTCCCTTCCAAATGGCCACTCTCCGTGCCCTGAGAGTGGATGTGGTGCTTGTAAATGTAGGTTAGCATTTCCAGTAGGAAAGAATATCCTGCCTGCTCCTGAGTGTCTCCTGAGTGCCCTGGAGTACTCAGGGAGGCTGATGATGGAGCCACACTGCACAGACCACACCAACCAGTATGGACTAAGCAGCCCTTCCCCACAGCCCTGGAGAAGACAGCATAATGAAGATGGAAGTTAAGAGCATTAAGCAAGCTGGAAGTGCTGGGAGTTAAGAGCATTAAGAAAGCCATGAGGTCTGTCACCTCCAGCCATTTCACTATTCATGTGCCTAAAGGTGCCTCACTGCAGGGTGAAGCTGGGAGACAAAGGCATGGCAGAAAATGGGATGAAAAGTGAGGGAGAAGGATGTAAAGTCAGAGGAGGCTCTGAATGCCTGGAAGAAAATATCTCGAACAGTCATTACACAATTTAATAGATACACAGAAAGAACATTAGTCAGACTCTGCCATTACCTTTGCAATGAACGTTCCTTAAAAACACCGGGATCTGCAGGGTCGATGAGGAGCAGAGACCTGAGTGACAGAGTGCTCACGTCTGCATCCAGCGGCTTCCCTCTGGAGATCCCACCTGGACTGAAGCGAGGTGCAAAGCTCCCCGAGCCGCAGAGCTGCCCTCCCCAAGGAACCTGCTCAGAACACAAGCAGGCTGGCACTGGCTGCAGTGGAAGGAGCAGGTGAGGGAGGTGCCCTCGCAGCCACCCAGGCACATCTTCAGGTGTTCTGGGAGGCACTGGGGGGAAAGAGGAGTCCCGGTGCAGGAAGTGCTTTCAAGGTGCTCTGAAAGCTCACGCCCTGGAATGTGCCCTGCGCTGCTGATGGTTATTAGCACTTGAATGCATCACAGACAAGTCCTGATCTGTGGTGGTTCTGCTCTGCCTCGGCACCCTCAGCTGCCTGGAGCAGCGATTTCACACTCTGCAGAGCTCACAAGGCCCCTGCCCAACTGCTCTGAACAGGGCAGGGAAAGGCTGCCCTGGCTGCCTTCTGTGCTCATCAGCCTGTTGCAAACCACCAAAAAATGTACATTTATCAGTTTTCCAAGTTTGCAAGGCCTTCCAGTGGAGGGATTTTGCTCCTGAGGGTCCTTCTCCATTTCTGGCTGGTGGGTGCCTGGGAGCCAGGTCTGTGCCGTGGTTTTCTCCTCTGGTGTGTTAGTGTTCCTGCTGGGAACACTGGCTTTATGTGTCCCCAAACTCTCTGTTCCCAGTGTCCACCCCATTAACCATACAGGCCCCTTCCAAACCGTGAAATATTTTAAGGGTGTACTGACTATTTGATAAACTGGTAACAAGCTTGTATTCCCAAAGAAACTCCTGCTTCCTAGAAACCTCATAGCCTTGGGGATGCTCTTTAAAGCAAGACAAAAAAAAAAGAAAAATCAGGCAGCATACACGACTGAGCAGCAGCACTTTTAATACCAGCTCTGAGTTTAATTTTAACATGCATGGCACAGCGCGAGTTTAAATCTGCTGATCCAGGAAAAAATTATACCAACACCTGAACAGTACCAGGCTCATGGACGCCTGCAGCCCCAGTGTCCCCAGCTGTGCCTCCTCGGGGGTCCTGCTGGGACAGGGAAAGCAGGCTCCAGCCCAGGAAATCTGCTTTGTGCTGCCTCTGTGCCCACAAGGGAAGGAGGGTGAGGCAGGGGCCAAGTCCTAAACCCCTCCTGAGGAGTTCTGAGGGAGAGCTCAGTGCTCCGGGCAGGGGGGTTTGCTTTAAACCCCACCTCTGCCCCCCAGCAGGCCAATTATGACCTTTCAGAAAACGCTTTGTCCCCAAAGAGCACCCTGCTGTACTTCAGCATCAGCCTTTGCTGGCTACCACAATGTTTAATTTCCCTCAGCCTCAGGCTTTCTTGTGCTCCATTTTCTTTAGCTCATTATGAGACTCGACACCTCTGTGTGATTTTCCTGCATGGCAATAGAGGCAAAGATAGTGAAGCATCTCTAATCCAGCAGTTAAAATGCAGCATAAATATGCAGCTTTAGGATTTCCAGCATCTGGAGTGTGTTTTTACAGGGAATGTGCCCTCACACCAGGAAGGGTGAGGCTGCAGGACAAGCCAGAGCTGCCAAGGGGTACAATAGTGTTATAAGGGCTACAATGTGCAGTTTTGGGGGGAGCTGGCACTTCAAAAAATGATCTACCAGTTTAATTCCAAGGGCTTTAATTCCAAGGGCTTTTCCTGCCCAATGGTGCCTTATCTCATGTGGGTCGGACCCAGCAGCATTCCGCCCTGATTGGTGGCTGTGCAGCCACAGGGATGTGCAGGGAAGGCACAAACCCCACACACAGCGGGCACAGGGCACTGCCACAAACCAGCCTGGCTGGCACAGGGCTTGTCCCTCTGCTGTCCCAGCCGGGGTCACAGCAGGTCTGAGGGCACTCGCAATGCCTGGGGAAGGTCAGTCCAGCTGACTTCCTTTGCTCTTTATTAGACTTTAAGCTTGTCCCGAGGGGATGTTCTCAGGAAGGAAAGAAAAATGTGCCCGGAAGGTACATCAGGCACAGGCTGGCAGGGCAGGGCGAGGCAGGGCTGAGGAGCACAAACTTCACTGATCTGTGAGCAATAAAAACTTCACTGATCTGTGAGCAATAAAACGGCTTTGTTGGGGCACTCAGGGTGAACTGGGCACTGCCACATGCTCACAGATGGAACACAGAATGGCTTGGCTTGCCTGAAAGCTCAACCCATCCCAGCCCTGACATGGGCAAGGACACCTTCTTCTATCCCAGAACACCAGGAAAAGTTTGTGTTCCTGCTGGCACACTGGTGTGGGATGTCACAGCCCAACTTTTCCACATTCTGCAGTTTGTGTTCCTGGTGGCACACTGCTGTGAGGTGTCACAGTTACCATCAGTGCTCCTTGTCCCCCCCAGGAAGTGTGATGGTTATTCACTTCAAAATCAGAGTGAGTATTTATTGCGTTTGTAATTTGCCTTTCCCTGGAACTATTACAAACACACACATCTTTTCCAGCCTTCCTCTTTCCAGGTTTACTCCCACACCTTCTGTCTCCCTGGGACTACCCAGCCCCAGCCCTGCCATCTCTCCTCACCAGGAGGATGCTCCAGCCCCAACTTTGTGGCCTCCACTAGACCCTCTCCAGTAGCTCCTTGACTTTCTTGCACTGAAGAGCCCAGAACTGGGAGGAAAGGCTGAAGGAATTGGGATTGTTCTGCCTGGAGAGAAGCTCTGGGGCAGCCTTCTCACGGCCTTCAGTGCCTGAGGGGAACTCAGAGGAGAGGTGGGGAGGGAATGCCTACAAGGGCGAGTAGTGACAGCACAAAGGGGAATGGGTTCAACCTGACAGAGGGCAGGTCTAGATTGGAGATTAGGAACAAATTCCCTGTGAGGGTGCTGAGGCTCTGGCACAGGGCACTCTGGATGGAGGATAACTCTGAAAGCATGCAGGGCCAGGATGGACGGGGCTTGGAGCAAGCTGGGGCAATGAGAGATGTGGATGCCGAGTGTCCATCCCCAGCCCGGCCGCCCCTCACGCCATGCCTGTCCCTCAGCTGGGGCAGCGGGAGATGTGGATGCCCAGGGCAGGGTTTCGGACCTGGTTGATGCCCAGTGTCCAGTGCCCAGTGTCCATCCCCAGCCCGGCCGCTCCTCACACCATGCCTGTCCCTCAGCTGGGGCAGTGGGAGATGTGGATGCCCAGCGTCCAGCCCCAGGCAGGCCACCCCTCACGCCATGCCTGTCCCTCAGCAGGGGCACTGGAAGATGTGGCTGCCCATAGCAGGGTTTCGGACCCGGCTGATGCGCAGGGTCCAGTGTCCATCCCCAGCCTGGCCGCCCCTCACGCCACGCCAGTCCTCACGGATCCCCCCGCGCCCCCTCCACATGGTCCCGCCCGCTCCCCCCGGCCGCATGCGCCGCGCCGGCCCCGCCCCCTCGCACGGGGATTTTCCACGAGGCCCCGGCCCGGCCGCACGTAGCGCACGCACGCGAGCCCGCCGCTGGTGCGAGGCGGCCTCAGCCAATCGGGGCGCGGCGGGGGACGCCGCTGGCCAATGGGCGCGGCCGGGGGGCGGGCCCTGTGCGCGAGGGCGGCTATAGGCGGGCGGGCGCGGAGCCGTTGGGTCTCAGTCAGAGCCGGGGCGGCGACAGCGGAGCGGCTGCGGAGCGGGATTGCCGGCACAGCGGTGAGTGCGGCGGCCGCAGTGCCCCTCCTCAACGCCCCGCGAGCCCGGAGGCCGCGCTTCCCTTCTCCGGGTAATGGCCGCGGAGCCTCGGCCGTCCCCGTGGCGAAGGGCCGGGCCGAGGCTCGGTGGTCGCCGGGGGGATGCAGGCCGCTGAGTTCCTTCAGCAGCGGCGGGGAAGGGAGGGCCTGAACCCCGGCAGCGTGCGGGGGTGGGGGTTAAAAACGGGGGGTATGGTGGGTCAAGGCGGGGGCAGAATCGGGGATGTGGTGGGTCAAGGCGGGGACAGAATCGGGGGATGTGGTGGGTCAAGGCATCCTCAAACGCAGAGTTTAACCTCTTTCTTTTAATCATTAACAGTCGCTCTCGGATTGCGTGTGGTGATTTGGACCTTCCCCTCTTTAGTGGATGTCCTTCAGCTTCCCATCTCAAATATTTAACGTTTGCTAGCACTGTATCTGTGCCTGAGGTCTCGTAGTGGGTGTTCAGGTGCTGGTTATCCCAAGGCAGCGCTGGTGGGGAGATGGATGTGCAGGTGTGGATAAGGAGCTGCTCTTAGAACCATCTTGCCTCGTGCAGCGCTGCCGGAGAGGATCCTGGGCTCTCTCCTGCTCCGTTACTTGCCTGCTGAGTCACAGGGTAGGGCCATGGCTCGCCGAGCCTGGCAGGAAGTACTGAAGTTTGTCATGCAAACCCACAGGAGATGAGCCAACGCAGTTTCGGGCCTCCATCTTACCAAACACAGAGAGAGAAAGTGGTTGAACGTGTCTGTGATTTGCTCCCTGCCAGGCATCCTTTAGAACCCGTTGGATCATGTTGGAGAGGTGGATTAATATCCCGAGGAGTGCAGAGGAGCAGGGATGGAATGTGCCCATTTGTCCAGTTTCTAGGAGTGCTTTGGCAGGGGAATTAATACGTTGGGATCTGATAGAGTGCACTGAAAGGTCTTGGCTTTTTTCAGAGCACTGGTGGTATGAGAGTTAGGGTCATGAGGACCTTTAAGTGTCAGGAGAGGCCTCCACTGATAAATGTGGCAGGCCTGTAATAGGACACTCACTAGGGCAGTTATTTCTATGGCTAAACTTTAGTGTTGCTTTTTAAGTCTCCATTCAGATGCTTGCACTCCTCAGCCTTAACCCCATATTGATTTTAGAGAAGTGTAGCTGCAAGAAAGCTCACAAGGACAGGGTTTGGTATAAAAAACCTTTTGATTTAATTGAAATAATTTTCAGTTGGAGTAATATCCAGTTGAGAGCACCGCATTCCCTGTGCAGGGTCAGGTGGGGAATAAGTGGTGATTTCTTAGACTTGAGCTGGTAGTGAAGAAGGTCCTCAGAGCTGGCAGGGGCTGTAACTTACCCTTGGAGTAGGCCAGGCAAGCTGCAGTGTGTGGCTTCCCCTGAAGGGAGACAGTGACCTTGCCAGCAGATTATGCTGCAAAAAAGGTTTAATGCAGTGTGCTCGTTAAATACCACCGGGTGTTTGCGTGTTTGGCAAAGGGCAAAGGTCTGGGCAGGCAGAGCTGCTGTGACCTCTCTGCCTGCAGTCAGCATTTCTGTGGTCGAACCTGGGCACACAGGGCTGACCCTTGTGTTCTAGGTGAGTTCACTGATTCCATTGAGGCAGAATACATTGTGGTGAGCTAAACAGCATTGGTTTTACCCTATAGCTCAAAGGGAGAGTTGTTTCTTGAGCACAGGAGTGGGGAGTTTACAAAAGGAGCATCAAGGATTTCTGGAGTGATGCCGTGCTGTGAAATGCCCCTTTCTGCAGAGAAGGGAGGGATTTGTGGTCCTTTGTCAAGGAAGCTTGAGTAATGTCTGACCAGGCACACATTTCCAGTGGAAGTTCTTGCAGTGTGTGTTCCTGAAGGTCAGCAAACAGCTGCAGCACTGCACTGAGGGGTCCTGGGAACTGGCTGTGCTCTCAAAGAATGAGCCACCTCAAGTTCTGTGGCAAAGCCAAGGTTCTAAAAATGAAAGTAAGGTTTAGCAGGTGCCAGCCTGATAAACTCTGGAAGCCCTTTTTGGATAAGTGGGCATTCTTCCTGTGAGCCATTGCTCAGTGCATCTGCAGTGAGCTGAGTGTTCGTGTGGGTGGGACTGATAAGCAGAGCCTTGCGGGGATTTATTTCTAGCTTGTGTGTTCCCTGATTGAAGCTAGGTAGTGGCAGCATGAAGGTCAGCTTGAAGAAGCTGTCTTGTTTCATATTTTAGTCCTATCATGTGTCAGTGTGGGGGTCTGACTGAAATCTTAGACAGCGAGCAGGGGCAGGACAGCTGGAAGGGACACGGGGGGAGCAAAGGCTCCTGTGCTTTGACCTGGGGAGGGCAGAGTTTGCTGTGGGGGAGGAACGAGTGTGTGCAGCCACCCCCTCACTCACAGACTCTGAACCAGCAGCATTGCTAAGGTCATGTTTTTCTAACTTTGCAGTAACTGTGGAAGGATTCATGACCATTTCTGTAAACAGGGTTGCCACCCACATTGGCTTGCCAAAAAACCAGCTTCCAGATAGTTCTGCTTCTGAGGCTGAGCTTTCTTCTGTGCAGATGGGCTGGGTTTGGTGCCAGTCAGTGGCTTACAGGCATGTGTATGACTTGATTTTTAAAATGTAGCTCGGCTTATGTAAGAATTCCCTTACTGCAGTTTTCTGAAGTGGATAAATGTGAAAAAGGAGAATGGAAGTATTCAAAAGACATGGGAGATTTTTATTTCTTTTAAGATGAAAAGTTAAGAGGAAAAACTATTCCTGTAAATGCTCAACAGGGTGTAACTATTAATGCAGGTTTTTAATGAGAGCTGTGGCTGCTTCTCTTTCGTCATTGGTTCCGTTTGGCTCTGAGCAGCTGCTGTGCATACTAAGAGCACTGTGTGCATGCTGAGAGCTGTTGCACTCGGGTCTCTTATCAAAAAGAACTCTTAACTGATAGCAGAGAGTTGCTGTTTTGGGAGCTCTTTGCTGCTCTGATGTGGTGAGGTGAAGTTCCTTTTTAGATTTGTCATCTGCTCCTGCCTGGGGTCTGATGATACTGCACTTCGAGTCATTTGGAAACATCAAGTGATTGTCCCTTGCACATAAGGAAGTGATTTTTTTTTTTAAATAATAAAAGTCATGGGACACTGGAAGAGCTTGCCCAGAGAAGCTGTGGCTGCCCCATCCCTGAGAATGTTCCAGGCCAGGCTGGATGAGGCTCGTCCAGCAACCTGGTCTGGTGGGAAGTGTCCTTGCTCATGGCAGGGCGTGGGGTGGATTCAGCTTCATGGTCCCTTCCAACCCAGTTCAGTGAGTAACTGTAAGCTCCTTTTTTCAGGTACTAAAGATGTCTATCACCAAGATCCACGCCCGTGAAATCTTTGACTCCCGTGGCAATCCCACTGTTGAGGTAGACCTCTACACCAACAAAGGTGAGTCCTCAGCTGCAGGTGTTCATCCCTGGCTTAGAGCTGATAGAACTTGAGCAGGCAGAAGTGTACAGCCAGTTCTGTTCTAGCAGTGGAGCTGTGCTGACTTCTTCCTCCACACATAAAACTTGTTGGAACTTGCTGTGAGCCTTGCAGAAAAAGCCTCTGCCTCATTCTGTTGGATGAGTTTGCTGAGCTCAAGTTCTTGGCCTGGGCAGTGCAGGGTTTTTTGGAGGGTGCTGCTTCTTACAGCCCAACCTGTGGGAGAGCTGTTCCAAACCTGGCCTCTGTCCCTTGCCCCAGCATAAACTGGGACAGCACCTGGGAACTGTGTTCTTGAGCAGCTGCTGATGGCCCTGGTTGTCAGTGCTCCCACACTCTGTATGAGTACACTGAAGTTTAATTCTCAATTTGTCTGCAGTGGCTTTCTGTAATGACACAGTCTTCTGCTGCACAGTTGAATTTTGGGTAATGGTTTCTCCTGTGCCCAAGTACTCGGGCATGACTGAAGAACATGCCTAATTGGGTTTTCACATGTAACATCTTATATTTTTAATTATTGTAGGACTTTCCCTTGGTTTGTTAGCTGTTCATCCCACATCTGATAGGATCTGACAAAAGCATTGTGCAAGCTCATACCAATGTGATTTGGTGGAATGAGCAAACACAATGGCTGTAATACACTGACTAAAGAGCCAATCTTTCTGCCTCAAAAGATTAATGCAGTCATTTAATGAGACTGCCCCCACTAAGCTCTTTGATTTAGTGGGATAAGGGAGAGACTGGAGGCTGAAGTTGGCATCTTGAACCCCAGGCAGAGCAGGCTCCAGAGTGCAGATTGGCTCCAAGTTCAGCATCCTTGGCTGAAGGAATGGGCTGTCTGGGTGGCTCTGCTGTTGCCAGAAGAGCTCAGAACTCCTGTTAGCAAAATAGGTCTCCTAATTGTCCCTTTTATGCCATATCCTAGAAGAATTTTAAGAGCTTGCCTTGCCTGAGCTCAAAGGCAGATCCAGTGAATGAAGCTATCCTTTTTGGAAGGGGAATGGATGCCTTCCTTAACTCTTGAAATGCCAGTGGAAGAGGAGTCAGTTTGCAGTTGGTCAGTGAGTGTGAGGGAGATGCTGTAAATGAGCAGAAAGCCCTTGTGGGATCACTGTGTACGTGAGCAGAGGTGTGGTTTGGAGACTCCCTCTCCCAGCTGCAGGGCTGGGATGCTGTCTGGCTGGGGGATGTTTGGTGTTTGAGTGTGCCAAGGTGTTTTTTCCTGTTGTGAACAGGTCTGTTCAGAGCTGCTGTTCCCAGCGGTGCCTCAACTGGAATCTACGAGGCTCTGGAGCTCCGTGACAATGACAAGACACGCTACATGGGCAAAGGTACAGCTGGGGCTGGGCACCCAGAGTGCCCTGGGACAGGCCCTGGCACTGCTGGGCTCCTGTCCCACTGTCTGTCCTGCACAAGGCCTGCCAGCTGGGCAGGACAGACAGGGAGTGACAGCAGCTCCTGTCAGGCGTGGGCCGAGCTGGGCAGAGGCAAAGCACAGGGGGCAGGGTTGGGTTCCTGGGCACGACCTGCAGGGTGACTGCCTCCAGCAGTGCAGCTGCCTCGCGCTGCAGGGCAGGACACCTGGCATTTAGAAGCTGGGCACACCCAGCCAGGTGACAGTGTCTGGTACAGGGGTGTCCGGGTGTACTTTGTTACCCTGCTCCTCTTGTGCTGTGTGTTGGTGCGTGGCAGAGTGCTTCACCAGTGTGGTAAGGGCATCTGAACTGCCAGCTCCAAAGGCCTCAGTCATCCTGCAGTTAGTCACAAGGTCTTTTCATAGACCACGTTTTCCCAGAGCCCTTAAATCTGTCAGCTCTGAGACTGCAGACTCCTCAGATCTCCCAGCATGTTGAATCCTGAACCTGAGGTTTTATGCCAGCTCTGTCCATTGAATGTGCAGCTCTGCTGACCTGCCAGTCAGGTGAAAAGAAGCTGAAATATCTTTTGCCTATTAAGAAAGAACAATTAAAGTGGATAGCTGAATTGAACTTGGAGAGCCTTGTCTTAGAAGATTCATGCTGTTAATGCCTTAAAAGAGAATAAATGCCTGGATGACTGCCCCAAAAACCTGAGGCTCTTGTGCTGTTTACCCAGGGCACTTTTCTTGCAAAGAATAAATGTGTATTTACCTCACTGTGCTAAATGTGTGTGTGCTTAGGCCTGTTAAGTCTGATCCTATGGGCAGTTCTTAATGGCATTTAATTAGACTGTGGTTAACAGGCTGTAGCTGAAGGGCTTTGTCAGCTGGGAAATAACACGAGTTATGAAAAAATAATTATCAAATGGGAAGAGTTGCAGATAGCTGCTAGGCCTTTTGTAATAGAAGTCTGCAGACTTAGACCATTTGGGAAAGCAATTAATATTGTTTAGGATGCAGTCAAATAGCATTCATCATTCTGAAGCTTAGGTTTTTGGAAGTCTTTAAACACTGCACAGTAAATAAGTTGATGCTATAGCAGTGTTACAAAACAATGTCAGGTAGTGAAGTGCCTGATGCTGCCTGTGTAACTGCTGGGGAAATCTTTTCCCTCCCCTTGCTCCTGGATTGTGTGAGTTGATAGGAGAGCCCATCCTAAAACCTTCCCTAAATGCTGTTGTTCAGGCCCTTGAGGTTTGGCTGGCAGTGGTGATGGCAGAGTTACAGAGACCTGGGTGTGGAGCCCAGGCAGAGCCTTGCACAGCTTCCTCTGCTCTTTGAGCCTTTGTCTCTGGTCCAGTGCTCAGAGCCAGGCTCCTGCTGCCTGTTTGTGTCCTCTGCTGCATCCCTGTGGGTTGGCTGAGTCTTCACCTGTGCCTTGACTCGGGTGTCTGTTTGGCTCCTGTCAGGTGTCTCCAGAGCTGTTAAATATGTTAACGAGTTCCTGGCCACGGCACTGTGCACACAGGTAATGGATGTGCTCCCAGTGCAGCCCAGCACTCGGATGGGTCTCTCCAGTGCATGGCCTGGCAGACTAACTGGCATTCCTGGACCAGTCCTAGCCAATGCATCCTTCATGTGCCTCCCAGTCCAGCCAGGGCCTCTGTGCTCACACCTGGCCGTGAGCTCAGCGTGGACTGGGGCTGGGGCAGCATGAGGTGGTTTTCTGGATGTTCCTGAGATCCCCTACTAATCCCTGCATAACCTGTGTGTTGACCAGTGTCTGATTTGCTTGTTCCTTCCAGGTGTCTCAAAAGCTGTTGAGCACGTCAATAAAACGATTGCACCTGCACTGATTAGCAAGGTAGGAGCAATCTGTCTTCTCTTAACATCTCCTACAGCCAGGCAGTGTCCAGACCATCCTCTGGTGGGGTGGCACCTGGGGGGGTGTCAGCCTGTGTGTTGGGGTGCATGTGAACAAACTGACCACAGTTTGTTTTGGTTTTACTTAATTTACTTAATGAGTGCACATCTAACACATAATGGAGCCTTCTCCAGCAGCCTGGTGGTGTGGTGTGCAGAAACACTTCAGCCCTGGGAGCTGCAGGGGTGCAGCTGGGATACAAACTGATTAATGCTTCAGAGTGTGCCTGAATGATGAGGAGGGGCTAGGTTTTATCCAAGCAGGGTAATTGGAGGGGAATCTGAGAGGATCTAGAAAAGTCTGCTTGAATGAGATTCCTTTGTGCTTTGTGGGCACCAAGCCTGGCCTACAAAGGCTGGTGCAGAACTGATAGTGGGTAAAGTGATGGCACATGAGCTCAGCTGTCAGCCCTGGGCTGCTGCTGTGTGACAGTGACAGGAATTGGTCAGGTCAGCTCTTGGCAGCTGCCCTTGGGAAGTGTTGGTGCCTCCGGGGGTGTCAGTGCCGTGGTGGGTAGGTGAGGGTTTGTGGGCCTCTGCTTGGTGTCAACAACAGTTTGGTTGCTTCCCTCTGCAGAATCTGAACGTTGTGGAACAAGAAAAAATTGACAAGCTGATGCTGGAAATGGATGGGACAGAGAACAAATGTGAGTGGGCTTTGTGTTGCACTGAGGGGGGAAAAGATAAAGATGGGTCAGTAGAATTCTATTTCCCAGAACCAACAGCCAGTGTATGGCCTTGTGCTGTGCACTGCCATAACTCAAACCATGGGCTGGTATTGCTGAGTCTCTTTATAAAAAGACACTTCTCCAATCCATTTCTTCCCATTTCAGCCAAATTTGGTGCTAATGCCATCCTGGGTGTGTCCCTGGCTGTGTGCAAAGCTGGTGCTGCTGAGAAGGGTGTTCCCCTGTACCGCCACATCGCCGACCTTGCTGGGAATCCAGAGGTCATTCTGCCAGTTCCTGTAAGTCCCTGCCTGGGGCAGCCTTGCTTTGCCTTTGGCCTGGTGCTCCTGGATCCAGCTCTAGAGAGCGAGCATGTGATGTAAGGGCTGGTACCACGTTCCAACCTGGCTTTTCCTGCTTCCTCCAAGGCTTTCAACGTGATCAACGGGGGCTCCCACGCTGGCAACAAGCTGGCCATGCAGGAGTTCATGATCCTGCCCGTGGGGGCAGACAGCTTCAAGGACGCCATGCGTGTCGGGGCAGAGGTCTACCACAACCTCAAGAATGTCATCAAGGAGAAGTATGGCAAGGATGCCACCAACGTGGGGGATGAGGGTGGCTTTGCCCCCAACATCCTGGAAAACAAAGAAGGTGAGAATGAGCCAGGTGTGGGAGGAGATGGAACTGATAGTCTGGCCAATACAGTGACAAGCAGGACCAATAGGATCAAAGGTGTAGAACTTCCTGCTTTGTCTTTACTCTGCTTCTTACCCTGGCAGACGTCCGAAGATGCTCTACTGCTGTGGTCAGGTATTCCCTTGGATATCAGTTGGTGCAGTTGGACAGGATGGTTTTTACTTCAGTGCCTCATTACTCTCATTCCTGTAGCAGCCTAAGGGAACCTTGTGCCCTTGCAGTTGAAAAGTGGTGTGGGAACTTGTGTGCACTGCAGGTGTTCCAGAAGTCAACAGTCAGATATCAGGGGAGTTGTTTTTCTGCAGACAGAGAGGGAAAACAGTTTGTGCCCTGCCTGGCTGTGTGTGGGAGGGCACAAAGGCTGGGAAGCTGAGGCAGTTGCTGCTTCCATGGCCAAACAGTTCTGTTCAGGAACCTGTGGGAGACACAGTTTGTCTGTGGGAAGCAAAATATCTGTTCCTACAAACACTGCACCAGAGGAGCATTCCCTGCCTCTCCAGAAATGGAGCTGCTCACAAGGCAGTTGGACACGAGCTCAGTTCAGTTGCTTTTTGCTTTTACAGTTGGTTGTGTTATTGTGGAGGGGACTGGTGACCTGCACTGCCTTTTCTGAAGACACTGAGACAGCACCAGCAGTTGTGCCGTTTGAGTCCCAGTGTCACATGCAGCTCTGCTGGGTCCGTGCCCTTGCAGACATCAGGGAAGATGACCTTGAATCACAATTACATTCCAAAGAATTTTTGTTGCTGGCAGCAGCTGCTTTTGCAGTTTGTGCTACATTAGCATCTTACAAAACACAACCAAACCCACACAGAACCCAAACAAAAAACAACCCAACAACAAAAGAAAACACTTGATCTAAGCTTCCTGCTGCAAACAGAGCCCAGCTGCTGCCCTGCAACTCAGGGTCCTTGGGACTCTGCCAACAGTAGCACAGTGGGCAGCATCCAGAGACTTGTGCTGAGTGGTTCTGTCCCCTCTGTGCAGGTAAATGTGCACGTGGGGAGCAGGTGGATGCCCAGAGGGGTCTCCTGTGTGGAGGCAGGCTTTGTCTCCCTGCTGCCAGGGTTTGGATGCTCAGCACTTGCATGGTCAACACCTGCTCTGGAGCTAAGTGGGATTAGAGTGCAGGCACTGCTTCCTGCCCACATGCATAAAGTTGAAAGAGGATGTGGAATCATCTAGTATTAAGCTTTCTGGGCTGACATGTAGTCCTGCCTGAAGAGATTAGGAATCCCATAATGGTGTCTCAAGGGTATTACAAGCTAAAAGCAGTATTAAAGTAATATCTTGTTCCAGTCAGTTCAGAAGTGGGAGAATTTAAGAACCTTTGGGCTTCCCGAAGGGGTGGGGGAGATGGTTTGTTTGCAGTGTGGGTGTGCTGCTGTTGGGCAGTGGGAGCTGTGGGGTTGCATCCTGCAGGCCCTCAGCAGCTGTGTGTGTGTTGCAGCTCTGGAGCTGCTGAAGACAGCCATTGCCAAGGCTGGCTACACTGACAAGGTGGTCATCGGCATGGACGTGGCTGCCTCAGAGTTCTACCGGGATGGAAAGTACGACCTGGACTTCAAATCCCCCGATGACCCCAGCAGATACATCACTCCTGACCAGCTGGCTGACCTCTACAAGGGCTTTGTCAAGAACTACCCTGGTGAGTCGCTCATCAGTGGGAGCACAGTGGTAGTGGTGAACCAGGGTTGATTGCTGAAGGAGGGAGCTGGTGTGCAGCCCCTCTTACAGGAGAGACTGAGAGCTCCTGCCTTTTTCGGTCTCAGGAATGTTCTGGGAGGTGGGTAGCACGTGTCTGCAGCACTTTGGTGCCACTCATACAAACAGGACCTTTGTCCTAAAGCTGCTGTGTCCCTCTGCAGTGGTGTCCATTGAAGACCCCTTTGACCAGGATGACTGGGGTGCCTGGAAGAAGTTCACTGGCAGCGTCAACATCCAGGTGGTTGGTGATGATCTGACTGTGACCAACCCAAAGAGAATTGCCAAGGCTGTGGAGGAGAAGGCCTGCAACTGCCTCCTCCTCAAGGTCAACCAGATTGGCTCCGTGACAGAGTCCCTGCAGGCGTAAGTTCTGCCCTCTGGGCTGGGCCAGGGTGGGGCTGGCTTTACCTGGGGGAGATGGAGGTTGAGAGCAGAGCTCTGTGCTGCCCCTTGGCTGCTGGGCACAGGGCATGCTCTGAGCTGCTTCTCTTGGTCTCTTGCAGCTGCAAGCTGGCCCAGTCCAATGGCTGGGGTGTGATGGTGAGCCACCGCTCTGGAGAGACAGAAGACACCTTCATTGCTGACCTGGTAGTGGGTCTCTGCACTGGCCAGGTCGGTGTCTGCAGCTGCTGCAGTTTGGCTCTTTGCTTGGTGGGATAATTTGGGGGGGAGGCCAAAGCCATGGTGTGCTGCACTGCCTCAGGGGTGCAGGTTTGCTCTGTCTGTTTGCAGGGAGCTGATTTGTTAATGGACTGTGACAAGGGAACACCTTATCTTTTGCAAACTCACCTTTAATCAGCAATGTCAAAGGCCTTGGCTCCAGTGGCTGTGCTGGGCTTTCCTGGTCCTGCAGCCGATAGCAAATGCACAACCTCTACTGCTCCAAGACCTGCTGTGTTTGCTTGGGTAGACACTGAGCCTGATGCCCAAGCACAGCTTGTGATGATGCTCATTACCCTGAGCAAGTTTTGTGTTGGCACTTGGAGTTCTTCACTAACTTTGGTTTCCCTCAGATCAAAACCGGTGCCCCATGCCGATCCGAGCGTCTGGCCAAGTACAACCAGCTGCTGAGGTGAGCCTGGGGCTGGGGAAGGGCACTCCTTGTGCTGGGCTCTGCCCCTCAGAAACACCTGCAGCACGTGGCAGAGCAGGAGCTGGGTGGGAGAGGTCAGATCTGATCACACCAAGCATCCTGTGTGACATTTGGGTTGAGCTGTGTCACATGTGTGGCACTGCCCCACTGTGCAGGGGCTTGGTGGGAGCTGCCTTGGTGCTGTAGGACCCTCAGGGCCAGGTGGGCACCCCCAGGTGTTTGAGGGCCAGGTGGGCACCCCCAGGTGTTTGAGGGCCAGGTGGGCACCCCCAGGTGTTTGAGGGCCAGGTGGGCACCCCCAGGTGTTCAGTGTGAGCCTGTGCTAGTGCTGGGGTTCTCTGCTCCTGCTGACACCCGGTGCTCTCTGTCCTTCCCAGAATTGAGGAGGAGCTCGGCAGCAAGGCTCGCTTTGCTGGGAGGAACTTCAGGAACCCTCGTGTCAACTAAGTGTGGAAGAGTCCCCTCTGTTCTGGTTCAGCACTAGATATTGACTTAGATCACAATTACCTGTACTAGAAAGATAAGGGCAGCTGAAGGAAAAGACCAGTCTGCAGGTCCTCTTATCCTCTAGATGATCCCTTCACCCAGTGTTCTCACCAACTCTGGTCTGTTATTGTAATGCTCTGCTGCTTGTGTAGAACAGTCCCTGGGGATGTTCTGTGTATTTAACACCCTCGGGGGTCATGACATTGTGATTCTGGGCATAAACACTTTAGTTCCCTTCTCTGTCTCATCTTCAACGTTTGGAGCCGTGTGATTTGCAGTGCAGCGAGAGGTACCTGCAGACAGAGACAGTAGTGTTTTTACATGTGGTAAATAAAAGCATCAAACAACCCAACAGTGTGTGTGGCTTGGAAGTATTTGGAGGAGTGTGGGGAGCAGGGATTCCCACCTTTGCATCATGGACTCATGGAATGGTTTATGGTGGAAGGGACCTTGAGGCTCATCTTGCCCTTTTTCCTGGGGTTTGGCTGGAGTTTTTGGGGTGTCTGTGTCCCCATGGTGGTTCTGTTGCTGTGTGGGCACTGTCACAGGGAGCAGAGTTGTGACCTCAGTCCAGTCCCAGACAGGAAAAAACAAATTATTACACAACTGAGCGAGAGGATGTCTGAGCCAGTTCTTGCTGCTTTTTTTCCGTAGTGTCGGATTAGTAAGAAAATCATTAATTTCCGATTCTGTTAATGACTCCTGCGGTGCCCGGTGCTGCCCCCCGGTGGGCGCGCCGGGCCTTGCACCGCACCGGCACAAACCAATTCTTTTCTTTAACGTTTTAAATGCTCGCCGTGGGGACGGCACAGCCAGCGCTGCTGCTGGGCCCGTGTCACCAGCTACCTTAAAGAATATTCTCAGTTCTGGTGTGGCAATAGCAGGGAAACAACCTCCCCTGGGCCCCTGGCAACTGTGCTTCCTTAGGAGGTTTATCTCCTTTGTCAGGCTGCTCTTAAGAAGAGCTTTGCTATAAATACCAAATTTACCAGCCCCAGCTCTGGGCCCGGGCCTCCTCTCTCCCACATTTGTCCTTTCCCCAGGCCTTGCTCTGAGCTGTGGCAAATTTGAAGCCCACTGCACTTTTCACACTTAGCTGATCTCTGAATTAGACCTGTTAAATGAATAAACCAGCTAATTACACACAAATCCTATCAAGGGATTTTTCTTCTCTCAAAGAGGCAGCTTCTAATATCTGCAGAATGATGTAGGAAGCTTTTTAGCAGAGCTGTGTTTGGGGGCAGGAATAGGGCTGCTCCTCACCTGGCACTTCAGTAAGTGAAGCCAAATGCTCAACCCCTTACCTGGGCCTCTATTTCCACCTGGTGCTTTTCTCTTAATAAGCATCAGAAAGCAAAAGGAGCTGGAAAATCAGGTCAGTGGTTGCCATAACTCGGGCAAAGCCCGAAGGGCAGTGAGGCTGTGATGAAATGAGTGACAGGAGCAGGGCCTGGCACCTGGGCTCACCCCACATCAGTGTGGGCAGAGCCAGGCTGGAATCCTGCTCTGCTCAGAGCCGGAGCTCAGTCCCAGCCCTGACAAAAGCCCCTTCCACTAACGCTGCAAATGAATTCATTATCGTTCCCACCTTGTCAGAGCAAGGTGGAGAGAACACTTACAGGTCAATTACCAGGTGTGTGGTGTCTGAAAATAACCAGGCAATGGCAGGGTTGGAACATTGCTGGGGCTGTACACCCGAGCTGGAGTCAGCTGCCGCTGAACCGTGTGTTCTGCTCTGTGAATCAATCCTGCCGTGTCAGGAGCTGTGCTCACCTGTCCCATCAAACCCCTCACAGAAAGCTTTCAAGTTCAATCTCTGAGAGTATTTGGGCCAGATCAGCAAGGTGCTTCCAGCTGCAGCGGATTCAGGCTCTCCCTAATGAGGCTGCAGTGTTGAAAGGAGTCCCTTGCAAAGGAAGAAAAGAGCCCCGAGAGGGGAAGTGCTGGAACGTGGGGCTGGGGTTTGGAGATAAGGATTTTAAACACGATAGAGAAAAGTGAATGATTGGGAGCGCTGTGTGTGTTTGGAGTGAGGGGAATCAGTGAATAGGGAACAAGATTTGATTGCTGAAAATCAAGACCTAAACCTGCAGTGCTGGAGAGGGGGGAGCTGTGTCTGCTCCTTAATCAGGGCTCAGCTCCTGCTGCACGGCTCCTCACCTTTCCCTGCTGTCCCCACGGAGTTGGACTCGAAAGGCTGTGCTTTATAACAGAGAGCAAATGTGGCACAGCCAGTGCCTTTATTACTGCAATAATTTGCAGGGATGGCACTCCTTGGAGCAGAGGAGGCATCAGCTTAGCAAACACAAGCTGGGAGGCTGCTCTGAGAGTTAAAAGCAGTGCTGAGGTGACTGATGGGCAGAGGGGAGAGGCAGGAGGTGCTCTGGGAGCTGTTCAGGAGCAGGATTTATAATGGAGTGATGCAAAGGAGTGCAGTGGGAAAGCTCCCCCATTACCCCGGCTGTTTCTAGATGTGCAGGGGTGTGGAGGGATGGAATGTAAGACAATACAGGTAGTGCAGAAGGTAGTTCACACCTGAGGAGCTGCAGCTGTACTAATCACCAAAGATTAGGAACAGGCCTGCCCTTAATAGGTCACAGCTGTGTCCAGTAAGAAGAAGAGTGCTACAAAAGAGTGGGTTAGCTGGGCGAGAAGAGAGAGCTGGAGTTTGTTGGCTGTGCTGTGAAGAGCTGCCCGTGAGAAATCACCGAGAAGGTATGGGAGATTTACAATAAGATGACAACATGGGGGTGCCTGTTCTGCCTTGTAGCCCAGGCTGCTCTTAGCACTGACTTCCTCATGACGGTTTCTAGGCCTGGTCCAGGCCCTGTCCCAGTGAGTTTGCTCTGGAAGGAAGGAATGCTGCCATCCCTCAGTGATCTTGGGAAACCTGATGATTCAGCACTTGGCTTTCCTGCCAGACTGAGCCCCTGGTGCGAGTGAGGACATCACTCCTGACCTTCCTCAGCAGCTGAGGCTGGGACAGGGCTCAGAGCCAGCCCTGCCCGTCCCCAGCAGCTCTGGGGCTGTGCCAGCACCAGCTCGGGCCCAGCACTCCCTTGGAGAGCTTTGCTTGCTGCTCATTTGTGTGGCAGGGTGAAATGATTTCCCTGCAGATAGGAGCTGGGGTGGGTGTGAGAATGCAGGAGCCTCCTCTGAGCACGTGGGAATGGGGCCTCTCCCTGCAGCTGCTCCTGGGTCACCAGGCTGGAGCTGGGGCTGGGGCTGGAGCCCAGGTCTGGCCCTTTCTGCAGGGAAAAAGACCCAGAGGGACCCAGGTGCCATCAGATCTGTGCACTTTGCGTGCACTTTATGCTCCATGGATAGATACCCTCAGAGACTGGAAGTGCTGGGTGTGGAGAGGGGGAATGAGGAGAAGAAATAAAGCCAAACCAGCTGCAGACCTCAGTTCTGCTAGGAAAGCCTGGAGGTGAAAAAAGAAGGAGGAAAAAACCCACAAAAAAAACAACAAGGAAGAGAACTGAGGAATGGAGGAAGAAAAGGGGTTGAATAAAGAAGTCAGATGATAAAAACAACAGATACAAATAAACTATGAGGAAGAAAATAATCACAATGCCCACATGACTTCCTTGTGCCCCACTGGAAGTGTGTGGTGAAATCTCAGGCCTGAAGCTCGAGGCACAGGCACAGCTCTGTCTGGAGCCACACAGGTTTAATCATCCAGGTGCCAGTTACAGGCTTCAGTTACAGGAGAGAGGAGGAATGGGGGCTAATTCTGCAAAAGAAGCCCCTTGGACAGAGGCCAGGCAAGCTGACACCGTGCTGACAGCAGTGTCTGCAGGGAGGAGCATCCTGGGGCCAGCGAGCTCTGCAGCCCCGGGTCAGTGTCCCCCAGGTCAGGTCTGGGTCACTGTCCCCCTGCTGCTGGGGCTGGCAGCAGCCACGGGGGACTGGGGGTGCCTGTGAGGGGCACAGGGTGTGGGGCTCCCTTGGAAAAGGGCCAGGAAAGCACCTGGGCTGGAGCGGCCCCAGGGCAGTACCTGCTCCCACAGGGCAGGGTCTGAGCTCTGGGCCTGTCCTCAGCCCCCAGGCAGGGCTGTGGTGCTGAGCAAACCCTGATGTGCTCTTCTTGCTGGGGGTGAGGGGTGTTTGACATGGGAAAGCTGTACAACGGGACACGACACGCAGGATCAGCGTCCAGAGCTTTGTTTTTCTAATGTCTCAATACATTGTTTTACAATGGACACAGGAGAGACGCTAACAGCTCGCTGGTTTCAGAGCATGCCAAAGAGTTCTAGTATGACAGTATAACATAAGACAGGTCCAGCCCAAGATTCATCCAATCATGCAGAGTAAAAGCATATTGACAGTGGGGTTCTGTCTAATCACTTAAAGAACACGTAGCTGAGGTTAAAACAATAGCATTTTATTCCTTAAGACAATGGTTCATTCAGAAGAGACACAGCACAGAGCTCTATTTGTGATTGGCTTTCTAATATATACTTAATATATACCTTTTGCAACTTAGAAAGCTAAGCTACAGAGGCTTATTGTTATAGCTTACCTGATTTCGCTATGGCTTAGAAAACATGTTTTGCTGTTTTATCACTATTTCTAAACTTGAGGCTTGTCTTTTCCACTCTATCTTAAAATTTTCTGGCTTTAAGGATTCCTACAGGTGTTAGGAACAAGGCTCTCCAGGGGGGAGAGAGGCCCCACTGGGTGTGAGCCCTGCTCAGCCCCGGCCACGCGCCCAGACCTGGGCTCTGCTGGGCCATTTCCCTGCTGCTCACCTGTCTCACCTGTCCCCAGGCACGGGTGACGCTGCCCAGGGCGCTGGGGAGGGTTCCTCAGTCGGTTTTGTGCAGTGCTTTGAAGATAACAAGTGCTGAGGGGAAAAAGGAGATGGTGCTTGAAATGGAAATGTTCCCATTGCCGCAGCTCTGCTGTCTCTCCCTTCAGAAGAGTCCGTTCAGAGGTGCCATCGAAGGCAGCAGTGCTGCAACAGCAGGGAAAGGGCAGCTACAAGGGGGAGGTGGGAGCCAGGACCTCCTCCTGGAGGAGCAATTTGCAGAGGGAAGACAAAAATGCAAATGTGAAATCAATCCATCTCCCCCTTGAATGCTTTGGTCATTTATAACAGCTCAAAGCCAAGTGGGTCGCTTAGGACAAGAAGCTGGAAATGCATCTGCTGCTCCCTGCGCTGGAGCAGTGCTGCATTTGCTGCTCCCTGCACTGGAGCAGTGCTGCATTTGCTGCTCCCTGCACTGGAGCAGTGCTGCATTTGCTGCTCCCTGCACTGGAGCAGTGCTGTATTTGCTGCTCCCTGCCATGGAGGAGTGCACGCAGTGCTGCATTTGCCGCTCCCTGTCCTGGAGCAGTGCGTGCAGTGCTGCATTTGCTGCTCCCTGCACTGGGCAGTGCATGCAGTGCTGCATTTGCTGCTCCCTGTCCTGGAGGGGTGTGTGCAGTGCTGCATTTGCTGCTCCCTGCACTGAGCAGTGCGTGCAGTGCTGCATTTGCTGCTCCCTGCACTGAGCAGTGCATGCAGTGCTGCATTTGCCGCTCCCTGCACTGAGCAGTGCATGCAGTGCTGCATTTGCTGCTCCCTGCGCTGGAGCAGTGCTGCATTTGCTGCTCCCTGCGCTGGAGCAGTGCGTGCAGTGCTGCATTTGCCGCTCCCTGCACTGAGCAGTGCGTGCAGTGCTGCATTTGCTGCTCCCTGCCACGGAGGAGTGCATGCAGTGCTGCATTTACAGGGGCAGGCAGGAGGTGCCCAGCCGCGGAGCCAGTCCCCCCTCAGCAGTGCTGTACGAAGCTTTGAACAGGCGGGGAGCAGCAGGCCAGCCCCTGGCTGGTTTGGGCTCCTTGGCCTCCCCTGGATGTTGCGTTCAGCTGCTCTGACCCTGCTGCTGTGGCGAGGGCTCCGTCGATAATTGACGATGAGCAATCAATTGATATGAAGTGTAGGGAATGTAAAAGGAGCCAGCTCTGTGCCGTGCCTGTGGCTGGCAGTGAGTTCCCTTTAGCAGAGCCCAGGAGTTTGGAAGTATTGAAAAGAAGCCCTCTTTGAGCTGTGTGAGATCCCACTGGATCTGCACGAGGACCTTGTCCCTGTCCCTGTGCAAGGCCTGCTGGAGAGCTGCTTTGCTGCTGGAGAAGCCGGGAGGTTTGGGGTGTGTGGCCATGGAGCTGGGGGTGAAGGAGCCCCTGGGGCTGGGTGAGTGAGTGTGCATGAGCTCGGTGTCCAGTGGCTGCTCAGACACCGCCTGGGAGGTTTGAAGGTGAAAAGGTCCCAAAAACCACACCAAAACCTGCCCCCAAGTCCTCCTGTGCTTGGATCCCTTTTCCATCTCCCTGCTTCAAAGGGCTGCTCCAGTTTGGGGTGTTGGTACAAGGCAAGGGAGTGCTATTTAATTTGTTCATCAGGTTTTATCTGGTATGTAAATCCAGAATGGGCTCCTGTGCCTGTCCCTGGGTGTAAGCAGGATCCAGGGCTGAGCATCAAGGGCTGATGCAATTAATCCCAGTGCTGAGGAAAGACTCATTAGTCATTTGCAGCTTCAGTACTGGTGCCTTTCAAGGTGCACAAATCTCTCGTTAGACACGTTTCATGTTCTGCAGATGCCATTTTGTCCCCTCTCCACATGCACTGGAACATGCCCAAGTTTACAGAAATGAGAGGAGCGATTGTTAGGGCTGAAATTTTTTTGTTCCCTTTCAATGGGATTTTTTTCCCTTTGCACGGCGCACATCCTGGGCTTTGATAAATGAGTCTCACCAGACACTGTGGTAAGCCAACCTCTGCTAATATTCATTATGCAGAACCCACTAGGAAATGGTCTGAGTCAGGGAAATTGAAAACCTTTAAAAGATAAAAAGGTTTTAAATTTTTTTTTAATTTAATGAGGAAACTAATTTATAACATTTTACATTTCCGGGATTTAAAATATTCAAAATATGAAACCCAAAAATGTTGTGGTTGTATGTGCTGCGTGTTAGAACCCTGAGAATGGTCACCCAGGAAATGGAGCTTTTCCCCCCCAAATTCCTGAGCTGTTTGGGGGGTGTGCAGGGACAGTGTGGTGGTGCACTGGGCAATGTCAGAGGCTTTTCCACCTCAATGGTTCTGTGACCCAGGCTTCAAAAATTGCTGGCTAAACAGAAGGACTGAGCCAATACAGAGATTTCAGGTGGCAGGAAATGCATCAGAAGGTGGCTGAGGATGTTTCAGGATGTACAGGGAGCCCCTGAGGTGGGGCTGGCTGTGCCCCACGGGCTCCCTGATCTCAGCCCCATCCCCTGGTAATGCCCAGAGCTGCTCCCTGTCCCACAGGGACACCAGGGCTGGCTGTGCCATGCCCACCTGCCAGCCCTGAGCTTCTCCTGTCCCACAGGGACACCAGGGCTGGTTGGGTCCCATGGGCTCCCTGATCTCAGTCCCATCCCCTGGTAATGCCCAGAGCTTCTCCTGTCCCACAGGGACACCAGGGCTGGTTGGGTCCCATGGGCTCCCTGATCTCAGTCCCATCCCCTGGTATCCCAGTCCCTGTCCCACAGGGAATGCCCCCAGAGCTCCTGATCTCAGTCCCATCCCCTGTCCCACAGGTCCCACAGGGACACCAGGGCTGGCTGTGCCCCACGGGCTCCCTGATCTCAGTCCCATCCCCTGGTAATGCCCAGAGCTTCTCCTGTCCCACAGGGACACCAGGGCTGGCTGTGCCATGCCCACCTGCCAGCCCAGCCTGTCCTGCTGGGAACTCGTTCCTCCAGCCTCAGACAAGTTGCATCAGCTCAGGGAAGGGCACTGGGCTTTTCCAGGGCTCTGCTCAGCCCCTGGCACTTGCTGCTCCCTCCAGTGGGTGTGAATATGCCCAGACTGATTTGAATCTCATTTCCACGACTTCTGCTTTCACTGCAAGCCATACAGCCACTTCTAGACAGAGATCTCTGTGTCCAGGAGGAGTTCACACAGGCCTCCAAGTGGGATGAGCCTTCCAAAAATTCCCTGGTAATATCTGTGGAAATGAGATTTTAAATTCCTGAGATTTCTACAGTAAACAAAACAAAGCAGAAAACCCCCCAAAGCAAACAGTTTTCAGCTAAAGGGCTGGTATTCAGCTATGACAAAGGGAAAGAGAGAATATAATCCTTTTTTGTGAGTGGAGTTAGGTCATCTGTAAAAGCCTCTCAGAATATTATCTCCCGAGCTAATCGCTGTATTGACATTTGCCTGTTTCATTAGAGCTGAGTTTTTACTGCATTGCTGAGGTTACAACCTGACTCATCTGTCATGGTCAAGGACTGGTTTGTAATTTCATGACTGGAGAATTAAAAACCAAAACCCCCCTCCATTATTTTAACTAGTTGGGCTGAGATGGTGTTCACAAATTTCACAGTATTGGTGTGTTTTGACTTCATAGTTCCTAGTTAGATTTTTTCCTCGTAGATTTTTGTTTCAATCAGTTGGCAAAATGCCAGTTATTAAAAAAAGAGCCATATTAAAACAGATTTATAAAGAGGTAATTTTAAAAAGTTAAATGCACCACATACACTGCCATATGGATGCCAAATAAAATAGGTGCAAGGGTTGGCAAAGGGAGAAAGAACCCCCCCCAGTGGAATTTTGCCACTGTTTGGTTTTGTTCCCCTGAAATGAAGGAGATGGAATGGTAACAGGTGAAACGTGGTGTGATTTTTCCATGACAACACCACCACAATAACAGGAATTATTTGAGGCTCCTGCTGTTTCCTTGCTCAGCGGGTCTGGGGGTGCCCAGAAGAGCTGAGCCCTGTGGCTGAGGGCCCCAGAGGCCAAAGCCCCGGGAGGGTGTGGGAGATGGGGAACCAAGCAGGGGCAGGGAGCCAGGAGAGCTCCAGAGCCAGAGCACTCAGCAGAAACTCTGCTGCTCACATCCTCACAAACATCCCGGGTAAGGAGAGGAATGTGAGGATTAACATTCTGTGTGGGTACCCCTGTGGCACGCTGGAATTTCGGTGTCTCTGTGGATTCGGCCAATTAGGCTTTCTCTGTGTCAGCAGTTCCCAGCTCCCGGGAGTGCTGGGAGACAGAGGCACCGAACACCCAGAGATTCCCACTCTGCCCTGCCAGAGCAGGGCCTGCCAGGCTCCCCCAGGGACAATCCGCATGAACAGCAGACATTTCACACCCAGAACACAGAACGTGCCCACTCCTCCCACCAGTGACCCCTCTGCACGTGGGTGTGAGCACCCAGAGGAGCAGAGGTCTCCCTCAGCAGCATCTGGGGCTCCCCGATCTTCCTTGTGTTCACTGAACCCCGTGGCTTTAGCTGGGAGGAGATTATGGGACAAGCTCTGTGGCTTTGTTTATTATTGTCCACAGGGAGAGCTGCATCTCTGCCAAAGGAAAAAAAAAAGACAACCCAAAAAAAGCAGCAGCTTCAAGTGCTATTCCTGCAGCAATCCCCTGGCTGTGAACCAACCTCATAATTGGATCACTTGGTGGTGGTGTGAGGATGTGGCTTTGCCTGCCAGGACTGGCTGGGGATAATTTTGGGGGGTATGCAGATGTTTAGGGTTGGAAAGGACCTCAAAGCCCACCCAGTGCCACCCCTGCCATGGCAGGGACACCTCCCACTGTCCAGCCTGGCCTTGGGCACTGCCAGGGATGCAGGGGCAGCCCCAGCTGCTCTGGACACCAGTGCCAGGCCTGCCCACCCTGCCAGGGAACAACTCCTGCCCAAAATCCCATCCAGCCCTGCCCTGTGTCCCTCCAGCCCTTGGCAATCCTCTCTCTCCATCTTCCCTGCAGCTCCTTCAGGTCCTGGAAGGCCACAATGAGGTCGTCCCAGAGCTTCTGTTTTCCAGGGTGAACAACCCCAACACTCTCAGCCTTTCCTTGCGTCCCATCCCTCTAATCAAGGTGATGGCCTGCTCTGCACTAGGATACACACATTATACATACATTTGTGAGGCTATTCCCCCCAGGAGTGCTTGGGTTTGTTTGACAACAAAATCTGGCATCAGAACGTTGTGAGTAAACATTTGTAATCCTTGTGTGGCCACTCCCTCAGCAGGGCAGAGGAGAGCAAAGGGGGAGAGGCTGCTGTGGAGAATTTCCCCATCACAGAGAGAGCGACTGAAAAAGCTGAAGGCAAACCTGCCACCGTGGCAATTCATGGAGATTTTAATGCAGACATCCAGAGGCCAAGGAACACGAAATTGTAATTAGTGCAGAAAATAGGAGAGATGGAATCGGGCTCCACCAAGGACAGCCTGAGTGCAGCTCGGAGATGGCTGTGGCAGCCACGGAGCTGATGTGCACTGCCAGACCCTTATCTAAATGAGTTATTAGAACACAATCTGCTCTGTGTCTCACCCTCTGGTGCTAAAGCCCCTCGAAGTTATGCTGGGGATAAATTTGTCCTGTGTGTTCGGGGCAGAGAACTGAATTCCTCTGATGTGCCGAGCTCAGATCTCCTTGTGTGTTCCCTTCTCTTCAGTGAGAACAGTTCCCACTTCCCCCTGCTGAAGGCAACAACAGCCTCAAACTTATCTCTGCAGCAGCACTGGAATCCACCACGGAGACAGTTTACAGAGACAGCAAACATTTGGGGTTACACGGGTGTAATTGAGGGCAAAATCTGCCCTGACATATCCGAGTGCCTTTTCAGAAGGAAGATATAATTCCACATGAAAATGCTCAGATGCCCGGGAAGAATGTGTGACTTTCTTTACAGCCATGTGATTTATTTTGCTGGCCTGTGGAGGAGAGGTGAGGTTAATGTTAAATAACAAAGTTTGCTCTATTTTCAGCTCTGGTACCTTCATGTTATCTTGTCTAAATATGTAATAGCTCGGAGATGAAGAAGCTTAAAAAATCTCCTAAGTGACCAAGTATTTTATTAATTGCTACTCGGTAATTTGGAATTCTGCTGTTGTGTCAACTTCCTCGCTGCACAGAGCAGCAAGAAGCAGCATCAGCTGTTTATCCAGCAAAGCACTTATGCATAATCTGAACATTCAGTGCAGGGCCAGCAACAGCAGCTTAATGTGACTGATCCAGAGTGCGAACCTTGCAGGGCTGATGGGCCAGAGCTTCTGACAGAGCCATACAATTCTGCACCTTGCCTCCCATGGGAGACACTTCACACACATTTACTCCTAGGGCTGATGATTGTTCACTAATTCACGAGAACGAGCCAGGGCAAACAGGCCCGTTGGACACGTCCAGGACAGAGGGACTGAGCACAGCAGGGCTGCTCAGCCTGGGGCACTGGGGTCACCCTCATGGGCTGGCTGTCCTTGAGTGTCCCAGGCCAGTCTGGGGCACCGGGGTCACCCTCATGGGCTGGCTGTCCCTGAGAGTGTCCCAGGCCAGTCTGGGGCACCGGGGTCACCCTCATGGGCTGGCTGTCCCTCAGAGTGTCCCAGGCCAGTCTGGGGCACCGGGGTCACCCTCATGGGCTGGCTGTCCCTCAGAGTGTGCTGGGCCAGCCTGGAGCAGCCTCGAGCACTGGGGTCACCCTCACCAGGCTGACCCATCCCTGAGTGTCCTGGGCCAGGGGAATCTATGGGATGGATGGTTGTAAGATCCATTGATGGATAGGCTGGAAGGTCCCTCCAAGCCAAACCATACAGCGGCCCTGTCCATTTCCCCTGGAGCCTCTGTCCATTTCCACTCCAGCCTCTGTCCATTCCCCCTGGAGCCTCTGTCCATTTCCACTCCAGCCTCTGTCCATTCCCCCTGGAGCCCCTGTCCATTTCCACTCCAGCCTCTGTCCATTTCCCCTCCAGCCCCTGTCCATTTCCCCTGGAGCCTCTGTCCATTTCCACTCCAGCCTCTGTCCATTTCCCCCTGGAGCCTCTGTCCATTTCCCCTGGAGCCTCTGTCCATTTCCCCTCCACCGGAGGGCTCAGGTCGGACCCCCGGGGGTCCGTGCGGTCGGGCTGGACCTTTGGACACTGAGGATTCCCTCACGCTGAGGGCGGTCAGACACTGGCAGGGGCTGCCCAGCGGGGATTGAGTCCCCATGGCTGGAGGTGCCCAGGGAACCATGGAGGGGGCACTCAGCGCTCCGGGTGAGGAGGACACGGTGGGCACGGGCCGTGAGCTGGACTCGATGTCCCACAGCTCCTTCCTAACCTCAGCGGTGCCGCGATTCCACAGCCGACAGCTGGGCTGGGAGCGGCGGGGGACAAAGACACCTCAAACCATCCCCGTGGCGCTCGGGACAGCGATCATGGAAGCGGCCGGCAGAACCAGGGCGGGGGAAGGAAGAAGAAGGAGAAGGAAAGAAGAAGGAGAAGGAAGGAAGAAGAAGGAAGGAAGAAGAAGGGGAAGGGGCCAAGCCGCCCCTCCCAGTCTCTCCCTCACAGCCGCCTTTGTGCCCGGCGCCGCCCCCGCCTCCCCTCGCGTTTAAATGCCCTCCATCCCGCGCCGCCATTGGCCGGCGGGTCACGCGGCGCGGCGCGGCGGCCAATGGCGCGCGGCGATACTGGCGGGGCGCGCGGCCGGCGGCGTTGCTGGGTGCCCGCGGTGCGTGCGTGCGCGAGGGCCGGGGCGGGCGGGGGCAGCGCGGGACCGGCGGCCGCTCCTCCTCCTCCTCCTCCTCCTCCTCCTCCTCCTCCTCCTCCGTCCCCTCCTTGTTCCCCGGGAAGATGCCCCTGGGCTGCCGCTGCTGAGGCACCGCACCGCGCGGGCTCCCCGCCGCTCGCTCCCCCCCGCGCCGCCGCCGCCGCCGCTTTGTCCCGGCAGCGCCCCGGAGCCGCCGCGGATGGTGTAGAGCCCGCCGAGGTGGGTGGGCCGCGGTGGCGGGAGAGGCCGCGGGGGGAGGGAGGGAGGGGGCGAGCCCCGCCGGGCCGCGGGGATGCTCGGGGGGCAGCGGGAGTTGCGCTGCCGGGGCTGGGCTGCGCGCTCCGCGGTTATTTGTTCGCTTCGGCCGCGGCTCTGGGTTTGTTTCTTTATTTTGCTGCTCGTCTGTCGCGTCTGCCTGATGCTCCGTGGGGATAATGTGCTCAGGGAAAGGCTTAACTTGTTAGCCATCCAAATAAAGGGGGTGTATGTATGACTTATATGTGATTTAAATGCGCGCACACGGGTGAACGGCTCGGCTGTTTAAAAGGCACACTTGCTTTCATGTGTGTAGGTATGGAATCCTGAAATGAAGATTTTATGCAAATTGATTTAATCATAACATTTTCGGTAGCATAGGAAGGGGTGGGGTTTTCTCTTTCTTCTTTTTTTTTTTTTTCCTCTTTCGTTTGTTTTGTTTTGTTCCCATTTCTCTTTCTAAAGCGTGATAAGAAGATGCCCAGAATCAGGAAAGTAGTGGGAGGTAGACAACATTGGAGGTTTCATTGCTGAAACTGACTGCTCAAGAAATTGCTGGGAAGAAAACAATATGATTCATTGTTGAGGTGTCTCTGCCCTTAGATTTATTTTTACAGGCTGCTTGCAGTTATTTTGGTTTGCTGAGTTCTTATGCCGAGTTTTTTCCTCGAAGCAGCAGCGTTCTTGGAGATGAGGAGCTCAGAGGGTTTTTATGCAGTCAGCAGGCTGCTGTCTGATGGCTGTTTACTCCTGCCTTACATTGGCCAATTATTGAAATCAAAGGTGTTATTTCGCCTGTGCACCCGTGCAGCTGAATTGAGGAGCCTCACGCAGTAGTTCACCCTGTTAGAATTCAGTAAAAATGCTTTCTCAGAACAGATCTGAAGTGACAATTCAGGTACTAAAATGTGGGGTTTAACCAGATAAAAATGAACACTGTGTCAAAAGAAGTAGTTCTTGGTCGTGAAAGGCGCATGTCAAATTTTTGAATAATGTGCAACGTACAACATATTTTTGTTGTTCTGGTATTGCTAGGAAAACATTGTGGGGGTTTCTTTCTTTCTTTCTTTCTTTTTTTTTTTTTCCCCTTTTGATACCCAGCTCCCATAGAACTGAGCAATCCATGGTGGTTAAGAGGCGTGGAACCGTTTCTATGATAATAAAAGCACTTGCGCTAAAGCCGCCTCCTCCTGGTTTTGCTGCTGGAGGGGGGATGCCGGAGGGGGCTGCAGTCCGTGCCTGGCGTGCCCAGGGCCGGCTGTGGGTGCTGAGGGAGGGCAGAGCAGGAGGCGGCTGCACACAATGCCCGGGCTGCGAGCTCATTGTTCTTGTGCGCCCGCCGCCGCCGCCGCCGGGACTCCGCTGCTGCACGGCGCCTTGTTCCGGAGCGGGGCCGCCGAGCGCAGCCCCGGCGGCGCTCCCGCCCTTCCCCGCCTGCCCGGGACGGCCCTCGGTGCCCGGCTGCAGGAAAAGGGGAACCGGAGCCCGCGAGCGCGCTGTGCTGCGCGGGGCGGAGGGAGCGGGAGCACGCGAGGTGAGGCTGGGAAGTGCAGTGCACTCCATTGAACTTTGCTGCCTTCCTCTCCCCTTTTCCTCTCCCTTATTCCCCAGACACCCCCCTGCCTGGCAGCTCCTCACAGCCCCTGCTCCTTTGGGCTCCTTCTGTGAGAGAAACCGCTGCCAGGGGAGGGCAGGTCACAGAAAGGCCTGGGGATGACAAAAGCAAGAGGAAGTGCAGAGCTTGACTCCGGTGTATGCACGGTTTCCCTTCCTGGTGGCTGTTTCAGGCTTTTGTTTTGCCAGCAGAGTGTGTGGAAAGGCGCTGTCAGGGCAGCTGTGGAATTGTGGGGTGTCTGGAGCTGGGGTGCAGCCCCTTCCTCCTTGCAGGGCTGGGGATGGAAAGGAGAAACTGCTGCACGAGGGCTTGAGGTTTGGGGTGGTGAAGGCCTGGTTAAATCTCAGCTGGCTAGCTGGTGGGGCTGAGGTGTGCAGAAGGGAGTGCAAAATAACGTGGTTGTTGAGCAAAAGTTGCCAGTGTGCTGGATCCTTTGGAAAACAGGAAACAGTGACTGTCATAGTTTAATCATGAGGTCTCCGAGTTTTGGTTTTGACTCTTTAGCTGACTTCAGTGTGTAATTGGGGTAAATGACTTCATTTTCTCACCTGAATGAAATGTGGTGGTTGCCTCTGGCTTGAGGACACTTTTTGGGTATTTTTCTCTCACTCCCAGCTTTGGTGTGGCCGGAGACTGTGGCTATTGTCTGCCTGAGTGCTGTGAGGTCAGAGAGGTGCAGGGAAGCACTTGTGCTGCCTCTCTGTGCCTCTGGGGTTCCTGTGCCCTGTGAATTTCTACTCTGCAGGGACTGGGATGGGTAACTCTGCCCCTGGACAAAGCTCCTGATGCTCCTGTGCAAAACAGGGAGCATTTCCTGGGCAGAAAAGGTGTGTGGGACCAGGAGAGCCAGCCCTGCCCTCACCAGGCATTGCTGTGGCTCAGCAGGCGGTGATTTCTGTGCATGCAGGGGTTTGTTCTGCCTTGCTGGGGGTTATTAGTGATTTCTGTGCATCCAGGGGTTTGTTCTGCCTTGCTGGGGGCTGTTTGCCTTCAGAGTCCTTCCTGTGGAGTTGTGGGTGCAGGTTCAGGGCTGCCACAGCCAAGTGAGGAAGTGACAACATTCTTGGGTTTGGGGAGATGTGTGTGTGTGATTTTTGAAGCTGTGAACTTACAAAGCTGTGCCAGGGAGGGTCAGGTTGGATTTCAGGGAAAGGTTTTTCTCCCAGAGGGTGCTGGGCACTGCCCAGGGAATGGGCACAGTCCCGAGGCTGCCAGAGCTCCAGGAGCCCTCAGGGATGCCCAGGGTGGGATTTTGGGGGGTCTGGGCAGGGCTGAGAGCTGGACTCTGATCCCCATGGGTCCCTTCCAGCTCAGGAGATTCTGTGATCCTGTAATTGTTAACACCAGTTGCAGCTTAGGTGACAAAAAGGGCATTTTGATGTTGTGGTTTAATAGCTGACTTTCTAAAATAACACTCAGTCTGTAAATTTATTCTGACAGCTCCAAAATGCATCTTTCTGTGGAAGCCACGCCGGGTGGTTGTTCCAGCCATAAAGAAGTTCTTTCAGTTTTGGGGCAGGAGGGGCCCCAGGTGTGCCGGGCACAGGGAATTCAGGGTGTGTTGGCGGAGGGGTGAGGGCCCTGCAGAAGGTGCAGTGCCCGAGGGGCTCTGGCTTCATCCGAGCTCTGCGAGGGACCCTGTGAGCCTCAGTGCCAGGTTACACTCTGCTCCTGCTGTGTGAACAGTGCCCGGATTGTGCTTCATTTCCAGTCGGGAAAATAATGACAATTGGAAAACAATTAGTTATTATGTGATCCTGAAATGAGATGAGGGAGCAAGGACATAAATTAAAAAGGGGTGGCTGGGGTTGGAGTTAACCATTAAAAAACCTAAACAAACTCAAAACAACCAAGTCTAAGTTTCTAGTGAACTGGTATTTGGGGTTTTTTTAAAGTGGCATCCTGGCTAGACTAACTATTTTTAATGTTCAGCTATTTTTCACTCTGGTTTTACTATATGTTACAGTTGTCTCAGTTGCATGAAGTCTAAACAAATCATCCTGCTTCACTTAAAGGGATGCATACTCTCTGATTTTAGCTCAGAGCTTAAATTTAAATCAATAGGTTTAAAATGCAGCGTATTTTTAAGTGAAACCTATCTTTGAACCATAACAGAACAAACCCCCTATTGATTGGAAACCTGTTTATTCAATGTGCTTCTTTTTAAAGCTGCCTGCAGTGAAGTTTGCAGGTTCCTGCTGAGGAGCTGGTAGGGCCAGGGCTGTGGGGCTGGGGCACTGGGGGAGGTGAGTGTGATCAGCTGCTTTTGGGAATGGCTTTTCCAGCAAGCTGCCGGGAGAAACCCCTGCCCTCCTTGCAGTGATGGAGGTGTGGGCAGCAGATCCACAAGGCAGCTTTGTGCTCCGGCTGTGGCTTTGCCAGCGCAGGCTTTGCTCATGTTGGTGGCTGTGCCCAAGTGCTCCTTTCAGAGAGGCTGATGGGGGAACAAAGGAGCAAACAAGATATGAATGCTGCACTGGCTCCTTGTGCCTTCAGCCCGCGGGGCAAGGGCTGCCTGGAAGGGGCTGAAAAGCACAAGCACATCGAAATATTGGCCTGGCTGTGCCTGCCTCAATAGGTGTTGTGTGCTTGGCTTCGGGTTTGTTTTTTAATGCAAATGTTTGTTAGTTCACTGGGCGCCCGGAATTGTACACTGACCCAGAGAGAAGTGAAACTAGAGAGGATACAAACATCACATTTCCCTCTGTGCCCAGCGGGGGGAATGGTCACCGTTTTGTGTTTGGGGTTTTTTCTCTTTGGAATTCCTAGGAACGTGTGTTTAGAATGCACTGTGTGGAGGTGCTGGTGTTTCTCTGGATTCCAGACAGAAAGGGTTCTGTTTGCATTTGGCATCTTAATTACGTTAGAAGTGCGGTTCTGGAAATGTGGATCGCTTTGGGTATCACATAAATTCCATAGATGAAAAAGTAAGTTTTGACGATTGAGTTAGTGAAAAATGGGCTATTCTCTGACTGTGTAGGTTGTCTTTTGTTCTTCCTACAGAGCACAAATGAGAGGCCAGTTCACATCATAAGATTCAGGATAAGTGGAAGAAAATGAGTGCTCATTAATTTTGAGGTCTTAGTTAATCTATGCATTTAATCTACTTGTCTGTAATAAAAAAAAGTTACCGTGGTATTATTAATCCCTGACTGAGAGTCAGTTTTGGCCTGTTTCAGATATGTAACAGGATTTCTCTTTTATGGTGATGGGTGTTCTGTGATCTTTGCTGGTACAGGCAGTGAGGGCTGGAGTGTAAATTTATTTTCCTGATCAGCAGGACTAACAAAGGTTCTGTTTTAGTGTTTCTGCCAAGCAGACAGGAGCTAAAGTTTGCTCCCTCCATCCATCCCTGTTGCCAGTGAAATCCTCTTTTTTCCTCTGTCCTTCCTAGTAGTTGAGTGGGCAATAACAGGGCTGTGCCTACGGGCTCCTGGCTGCCAAGCTAAACCCCAAATGCTGCTTTCTGTCTGGCCATGCCTTACTGGGGATGTAATTAATTAGAGAGTTTTTTCCTATCCATCTGCTGGCTTGCACAAAACTTTCAGGAATGTTGGTTATTGCTGAGATGACTGTCGTGGCAGGCTGGTTGGAAATTCATTATGCACTACAAGTTACTGGCATGAAATAAGAGAAGGAGGGAATTGGGGAGGGGGGAAGGGGGAGCTGAGGTGAATTAGGGAAGTTTGTTCTCTCTGAGGAAAGGGGATAAAGAAAGAGAAAGGAAGTTGTGTCATCCAGTGCTAATAAATATTTCTGTCTGGGTGATGAGCAGTGTCTCCTTTATGTTGGTCCTTTTCATGTGGCCAACTGGTTTGGGGTGGAAGCAGACAAATTATTGGGCACTGGGCCCATCTTCCTGCAGATTTTCCTTCTTATTTTTTTAGAGCTCTTTAGAAGTACTGTAATGTCAGCTGGTCTGGGAGCAGGCATCTCCTACAACTGTTGGTAAAATACACACTTGTCATGTAGTAAAAATGAATAAAACCAGTAAGGAGCAGAATTTCTTACCGGTGAGAAGTCACTGTTTAAACTTTTCGGAAGCCCAGCTTTGGTTTGGTTTGGTGTGAAGCTGTGTGTGTGTGTTTGTAGCATTTTCCCCACCGTGCAGCAGGTGTTCACTGCGCGGGGAAGGTGCCAGTTCTCCTGCCCTAAAGGTGACTTCCAGCAGCCCTTCTGTGTCTGGGTGCAGGAAATGGCTCTGGACACTTCATCGGAGTGACTCTGACTGTTGGCATCCCAGCCCTGCCCTCAGCAGCCTTTGAGCACCGCCTGTTCCATAGCCGCCCATGGATTGCACAAACTGACACATGCTCTCATTCGAGCTCACGTCTTTAAAATTTTAACAGAAATTAAGCCAGAGAGGCTTTTCTCTGTTGCCGCTGAGGTCACAGTGGTCTGGAGGGAGCTGGTAGGGCTGCACCACGTTCTAAACCTGAGCACCTGCAGTAATTATGTGGTTGCATTGCAAAGTAAAGCAGGATGATCTAGACTTGAGTGTTTTGGTGTGGTGAAATAGAGAATTAAACCAGAATGTGATGGTTTCTGTCAAAGCTTACTGTTTTGGCAACCAGTTTATTCCCTGGTCTAAAGAAAATGGCAAATTCAGTTGGTAATTAACTGTGCATTATAAGGGTGTTAGGGGATCAGCAGCTTTGTGCTAAATATCAAAGCTATTAAATATATGTGTTTAAGGATTATGAATCTTCTTAAACAAGTGCATATATGGCAGTAGTCTGCTGATGCCAGCATCCACAAGGGACTGGAATAAGTTTACATGGAAAGTGTCATGAATATGAAAGAAGAAAGGGCTGTAGATCATGGAATTCTGGTGCTTTAAGGGCTGTATTTCCCTGAGAAATACCCAGTAAAACCAGTGGAGTCAGACAATTGGGCCCTTCAGAGGGGCTTTGAATGAAGAAGAGCACAGGTTCATCAGAGCAGTTGCTCCCTGCTTTAAGTGGAGGAACCACGATTTCCCAATGGCTGTGTGTCCTTTGGTGCCTGGTACTGCCGTGCCAGGGGTGCAGCCTGGCTAAGAAGGAATGCAGTGTCTCCCTTAAAGATCTTCTAATGAGGTCGGTGCAGGAGACTTAAACACTTAATCCTCATTTCTACAAACTGGGAGTGAGATGCAGGAAATCTAATTTATGTCTCTAAGGTCATTCATTTTCATGAAACTTAATAGACCTGGCTCTGACTGCTCCTTAAACCACTGAATTATGTTACTTGCCTTCCAACATGAACCCTTCAGATGAGAACCTTTACTCCATGATTCAACAAACCTATTTACCTGGACACTTAAAGATTGCTGTGTGTCAAATGCCCAGCTGGTAACTCCCCAGGAAATAACTGGTTTTTCCCCTTGATGTGCCCCTCCTGTCTGTGGTTGATGAGGGAAACCAGTAAGAATCCAGGCTCTCTTCTGCTCTGCTGGGACAGTCCTGGCTGCTGTTGGAATGCTTGATCGGAGTTCTGAGCTATTGGAGGGCAGTAGGTGAAAAGGCAGTGGTGCACACAGTCTGCTAATCTGAAGGTTGTTTTTTAATTGTGCTAATTCATGGGGAGGTTCTGGGTTTATCAGCGATGTGTTCCTGTATCTCACATGTCCTTTAGCAGGTCACTAGAAATGTATGTGACCTGTAACATGTTTGTTTTGTAGCTCTGCTTAGGTGATTTTCATGATTCTGCCCATTTCCCCACTGCAGACTTTGAGATTCTCCCTGTTCTGCTTTCTGGTGATTAATGCGAGTGTTTGAGGATGTTTCTTTTTCCCTGAGCCTCAGTCCCTGTGACAGCTCACCTTCCAGGGCTGGCTTTGTTAAACAGCCTGTAAACAGCATATCTGCTCATTCTTCTGCCTGGAAAAAGTCATTTGATTCTTATTTCCTGCTTGTCTTCATGCTGAATAGCCTCAGTCCTTCATTGTTGGGTTTTATTGTGTAAGTGCTTCTCTTTGGAGCGTGAGCAGCGCTGGCTTCTCTGGGTGCTCACTGCTCTCTGCAGCCCTGCCTCAATTAACGGGCTCTTCCCTGCGCTAATTAGTCCGCAAATAACTCCTTCCACGGCTTTTGTCCCAAAGTAGGAGTTGGCGAGATGTGGAATGTAATTACTGTTGTGTGTGTTTAGTCAAGGCTTCAAGTCCCCAGGAGCTCCGTTCTGTTGTGGGGCACACCTGGGGTGTCCTGCAGAGGGGCTGGGGGGGATTCCTGGAGCATCCCTGGCTCAGGAGTCCTGTTTGAGCCACAGCATGGGCCCTGTGTCACATCTCCGGGTTATTGCACTTGGGTAATACCTTTCATTCTGGAGACCATAAAGGGTCAGGGTACAAGCAGGCAACAAGTGAGACTGGGGAGATTCCAGGTTAATTCATGACAAGAATTTAGATGTTGGTACCGCAATATTTGCCAGACACATAAAAAAGTGGCCAAACTCATTGCATGACCTTGAGCAGGTAACTCCTTGCAGCTGTGTTCTTGTGCTTACAGGAGAGGTGTGAGGGTGCTTTGTTATCAGGAGCTTTATAGCTGTTGGGCAGTAAGAAAGTGCCAATTTGCTGTGTCTGTTTACTCTGCTAATCTCAGAATGTGTTTAACTTAGTTAAACACCATGTTTCCTTTTCTCGGTGATTGTAAAACGGGTAGTTAATGAATAAAAATATATTTATAAATATATGCATATAATGGTGTATTCACACCAAAGCATCACTGAGCTCTGTTCCATGAGCAGATCACCACGTTCTCACCGTACCTTTGAGTTTAAGGCATTTGCTCTTCTTTTACTTAAATCCTAATTCTGATGGCAACCGTGTGTTGTATCTTTGCATTTGTTATTTTGTGTCCCAGTGTATCTATTTGGTATTACTTGTCCGTAGCAAGGTACTTTAGGGTTTTTCCATACCAGCAGCTGTAGAGAATTTCTAATTCCTTGGTGTTGAGCGGAAATTATTCTTATTGTTTTTTAAATGCCTCTTCTGTTAGATGCCAAATTTGAGCTATATTAATTTTTCTTTTCAAGAGTTTTAGAACAAATTTCTGGTTTGCTGTTTTCCGTGGTTTTCAAACTCTTTTATGTCTTGTGGTGGATCCAGTTTGCCTTTGAGATAAGCTTTGTAGGGATAATCTTGCCCTTGGTTTAGGTATTTGTGCATTCAGCGGAGCAGAAGGATGAGGCAGGACAGCTCTGGGCGTTGCTGGCACTGAGTCCTGCCCGTGGTGTCCCTCCTGTTCCTGAGGGGCTCCTGCAGAGCCATCCCCAGTCAACACTGGAGATGCCCCTGAGGAGCCTCCAGAACTGCAGGGCTTGGGATTTCACTTTCAGGTGCTCAAAGGTGAAATTCTGAATGTTGAATGAGCCTTCCAGGATGAAAGGAGGTGGAGTCACCCCGCTGGAGGCTGAGGAAAAGCCAGGGGGATATTTCCTATGTACATGTTTGGTTTTAATAAAAATACGTTCTGTAGAATCCAGTTCAGTAGGAACATAATTTGCACCTCATTTAAATAAGGTTTTTCAATCAGTCTGTGGTCCAGTGGGTGTATGAAGAATCAAATCTGTGTTCTCTCTTCCCTGGGGAGAGGAAGGGCGGGCTCTGGGGAGGAAAATGAGGCAGAAGAGATTAATACTTGCAGTGCAGGAAACACTGATCCCTCTGTGATCTAAAGTTTCTGTTTGAAGTCCAACCAGGTCTATTCTCTGTGTGCCTGGATGTGTGTTTGAGCTGCTGTGGCCTTTCTGTCTGGGCTGTGATTAGAGAAGTGGTTGTGGCTGTAGTGGGCTGGTGTCACAAGTAAAACCAAAATAGTCCTTAAAGTCTAAAATAAAACTCAAACAATTTTCAGGGAGCATGGCTGGGGCAGGAGGGTTTCCTTCTCTTGTGAGTGTACTTAGCCGCGTGCATGAGTTTGCCTCATTTCTTGAATGTGACTTATTTTTTTCCCCTCTAGTTGTTTGTTTTTTTGGTTTTTTTGAGGTTCATTGCATTCATTTTCTACATGATGTTGATACAGAAAGACACCAGACTTAAAAGGTACCTGAAAAGTACCTCTTGGCAGCAGCAAAGCCCTTGTCTTCAGTGCTCGGGCAAATGCCTCAAAAAATACTTGCAGTTTTGAGAGGAGTGGATTTTTGTGTGGGCAGAACCTATTTGAGCAGCATCCTTAAGCATCCCTGGGAGATTGCTGCCTGCTTAGTTCCTTGATGTTCCCAGTTCTCAGGTCATCAGTTCCTGCTGCAGAAACAGGGCTTCAGGGGCCAGCCATCCATGGCAGGCTCTGGCTCCTGCAGCTGCGGGGAGATGTTTCTGCAGTTTCAGAAGGCTGCAGATGTTAAGTGTTTGTCAGGAGGAGCTGGAGCGTGCCACGTGCCTGATGTGCCTGCTCTGGTGACTTGATTAGCTCTGGATTTGGGCTGCAGATAAATTGGCTGTCAGCGAGGGCTGCCGGTGTTGTCTCTATAGCACAGCACAATTTTTAGGTGTTTTGGTTTGTTTTTTAAGCCACTGGTATCAAAACAAACCTTGAGTGCTCTGGGGACCGAGCGCTGCCTGAGTTGGGAGCTCTCACATTAGTGAGAAACTGAGATGAAGGGAGGGAGCACTGGAGTCTGGCATTTGGGGGTACCCTGGGTAGGGAAATGCATCAGATCCTTTCAGAGGAGGGAGCTGCTCAGGGCTGGCAGAGTGCAGCATCTCCGGGGCTTGCACATGTGAGAGTCCTGAGCCCCAGCTATGTCCCAGGTCCCTGCAGGAGCTGGGAATCCACAGAATTGCATTTGGCTGCTGCCATCAGTGGAATGGGTTCCTGAGAGGACAGAGCCTTTGTGTAGTCTGGCTTTTTGATGATCCCGAGCTTGAGGAAAGCCACGTTTCTCTGTAGTGGTAACTCGTTCAGCTGTGTCTAAAATCTGATTCTCCCTTGTAGGAGGCAAAAATGTTTGCTATGCCTTTGGTTCTCAGTGAAGTGTCAGAGCTGAAACACGTTTAAAGGAATCTGTGTTAGATCACAAGGTTTAATTTTGCTTGCTTGTGCACTTTTTTTCTCCAGCAGGGGATTTCTTGCTATTTTCTTGGTGTGAAAAAGAGCCCTTAGAGTGCCTTTCACCACGGCACAGCCCCATCCAAAAGGAAAATGGGAAAAAAAAAAGTGGGAAAAGGAAGGGTTTGGGGAATGTGCTTCTGAAAAAGAATGTGACAGCTCACCTACACATCACTTCATTCTGTGTGTGTCAGGAGAGTTCATCAGAGATGTATTTGCTCATCTGTGTTAAAGAGAATTCCTTCTGTGACAGAGCAACTGTAAAGCTCAGAGTTACGCGGCTGGAGTCTGAGGTGAGAACGTGATTCAGGTTTGGGCCACGGGTGGGTGCCAGTTGAGTTCAGTGTTTGTGGCAGTTGGACTGTGGGTGAGATGCTGGGTTTCGTTATTCCCGGAGCAGGGAGGAGCTGGGCACTGGCTGGCCCTGCAGTGGCAGTGCTGGCCTGCCGGGGCTGCCTGTGGCTTGCCACACGTTTGAGGCAGGGACTGTGCTCAGAGGAAGCAGAAAAAGCTTTCAGGAGGCTCCAGGCAGTTGGAAACATTTCTGCCTGGGTTTAGGAGAAGGGGAAAGAGCTGTGCGGATGATTATTAGGGGAGCTTGGGAGTGCAAACTGTATTTATTGGAAAGAAGCCAGCTCTTAAACAGAACTGTAAAGACCCGTGCTCTGATCAGCTTTTGAATGTGGAAAGAGCTCCCCGGTCTGAATTACAGGGCTCTGGTTAAATGATTACATGAGGTATGTTTAAAAATAGCAAATGTCTTTTATGTCCAGTCAAATAAGGTTCTTGGCAGTCAAATGAAATCTATGTTGACTTCCATCTGACAGCCAAGTGACTCAAATTCTATGTTTCCTAAAGGAAAATGGCTTTTTTATTTTTAGTTTCCGATTAATTCCATTGTAGCCTGGAACAATAAATAATCTTGTACTGGATTTTCTTTATAAAAGTAGGATCCATAACTCTGCAAGCAAGCTTTAGTTCAGCTGTTTGAAACGGGGGGGTTTAAATGCTGTGCTAAGGCAAGTTAGAATTTGTGAGGGCTCTTTTTTCAGTGGGAAATGGTCTGTTGAATGCTTCTCTAGCATGTTCCTGTGCACTTCAGCTTGCCAGATTAACGGAGCCATTAGTAATAGCCACTCCTGCTCCTTCAGCCTGAAAGAGTTGGTAAGCATGGAGCTATATGTAGTTTGTATTTTTAATTAAACTTGTACTGGGATTATCTTGTATTACCAGCTACCTTCTAGAAGATTATGTTCATAAAAGGTTCATGAGTTGTTAAGTGGAAGAGATTAAAGTGATTGTTGGCGTGTTAGTAGAATTATTTGTTGCCTACGCAGCATTTGTTCATAGCTTTAATTTGCCAGTAATGGAAGACAAGTAAAATGCAAGCATCTGACTTTTAAAATCTACACTAGCTGACAAAACCAGGCCGTATTTCAGAGTGATTGCCTTTTGTATTATTATTCTTTTAATGTGATGTTTGCTTGCTCAGAAATATCGAGTGGAAGAATATTGTTTTCAGTGTTTTCGGCGCTCTTACATTCTGGTGATGCTCTTAATGATGTGACCAGAAATGTATTTTATTAAAAAATGGAAAACCACTTAAAGCGTGGAGGGGATAAAGGAGCACAAAGAACTGATGAGCAGATGCTGGAGGAGATGGTTTCTATTATAGTGGACTTGTAAATCCTCGCTGTGTTGGTCATTTAATCAATACAGGAGAGGTGTTGGAGGGATCCTGTGCTTAGGGAGATAATGTCTTTAAATGCAGTGCTTAGGATGATTTTATGCATCCAGCCCTGTTTAGAATGAGCTGTGCAATAGGTCGGGCAGCATGAAGAATACAGCGGGTGTCTGTGCTGTTATCAACCCCATTAGCGAGTTGTGGCTGCTGAAAGGGTCCCTTTGTGGGGCTGGGGTCCCTGCGGAGCAGGGGGTGCCTGGCCCCCCTGGGCCGTGAACGGTGCCTGTGTGCTGCGGCCACAATGCCGGCACAGTGGGAGCAAACATCTGCTGCCTTTAATAATGGATGCCAGGCAGCCTGGGCAGCGCCGGGCTGCGCTCGGTGTGTCTTACACCCAGCGAGTTAAAGCAAACAGGGCAAACTTGCATTGTGTCATTCTGCTGGGGAGACGGGAGCTCTTGCTGAGGGATGGTCTGTGGGATCAATTTCTGTGTGCAGGTAGAGTAAACCCGGTTTCCAGTGCCTCCAGTGGTGCTGCAGGAATGTGGTGCGTGTTCTGCTCTGCATGTGGTGTAAAAAAGAGATTTTCCCTTTCCTTTTTACAAGCAGCTGCCTTGCAGTTGTTTGGGTCTGTGCGGCTGGTGCCCCTTGGCAGGGCTGTGCCAGAGCTGCAGCCCTGGCTCTGCCCAGCCTGGTACCCAGCTCCCCAGCGTGGGGATGCTCGAGATGATTAAGGATTCTGATGGTAATTGCTCTTTGGTTGCCAGAAATGTGTTCTGCTAACAATATGTCCAGTTTCACTGCCTGTGCCTGGGGTGAGGCTGCTCTGTGCTGGCACTGCCAACGTGTGCCTGCCTGGTGTCAGGGGCTGTGTCCGGGGTCTGGGTTTAACTGGAAAGTCACTCAGCACTGACCATCCCCAGGCTGCCCTTTGGAGCTGGGAAAACACAACTCCGGTCTGGGGCAACCTGCAAACCCAGATTTTCGTGGCCAGGCTGGTGAGAAGTGCATGGCTGTGTTTTCAAACCCAGCTCCTTGGACTCTCAGTGCTCCTCCAGCCAGGCAGGATATTCGGGGAGCATCCAGTGTACAGGCCAGTCACCACATGGTGGCAATTTTCCCAGGAAAGCAATCTGTGCGGATAGAAAGCCTGAACTTCCCGTGCTCAAACATGAAGAATGCAAGTGTGCTTTAAGTTAGGATGTGAACTACATTGATGGCTCTGTTCTGCAGATGTGGTGAGTTTGAGAAGGTCCACAGATCGCAGGAGGCTATAGAGAAATTACCGTGAGCTCTGCCCTTGAATTTAGTATTTCGTGCATGTCTAGCTGGTAAAATGCTAAATGCAATTTTTTCAATTATAAAGGCTTAGCAAGGCTTAGAGATGATTTTCTGAGATTCTAAAATATGTACTATTTAATACATAATGCAAAAGGAAAAGCTGGTTTCTTAATGTAAGAACATGAAAATGGAACCAGCTGCAACGTTATGCCACTCTGATGCAGCTTTGATGCTCCACTTTTAGCAGTGGATTAAATATTGATACCTCTTTCTGCCCCCTCACCTCCCAGCACACTTAAAGCTTTTGCAGTTGTTTTTAAGTGTTTAGAGAAGAGCTGGTCAAGTTTCTGTAGTTTTTCCCACTAGATTTTTGTGAAGTATTAAGAGTTTGTGTTTGTAGTTTAGGGGGAGGAACGTATGAGCAATTCTGTTCCATAAATACAGGGGTCTGTTGGTGAGCAGGAGAGCTGCAGGACTTTGTGAGCTCCACATTCGTGTGGGTGAGGAGGAGCATGATGTCCCTTGGCTGCAGCAAGATCAGACCCCAGATCAAGTAAACAGTATATGAAATTAAACTATAAAATGGAAAATAAATGTGTGATTATATCCCAAATGAAAGACAGATGTGAGGAACCCAGGGATTACAGGGCTGGTATGAAAACCATGCAAGAATCTGATGCTTGTTTGAACTGTATATTAGCTCTCAATGTGAGTTATATCCCCCTGAAACTGCTCAGGATGCTGGGGAAAAGTTCCTGTACAGCCAGGGATTAGGAACATGGGGAGGTTAAGAGGAGATTTGTAAGGCTGTTGGAATATTCTGCTGGCAGTGGAAAGTCTGAGTTAGCTGGACAAGGAGCTGCCTGGCAGGGTTACATCAGGGACAGCTCTCACCGTGTCACTGGTGCCTCTGAGGCTGAGCAGCTCCCTGTGGCCTTGGGCTGGGCTTAGTCCATCCCCAAACATCCCAGCATCCATAAGCTAACTTGTATTTCTGACACAGATTCACTGAAGGAGCTTTTCCTGCTACCAGAGAAGCTGGAGTTTCCCCACAGTTAATAGAATCATCTCAGTGAGCTGAAGGTGGCTGCAGCATTAAAACTGGAGCTGGATCAGGATCACTGAAAATGTTTCTAGGTCCTACTGTAAGCTCTGTAAAATACTTGGTGTGCTAAATTCTGATGTCTTTATTTAGTCCTTACTCTGGTGGAAATGAAGTCAGTGGCAGATGTTGCAGGACTGGTCCATACTGACCCAAATATCAGCAAGCTAAATTTATTCTTTTTATCAATTTCTGTACATTTGCATTGCCTTGCTTTTTGCTATGCTGGAAATGGAAATTGTGCCTGACTTCCCTTGCAGGATCACATCATTGACATTCCAGGGAGGGAACACAGTCGATATTCCCTGGTCCTAATAAAACGTGGCAGCTTTGCAGTGACAGCCCAGGATCAGCCTGCAGACTCTCACATTTACAGCACTGCTAGAAATTCTGACCTTGTTTTTCTGGAGAGCCACGGGCCCTGCTGTGATGCTGATTCCTGTAGGACAGGTGGTTCCTCTCCCCCTGGCTCCAGACTCCTGGATGTTCCTGCTGGAGCAGTGGGGAGCGCTCAGGGCAGGAGTTTGGGTGTTCCCCACAGTCTGGCTGCTTCTTTGCATTCACTCTGCTGTGTGCTGGGGAGTGTGAGGTGGATTTATCTGTGCCTCGCCTGCTGAAAGCTCTGCTGGGATGGAGAGGGGTGGTGCTGTGGGAAACCACTGCTCCAGAGCTGCTCTGGGAGACAGGCAAGGCAATAAAAGTGCAGCTCCACGGCAGAATGCTCTGTTCTGAAAAGCAGCATGAGGAGAGAACAGTCATATTCTGTGACAGCAGAATCAATAGGGCCTCTGTGGAAACAAATGAGAGTTTTATCTCTCCAGGCTATTGTTGAGGGCAGACTGAGGCAAATGTCTAATGGGTTCATGCTTTTGAAATCATTCTGTAACTGTAAGGGAGAGGAACACGCTTTTAAAAATGGAGTGAGCAATTATGAAAAGGAGGTTACTCTGCACTCCTGGAAATGGTGTTTAGTCGGGGCTGGGTGTTGGGTGTTTGAAGCAGTCACAGCTCCCAGAGTGGCTCTGTGTGGTTACCCTGGTGTGGGTGGCTTGGTGTGCCTGTGAAACCGGGATTCTGTGCTCAGGAGAACCTGTGGGGAGAGGCAGAGCCCCTGGCTCCCCAGGGCATAGCCCTGCAATTACAGCCTCAGAGAAACGGGAGGATTTGGCAGCATCCCTGTCACCCCTGGGCGCTGGCATTCATTGTCCCCCAGGATGGCTCTGAGGAGCGTGTGACTCTCAGGGCGCTGATCAGCCTGAACGTGCTGTTCTGCAGCTCTGCCATCACTGCTGACTGCAGAGGTGCCCAGAAACGTTTGGGAACAGGAGTGGGAGCAGGGATTACTCACAGGAACGCTGTGGTCCATGGCAGCAGGGAGGAATGGGCTGTTCTGAGCCTTTCCTGCTGCAGAGCAGAGGAACAAATGGTTTGAGAACACAACGCTGACATGCACAAAGTGTTACCATAAGCTGCACTGGGGTATTGGGAAGCTGTGGTGCTTCTGCCAGCTCATGAAGTTCTTGGGTGATGGGGTTTTTGATAGAAAACTGGGAATGTGGGGATGCTCCGTGTTTGTTTTGGATAAAATAACTGCATAATGGGGTGTTCTGGCCGGGCACACAGCTCACTTTAACTTGGGACGGAAGAGTGAGAAATTCCAGCTGGAATTTCTTGTTTATACAACACATGTGCTGGGGCTCTTGCTTCCTCCTTACATGTGTGTGGATATATATATATATATATATATATATATATATATATATATATATATATATATATATATATATATATAGCTGTGGTGCTGATTATGCAAACAAGGAGAGATGAGCACTCACCGGATTGCCAGGGTTGTTTGAGCTTCGGCAATTTATTCAAACTTAGTAATTTCATGTGAGATGGGAGATGTTTGCTTTGGCCGTTCGCCAAGTTTGAAACTTACTTGTTTTGTTTTTAAAACACTTGGAGTGCCAAAAGCCTTTGTTACATCCTCACTTCTGTTACTGGAGTGGGAACCAGGAAAGAAAAATGCCTTTTTTTTTTTTTAATGAAAGAATAGCCTGAGTTTCAGAAATACTAAGCTGAAGTGATTTTTTTTCTCCCCCTTTTACCTTGTCAAATTAACATGATTGCATGTTTCACTTTTTATGCTAAGGAGTTTCTGATCTTCAAAGACAATTTTCAAAAAGACATGCTGGTTCAGCCAAGGAGACTAATATTTTAGAAGGAATATTACCAGTAATAAAAAGACAGAGTTATGATAGTTTGCATTAATTTTAATAACTTTTTGTGCAGCTCTCGAGTCGAGATGTGAGAAATTAAAGGGAGGCAGTTCTTGCTTGGCCTGCAGTGCATTTGTTCCTGCATTATCTCACTCAGACATGGAAAAGGCTGCAGGGAGCCTGGGGGGGCTCCTGGGGGGTCACTTCAGGATCCCTGGGCAGCAGTGGCACCATCCTGTGTCCCCTGGTCAGCTCTGCCCTGCAGATGGGACAGCACAAAAATTCTCTTGGGTTTCAGGATTAGCAGAGGGTAAAACAGCAGTGTGCTCTGTGCTGCCTGAATTCTCAGTGTTAGTAATTAGCTGTGCAGGTCGATTCCTTTAAAACAGTGGGGTCAAAAATACCAGTTCAATATCCACACAGCGTGTGTTTTCCAAAGAGATGTAAAATCAGAAACACTTTAAATGTGGGGTGTAAGTAGAATATCTAATGAGTTCCTGTGAAATGTCAAATCTCATTTATCACGGTAACCATCAATAATGCACCAGATGTTTTGACTGCATTTGGTTTTGTATTAAATTAAACATAGGCAGGGGTGCCTGGAGTTCATCATTAATGCTGCCAAGGCCGCTGCTGTGGCAGCCACTCCGTGTTCTGGGGCTTCGGTGCTGCTGGTGGCTCTGGGTGTGATTTGTGTGCTTGGAGGTGCCTTGCTTGTAGTGAAGCTCTGGAATTGGTTGTCTTCATTCAGCTGAGCTCATACTCAAGTTAAAACTGCTTTGAACCGATTTTTTTTTTCCTTCCATCCTGTCAATCAGGTCTTACATTATTAGTTTAGTGAGTAATTACATTCAGTGTTTGCATTTTCCTCGCTGAGATGGAGGGAAGGCTCTAAATGGTAATAATTAGATATAATACCTGTGTTGTGAGGTAAGCAGGAAACTTCAGATGCCTGGGATGTTGTAGTTAATGGCACCTGTGTCTGGGATGCAGCCCCCTGGGGTTTGTGGCTGGGAGGGAGGCGCTGGGGATTGATTCTGCTGCTCAGAGCCGGCCTCAGCCCTGCCCTGCCTGCTGGGGGGACAAGGACATCTGTCCTGACTCTGAGCCACGCGTGGGAGCACAGGGTCATTAAGGTGGCAAACCTTGGAGATCCAGCATCCCCTCCCTCTGTCCTTAGAAAATCAGCTACATCACTGAACAAAGGCCTGAAAAGCGTGCTCTGAAGCCAGAATAAATACCCTGAAATTTTTATCATAATGTTGCTTTTAAAAGTCCTAAATGTCCTCTATTTAAAATGAAATTCTTTTGTATTAACCTGCTTTCATATGCTAGCTTTCACCAGACTGCAGAATTGCCTGATTTGACTTTCTAATGGAACTGTAATGAATCTTCTGGGAAATGGAGCGATTGAGTGCATACACTGTGCAACTCCATTGTGAGACACCCTGTTAGATCTGCTGGATTCCTGATTTTATTTTTTCCGAGGGGTGGGGTGTCCCTGTCAGGTATTCAAATCGAAACCAAGTGCATTCTCCAGGGGCATTGGGGAGCTCAGGCACTCCAGTGGGGAACGTTGCCTTGATTAAATCTGTTTGCAGCATCACACACACAAGTAGGCTGGCTGATGGTGGCACAGTTAGATTAAATTCAAAGGCGTGCATTTGGAGAGAAAAGAATAAAGATGAAATTTATTGGCAGATACCCATGTAGCTCCTTTGAATACCTACAGGACAGATTATTTTTAAAAATGTATCAAAGTGCACACAAAACTCTGCGTAGGGAGTGTATTTTTGTGTTAAAATGCTGCCTTATTCTGCAGCTGTACTTGCACAGTGTCTGCCTTGTGAACAAAACGAGCCTTTGAAGAATATTGCATATATGATATGTGAAAGGGAGGGGAGAACCCGAGTATCCAGTGCTCAGCTTGGCACCCAACAGCCATTCCTTTCATACTTTGATTTCAGGGCCAAAATGCCCATTTTTTGCACTCTTTGCAGACTGCTCCAGGGAAGGCCATACCCAATTCTCTCGTGTCTTGCCTGTCTTGATACCTTTTAAAGTGGTATATGTAGTCCTGGGGTTTTTAGTTCCCGTGTCTTTGGGCTTTCAGTTTCTTTTTGCCATTTCCCCGTAGATTTTTGACGTTTACAAAATGCTGGGAGTACCATTCAGCTTAGATCTGGTGCTTCAAAAGGCCGTGCTTGAGACAAAAAGTGTCCAGCCCACCTGGGGCTTGTTGGCTGTTTCAGGTGTGTGGAAATCCCATTTCCAGAGCAGCGCTGGGTGGAATCTCCTGCACATCTCTGTGGTGGCTTTGGGGATGGGGTCAGGATGCAGCCTCCAGCAGGGAGGACAGGAAACATTGGCAGCTGGAACTTAAGGCAGCAAAATAATAGAAGAAAATTATCTGTAAGCGCCAACTTCCAGCTCGGTGGCTGATACAGCTTCTCCTGGGAGGTCAGTGCTGCTTAAAGGGGGATTTCCCCACTGCATATTCACCTGATAAGGGCTGATCTGTTCCTTCAGAGCAGCTCTGTGCAGTGCCCTTTTCCTGAAAGTAATGGAAATTGCCGTGAATAAAACTAGACACAGTTTATATATCTGTGGGGAAAAAAATCAATATTTTCTTTGGGATCTGATGTTGAGTCCACTTAAATCTGTTTAACTTCAAAATGCAGGTAGTATATTGTAAGATGAAGACAGATAAGTACAAAGCAGGTTCTCAAGCCTTGGAGAATGTTAAAAATTCTATATTTTTCCTGCAGATAACCTTTTTCTTCTGTCAGCTGAGTTGGGCAATTGAAATAAAGGCTGGAGTTGCACAGAGAAGATGTTCTGTGGGCTTATCTCCAAATTGTGTCAGCGTTTTCTGCTCCCCCCCTCTCCCCTGCCTGCTTTCCTTCCCTATCAAATGTAATTCCTTAAATCCGTTGTAGTACGTGGATTCACGTGTGTGTGAGGGGAGTGGTGGGCACGCCAGCCTTTGGTCAGGGGACAGGATTGGGGACAGGTCTGGGGGCACAGCAGGGGCAGGGGCTGCCACCCCCACGTCCCAGCCCACTCCCATGCCCGGGTGGCCAGCGTCCCTGGCGTGTGGCTGCCGCTCCCTGCCAGCTGTTGCCATTTTGCATTCTGTTTTTGTAATCAGCCTCTCTAAAATGGCTTTATTGTTGGCTGATCAGGTGTATCCTGCCATAAATAAAACATTGGCAGTAATTGGCTGTGACAGCTCCGCCGCCGCCGCCCCGAGCCCCGGCCCCTCTCCCCGGGGTAATTGGCTTTGACGGGTTCTGGTAGCTGCAATAATACTGATCCATGAGCCTGTGTGAGCTGCATAATGCCTCGAGGATTTTGTACCCATCAATATGTCCTCAGCTTGAATCATTTTTTTCATACTTTTTCCGTGGCAGTTTATTAAAAGGAATGCTTGCTGCATTTACTGTGTGTTTGGTATCTACACAGCCTCAGCTGTCATGGCAGATGAAAACACCATCCTGCAATTCCAAACGCTCCTGTGTGCCTGCTGCTGATACAAAGGAAACCCCCCTGCCATTGCCCAGAGACACTGCAGCTCGAGTCTCTCCTTTCTGTAGGTACATTGATGGTTTGGAATGATCCCTGATAATAAAACACGATAATCTGTTGGCAAGAGCGCAACTGCTTTTGTTTGCAAAACTTAATAAGCTGTGAGACAAACACAGAAATATGCAAAGGCAGAGCTCTACGTGCTAAGTGAGGCCTGACAGTTTCGGTTCTAACCACAGCTGAAGGCGTGCTGACTTGTTTGCTACCTTGGGTAATAACTCAGATTTCTTTTGTGGTGTCTGACGGAAAAAAAAAAATCAAAATCTTGTATTTGCTGCTATTGGATCACACTTGATCTTATTAGGGCAATCTGAGAAATGTAAATGGCAGCAAATCCAACTCGGCTGGATCCTAATCAGCTGCAGCACCAAAGGTATTGGGTTCTTAACCAGAATTGGCACACAGAGCTGAAATTCATTAAAAGTAGTTCTTAAAGTGGGATTAGTTTTTCTCGGTTACAATTACTGCTGGCTCATCACGGAGAGCAGAATTTCAGTGGGTGAAGTGTGCCCAGAGTAATTCAGTGTCTCAACAGGAGTCGTGACTCTTTGGGAGGAAGTTTGTATAAATATCCCTGCAAACTTTGCTCCCTGACAGGCTTAGGGCTCTCTGTTTAGGGAGTGATTTCTAAAGGGTTCCAGGAGTGGTTCAGGAGCCACCCCAGAGCCGAGCGTGTCTGCAGTGGCTGGGAGGAAGGTAGTACTGCTCCTGGGGAAAGCATTTCTGCTCCTGAAGAAGATTTTTATTTTCTTTCTTTCAAGTGTGCTGATTCTGACATGGGTTATGGGTTTGCATTCGTGCAGCACCACAGTGCTGATGACTCTGGTGGGAAATGGCAGATAACTCCTAGTGGGATAATCTGCATCTTTATTTTTAGAAACAAAGCCCTTCCCAGAGAAACAAGCCCTCTGCTTTCGTTATGTCATTGTGGGGACGTCTGGCAAAGTTTTAGCTCCTTGTTTCATGGACTCAGCTGTGTCTTGGTGCTGGAAATAAAAGTTGTCTGTTTAATTATGTGCTACAGAGAGGAGGTGGGTGATCAATACCTGTTAATTTGGGTTCCAGCTTTCCGTGACAACAAAAAATGTTTCCCACGCAGCTCATACTTTGTTTTTATAATTGTTTGTGTCATGAACCTTCAGGCAAAACCCTGGAGCAAAGTATTCCTCACTCTGTGTTCCTTCCACTGGTGTTTTGGAGGAAAAGGTACTGAAATGTCAATTCTTTCCACCAGATGAGCTCACAGTGCAAATAAAATTTCAGAATGGGATTTCCTTTCTTTTTGGTAGATTATCTCCTCTGAAAATTACAGTAATCACTTGGGTACAAGCTTTTCAGAGACAGAAAAGAAACAGTTTCAGGAGCTCACTTCTGCATTCAGAAGTACCTAGAAACCAGAATGTGGCAGGGTAGAGTTTGAATCCCTTTTCAGCTGAGTGCACTGGTTCTGTCCCTCTGGCCACTGCAGATCATCCGAGTTTGAGAGCATAAGGATATTTCCAACCACTCAGCCTCTTCTGTAGTCTGGCATTTTTATCCACCCCATCCCAGGAACCAAAACCAGGGAAGATCAGTTTGTCAAATATACCCTGCAAAGTCTTAGGAATTAAAAATAGCAAAATGCAATTACAGGCTAATTGATGAATGTAATTAGATGTAGATTTGACCAAAACTAGGTTCTGCAGCATTAGCAATTTAATTACAAAATGCCTTGTGATTGTAAAACTAGCGAGAAATACTTTGCTGGTAGCTGTAGCTGCTCTTTCACATCCTGTTTTTCACAAAATCAGCTTTAGGAGCCATCGTATGAGCAAGTGAAATCTTTGAATTTGCATCAGAGTGAATCTTGCTCTGGAAACTTAAGCACAGAAATTGCTTACACAATTTAAACTTGAGGAAGGTGTGGCTTTGGGCTCCTCCTCCCACCAGGGCAGCAGTGTGAGTCCCAGGACTCCGTTCAGCAGCTGACCCTGCCCAGGTAATTTTTTAAAAGCTGTTTCTAAGCTCATCTTTATTGGCTTAACTAAACCCCTTGGCCTGGAACTTGGATTTCAGCACTGGTGTGGCTGGAAGACCTTGGTACATGGGAGGAGGAGGATGATGATGGTGCGTGGTGGGTGCAGAGCAGTCCCTGCCCTGTGCTGGGTGGGGGTTTGATTGGTTTTATTGATTACCAGTATTTTGGAAAGGCCTCGTGAAGGCCCTGTTGGCTCTCAGTGAGGTTTCAGAGGCTGCCAAAGGTGGATTTTTGGAGCAGCGTGTGCTTGGTGTGCTGTGCTGCTGCCCTGGCCAGGGACAGCAGGGCCCAGGAGGGGACAGGACAGCGGTGGGAGCTGGGACAGGACACCGAGGGGAGACGCTGCTCTGGCGTTGTTGTGGAATAGTGTCAGCGAAGGGCACGGTCCTGCTGAGCCCTGGGAAAGCCCCGCAATCTCGTTAGCAGCCGCTGTGCACCCCAAAGAGGATTACACTGGTGCACAGGGCATCTCACTGCTCTCCAAAGGAGAGTGATTTGTTTGTCAGGTGTGGGAGTGACAAAACACAAAACTTGAGGTAACTTGTTCTCTTAATAAAATGTACATTTCATGTAGCACTTGAGATGTGCTCTTCTAAATAACCTCATAATGATCTACAAGCTTGCCTTGCCTTAAGAAGATTAAGGAATTAATGTCAAATTACAGGCACAACTGCAAATAGTACTTCCTGTGTTCAGTGTGCAGGAGGGGTAGACACTTGATAAACACGAAAGATATTTTTAAATTATTTGTTTTCTTAGAGGAAGAATCACAGGTGTTAGGATAATTTATTGTTGTGAGGGGAGGAGATGCCCTGGCCAGTGATGCTGTTGTGTTCTGAGAGCTGTGGCTGAGGATGGACCCAGGCAGAGCTGCTCTGCATCAGCCAGCTCCTGTGTCAGCCCAGCTCTGCATCAGCCCAGCTCCTGTGTCAGCCCAGCTCCTGTGTCAGCACGGGCTGTGGGATCACAGCCCCACAGGCAGTGCTCCTGTGTGCAGGGTGAGTTTTGGGTGAGACAATGACAAAATGCCTAAGAAGATTGTCCGTGTTACATAATGCTAATGGAATTATGGTTGGATAAACACATTAATATAAGGGAGGGAGAAGATGCCCAGGCTTTAGCTGTGGGAGGCATAAATGTTGCTGCTGAAAGCCATGGCATAATTTCTGGAAATGGTTTTAAGTTCAGTGTAGCTGGTTAAAAATAACATGTAATAAGTTTTCCTTTTCCGAGCTGTAAATGGCTTACCTTAATCTTTCTATTTTGGTCAAGTGAAAGGGAAATGAGGTCTGAAGAATTGCTCTTTAGCAAAAGATGTGAGAGCCACCAAGATTACTGCTCTGTCAGTGGAATTGCAGGTAATTTTTGTTAGGTGCTCAGCAGTTTGCTCACGTTCAGGATCAGAGCAGGGGGTTACAGAGAGAATGGGTTCTGCTAAAACAGGGGCTGCACATTGATCCTTTTTGGGAAGAGTCTGTACTGAGCTTTGGAGCTGTCAGAGGCTCTGGGTTTGCCTTTCGATAGATGAGGTTTTAGCTACTGTGCTTAATTCCTGGTTGATGTTCTGAGGTAAAGAAACTTGTGAGAAGGCTTCGGTTAAAACCTCGCATTGCTTCTTGCACTGGGAGTTGTAGAACTGCAGGTTCTGTGAGCAGGAGGGCTGGGAGATCCCTTGGCTGGCTGTGACACCTAATTTGGCCTTAAAAGCTGTGATTCTCTTGCAGCAAGTATCTCTGAGGAAGGCAGTCTGTGATGGAAGTGTGCTCTCTCCTTTTTGTACATCAGTCTTTCCGCCTGTTTGTGTTGCCAAGAATTTTTCTGACCTTTTCCAAATCCTTATTTTCCTGGCAGTGACTTTGTGTTGAAGAGACAAATTATTTTCTTCTGCCTCTTTGGCTTTATGCTGAACTTGCTTAAATATTAAATAATTTTCTTTCAACTCCTCATTTTCCCTGTGATTTGCTTTAAAGGAATGGCTGTTTGGAGGTAGCCCTGAGCTCTCACAGCCCTGTGTCCAGAGGAGATCCTCAGGAGAGGTCTCCGAGTCCCCTCAGATGAAGGATGAGCGTCCTCACCGTTCTCCTCATCAGATTGGAAGGATAATTGTAGATTTTCTGAAGCACAGGACAGGTTCAGGTCGGAGGGGTGAGCTGACCTTGTGTGTTCTGTGCCTTCTTGTGGCCCTGGCACTGAGTGAGGATGAGGGTGGTGGGATGAAGGAACAACATTGCCCCTTGTTTCAGGATTGCCTGCACAGCTCCCTGGGAACTGCTGGGGTTGTGTAACTTGTTCTGTGTCCTCAGGCAGCTCTTGGAATCTGCCTGATTTGGGCGATAAAACCAAAAAGACATTATTGCATTCTGCACTCTGGTTTTTCTGTGGTCCTCCTCCTCCTAAGGGCTGGGATTTGGAAGAAATTAATCCCTGAGAATTGAATTGATTAATAGTTCCTGATTAGAGGCTCTCTGCACAGCTCCTCCTGTCACTGTTCTCTTTTAGATGTACCTGCTTGAAGCAGAAAGTTTACAGTCAGTGAGTGAACTTAATGAGACGTTTGCAGTTACCCTCATTTGAGGTTGAAATGGGTCTTTTGGTCATAGTTTGATAACTAAGTGGATGTTAATTAACTGAAATCCTCTGCCTTAAAATCTTTCACTTACAAATAATAATGGAAAAGTCCAGTTCAAGGATGGCTCCTGCAATCCATACTCTGCCTGATGTAAAAAATCTGGGAAACAGAAAAGTTTCTTTATTCACCTCAGTGAAAGGTGCACGCGAAGTCCTGGAGAACAGAGCTGAGTCTTTATTCAGGGTGAGGTGGTTAATTCTCCTCCAGCTGAGAAACAGTGCCTTATTTTTAATAGCTTTGTACTTTGATCAGAGGTGGTGTCTAATTTTGTTATCAGCACACGGATGGGACTTCAGGGAGAGCAGCGATGAATGTACCCTGGGTGTAAATTTAGCAAATACATTTATTCCCTGAAGCCTGCGGAGTGCTGCTGGGTTTCCCCATGTGCAGGGGTCAAATATTGCTGATTTCAGAGCTCTGCAGGGAGCAGGGCCGGGCTGGGTGCGAGGGGACCCTGATGGTGTCAGGGATGAGGAGTTGGCTCTAGAGGGTGCTCTGAACCAAGGCAGCGTCTCCTTCCCCTCTGGAACAGCCACTGGTGACGTTTTGCTGAAGAAAAACAATAAAAATGGCTCTGCCTGCCTCCTGCCCTCCTCCCCGAGCACATGGGCTCGCTCTTTATTGGAAACCTGAATATTAGTTTGGCCTGGAGAGTTTTTCTGCAAGATGCTGCTTAATTATTTAGCTCTGGGGGGATTCCTGCACTGTGAGCTCTAACATCCTTCATGTGTTCTCATGCTGATTTAAATAATTTGGATGTTTAAGTATCTTTGGAGGTCTTTAGAGAGCATAAATAAAAGGATGAATGGTTCAGACTTGATGGCATTTTCTCCCTTTCTTGGACAGGAGGTGAATCACTGCATTTTTGCCTCAATATATTAATAGAGAAAGAAGCAGTGTCTTGACCTGCTGTGATTTTTAATATCCCTTTCTAGCAGCCAGTAATAACTGGTAGTAAAACATGTAATAACAGACAAATTCCACAGTGAGGTTTCACACAGGGTTTTTTTGCTGTTGGCTGTAAGTGTCTGTGTGACACTTTCATCTCTCCCTTTCATTTTCCAGTCCTGTGACCCTGCCCCAGACGTCCTTGGGTGGGAATTTCCTGGGCACTGTAGAGCCTCCAGGTGCTGCTGGTTCAGGGCTGCCTCCAGCACAGGCTGACTCCCAGGTCTCTAATTCAGCTCGAGTTTTAATTGATTTTTCCTCCAAGCATGGCAATTGTTTCCTTGATGCCAAGAAAAAGTTTAAAGGCTGGAGTTTTTGGCCAGGGAATGTTTACATCTGCAAGTGTCACGTCTGTTCAGATCTCTTGTCTCTGTGCTGGTTTTTGGCAGGGCTGTTGCTGTTCTTTTCTGGCTTACAAAAAGCCTTGAGTGCCAGCAGTGGCCATTGTGGCACATTAAAAACTGGGGACTGCGGTTGTTTGGGCGCCCCTTTTCTGTTCCACTGATGGCTCTTTGTGTAACTGTTTCCCCCTGAATATGCAGTTGGGTAATAGAAATCTCGTAATTTTTACCTCTGACTTGAGTGGTTATGAGGACAGTAATTGTTTCAGCCTGATGGAGATTAAAACTTGTCTCCCATGTCAGTTATTAAATGTGGAAATAGCTGCAGGGTGTGGAATAAAATATTTGATTTACAGTGCAACCCTGTGAAAGGCTGTAACACAAGAACTGTATGGATTTGTTTGGTATAAAAGCTTCATTTGAGAGGAGAAGCAGCAGCCTCTGACCATTTCTGGTTGTGATTTCTATTTTAGTAGGTGGGAGCTGCTGTGGTGATTTGTGTGGTGGGATGATGGTAATTCTGAGCTGGAAGATGAGTTGTCTGTAATTCTGAGCCTCTCAGAGCTCCAGCTTCTTATCAGCAGAGTTAACTGGGGCTGAGCTGTCTGTAATTCATGGAGTTTTCCTGTTCCTGAGTTAAAGGTTAAAGTTATTACAAGCATGTGTGTGAGCTGTTGCTGGCATTGCACAGTGCTCTGGATGCCTGCACATTATTGCTCTGGACATATTTTTCTACTTAACGTGGGGAGCAGTTGTTTAATTGGAAAAGCTGTTACTTCTCTTGATCCTGAACACAGTAAAAATCAATGTCTTCTCTGCAGTCTGAACTAATAGGAATCAAACTCATTGAAGGATGAAAATGGTTTAATCAACAGAGAGATGTCTTAAAGGTTATTTAAAAAACAAAAGCAGCCACCAAGCCCACAAACAAACCACGGAGCCCAGGCCAGGTCTGGAACTAATGAGGAAAACGCTGCTTGCCACCTTCAGCTGGACTGACAAGGGAGGGGAGGAGAGTTTCCGTCTGCCCTGGATGGAGGGATATTCTTGGGAGCCATTTCATTTCAAAGGCTTTTCTTTTAAACACCACTTGTCTGTATCTTCAGCCTTTGTAGGAACTGACAAAAATGAGGTCTAATGATGGGTTTCTTTGTAGTGGGAGCCATGAAAGGGACTTTGTCTTTTCATTGCAAGAACTGAATCTAAGGCCATTGTCAGCCTTGTTCTTGACCTCATTTGTCCAGCGAGCTCTGCTTATTTCAGATACATTTCAAATCCAGTTTCTGGCTGGCTCCTGGTACCCCAGAGGGGAGATTTCCTTGGGAAGGGAGTGGAGAGGAGTGACAGCTGCGTGTTTACTGCATGTGAACCTACACAGATGTGTGCAGAGAAGTGATTTCAGAGTTTCCTCCTGGAACTTGATGGCTGAAGGTGATAAAGAATGAAATGGACAACCTGGCGTGTGTTCTGAGACTGCTCAATGCTGATTCTGTGAAACTGGAACAAAGTGTAACCTTTAAATGGTGTTTTTACCTCTTGATGTGCCACACCAGCGTGTTCAGATCCTGAAAAGCAAAGCAGCAGATCTCATTTCAGGAGGAAGTTGCCTGCCAAGCTTTACTACCAGTCTTAGGAATGGATTGTTAACGAGCTCGTGATGTGACATGTATGCTTCTTTCTGATAAAACATTAGCATGGAAATCGAGCAGTTCCTGTCATTCACCTCTCCAAACCCTGACAGAGAGCTCAGGGAGGGAGAACGGGAAGGTGCTGCGGTTTGTTCTGGGAATCACAAGTTGGGATCTGCCTGAGCCTCCCCCTTTTCTGGGTTCCTGAGCCCCTCTGTGCCCCTTCCTGGGTTGCTGATGGTCCCTCTGGGTTCTGTGCCCTTTCCATGCTGCCGCAGTTGTTCCCTGGTCCATGGCTCTGTCCATGGGGGCACTGGCAGCTGGGCACAGTCAGGGTTTGCTGGGGTGTCCCTGAGCTTTGTGGAATTCTGTGCGTTGTGGATTTAGGTGCTTTATGGATTTAGGTCCTTTGTGGATTTCTGTGCTTTGTGGGCTCTCCCCCAGTGCTCTCAGTGGGGCTACTGGCAGCTCTGAAGTTGCATTTCCAGTTGCATTTCCAGTTGCATTTCCAGTTGCATTTCCGCAGGCCGGGCTCAGCTCGGGCCCCTCTTGTTCACGGGGTTTGCAGTGGCTGCTGCCTCTGGAGCTGTTTGTTGTTAGGTGGGGAATTCTCACATCCTCTGCAAGCCCTGCTCCAGGAGGGTTTGTTTTTCCTGTGGGGTGCATGCAGGACTTCCTTAATGAGTGTTTGATTTCTGAACTGACCCTGTGTGTGTTTCTGGGCTGGGTCTGCAGCCTGCAGGAGGGGATTTCATCCCACATGTGATGCTGGACATGGCTTACACTGGGGAATGGCACTCTGGGATTTCACAGCTTTCTGCAAGGACTTCCGGGAAATTCCACAGAATCCTCTCACACATCCTCACTGCTAGGATGCCTTGCAATTATTTGGTTGCCTCATGCTGGTGGGGGTTATGCATCTGAAGTTTTTGCTGTTTTATCTCCATATCACAAGAAGCTAAATAGAACACCTGGGATGCCTTTTATGTTGAATTCTTTAATGGGCCGCTGAAGGAACCGTGTAAAGGAAGAACTGATGTGTTGCAGGTTTAGTCTTCCTAAAAATACTGAATTTAAACGTTCCTGTAGTAGCTGAGGTACACACAAAACCAACACAAATGGAGTTAAGACCATTGTGTGTTTTACTTGGGAATTTGAAGGAAGTTCAGAGTCAGAACACAGCCACGAGAATGGGATTCTTAAGCCTTCGGTGTGATTCTGTTGTTTTGTGTTGGATAGTGACATAAAACGTGCGTTGTGTTGACAAGCAGCTCGAGCTGATTTCTGCTGAAATATACAGCAGGATCCCTTCCTTCTGAGAGTGTTTGCTAAGTTGGTGTAAGCCCCGCTTAGCTGTTGCCACCTCCTCATCTCAGCCTGAGCATTGTGAAACTCATTCTGAAAAAGCCCCTGCTCCAGGAGGGTTTGTTTTTCCTGTGGGTTGCATGCAGGACTTCCTTAATGAGTGTTTGATTTCTGGACTGACCCTGTGTGTGTTTCTGGGCTGGGTCTGCAGCCTGCAGGAGGGGATTTCATCCCACATGTGATGCTGGACATGGCTTACACTGGGGAATGGCACTCTGGGATTTCACAGCTTTCTGCAAGGACTTCAGGGAAATTCCTCAGAATCCTCTCACACATCCTCACTGCTAGGATGCCTTGCAATTATTTGGTTGCCTCATGCTGGTGGGGGTTATGTATCTGAAGTTTTTGCTGTTTTATCTCCATATCACAAGAAGCTAAATAGAACACCTGGGATGCCTTTTATGTTGAATTCTTTAATGGGCCACTGAAGGAACCGTGTAAAGGAAGAACTGATGTGTTGCAGGTTTAGCCTTCCTAAAAATACTGAATTTAAACGTTCCTGTAGTAGCTGAGGTACACACAAAACCAACACAAATGGAGTTAAGAGCACTGTGTGTTTTACTTGGGAATTTGAAGGAAGTTCAGAGTCGGAACACAGCCACGAGAATGGGATTCTTAAGCCTTCGGTGTGATTCTGTTGTTTTGTGTTGGATAGTGACATAAAACGTGCGTTGTGTTGACAAGCAGCTCGAGCTGATTTCTGCTGAAATATACAGCAGGATCCCTTCCTTCTGAGAGTGTTTGCTAAGTTGGTGTAAGCCCCGCTTAGCTGTTGCCACCTCCTCATCTCCAGCCTGAGCAACATTGTGAAACTCATTCTGAAAAGCTTTTTTGGCTGTTAATTGGTTGATAGCAGCTATCAAAAATCTGCTGCTTCCTTTCAGTTGACTCAAAGTTCCTGTGTAGGTGGCTGCAGACTGAGTGCTGTGTGAAACACAGCCCTGCACCAGTAAATCCCTGTCTGCTGGAGAAAAAACAAATCAAAACGAGTCCAGCAAACTGCTAAAATAATAATGCTTCCTGTGGGAGTGAAGCTGGCTTGTTTGCTTACTCTTGGAAGCTGTGGAGGGGAGAGAAAAGGGATAAAATGAGAATTATTCCGTGACTGGGGGGTCCTGGGAGGTGTGGAGGAGCAATGCTGCGTTAGTGCCCTCCCCTGAGTGCCCTGGGCTGTGGCTCTGGGGAGCGAAGAGCTCCTTCCTCCTGGAGCTGAATGGGACCTGATGCTTTCAGGCTGTTGGTATTGTCTCACGATTACACTGGAAACTTCCTGTTTTTAGAGCTTATCTCCCTGTCTGGAGGGAGAGGTTATTCTAGGTACGGTCACATCCTGTGGTTGTTGTCACTTGTTAAAAAAAAAAAAAAAAAGAAGAAAAGTCTTTTGAGTTTTCAGAGGCCTTTGAATGTGTGAGTGATTGCTGCTCCAAAAGCCGAGCTGCAGCCCCAGTTCCCATCCCCTGTGTGATCTCAATAAAAGGCTGTAAATCCATTGCAAATGTTCCATCTCTGTTCGTTCCATTGCTGAGGGGGGAAATCCCCTGGTGGAGGATCAGGCTGGCTCTGGAAGGAAGATTGCAGAGGAAGCATTTGGGAGTCATTTCCTTCAGTGAGTACGGGCTTGCTTTATGCTAGAGCAGTTTGAACATTCCACAGGCTCTTGATGGAGGCATCAGCTTTTCCATTCCCAGAGTTACTCTTAGTTTAAACTGGAGGGAAGAACAGGCAAACTCCCATTGTTTTACAGCTGCTTTGATAGAGCTGGAAAAGATGCATGAGCTTAGTTCTTCCTTCCCTCCTTTGGCTTCACCCCTCCCACACACATTTAACTATTGAGAATTTTATTTTGTTTGCTTTTTTGTATTCATCTGAGAACAAAGAGCTTCTTGTTTGTTTTAATCCATTTGTTACATTTTCAACTATGCAAATTTTTCCTTTTAAATGACTTTTTTGGACAAATATTTGGATTTTTTTTTGTTCTATGTAAGATAATACGTGTTAAAAAGGACTTGTGTGCATTCCTTTGTGTTAAATTCAAGAAGCTGCTGAACAGGTTGGTGTCTTGCCCTAAGTACCACAAAATCTGGCAGACACACTGCATTTTGTTTTAATATTCTTGGCTTACAGTTTACCATTCTGTAATCTGGAATTTCCCAGGGCAGGGATTTTTTTACAGAAACACTTTTGAATTTAAGTGTTGGTCCCTACAGAGAAGAGGAAACAAACCAGATGAGAAGTACCAGAACAAAAAAAAAAGGTTTTTTTCCCCCTTCTGTCTTCCCAGAAGAAGCATCCTGTACTTCTGGCTGAATTCTACCCTCTTTGAGGTGCAGCTGTCTGAGATCATTGCCCTAGAACTGGGTTTTAACCCTGCTGTGTCCCCTCCTCTGCCTCAGGGGTGCTTCTGCTCGGCCACAGGGGTTCCTGTCCTGGCACAGTTGGGTGTTCAGGAGGGTTTGGGGTTCCTGTCCTGGCAGAATTGGGTGTTCAGGAAGGTTTGGGGTTTCTGTCCTGGCAGAATTCATTGTTCAGAAGGGTTTGGGGTCAGGGGTTCAGCCGGATTTGGGGTCTGGGGTTTCTGTCCTGGCAGAGCTGGGTGTTCAGGGGGGCAGAGCAGGCAGCAGGGGCTGAGCTCATTTCATTGTGTGGGCACCTGGAGTGAGCTGTGACAGGGCTGGGCTCTCTCTTGTTGGGCTGTGCTTGGTTGGTTGGGGTTTTTCTGGTATTTTTGGTTTGTTTGTTTTCCCCAGCACTTCCTAAGCCAGGCCTTCCTGTAAAGCCCTGCTTTTGTCAGTGTTATCACGCGAATTGCGTGGTGTTCACAGCTCCCTGGGGGAGGCTGTTGCTGTTTGATGCCTGCTGTGACAGAAGGGCAGGAGCAGCCAGGATGCTGTGTGTGCTCAGACAGCCCAGGGGTTTCTCCCAGGCACACCCCGAGTGCAGGGAAGCACCCCTGGCATCCTGTCCTGTTCTCAGGGATGCTCTGCCTGTGCCAGGGGCACTCTGGGGCTGTGTCACGGCTCCCTGATGAGGGGCAGGCAGTCCCGGGCAGCTTTTCCCTCCCAGCCAGGTGTGGGCAGCGAGCTGGGTTTGTTGCTGTGCCAGCCTTTGGCCGTGTTTGTGCTTTGAGCTCTGGGCTGTGCGCTCAGCTGGGCTCTGCCAGGGGTGGCCCCGCAGGGCTGGCACTGGGCAGTTGGTGGCAGTTGCTGGTGGCAGTTACAGGAGGGCTCTGCCTGCAATTCTGGGGCCGGGGCTCGTTAAGAAGAGGCTGAAGTTCTCAGCTGTTCTGTGAGCCCAGAGTGCTGCTGTGGTGCTGGAGTTTGGCAGGACCTGTGAGGGCTTGGCCAGAGGTCACTGGAACATCCTGAGCACCAGGTGAGTACAGGGAGGGAGCCACGGCTCCTGAGCCATAAAATGTGTGGCAGTGCTGCTAATTCTGTTTGACAGGGGAACCTCAGCCCAGCCAGCCAGAATCTAACCCAGCAAACAAAGCCAAGCCCTGAAGGTCTTTGGTCTGTAAAGGTGCAGGTTCCTTTTGGGGATTGGAGAGGGGCAAGGAGATGGCTCATGCCAATGCCAGCAGTCTCGCTGTCAATGGCATTAACCCTTGGCACGCTGGTTTGTGAGAAGCGCTGTGTGTGTCAGTGTGGTGCAGCAGAAGTGGCTGTGGCTGTTCAGCTGTGAGCTGAGTTTACAGCAGAGTTTACAATCGAGTTTACAGCAGAGTTTACAGCAGTTTACAGCCTCCCTGGGCTGGGAGTGCAGCACCAAATGGCCTTTGGGTTGTGCTGGGGCAGGAGCAGCAGTGCCCTGGCTCTGCTCCTCTCACAGGAGGTGAGCAGTTGAGCCTGGTGGCACTGTGGAGCAGGGGCTGCCTTGGTGCTGTGGCTGCCACAGCTCAGAGCAGGTTTCCTGTGGGTGTCACAGATCTGCAAGCGCAGGCACGGCTCCTGCTGCGAGCGGACTTGAAGCAATGTGTGTGCAGACAGCAGTAACTGGCTTGTCAGGAGCTGGGGACCAGCTCCTCTCGCTGTTTGTGCCAAGAAAACTGTATTATTTACGGGAACAGAGCCTCACCTCTCACCTGACCAAAGGTTTTGTGTCTAGATAGAGCCAGGTGCTTTGATGTCCAAGTGCAAACAATCAGCAATGGGTTGCAGACACTCAGTGCTGCTGTGGAGCAGAGGGAGGTGACCTTTGCTGCTGGCAGCCCAGCCAGCCATTCCTCTCCCCTGCGGAGACATCTCCAGGTGACCCCTGGCATTCTCCAGCTCACTTTCAGTTCAAGCTGCCTCTGTGTCAGGGTTTTGTTGTACTGGAGGTGCCACCACCGACACAGACTGGGGAACTTGTGGCGAGCACTGCAGCTGATGACACACGAGGAAACGCTGTTGGGACAGCACTGAGCTGTTAGTTTGTTCTCCGTGAACCCAGTCCCTTCCTCTTCCCTCTGGCCAAGGTTAAATCTGAGGGGAGAGCTTCATTTAGTGGAGCTCTGAAGGCAGTGTTGAGTCTCCCTTTAAAAATAGGCCCAGCTTAGCAGGGGGTTAGTGCTAGACAGGGAGGTTGTGTTGGATCGGCTTTTAGGAAACACTTGTGTTCATGTCTCCGCGTGTTCTCAGAAGGAGTTTAAGGCTCCTTTGTGTTCACTCTGTCCTTGAGAACCAGCGGTGTTCTGCAGCCTGCTCTGGACCTGATGTGTGGGTGAGCCCCAGTCAGGGGGAGCTGCTCCAAGGGCTTGTGGCACCTCTTTGTCATCAGCGTCTCTTGGAAAAAAAACCAACTTAATGGGCCCGTTTAATCTGTATAATCTCGTTAAGGCTGCTTAGGGCTGGTTTGTGCTCCAAGTGTTTGCATACCTGGGAGAGCAGGAATGGCTCCTTTGGAGGAATGTTTATGTGCGCTCATGGCTCATTCTGTCACAAGTGGGGAATGCTGCTGATTGATGGGTCTCGTGTCTTGGAGGGATTACATCTTTATTTAATATTCCTCCAATTTGTGTGTCTGTGTTTAATATTCTTCCAATAGGGTCGGAGTGGTGCGAAGTTATGAATTATTCGCGTTTGTTATGAGTCGTGTGTCTCGAAAGCAGCACATTTTCCAGCCCTTTGAAGATACACTGTCTGTCACTTCTCAGCGCTCAATCTTTCATGAGCTGAAGTGCGTGGGTACAGGATACAAAGTGTTACAGCGTTCGGGGAAGCGCTGAAAGCCAAAGCTGTGAGTTAACAGGTGCTTCCCAGATTTTAGCTGCCACAGGAGAAGGTGTGCAGGGCTGGATGTGCACACGCCTTTGAGCGGTGTCAGGAGTTACTGACAGCAAGTCAAAGCCTTATTTCTTCAGATTTCCAGCTTCTGTTGTTTATTGTCGCGACCTTAATGTTTCTTCAGCTAGGTGTTCTATTTAATTATGATGTTTATAGTAAATATCAGCTCCCTTGGCTGTGTGCTCAGGCCTGTAGCATGCGGAGTGCTTTGCTTGTAACTGCATCCCTTGTCTCAGTTCATTATCTGTTAATGGTACTCGACATGACAGGCTTGTTTTGATAAATGGAGCCTGCCAAGAAAGCTGGGATGGATTTTGCAGGCGGCGGAGTCGAGCTTTGTTTCATTGTGCAACACCAGAGGGCTGATGCCCGCCGGACCAAACACCACAGAGCGCACTGAGAGCTCTCTGGGCACTGGTTCCAGCCCTGCCCATCCACTCAAGGCCTCCTCTTTGCAGAGCATTGTCCTGACCCATGTGGAAGCAGATTTTGCCTGGTCATGATGGGCTGTGTGAATGTGTGACTCCCCCCCCTTTTCAGATCTCCAGCTTTCAGAAGGGATACAAAAAGAAATGCTGTGGCTAGCAAAGGTGTATTTCATGGCCAGGAAAAGATCTTTTATAGTCCATTTTCAAAAGACCAGATAAAAAGTCCCTATTGCAAAATGGAGCTTGAGGCTGTACTCTGTGTTTTTTATTTTAGTCTGTGAAATGGGGGCAGATCTCCATATCTCCTAGGAAAGCCAATTAGTGAAAGTTGAGTTGTCTCTGATGTCGGTGATTGAGTGCTGTGGCTGTTCTGCTCACTCAAGGATCTCCAGAATGCTGTATACAAACAGATGGGACTTGAGATGATTTCTCTGCCATCTCCCACACTGCTGAATTCGGAAGTTGGTTTGTGTTGGATTTGCAAGACGGTGTCTGAGATTCAAGAATAGTCTCCAGTTCTGTTGCTGTGCTCAGGCTGCCAGCTGCTGTGCTCTGCACTGTTTGGACAACTTTCATCCTAACGGGATACAAAGAAATCCACACACTTGAAAATTATTATTATTATTATCCAAATGCCTTTTCCCGATATATACTGACTTTAGGGATTTGTGATCCGAGCTGCCTGAGTCACCTGCCCTAGAGGGATAAGGTATTTCTGAACAACAACCACCAAACAGGGTATTTTTCAAGCGATGAAACCTGGCCTGAATTAACTTCCTGCTGGAAAGCTCTTTTGGAGGTCCTTAGGAACAAAGCTGATTTGAATGCACTCTGGAGCAGTGAGTTCCCCTCTGCATGTGCCAGGTGCTGGGCCGGGTTTGATGAGGGGATGGAGGAGCGAGGCTGAAGGCGCTGTGGTCTCTCTGTGCTGACTGGAGCACCGAGCTCCAGCTCCGGCAGGTTTGGGGCTATCACACAAAATGTGTTTTGCACCAGCTCTGGCCAAGGCAGCTCCAGTTCAGGAGCTGCTGTGCCATGAATATTGCAGGAGCGCAGCTCGTGCTGCACCGCCTCAATTTGTATTGATCACAGCAGCCCTGCGATGCTGGAATTAATCAGCTTTTAGGCAGCTATTTCTAGAAAGTACAGGATAAATTTCAAACTTAGATCTTTGTCTGCTGAAGGACTCCTAGGCTCTAGTATGAAAATGGTGGAAATGGGTATGGAAAAATAGCAGGAAGATACACAACTACAAATAATTAGCAGCCTCTGGAAAGATGAAGTTGGCAGGCAGTACTTGAGGGTGTTGCTCTAATTAACCGGGTCTGTGAACCTTAATGATTATCATTTTTTTCTATTTTTTTTTAACTTGGCTTTGTAAAACTAGCTCAGAGGTGGTGTACTCCCATATTTATTTTATAGGTGAAATATTACTGTACAGCTAGGAAATGGATTTGGTTGGCAGGGATAAAGTGTATGTTGCCCCAAGGTAATGGATTACACAGATGACTTGTTTTGCATGTTATTCTGCAAGGGAAATAGCAGGGCTTTGCTCGAAAATTAAGGCGGTGCTAACAACTGAAAGGTCATGGTTGTGGTGTAGAGGAACAGCACAAGACATTGGGGGATGAGTTACAGGTTTGCATGGAGATGCACAGTCAGATAAATACTAATTCTTTATAAAAAATCCAACTAAAAGCAGATGAATTTCTGCTCCTAATGGGGGGAAGGAAGGCATCATAGGGAAGATTTTGAACAAAATGGCTCGCTAATTGAAGGCAGCGCTGCCAAATCCCTGTGCAGAGTGTGTCAGAGCATGGCCCGGGCCGGGATGGTCCTTGGCCGTGCCCCCATGTGCATTTCCCACCCTGGATGTGCCCCATGTGCATTTCCCACCCTGGATGTGCCCCATGTGCATTTCCCACCCTGGATGTGCCCCGAGTGCATTTCCCACCCTGGATGTGCCCCATGTGCATTTCCCACCCCGAGCTGCCCCATGTGCATTTCCCACCCTGGCCATGCCCCATGTGCATTTCCCACCCTGGACCTGCCCCATGTGCATTTCCTACCCTGGACCTGCCCCGAGTGCATTTCCCACCCTGGCCATGCCCCATGTGCATTTCCCACCCTGGACCTGCCCCATGTGCATTTCCTACCCTGGACCTGCCCCGAGTGCATTTCCCACCCTGCACTGCCCCATGTGCATTTCCCACCCTGGATGTGCCCCGTGTGCATTTCCCACCCTGGCCATGCCCCGTGTGCATTTCCCACCCTGGCCATGCCCCGTGTGCATTTCCCACCCTGGATGTGCCCCATGTGCATTTCCCACCCTGGCCGTGCCCCGTGTGCATTTCCCACCCTGGCCATGCCCCGTGTGCATTTCCCACCCTGGATGTGCCCCGTGTGCATTTCCCACCCTGGATGTGCCCCGTGTGCATTTCCCACCCTGCACTGCCCCATGTGCATTTCCCACCCTGCACTGCCCCATGTGCATTTCCCACCCTGGACCTGCCCCGTGTGCATTTCCCACCCTGGATGTGCCCCATGTGCATTTCCCACCCTGGACCTGCCCCGTGTGCATTTCCCACCCCATGTGCCTTTTCCCACCCCATGTGCCTTTTCCCACCCCATGTGCCTTTTCCCACCCCGTGTGCCATTTCCCACCCCGTGTGCATTTCCCACCCCGTGTGCCATTTCCCACCCCGTGTGCATTTCCCACCCCGTGTGCCTTTTCCCCCCGCGCTGCCCGGCCCGGGGGATGCTCCCCGCTCCGCTCTCTCTCCGATCGCGCTGTTCCAGCGCTGCCATCAATCACGGGGCTCCCGGTTCCGGCGGGAGGCGGAGCGGGGCCGGCCGGGAGCCGGTGCCGAGCCCGCCGGCCCGCCGGAGCAGCGGGGCCGGCCGGGGGCCCGGGACGCTCCGCTCGGCTCCGGCCGCAGCTGCTCGGCGGCGGAGGGGCCTCCTTTTGTTCAGCAGCTGCGCTGCCGGCCCCGCTTCCTCCGTGCCTGCCCTTCCCGGAGCCCTCCTCCTCCTCCTCCTCCTCCTCCTCCTCCTCCTGCTGCTGCTGCTGCTGCTGCCGCCGCTCCTCCCGCCGGGCTCCGCCGCCGGAGCGGGGCCGGGCTCGGGCTCGGGGCTCGGGGCTCGGCCGCAGCCGGAGCGCGGTGAGTGCCCCCCGTGCCCCCCGAGCCCACGGACCGCGGGACTCGGTGCCTACAGTTCTATTCCCGGCAGGAGAATTAAGGCTGCTCTGCGAGTTGATTAATTGTTACCTGGCTAACGATAGCTGCCTGGATGGAGGAAAGGCTTGGCTTAATTCTCTTTTCCGCTTTGGGTTGCTCCAGTTTTTTTGGCTTTTTTTTTTTTTTTTTTTTTTCGGAAAAAGTTGGATCGACTTTGGTAGGTGAGGCGTGGGTAGGTTGTTATTGGCCTGGGAAGTTCAGAACGCTCTAAAGGCTGCAGGGTTGTTGGTTTTGTTTTGGTTGGTTTTTTTCTTTTTCCATAACAAATGCTTTACCTCCCTGTTCTAATGTAAACAGTTGGGGTAGCCGGACTGCTGTGTTTAATTCTGTTTTTTAAAAGCGAATGAGATGAGGAGATAAGGATTGCATTTTCTTTACCCTGGAAGAAAGTACTTTTTCATTTTCGCTCGGTACAATGGAATGCCTTTGAAGCACTAATTGGGACAGTGTGTGGTGTAGCTCTTTAAACGATGTTTAATGGTGTTTTAAGATAGTGACAGGAGACCTGCTCGGCCACTTTGTTTCCTGAGGAAGAAACCAGCTCTGCTTTGTTTTGCGGTTGGATTTGAGCTCGTCTGGGTCCATGTGGCTTTGCCCTGCGTGGGGCATTGTGTGTCTGGATGGCTCCTCCGGCCATCTGGGGCTGCTGGAATTGTCGGGGAGTGGAAATGGCGCTTGACAAGGCCACTTAATTCCTTTCTGTGTTGTTTTAAACTTAACATTGCTGCTGGCCATGAAGCAGGAGGAAGTGGCGATAGCAGCCCGGTGAAGTGCACTTTGAGATGCTGCTCAGATTTGTTTTTTCTGACCCGGTTCGGATCCGCCGGGTTCCAGCCGCACAGACAGCGCTGTTCCATGCAAAGCCCTTAATCTGCAGGCAATTAGTTCCAGACGTGCAGCCCAGCCCGCATTTCCTCAGTTTTTGTTCCTGCGGGCGTTGTTGAATCCCCGTGCCCAGTGACCATCAGCAGACGGACTGACAGCAAGCTGCGAACGGGGCAGCAGCAGCATTTCAAAGCCTGTATTTGTTTTTTTTTTCCAACGCTGTAATTTGGTAGTGTTTAAACTATTTTATAAAGATCCCTGGGAGCAGTGAAAGGTGGTTTTCAGTCCCGAGCACTTGAGCGCTCATTGTGCTCTGGCAGGCTGGGTGCTTGGCAGGCACTTCTGGAAATGTTATTTGATCTGGCAGCGCGATAGAATTCACTTGGATTACACAATTTTTTCACCCCCCGGTTGCTGTTTGAAAGTGATGCATCAGCGAGTGTTGTTGGAGAGCGTATTTTAAGACCCGAACTGCGTGTATTGGCTTTAAACAGGATTCCAGAGAGAGGCAGCTCAGAATTTGTCTTGTTTTGTGGTTAGGATTTATGAATTGAGGCGAGGGCTGACGTAATCTATCCGACCACTTCCTTTGTGTGTGTTTTAGAGTTGATAGTGCTTTGTTTTGCTTAAAATAGCCAGGACTGCTTCTTCAATACTTTTCTGTCTCCTTTCTGCTGTGGCCTTCAGTGTAAGCAGACAACTTGTTCCAGTGGTGTGTGATTGTGTCCCTCTGAGGAAATGGTGCCTTCCTTTTGTCACTGAGGTTCAGTGAATTGCTTGTATGCTAAGTGGATGAGACTTTAATTTTAATTAACATAATGATGTGTACAGCTGTTGTGTCAGAACTGTCTTTGCAGTTTTACTGCAGGTAGTGGAGGATCCCTTGATGTGCCTCTCAAACCCTCTTTTGCTCACTTTGTTTGTGTGAGGGTGACAAAGATGGGGCTTTGTCTCCTGGTGAGTGGTTAACAGCTCCCTGCCAGAGAGCCTGGGTTCGATTCTTGTGTGTGGGGAAGGAAATAAGCTGTTTATCACCGACCTAATCCTGACCCTCCTTGTCCTTCTTCATGCTATCTATTGTTCTGCTGCAGAGCGGGCAGAAGTAACCTCTGCATTCCTTACAGTTTAATTCTTTAATGGCTCTACAGCTTGATGGAGCTGGCTCTGAGTGCTGGGTCGGTGTGCACGTGTTAATTGTTAATTGTTAATTGTTCTGGGACTTCAGGGGATGCTGGGGGGTTCTGCTGATCCGGTGTGTGTTGGGTTGGAAAGCACACACTGTTTAGCTTTAAAACAGCGCAGAGCAGCATTTTGTAACTTGTTGACATGTGTGGCTAACAGGACATTTCTGAGAGCCAGTGGCTGGTGAGAAAGCAGCTGAGAACGAAGGCAGGGCGCAGAAATAGGTGCAGATCACTTTTATTGGTTTTTGTGAGCTCTAATGTTCTGGCCAAGATACCTGTTCCTGCTCTAAAATAACATTTATTTTCGCTTGAACCTTGTGTAGTTAAAGTGCCAGACTCTGTAAATGACACATGAGAGCACTGAGTAGTTCTGGTTTGTGTTTTAAAGGTAAATAAAATGAGAAATAGTTTCTAACCCGGGTAGTCCTGAGCAGCAGGCAGGCACCCTGATGCTCTGCTGGGGTGGATATAAACCTTCAGTGCAGTGGGGAGCCTCACCTGAGGGATCAGCAGCCCCTGACAGCAGATTAATGTGCAAACCTTCATTAATGTGTGTAGAAGCGTGTCAGGAGGGGCGCTGGGGAGAGCAGGGCTGTGTCAGCAGGGCTGGATAATCCCCACTGTCACCTTAGCCCTGCTCCTTGTTGGGCTGGTGCTTCAGTGTTGCAGAACACAGCACAAATTTCTCTGTTACTACAGGCTGGGAAAGCCTTTAATGATGGAACACTCCCAGAAAAATCAAGGGGACCCATGAAATGCACACTAACAGAACAACTTCATGAAAAATAATGTCAGGCACCTTGAAATGAATCAGAGGGAAATCTGGTTTATCATAATTCAGCTTTCCTAGCAGAAGTGAAACTCTTTTAAAAGAGTGGACTAAAATATTCCAAAGTTTGCCTGGGGTAGTGGTTTGAGTTCTGACCTTTGGATACGAAGTGAGAACAAATAGTGTTGAAAAATGTAAATGATTAAAACAAGCTGGCCTTCCCTAGGAAACATTTGTGTCAAGTTTATCCAAGAGAAGGGCTTGGTAATTGGATTAATGTTTTGCTAGTGCAACAGATAGTGTTTGATTGTGATGTGTAGATTCTCTCATAATGTTTTTTTTGTGTAATTGGCGTGTTTGGAATTCAGGCACTTTCTAATGTTAGCAGAAGTACAGAAGAAGTGGAGGCTGTAAATTCAGCATTAACGATGTAGCTGTGCTCTTCTCTGGGGAAGGAATGGCAAATTTTAAAAGGAAACTTGGTTTAATTAGTCTTCTGTGAATGGATATCACTTTCATTTTCATAAGACGACAATACAGTGTGAAATAACAAATCTGGAATGTGTTAGTACTGGGACCTAAAAGTTTAGATACTTGCAGGTTTTTCATTCCTTATTTTTCCCTTTTTTTTAAAGTGAGCTGACTGTAAAAAGCTGTGATTAGGTAAACCTTTTACTGAAAGCAACCAATTTTGGTGTAGATAATTTCTGCGTCTGTAACACCAATTTTGTACATGAAATACATTTTGTCTTAAATGCTGATTTGAATTTTCTTGAGACTAGCAAGAAAAATTGCCTTGGTTTTGGCAGTGTTTCCTTGGTGAATTTGCTTATTTGTAGAGATCAAAATTACTTGTTTTTTTGAAATAAAACTGAAATTTTGCTAATAGGCAGTAAGTGTTCCAGCAGCATCTGCAGTTCTGTCCTTACTGTGGGAAGTTCTCTGCATTTCTGCTCCTGCCCACAGCAGGTTTTTAATGCCAGGCACAAATTGAACCTGTGGTTTTTGCTGTTGAGAAGTTGCCTGGCTTTGCTCAGTGCCTGATGAGCACAGTGAGCAGTGAGATCAGTGTGGGAATGACTGAGCCATAACATGAGTCAATACAATTCAAGCACTTAAGGTTGGGGACGTTTTTTCCCTGAGTTTGACATAGTAACAGATCCCTACAGAATTTATTCTTCCAAGCAGTCAAAACACACTGTATTTGCTCCTTTTCCTATTGAAATCTAACAAAGAAGCCAAAAATCAGATTTCCATTTCCTGGTAATAAAGCTATTCCTTCGAGATTAGAGCTGGGGATGGATTTTTATATATATATATGGCAGTTCCTGCTTAATAATTGAATGTTCTTTGGTGCCTTGTGTGCTGATGTGTGAGTCTGTGAGACAGAGCTGATTCTCCCTGCGTGTTTAATATCAGACTTCAACTGGAGCCCCAGCCTGGGCTTGTAGCTAAAGCTGGTGTTACAGAGTTAAGGGCAGCCCAGGGTTATCAGGCTGGTGGGGAGGCAGTTGCCCTTTCCCAGCGCCATAAAGCAATTGGGAGCACCGTGTGGAGATGGGTGCAGGCTGTTTGCACGTTCTGGTGCCTCTTGAGCAGGACTTGCATTGTCCCCTTTGTGCTGAGCTCATCCTTTGCACATTCGGAGCATGTTCAGCATTTGCTGCTCGCAGCTGGCAGTGCTCAGAACCCTTCAGACCCGAGCGATGCCGTCTGTTTGTGTGGGGCTGTTCACCTTGGGCTGCTGCCCTGCCAGGGGAGCTCAGGAGTGCCCCGAGGTCTGGGTTCAATTGAAGGGACACAGGAGCTGCAGGGCTTTCACAGCTCCATCCCTTGGTGTTTCTGTGCCCTGGCACCAAGGTGCGATTTGGAAAAAGCCAGTCACAACCCTCAGTTTGTAACTCGGGTAGCAAGCGACCCATGCTCCCGTGAAGGTTTTAAGGTTAAAGTAAAAATTAAGTTTTGGTCTTTAGTGCAAAAAATGAGACCTGTGGTTTGAATTATCGTCGTTTGTGACTACAGTAATGTGAAAAATAAATACAGCTGTGATTTTAAATCAAGCTAGGCCTGATTTACCTTGGCGTTGGTAGTTGCACTGGAATTTAGGAGGGTTGGGACCTCGTGTGTCATGTCAGGTTTGTCCTCTGGTAGCTGTATTTGCCCTAGGAAGATGTACGAGATGTACACCTCCATGGGTTAGTAAAAGCTGTTCCTGTGGATTTTTAGGGCATGGAGTCAGCAATATAAACGGGAATGCAGCTAAACATGCACTTGCTGAACTTTAGACTTGGGCTTTTTTACCAAACACTGCTGTATAAAGTTCTGTTCTGGCACAAAACCTGATTGGATCCGTGCTTTTGGCTGGGCTCTTCTCTTTTCAGGGCTTGCTGTGGCATCTGAGGTGCCAGAGGTAAATATAAAAATATAAAAAATAAAAAAAAAAATATAAAATATAAAAATATAAAATATAAAAATATAAAATATAAAAATATACCCCTTGTTCTGCTCATCCATGGGGGACCCCACAGTGCTCTAGGGTTTCAGGAGGTGACAGAGCCCTGGCAGGGAAGTTGTTCAGTGCACGTCTCACTTGGAGTGCAGCGTTGCTGGGGATGGATTAGAAGGGCTGTGTGTCAGGTTAATAAAATCCAGGGCTTTTTCTGCTCTCACTGGCATGGATGTGGAGCTGCTGTGGCTCTCATGGGACAGCCCTTCCATGGAGGTTAAAATGTTCTACCTGTTCTTCTCGGGCACATAAACAAGTGCTTCAGCCCTGGAGAGATGAGGAGTAAAATAAATAATAAATAAAAACTTCCTCGTGGTTATCTTATAGAGAGGGTTGAAATTTCCCTGCCTCTTCCAGCCCAAACGGTGCTCATGACAATTTCAGTTTAATTTGTTTTGAAGCATGATGTGTGAGGAAGATAGTGGTTATGTTAGGGGATTTTTTTGTCTAGATTTATATGGGGATTTTTTCTTAGAACTCTTGCTGTGGTTTTTGCTTTGTTTGGGGTTTTTGCTTTGATGTGTTGTTTTTTTCTGGAGGTTTTGGTTTGGTGGTTTTTGTTTTGTCCCCTCTCCAATAAGAGCTGTTATGGGAGGTTTTTTTAAACTCTGAGCAGCAAGTGTGGAGTTATCCCTGTTTGGGAATCAGTGGACAAAGAAATAATACACACAGCACTAGTGGGAAATAATGAAAAGTTTCTCACTTGGCTATTGGGCTGAGAGCTTGAGAAATACCCTTCTAAAAGTTTCTTTTTTCTTGGTCTTATCCATACCATTAGATAGTAAAATGCTCTACATTCTTATTTCACGTTTTGAATAAAAACCAGCAGATAACTTTGAGAAGAGTTTTGAAATGTCACTTGTAGCCAAGTTCATTGTGATTCAAAGGCCAGATCAGCATATGTGAGGAGCAGTCAGCAAGTAATAAATGTGAGCAGAGCTGTGTGTGCTATCTCAGGGGAGAGGCTGTGGAGGCAGGAGCAACCTGCCCAATCCCTCAAGTGCTGCCTGCTTTTAATTAGCTCCCAGTTGCTTGGGCAACTGGCACCCAGTGAATTTTCCTGTGGTGCTTGGGAAGGAGCTCTGGAGTCAGCCCCGGTGAGGTTTGTGTTTCAGAGCCCAGGACATCCTCTCTGCTGTTCTTCACTGCTCCTGCTCACGTGCAGGGACGGGAACTTCACAGGCAGGAGCCTTCAAAGCTGAGCTTTTACAGGGAAAAAACCTTCAGTGCATCACATCCCTAATAAATCATGTAATTTGTTTTGCTGTCTTTGGCTGCTGAGGGATCACAGGTTTTCATTCGAGAGAACAAGGAGATGTGGTAACCCCGGTTTGTTATTGTGGGAATAAAGAAGGTCTTGAAAGGCTTTCCTTGGTCAGGCATGGATCAAACACTGCTCTGAAGAGTTCATGGTGCTCTGCTCAGTCTGGTGTCTGCTCCACTACAGGCTGCAGGTTCTTTATTAAACATTTCATGTGGTTTCAGAGCTGTTAGTGGTGTCTAACCTTAAAGCTTCACCTTGAAAACAGAGTCAGGAGTTTCACATTGCTTCATTTCAGGAAAATAGCCTCCATTTGGAGGGTGTTTTCAGTATGAGACACAGCTTGTGTGATCTTCATTTGCATGTCATGGAGTATTAGTGTGTCATTATGAGACCTGGGAAGATTTTCCTCTTTTTTTTTTTTCAATTTTATTTATATTTATTTATATTTTATGTGTGTGCAAGGCCACAAACCCAAACTGCTGCCACGGGACCTGTGCCACGTCCTGGCTTTGCTGTTGGCAAGTGATGGGGTGTGCCGGTCCCACGGCATGAACGAGGCCACCCATTCCATGTGCAGCTCAGTGGTTATTTGCCTTGGTTATTCTGTGCTTAATGGCTTAAGGTCTCGCTCCGCAGCCTTGTTCTCTCAGCAGCTTACAAGATGAGCCCCAAACGCAGGATCCAGCTCGTGCTGCCCCAGCAGCTCCTGCCTGAGCCCCCTGCAGCTCAGAGCCCTGCCAGCAGAAATGATATTAATGTCTGAAGCGTGACCACAGCCACAAGTTATTTCATGCAGTGTTAAAGTATTTCCTCTTGGTGTAGATTAGAAGCAGATTAATCACTCGGAGCATTTGTTAATTTTTTTTTTAGTTCTTCTCATGGAAGATGGGGCCAGTGGTGAAGCCCCTTTCAGTGGGCATTGATGGGGTCACAGCTGTAGCAGAGGTGTTGCTGTTTGAACATAATTTTATGGAGTTGAAACACCCAACATGTGAGAGCTGACAGCTGGTCCTTTTTAAAATATTCTTAATACTTAATATTTAAAAATAGTGCGTAAAATGTGCTCAGGAACTGGGCTGGTTGTAGCCCAGGAGCAGGGATGTGGCTGCAGAGAAGGTGAATTTGTCAGCTGTCTTTGAAACCATGTTCACTTTTTGAGAAGGAACCTTTCTGACGTCCAGAAAAGCAAACCAGACTGAAGGGGAAAAGGCTGTGAGAAGCCATTGAGGCCTTGGGGCACTGGGAATTGGTGTTTGTGGGGTTGGGCAGCGTGCGGCTCCTTTGGGAAGTTCACCTCGGGCAGAGGGATGTGTGAGAGGCTCTGAGATGCAGTTCTGGGGTGAAAATATGTTGGAAGTCAAAGGCTGACATTGACAGCTTTGGTTTCTCTCACTTAAGGTCATGCAGGAGCTCATATGATCCCTGGAAACACAGACCCCCTTTGCAAATACCTTCTAGCACGTGTTTGGAGCCCTTCAGCAGCAGCCCAGGGGGATGAGGAGCTCTGGGGTAGCCCTGCTGCTGCCCAGCTGCTTTTTCAGCAGTGCACCTTTGGCTGACAGCTTTGTGCTTACTCTTCTTGCCCAGGACAGGGTCTGTTTGCTTTTCACAGCGTTTTCCTGCTGCCTCGTGGCAGAGCCTGCTCGTGCAGCAGAGGTTACAGATCACAGGTCAGCCTTGCCCAGCCAGGTTTTACTGCTTTAAATACCGAGTGTTTCTGTGTTTGAGGGTTTGCTGCTTTAAATTCTGGGTATTTCTGTGTTTGAGGATTTACTGCTGTAAATACTGGATATTTGTGCTTTCTGTGCGTGCAGGAAAGGAAGCCAGGTGTAATTGAATCCATCTCAGTTGTTAAGGCTCTGAGCTGATGAGGAGCAGGCTGCAGCCGGGCTCTAATGTGAGACAGGGCTCAGGCCTGCATTTCACACATGAATAAGCACACTTAATCTCCTGATTAGAGCAGCCAGGCTCTGCCCTGGGCTGGGCAGCAGCTCTGACGTCTGCTCTGTCATTAACCAAAATAAGCTGCTCCTCGGAGAAATGAGACCAATGCTGAAATTAAAGGCAGCTTCTCCAGACAGAAATATCATCTGTCTTCATGCTTATGCATCAAGTGTTTTAAAGTAGTGGACGAGAAAAAATGTCCTCGTAATAATATCTCCTGCTCACCCTGATAACCTTGTGCCATCCTCTGCCCTTTGGCTGGGAGCAGGGTTGCTTTGTTTCCTCTGCTAGGGAATTTTATGGAGCATTTAAGTGGCACAGCCTTAGTCTCACAGATAGTCTCTAAATCTCAGGATGCTGCTTTCTTTAGAGAGAAATTGCTTTAATTATAGGCACGTTTCGCTGGCAGTGTCTGGCCAGGCAGCTCGTGGTGGAGCCCACCCTGCAGTTACTCTTCCCTTTGGAGAAGCTCAGATGCACAAGTGTGTCTGCAGTTAAATAAAACTGCTCATGTGGCTGAGGACCAGAGGTTTTGCCTTTCCTGCTCTAAGGGGTTTTCCAAAAATAACCTGATCTAGTTCTCTTTGGGGTGATTTAAATAACTATAGTTTGAAGCTTTCTGGAGGATGAAAGGATTGCAGGGGACAGCTGAGTGTTCAGCCATTTAAAAATGAAACATCCAAATGAGAAAAGCTCAGCTAAAAACATGCAGGGAGGGACAGGTTGGTAGATATTTGTAGACATGTTCCAGAGATGGGGGCACCAAAATAAAATTGAGAATGGAAACTGGAATTAGTTGGGAGTTGGAGATGAGTTGCACTTGCAGAGCAGCAATGGGCTGGTTCTATAAACACACACAAGTGAATGTGGTCAGTGTCGTGCAGAATTCACTTTTGCCTTAAAATAAGTGACCTGCAGGCAGCAAAGGGTGCAGTCCTGGTGGCTGCAATAATCAGGCATCCCATAAAACCAGGGCTGTTCTCAGAGGGACACGTGGTTCTGTTCCATGGAAGGATTCTTTCCTGTTACCATTGGCTTGGCTGTTACCGTGTGCCAGGAATTTCTCTTTACGCTTTGATTTCTGTGTTGGTATTTCCCAGATTTGAATTTACAGCACTTTGGAATGTTTTTAGTTCACCTATTTTAGTAACAATACTGCAGACTTCTCCTTTTTTGCCACAGACTTGCCTGTCAGGAAATCCATCTGCATGCTTTTTCAGGGTTTACCCTTGTTGCTTCTCAAAGTCTGTCTATCTGTTCAAAATAAATTGCTGCGTAGAACAACTTTTTTTTTTTTTTCCTGTTTTAAATGTTGTTAAGCAACCTCGTAATGCAGATGTTTTCATGGCTCCAAATGACTTCAGGTTCCCCAGATAATTGTTTTTGTTTTAACAGCAGCTTCTGCAGGTCCTGTGGGCCTGTTCTGCCCTAACAGGGGAGTTATCCTGCAGTATAGGAAGGAGTTATCCCACATTACACGGTCATTTTTTAAAGTTCTGGTTTTTAATGGTGTGATGGGATGGCTGCTCCACATTACTCAGCCCTGTGTTGTGGTAATCACTTCCATTAAGGCTGAATGACTTCAGAGCAGGGTAAATACACTGCTCATATTTATTGTCTGTTTGCTGCCGGGTGTTGTGAGTACAGAGGCCATTAAAGCAGCTCGGAAATGACAGGAGCAGCTCAGAGCAGGGACTCCAGGGCACCTGGGATGAGGGCTGTGCTCCCCTCCTGGGCCTGCCCCTGGGCTCTCTCTGCTCCTGGCTCACCCCAAAGCCCCTTGGGGAGCGGGCTGGGGCTGGGGAGGGTTTGGGGGAGGCTGCCCAGAGTGCCCTGTGTGTGTGTGTGTGTGTCACAGCTCTGTGTATGTGTGTGTGTCACAGCTCTGTGTGTGTGTGTGTGTGTGTGTGTGTGTCAGCTCTGTGTGTGTGTGTGTGTGTGTGTGTGTGTGTGTGTCACAGCTGGGTCTGGGGAGCCTGCCCTGAGTGCCCTGTGTGTGTGTCTGTGTGTGTCTGTGTGTGTCTGTGTGTGTGTGTGTGTGTGTGTGTGTCAGCTGTGTGTGTGTGTGTGTGTGTGTGTCACAGCTCTGTGTGTGTGTGTGTGTGTCACAGCTCTGTGTGTGTGTGTCACAGCTCTGTGTGTGTGTGTGTGTGTCACAGCTGGGTTTGGGGAGCCTGCCCTGTGTGTGTGTCACAGCTGTGTGTGTGTGTGTGTGTCTGTGTGTGTGTGTGTGTGTCACAGCTCTGTGTGTGTGTATGTCACAGCTGGGTCTGGGGAGCCTGCCCTGAGTGCCCTGTGTGTGTCACAGCCAGGTGACACCTGAGCTGCAGCCCTGTCCCTGTCCCTGTCGCAGTGAGTGTGCAGGCAGCCCTGCTGCTCCTGCCTTCCTCACCAGGCACTAATGGCACAGAAAACCTGCCTAATTGATCTGCTAATTTTGGCAGTGCAGAGACTTTCCAAGGCTGCATTGATTTTATGTTGTTGTTCTTGAGCCAGTGTGGAGAGAAATGTGGCGTATTTGGGATGACATTCCTTTCATGGCAGCCTGCGTGCAAAACTGTCCAAAAGCAGGTGGTGGCACTTCACTGTTGTGGATGTGGTGCACAAAGTGCCCATCCATTTCTGGAGGAGACAGGAGCTGATGTGTTCACTCCAAACCCCAGCCCCAGCCCTTCAGTCTGCTCTGTGCTCAAAGCTGGCTCCTGTAGAATTTCACTGCCAGTCCTCACTGAATTCCTGACCTCTCACAAATAGAAAGTTGTTCTGCTTGTCCTCCCCATGCCCATGACAATAACACAAAGGGAAACGGTGCTTTGCTGTCTTGGGCCCTTAAAAATCCTCAGGGTTGCCTGGGCTTCCCTGGCAGTTTCCTCATCCTCGAGAGGGTGGCTGCAGGCACAGCCATAACCTGGCGCTGTGCTCTCCTAAGTGCAGGGGTGTTTGTGCAGTGTGAAATCTTGCTTTGCCTGTTCCTTTGAGCTGGGCAGCATCAGGGCCGTGTTGAAGAGAGCGTCCTTAGGATCTCACCTGGGCTGTGAGCCTGCCTGTCTGGAGTGTCCCATAGCCCCTGGCCCCAGCTTTAGGATCCTATGTGAGGTGTCATCCTGCCTGGCTGGAGTGTCCCTGGAGTATCCTTGGAGTGTCCCATGGCTCCTGGCCCAGGATCTCACCTGGGCTGTCAGCCTGTCTGTCTGGAGTGTTCCTGGAGTGTCCCAGGAGTGTCCCATAGCCCCTGGCCCAGGATCTCACCTGGGCTGTCAGCCTGTCTGTGTGGAGTGTCCCTGGATTGTCCCCCATGGCTGTCCCAGGATCCCCTGGCCCCAGCCTTTAGGATCCTATGTCCCAGGCCCCTGGCCCCCTGCCTGTCTGGAGTGTCCCCTGGAGTGTCCCACAGCCCCTGTCCCTGGCTCTGGGTGATGCCACCGTGGCTGGAACGTGCAGGGGAGCTGAGCCCTGGCTCAGAAATGTGAGATCTCGTGTTTGCTGTGCTCGGGTCAGGTTGGGTAAACAGCAGAGGGGCAGGAGAGGTCACAGCCTCTCACGGGAACCACCTGGAGCTGTGTGCCTGGAGTGGCAGTGACCTCCCAGGGGCTGCTGGAGCAGGGCTGCCTGTGCCCCTGCCCTGGGCACGGTGGGCACAGAGCACAAAGGGGACAAACACCCTTTAATTCCTGTACTGACAGCGCTGGGGAATGTAAAACGGAACTCACAGTGACCAGTGCTGGCCACAGCCTTCCAGGGCTGGGTTTGTGTTATAAACTCCAAACAGGAGATAAGGGAAACACCTGATAAGGGGCACATCAATCACTGGAGAGACTCCTGAGGGCTTTTTAAAACTTTAAGCAAATCTTTTTTCCCAGGAGGGTCCCAGACTTGTCCCCTGAGCATTCCAGAATAGGCAGTGGGACCCCTTCAGCACCCACTGGGCACCAGTAGGATTGGCACAGAGGAGGGAAATGAACATTTTTACTGACTGGGGCATTCATGTTATTGGGGAAAAGGTTTTGTGTGTGTCTGTGTACTGCTGGCAGGGAGAGATCTGTGTGTGGTGGTTGGTTGGAAAATTCTGCAGGTAAACCCAGCAGGATCTGGATTTTCAAAGTTGGGCTGAGCGTCTTTAGTAAAACCTCACCCCAACAGTGAAAAACTGCCCAAGAACAGTGGGGTAAAACCCTTGCTGTACTCCCTTTTCCTTTTTTCTTACTTTTCCCCCCTTTTCCCTCCCCTGCTCTGCTGTGTCCGAGTTTGCCCTCAGCCTGCCCCGCTGGGTGTGTTGCTGTCAGCGCTGGCAGTGGAGATGATGGACGGACCCTGGAGTGGGGAATATTCTGGGGGATGTCCCCATGAGCTCGTCACGCCCTTGGTCCCTCAGTATCTGCAGCTCCTATTTGCCATGGCAAGCAGAGATAGGGGAGGAATGTGGGAGAAGGTTGATACCAGATGTTCCAGTCTCCCCTGGGAGGTTAGAGGTGTGTGGCTGCCCTGCAGCTAATGGGCTTTAGCAGGGTGGGCTGCGTGGAAATTGCCCTGCTCTCAGCTGGGTGTGAGGCTCTGAGCTCCTGGATTCCTGGAGTTCAGCTCTGCTTCCATTCTCATTTGTGTCATTTCTCACAAATGATCTCTGGGCTTTTCCTAAAGCAGTTCTTAAAACCTTATAAACATACGGGGAAACCTTTATGGGCTGTTTTCTCTGTTCTGTTCTCTTTTTTTGGGTTTTAATCCCTTGCACTTAAACCGAGTTAAAATTCTCCCTTGACACCAAAATTAGAAAAGCTCTGTGGCAGGAACTCTAGCAGCGGCAGCACATCGTCCCTTTAATCTGGCATTTGCTGAAAACAGTGCCTTTTTATCTGGCAATATGAGACTAAAGGCTTACAGAAGAATGGTCCTGTTGTGTTTATTAAGACTGGTAACACATGACCAAACAAATCCTGTTAAAAGATTTATCTGTCTAGCTTAAATAAGAAAAAGGAGCTCTTCTCCGTATTTTTAGTTGCCCTGCATTCTTAGACGCCTTCCTGTTACAGATGCCACTGTAGCATTTCTGGAGGACTTGCTTTCACATTGTCTTTAAAACCTGACTCTTTAATTCTGGCTAAGAGGTTTAAGTACTTAATGTGCAGAGTGGTGCTGTATGTGCCTTTTGCTCTGGCAGGGCTTTCCAGGTGTCCAGGCAGAGCGACTGTGGAGCAGATCACTTGTGGGAGCAGCAATGTCCTCCTCTCCAGGCTGGGACTGGAGCGTGAGAAGGGTTTTGTGGCTGTAACAAAAGTTGAAACTTTATTTTGAACTGGATTTAAAATGCTGGGGGGTGGGCGTGGGGAAATGAACCAGGTGAATATGGGGTAATGATCAGTTGAAAATAATGATTATGAACTTCTGCACTTGAGATTATTAGATGAAGTTAACCTTTAACTTGTGCCTGCTGGATTTCTCCAAAATCCTGGTGGGAAATTCTTGTTTCCTCATCGCTGGAAACCTGAGCATTTTAACAGGAACATCAGCATTTGAATATGATGGGATGTGGTCACTATCTGCATTTTCTGCTCCAAAGCAGAGAAAAGGAGACTTTAGCGAGTAGCTCTGCAAACACATTTTTGGCTCGTGTTTGATCTTTAAACAATTCAGGATAAAAAGACCTTGCGAGTCTGATAGCAGAGTGGGTAAAGAAAGTTATCGCAGAGTGCATGTAATAAACTTATTGAAATGGCCAGATCCTGAGGCTCCAGTTAGAAAACAACAACAAAAGGTCTTGGGGTGTGGCTGCAGTGAAACGAACATCCTTCCTCTGTTTTTTCAACTTGCATTGAGCAAATAAAAGATAGGGGCTGTTCTCCCTCTCCTTTGTACGGCACACTGAGCTATTGTGAAGCGATTGTTCCCTTTGAGCTTCCGTGGCGTGTTCCTGGGATGGAGGAGAGTGAATCCCCCAAGGCAGTGATTGCCCTGCAGCCCCTGGTGCTGTGCCCAGGCTGGGCAGGGGCAGAGGGACGGGAGCAGCTGCTTTGCTGGGGCTTGGTGCACAGGGAACCAGCAGCTGCCAGGGAAAATGCCCAGAAAGCCAAGGGCCAGAGCTCGGCCAGGTCCACTGCAGCTGTTAGTGCTGCCCTAATCCCAAATCCAGCATCTGTGTGGTTGCTGCCCAGGGATGTGTCAGCCCAGGTTACTGCAGGGAGCAGAGAAAGCTCCCAGTGCTTCTGTGGTTTCTGTCATGGTGCTTTGGGGTCCCTTGTTCGTTCCTAATTGCACAGACAGTGGCACAAGTGTTAATTTCTCATTCCACAAAGCACAAGTGTTAATTTCTAATTCCACAAAGAGTGGCACAAGTGTTAATTTCTAATTCCACAAAGCATGGCACAAGTGCTCAGCCCACTCAGCAGCTGCAGTGGTGAGTGGGGTTGAGTCAGCAGAGGAATTTTCGCAGGGCTCACATTTTGGTGAAGAGTTTGGAGCAGCTTCCTGTTCTCTGGTGGGTGAAGAAAGAATGTGTGAGATGTGGATTTTTCCTGGTGCAGCTACTCTGGATGTTCTGGAGTGCTTTATTCTTAGACAAAGTAGGCAGTGCTTCACGGTGATGTTAATTTAATCCTGCCAAATCTTTTGAAGTTGAGTATTTGGAGTGAAATCGACTTGGAAATGTGATATATTTATGTAGGAAAGCAATGGCTGTGAAAATTATTTTTTATGGGATCCCTGCAATGGGAGCTGGGAGGAAAGTGGCCATTGGAGTGGAAATTTCACAGCTGAACAGGCTGAGCAAAGTGTGGCACACACTGCCTCTTGCACAGCCCTCCAGTAAATGAAATAATCTGAACGTGGCGTTTGTTTATTCGGTGTTACTCCTCTGTGCAGAACTGTGTTGTGCAAAGAAAACAAACCCAGGAAAAGGTGCCCATAGTGGTTGTAATAAAGCCCTGCAGGGCGTGTGCGGAGGGCTTCCCCCAGCGGGCTCCCAGCGCTGGCAGCCTCCGGACGGGCTCCACTGCTGCAAACTGTAAACTTGGCATTCACCTTCCAATGAACGCTCAGCACGGAGCAGCCTGCCCTGGAAATGTGGCTCTCTCAGGGCTGTTTGCACAGCTCTGGCTCCTCGAGACTTACACAATGAGAGGTGGAGCTCAGAGTGTTTCAGATGCAGGTGAAATAAATACGGATGCATTTATCTGTCAGTTACTTGTCAACTTTTTTATTTGTCCTTCAGACAGGAACTTTAAAATCATTTTGCATTTAAGTTTAGAGGTGTGGGGTGGTTGGCACCTTCTTAGCTCTTCATCCTGAGGCTTCAAGGAGAAGCCCTGGAGCTGGCCAGGTTTCAGACTTGCTCCTTCTGTCATTTACTGCCCATCCTCAATAATGAAATGGTGACTGATGGGGATTTTTAAAATTGGAAACGATGTAAAGAAAAAAAAAAAGGACATTTTGCACTTGCCAGTCCAAGGAAGGTGCTTGTGCTGCAGCTGTGCCAGAAGAGGGCTGTGATCCTTTCACTGAGGTGATTTTTGTATGAGCAGCAATAGGAAAAACCCCGAGCTTTGCTGCTGGGGAATTCCCTCCCCTCTGGAAGTGTAGGAGGTTTGTCCCTGAATCCCTGCAGGCTCTCAGCATTCCCTGGCAGGCTCACTGAGGTGTTTTCCTCTGCCATCAGTTCCATCACATGCCCTGGGAGCTGTCAGAGCTGCTGGGGGCAGAGCAAACAGCATCATTTGCTAACCTGCCTTCGTTTCATTTCCTAACCTGCCTTCGTTTCATTTCCTAACCTGCCTTCACTTCCTAACCTGCCTTCACTTCCTAACCTGCCTTCATTTCCTTCCTGAGGCCAGGCACAGCCTCACTGCAGCAGCAGCAGCAATTTGTCCCTTCTGTTTGTCTGTCCTGTTTGTGTCTCTGTCCTGTTTGTCTCCTCTGCTGCTCCCTCTGCTCCAGGGACAGGAGCACTGAGGGCTGGGATCTGTGCAGGACTGAAGGAATTTCCAGTGCACGGGATCAGGGACTCCTCAGCTGACTTCTCAAAAATCAAACCAGCCTTTTTCCTTCTCTGATGTGGTTTCAAAAGCTTAATGCATGAGCAATCAATGTTCTCAGGTCCCTGCCTTTCAGACATCCTACACCCTGGGCTAATTCTGAGTTGCACCACGTAGTAGCTTCCTGGAAACTGAGGAACTGGATGTGGGCACATTCAGTGTTATTGGTGAATTAGGGGGGAAAAAAGAGATAATTTGCCTTTGTGAGCTGAATGCCTCCTTTTTGAAATATCCTCCTTTCATGAAAAGTGCTGGTTTTCTATATGGAAAAGCAGATTTTGTTAGTGCTGTTGTAACTACTGTGGTTTGGTTCGGTTTCAATTAATTAATTCCTGTAATCTGTGGATTACAGGTTAGCTCTATTTTTGGCAAAGCAGGGTAGGGGCAGGACTTGCTAACAGATTGCCCTGGAAGTGGCAGATGGCATCCCTTACCCTGTACCAGCTTTGTAGGGCATGGCTTGTGAGTGGTGTGAGATGTGAAACAATACTGCCGTTTGCTGAACTGCCTCATGTGCTTCCAGAGGAGAGCTGGACACTCTTCCTCTTTGCACTTGTCCTCTCTTAAATGTTTTATGGGGCTTGGTTTTGGCACTGGCATGCTCCCTGTTAGCTCCAGCTGTGAAGTGGTGCCTGTTCTCAGTGGGCACTGCCCATCCCAGAAGTTATTACCTGTCTGCAGCCAGCTGAAGAATTATTTTAAGGAATTGAGGGGTCTTTTTTGAGGGGTCTTTTTTGAGGGGTCTTTTTTGAGGGGTCTTTTTTGAGGGGTCTTTTTTGAGGATGGAGGTAGCTTCAAACATGTCACAGAAATGGTAACTTCACTGTCTGGAAGTCTTCAAAAGGCTGCTCTGTATTTTACTGCTTGTGCTTTCCACACCGAATTGCTTTAGGATGTGGGGTTTTATTCGGTTTTAATTTTTATCTTAAGGAATTGAAGGACTTTGGAATACTAACATGGGCTTTTTCCCTCTTTCTCTCCCCTCACCTCCTCAAGAACCTTTTTAAAACGCCGGGGTTGCTGGAGTGGTTGAATTTTTCCTGGCTTTGCGTGAGAAATTCAGAAGACTGAAGCCCAGGCTCACTGTCTACCTTTCACGGAGGCCCAGCCGTGAGAGGACAGAAGAAGGCACGTGGCGAATCATGACGGCGGACAAGGAGAAGGACAAAGAGAAGGAGAAGGACAGGGACAGGGACCGGGAGCGGGACAAGGAGCGCGACAAGCGGGACAAGGCGCGCGAGAGCGAGAGCTCGCGGCCCCGGCGCAGCTGCACCCTGGAGGGAGGCGCCAAGAACTACGCCGAGAGCGAGCACAGCGAGGACGAGGACAACGACAACAACAGTGCCACCACCGAGGAGTCGGCCAAGAAGAGCAAGAAGAAACCCCCCAAGAAGAAGTCGCGCTACGAGAGAACCGACAACGGCGAGATCACGTCCTTCATCACCGAGGATGACGTGGTGTACAGGCCTGGAGGTAAGGGGCAGCCTAAAGTTGCATCATCCTAAAGTTATATCATTGTAGAATTACATCATCCTAAAGTTATGTCATTGTAAAATTACATCATCCTAAAGTTATATCATTGTAAAATTACATCATCCTAAAGTTGCATCATCCTAAAGTCATCATCCTAAAGTTATATCATTGTAAAGTTACATCATCCTAAAGTTACATCAGTCTCATTTGGTGCTGGCTCTAGTGGCCCAGGGATGCTCAATGTGCTCATGGGAGCTGGAGTTACTCCAGTCCTGGGGGCTCAGTGTGCTTATCCCTGTGCTGAGGGCTCACTGTGCTCCTGGGGGCTGGAATTACCCTTACCCCTGTGCTGGGGCTCACTGTGCTCCTGGGGGTTACCCTTGTCCCTCAATGTGCTCCTGGGGCTTCTCCTGGGGGATTCAGTGTGCTCCTGGGAGTTTGGAATCCTTTTCTGGGGCTCAGTGTGCTCCTGGGAGCTCCTGGGGGGCTCACTGTGCTCCTGGGGTTTGGAATTCTCAGGGGCTCACTGTGCTCCTGGGAGTTTGGAATTAACCCTTTTCACTGTGGGGGGTTCCCCTAGTGTGCTCCTGGGAGCTGGAATTACCCCATCCCTGGGGGCTCAATGTGCTCCTGGGAGTTTGGAATGAACCCTTTTCTGGGGGCTCAGTGTGCTCCTGGGAGCTGGAATTACCCCATCCTGGGGGGGCTCACTGTGCTCCTGGGAGTTTGGAATTAACCCTTTTCTGGGGGCTCAGTGTGCTCCTGGGAGCTGGAATCACCCCATCCTGGGGAGGCTGCAGCCTTGCCCTTGCAGACACATGTGGGTGTGCATGGAAAGCTCCTGGCTGTATCTCGTGGTGTCTGATTTGTGGGAATGAACTTAGCTCCCCTCTGGAAAAGAGCCACCCTTTTTGCTTTCTGCTGCATGAATTATCCGTGACCACACGGAATCTCTGTCCCAGGGAGTTTGGAAGATAAATTGGATAATGCATTAAATGCTTCACTCCCACTTTGGAGCCAGACCCACCCTGAGCTGGGGGTTGTGGAGACATCCTCAGCCTCTGTGGCAGGCTTTGCTGGGAATCTCGGATTGCTCTGGGAAACAGAGCCCAGAGGGGTGAGCGTCTCAGAGGATCCTCAGCATCTCAGAGCCGCTCTTGCCCTGGTTTCGCCCCTCATTCCTGGCTGTGCCTGTGCCCAGCTTTGGGCAGAGCGGTGTTGGGATCAGGGGTGTCTGGGGACAGCACCAGCTGCCTGCAGTGTGCTCTGCCTGCTTTACGTGTGCCCCTTCATTGCTGTCAAGTTCACAGGAAGTTTTAGGCTCTCCTGTAAGGAGTCAAGGTCTGACCCGTGGCTGCTGCCAGGGAATGTTTTCCTCAAACTGCCCTTAAAATGAGATTCCCCAGCTCCCATTTGTGAGTGCAGGCTTCCCTGTCTGTGCAGAGCACTCTGAAAGGGCTGCCTGGAGTTTGTTCCCCCTCAGCTGGGCTGTGTTTGGCTGCTGTGCTGCCAGCACTGCTCAAGGGTCCTGGCAGGTTCATATTCTGCACTGACACCGCTGGGGCAAAGCAGAGGTGGATTCGGGCTGGAAATGGGGAGCCAGGGAGGTCAGGTCCCCTCTGGCTCTCCATGAGGAGCAGCTCAGCTCAGCTGTTGCGCTCTCCCAGGTCAGCTGGGGATGTTTGAGTGGCTGTGAGTGCTCCTGCTGTGTGTGGGGCAGGTCCAGGTGGGACGGGCTCCATCCTCCTCCCACAGGAGCCCTGAGCACTCAGGTTTGCTCTTAGCTGGACCAATGTTAGTCAGAGCAGCTTCCCTCTGAAATGCCTCAGCTTCAGTTTGAGCTGATTTCATCCATCACTGCAAAGGAGCTGCTTTTGCCTTGGTGTCAGGAATATTTGTTTTTCAGCAGGGGCAGCTGGGAGCCTGCGGAAGCGTCAGCTTTGGTGGCAATCTTATTTTCAGTGTCAGAGGATGAAAAATAATTCAGAATCTGTTGAGAACAGCTGTTGTGTAGGCCCAGGAGTACAATGTGATACACTGGCTTTATTGCAAAAAGAGTTTGCTTAAAATGAAGATGGGAAATCAGTTTGTGGTGTCAGTTTTATTCTGTAGGAGGATGGAGCAGTGGCTGATCCAGGGAAAGAGCAAGGAGAGCCATACTGTCGGTGATAATGGGGATATTTTGTAGCTCTTCTGGAACTTAAACCCCTGCTTATGAAATTTTACATTTTGCTAACAGTAATCAGCATAAGAGATGCACCCTGGCATTGAAACTTTTCTGTTGTGTTGGTTCTTTGTGCTGTTGGAAAACTTGTCTTGGAAACTGCTGAGAGCGATGAGAACAAACATGAGCTCAGCCCTGGAGGGACCTGAGCATGGCTGGGACCTGAACTGAATATACCCATTTTAAAATTAGATTTTAAAGGGAATTTCTTGTCAGGAGTGAGATCTTGACTCCACATCCCTGTGCTGGAGGTGTTCTAAACCAATGTGAGCGTGCATTGCAGAAGGAGCTCTTCCAGCTCCTTACATGCAGGGAGATTTGTGGTTTTTGTATTTGTGGTTAAGGGTGAAAATTACAGAAATTTTAAGAGGAATTAGAGAGTTTAAATTAATGAGACACAGCAAGGATTACAGAGATGAAAATTAAAGGTGTGTGCAGAAGGGATAGCCATCTTCAGCTTACATCTTCTGGGCATTAAGGAGGGGAAATCCTTCCCAATCATTTGATTCTTTCTCTTAAGTGCTCTCATCTGACATGGATGAAAGTTCAAGGTCTGCATTTCTTGGTTAAAATCTCATTCTGTGTTTACCCCATTGCTGTAGAGTACTTAATCCAGCACTTAATTCTGCTTTTTTTCCTGTGCTGAGCTCAGCAGCTGTATTGGAGTAATAGCAAATAAACTGTAAATAAACAGATAATCAAGATCATTGAATTTTTTTTCGAGTGAAAGGTTTCACTGTATTGTTACCATGTAAATACTGCTCTTATTAATTTGCATAGATATAATGAATGCTGCACAGCTTTAAATAATGTATTAAAACGAATTGAGTGGGGCTTAGACAACACTATGCAATTAATCTTCTCTACTTTGCTGGAAATCACACAGGCCCAGCCTAAAAGCTTGTTGGCCCAGTTCCCCATCTGTCCTCTCAGTTTCCACACCCTCCCTCCCATTTCCTTCCAAATCTTCTCTCTGGGGTTTTCCTCCTTCTTTCCCTTGCAGTTCTCACCTTGCTGTTGTCACGTTGCCTGTTGGAGGAGCATTAATTTCTGTTGCACAGTGGATATTCAAATTTGCTTTAGGCTTCCTTAGCCTAGGGAGATGGCAATGAAAGAGTTGTGTTAAAACTGAGAGTTATTTTTTTTCTCCTCTTGGATTTCAGTGAGATGATTTAATGCTGATTTTCCTCCCATACAGACTGATCCCTTCTATGTCCCTGGCTTCTGCCAAAATCCACCTGAGGAAGGGCTGAGATTGAATTTGAGCCACGGGGCCGGTGCTGAGGATATTGTGGTGCTGTGGTGGCACCTGGAGTACTGGGTTAAATGTGCCTTGGTTTGGAGCCTGGCAGAGCAGGTGACTGTCACCTGCAGCTGGGGACAGCATTGCCTGCTCTGCCTGCGCAGAACCATTTAAAAGGATCTGCAGGAATTAAAGGGATTTGTGGGGCTCTGTTTCTGCAGTGACATCAGTGGCTGCACAAACAGCCCTTCAGCAGGAGCTGGGGCAGGGGGAAATGCTGGAATGCCTGCAGGAGCCAGGCAGCAAACCCTGGGGCTGGGCAGGGCAGGGAGCTGCTCATGTGTCACACACATCTTTTATGGAAAATCATTTCTTTAGGATCTTTCCTCCTGAGAAGCTGAGAGGCCTCAGGAACAAAATGCAAACAATGGTTATCTGCTGCTGTGGGATGCAACAGGTGCATCTGGGATTGGTCTGTGTTGGTTGTTTGTAATTAATGGTCAATCACAGCCCAGCTGGCTTGGACAGAGTCTGAGCCACAAGCCTTTGTTATCATTCTTTACTATTCTATTCTTAGCCAGCCTTCTGAGGAAACCTTTTCTTCTATTCTTTTAGTATAGTATTAATGTAATATATATCATAAAATAATAAATCAAGCCTGCTGAACCATGGAGTCACATCCTCATCTCTTCCCCAGTCCGAAAACCCCTGTGAACACCGTCACACTCATCAATGGCACATTTCATTTTCCTCCTCTGGCCATGTGTGTGTCCTGGGCTGCGCTCTCTGTCTGAGAGCAAGGGGAAGGGAGGGGTCCCTCAGCAGGGAAATGGGAAATGCTGTCATTTTTCTCCTTGAGGATACACAAATAAAGCCCATCCCCACGTTGGTGAGGTACAGAGGTGTGTCACACTTTAGAAGAGTTAAGGAGCCCCACTTGGTGTTTGTGGTGGGCTTGGGAGCAGCAGAGTTTCCTCTCTGAGCTCTCCTGGTGTGCTTGAGGCTGTTCAGAATAAATCAGTGAGGTCCTGCAGTCCTGTGGTGCAGTTTTGGTGCTCTTTGTCCTTGTGTCCCCCACACTGGCCGTGAAGGGCTTTGGGAGAGGTGGGATTTCACAAGGGGATTTGTGAGACATCACTGAGGAGCACTGGGGCAAGTCTGGCCCCTCCAGCCTGTTAGGAGCGGCACACGTGCAGCAAAGCTTATCCGTGCTAGAGGAGGAGTTCCAGACTCACTGGTTATTTAATTAATTTATTTTACCAGCCTGGATTCTTGTTCCCAGCCCTCCTCCCTTTGCATGTGTTTAACTGAAAAAACAACCCCGGCGGGAGGCGGGGGCTGAGCAGCCGCAGGGTCTTTGCTGGCACTGGGGCATTTCTGGGGCACAGCTTGGCGTGCAAAGGTGTTTGCCTTGTGCAGATCTGCTAATGAAGCATGTGTGGGTGCGCCTTACGAGGAGAGCTGTGCAGTGTTGTGGACATGCTTGAAAAGTGCAGGAAAATAATTGGTGTGGGAAATGATGTAGCTGGGGGCCTGAGCTGCAGAACAGTTGCTTTTATGAAATTGGGAACTGCAGAGTACAATTAGCTGTCATTAATTTTGTTGAATAGAAATATGTTCCATTTATTGTACAATCAGGAGCCAGGCTTGAATGAGTTTAAATAGATGAAATCTAAATTATACTGACAGTCCATTAAACAGCAGCAAAACCCCTTAAAGAAAATGGATTCACTATGATACCGGTTTATAATAAAATCATTTGCCAAATAAGAACTATAGTCCAGGCACTGGGAATACTCCTGTGAGCTTCAAATGAACACAGTAAATTGGTTGAGCCATTTATTGCAGAGAGGGCTCCAGCTCCTGTTCCCTGACAAGGAGCCAGCAGTGCTGCCTGAAATCTGCTCAGCAGGAAGAGCCACTGAAAGATCAGCCTGGCAATTTGTGTGTTGTCAGCCACGTGGGGAGGAGAGGCTTGCACAGCTCCTACATCTGAGTGGGGATGCACAGCTCCTGCCTGTGAGTGGGGATAAACATCTTCTACCTGTGAGTGGGGATGCACAGCCCCTGCCTCTGAGTGGGGATGCACAGCCCCTGCCTGTGAGTGGGGATGCACAGCCCCTGCCTCTGAGTGGGGATGCACAGCCCCTGCCTGTGAGTGGGGATGCACAGCCCCTGCCTGTGAGTGGGGATGCACAGCCCCTGCCTGTGAGTGGGGATGCACAGCCCCTGCCTGTGAGTGGGGATGCACAGCCCCTGTCTGTGAGTGGGGATGCACAGCTCCTACATCTGAGTGGGGATGCACAGCTCCTGCCTGTGAGTGGGGCTAAACATCTCACTGCCATCTGGCTGCCTTGTGGGTTTGTCACTGAGCACTTCCCAATGCATTGCTGCTGCTGCAGGTTTGTCACTGAGCACTTCCCAATGCATTGCTGCTGCTGCTGCAGGTTTGTCACTGAGCCCCTTCCCAATGCATTGCTGCTGCTGCTGCTGCAGGTTTGTCTCAGTGCTGACCTTTGTGTGCAAGGGTTTGGCACTTCTCCTGAGGCTGAGGTGCAGGCAAGTTCACATTCCAGCCTTTAAACTCACAGAGGGCTGTAAATGTTGATTCTGATCCTTTGGCAGGTACCTCTTGGTCATTAATGATCTGTGGCTGCTGGCACCCTGCTCCTGATCGCATTTAACTGTTCTGGGGTGCTGGCATTTAACCCTGTTCACATTTAACTGTTCTGGGGTGCTGGCATTTAACCCTATTCACATTTAACTGTTCTGGGGTGCTGGCATTTAACCCTGTTCACATTTAACTGTTCTGGGGTGCTGGCATTTAACCCTATTCACATTTAACTGTTCTGGGGTGCTGGCATTTAACCCTGTTCACATTTAACTGTTCTGGGGTGCTGGCATTTAACCCTGTTCACATTTAACTGTTCTGGGGGTGCTGGCATTTAACCCTGTTCACATTTAACTGTTCTGGGGGTGCTGGCATTTAACCCTGTTCACATTTAACTGTTCTGGGGTGCTGGCATTTAACCCTATTCACATTTAACTGTTCTGGGGTGCTGGCATTTAACCCTATTCACATTTAACTGTTCTGGGGGTGCTGAGGGGGGCTGACATCTAACCTGGAGCACCTGGGAGGGTCCTGGGCCTCCCCCTGGCTCGGGCTCAGAGCAGTTTCTGCAGAAGGGGCCAGGTTGGGGACTGGCACAGGGCTCTGGGACCACTGAGCCTTTTCATTTCAGGCCCCAGGATGAGCCATGTAAATATTCCTTAATTCAGGAGTGTAAATGTCCTTCCACTGCTGCTCCCAGAGTTTGATTTCAGAGTTTATACGTGGCTGTACACACATGCAAACAGGGAGCTGTGGCTGTAAATATTCCTTATTTCAGCAGTGTAATATCCTCCCACTGCTGCTCGCGCAGCCTGAGCTCAGGGATTGTGCACGTCTGTACACACGTGCAGAGTGAGCCGTGGCTGCTGAGGCTGGTGGGGAGGGATTGTGGATAATTCCTTGACAAAGGCTTTCAAGGAACATCCTCCCTGTGGAAGTGTGTGCTGCGCACAGAGCCCGTGGCTTTGTTCCTTGGACGATGGAAGTGTTGACTCATTAGGTGAAACATGAAAGGGTTCTAATTGTGAGGATGGTTACTACAAAAACTGCAGCGTTTAGGCTGCTAAAGGTTCAGAAAATGGGGCTGGTTGGGGTGCTTTTCCAAGAGAATTTTTACATCCATGCATTGAAGCTCTAATTTTAAAAGCAGCTTTTAGTGTGGGAATATTAATGTAACCCTTCAGAAGTAGGGCACATCTGGTGAGGATCACAAGCCCAAAGGCAGAATGACTCTGTGCCATGTGTCAGGGAAATGCTTCATCTCCAGTGGGACGTTTGACACGAGATAGGGAAGTGAGCAATGCACTCCTGGCTCAGGCTGCCAGGGAATGCAGGGGCTCTGCAGGGCACTCAGCATTTCCTTGCTCTGCTTTGCAAAGCTTATGGAAAGCCCTTTTATTGTTATTTTTACTTTTTATTTTTATTTGTTAATTTCCTTTCAGAGCATTTCCTGATTTGTCATTGCTAAACTCAGTGACTGAACGCATCAGATGTTGAACTTGTCTGAGTTTTGGGTGGCTGCTCTGAGTGCCTCTGTAAATATTCTCCTTTTCTGGGGGGCATCTTCCGAGTTCCTGCCATCCCCAGCATTGCTGTGCACCTGGATAAACTTGTTTTTCTTATCTGCCCGGCCTCTGGTGCTTTGGAGCCTTGTAACTGGATGTCATCGTTGTTTTGGGCTTGGCAGGCAGGCAGCAGTGCCTCCTTCAGTGCAGCCCAGAGTGGGTTTTTATCCACAGGAGATGCCACAGCCCCTCGCTCTGTGCCAGCCATTTCACAGGGATGCTGGCTCTGCCCGCTGCCCGATCAAACCCTGGGAAATGAGGCTTGCACAGCCCACATGCCAAGGGGAGAAAATAAAATAAAATAAAATATTGCAAGTTGTGGTGCTGTGAGTGTGTGTGGAATCTCACTCACTGCTGGAGCAGCAGGATGTGCATGGATGGGCCGGCTGGTCCTGAGGGGGGACTGCAGCCCTGGCCAGGAAATCTGGGATAACCAGGGCTGTGGGAGTGCTGGGATGTGCTGGAATTGTGGAGCAGTTCCTGATCAGCCAGGAAATCTGGGATAACCAGGGCTGTGGGAGTGCTGGGATGTGCTGGAATTGTGGAGCAATTCCTGATCAGCCAGGAAATCGGGGATAACCAGGGCTGTGGGAGTGCTGGAATTGTGGAGCAATTCCTGATCAGCCAGGAAATCTGGGATAACCAGGGCTGTGGGAGTGCTGGGATGTGCTGGTAAATGAGCTGGATTTGGAATGTGTCTTATAAAACTCTGAGATTTTGGAGGTTTTCTGTGGAAATCCAGAAAAGCCCATGGAAAATCCCTGCCGGGACAGTGGTGTTTGTTGTCCCTGCTGTGTTTTGAGCAGCAGCTCCTTATCTGTGTGTCAGCGGGGTCACCAGGACGTTCCCTTCAGTGTTTGCTTGCCTTTGGGGTTGGCATCTCTCTGTTTAGCAAGCTGTGTGTGAGCTTGCCGAGCTCCAAGGTCAGGATCATTAATCAGGCACTTCTCTCCCATCCGCGCTGTGTTTTCATTCCGAGGGCACCGCTTTTGTTGTAGTTATTGCCAAGACTGTTTGGAGCACAACAGACCTTATGTTACAGCAGCCTTGGAGAGCGCAGTTGTCAAAAGCAAACAAAAATAATTACTGTGTTTCTGTCTTGTCAAATGTAATTCGAGAAAGCGCAGGCCTTCCCCGAGGTAAATCTAATTTAAGTTTGCTGTGTTTCATCTGTGATTGGTTGCCTTGGTTTTCTTCACAATTAGAAGAGAAAATATGTTAGTGCTCGGTTCTTAATGGCGAGCTGACCACGAGAAATCTGATTACTTTCCTCTCTTATTTTGGTCTGGTTCACAGGCTGTGACCTGGTCATTGTTATTAACTCAATCCAGAGTGGTCTTTAAATTCCTTTCTTTTTGTTTTCCTGGCAAAATGTCTGTTCAAATCCAAGTTAATTTTTATGCAGTTAATTCCCTTATTTATCATCATAAATAGTTTCTATTTTTAGATCACACTCAGAATAAATTACACAATATGCAAATGCAATGGTGGTTCTTTCAAAGTTTAAGCTGTATTTGAATTTATCCTGTTGTTATGCTCTTTCTTGGAGGCACAAAAGTTAATGCCCATTATTGTAAAATCTTGTGTTTTTAAAGATTGCGTTTATATCGAAAGCCGCCGGCCGAACACGCCCTATTTCATCTGCAGCATTCAAGACTTCAAACTGGTAAGGAACACTTTCACCTCTCCCCCTTTTCCCTGCCCCAGGCTCCAGGGGGATATTTTTCTTAGCCTGGATCCCTTCCTGCAGCTCCTCTGAGTGAAGCTTTGCCCTCTGAACCCGGAGCTGGTTTTTGTTAAACCCCAGCTCCGTCTTTGGGGCAGCCCCAGGAGCTCAGGCTGAGATCCCTGGCGTGTTCAGCTGCACAGAAACCTGAGCTTTGGGTTGTGTTGTGGGCAAATTGGGGCTCAGGAAATTCAGTTTGGCTGTGCCTTGTCCAGCACAGCTGTGGGATGAGGCAGAGCCCTGGCAGCCTGTGCATCTCAGCTGGCCATGGGCTGGGGGGACACCTCACCAGGGTGGCCAGTTTGGTGGGGAGAAACAGAAAATAGCATTGAAGGACTGTTAGCAGTTCATTCTCTAGCAGTGAGAAGTCAGGGAGCTGAGCAGGAACAAACCAGAAAGGGATTTGCCCCTTTATGTCCCCTGTCCCCCCTGGCTGCAGCAGGAGCTGCTCACAGCCAGGGCACAGGCTTGGCACCTGGACGTGTTCTGTGAGCAGGAGATTTGGGCACCTCTGGGAGCTGGTTTCTGCTGCTCCTTATTGCTCCTTATTGTCCTGAGCAGATAAACTCTCCTTATCAAAGTATTGTCCACAGCCATAGATCACCCGGGCTGCTGCTATCAGAATAAACCTGCCTTCCTTCCTTCCTTCCTTCCAAGCTTTTCCAATTATTCTGTGAGAAGCACAGAGATGTTCCTCAGTGCTGCCGTCCCTGCTGGTGCTTGGCACCTGTGGGTTTGTTGCCTCTTTCCTGCCCCTGTTTTTGGGGAGTCCCTGGGTGTGCAGTGCCCCTGGGCCCCTCCTGCCCATCAGCAGGGTCTGCTTTGGGTCTGCCTGCTTCCAGTTCCTGTGGGTTCTGCTGGGCTGCAGGAATTGTTCAGGAGATGAACAAAAGCTGCAGCCTCTGGGGCTGGGCCGTTTCAGCTCAGGGAATTGCAGCTTTAGTACCTTTGGATGGTTTTGAAGTGGTTTCTCTTCACTTGTGTTTTCAGCACACAAAGGACTTGGCACCAGGGCTGCTGGCAGTTTTGCATAATTTTTGACATGGAAACAGTGTCTCTGTTCTGTGTTTACTTTTGCCTGCTCAGAGTTCTCGAATTTCTCTGTTAATTTATTTTTTCTTACTGACATAAGGCACAAAAGGAACTTGTATAAATGACAAAACCAAAACCCTCTTGATGCTGATTATACCAGCAAAACTAAATCCCCAGTGTGTGTGTGGCTGTTGATTTTCCTGTTGGGGAAAGGGAGGATGAGCAGTGGAAAGGACACTTGATTTCTCTTCTAGTGTGAGATACCAACAGGAAAACAGCCTTGTTTTGCCTTCAGCTAAATATGTCAAGTGAAGCAGGAAAGTTAAAGTCAACAGCTTTGAAATGTCGCCCACTAATTAAATACATTATGTGTTGGTTGTCACAAAATAAAAGTTTCTGGCTGAGTGTGTGAGCCTTACCTTACGCTTCCCCTGGTTCCAGGTGCAGTCTGGGGACAGGGATTATGGGGGTGTTTTACTGATAAAACAGGAACATAAAGTTGTATTTAAAAAGTGAGAAGGGAGTTACAGATGACCCAGTGAAAAGCAGGATGTCCTTGCTGGACCAGGATCACTGTGGTGCTTTGGGTTTTGTTTGGAATTTTGCAGAACTCTGAGCAGTTCTCTGGGAATCCAGTGGTTTATTTCTGCCCTCCAGCACTGAAATGTGTGAGTGTTGGCTGGTACAGGTGCAGCTTCCTTTTCCTCTCCTCATATCCATAAATGCTTTTCTTTGTTGGCTTCACTTCACCAGTTGGAATTATTGAGCTTAAAACATTTTAAGAGTGAAATTGCTGTTGTTCTCTCAGAAGAGTATGAGATAGTTGTCTGGATTTAAAAAAAAGGCAGTGGATGATGTTTTTCTCTACTGATTGGGTTATTCTGTGCTCTCTGTGTCCCAGAACATTTTATTAATCTCTTTTTGGTGCTAGTTCATTTTCTTTGGATTAATGCTATCCTCTTTCAGGATTCAAGACCAGATTATTCCTGAGGACTTTGATTAGGAGCAAGCTGTGGTGAGGCAGTGATTCAATCTGAGTTTGCTCTGTTGCCTTATGTGTTTTTATTGGTTATCAGCTCCCCCTTCATTGCTGGTACTCAGTGTTTGCTCTCCCTCCTGTTTGGGGCAGCTGAGCCAGTGCTTGGGCTCAAGTGGTCCCCTGGAAATCTGGATCATGCAAGGTCAAGATTGGCTTTAAAGCAACTTTTCTACCTTGTTTTTTTCCCTTTTGGGAGCACTTCTTTCCCCAGTTTAAGCCTGTCCTATCCAGTTTACAATGCCAGTCACTTTAAAAATGTTGTTTTTAAAAAAAGGAAACAGCAAAACGTAATTGGGAAGGTGGAGAAAGCCTGTGAAGGGGCAGAGTAATGTGGCTTTAATACTTTCCTGGCATTGCTTTTGAGCAGCTTTAAGGAGGAAAATGTTATTTTCAGGATGGTGAGAGTGGGATCCTTAACTTGGGATTCAGGCTTTGCTTGCTCCGGGTGTTTTTGTTCCAGAACAATCTTACAGCTTGGGGTTTAAATCACACAGGCAAATCAATAAAATGGAAGCAGTAAATGCTCTGCTGCATTAAAAAAACATCAGTTTCTCTGATAATTTTTTTCCTGTGGAAAACGCTCAGGTTGTTTACATCAGGAATTGTCTCCTGGATGTCAATCTGCTCTTTTCCCTTCATTCTGCAGCAGCACCAGTGCATTTTTAACGATGCAGTTGTTCCCACAGCAGCCTGCTGCTGTCAGAAATGCCCATTTCCTATTCATCAGGAAGTTAGGGAAGCATGCTTCTCCTTCATTCTCATTTGGCACGAGTCAAACATGTTAAAAATCCACAGCCTTGACAAAGTATTCCTTAAATGCTCTGTGGTGCTACAAATACCTGCTCAGAGCCCAGGGAGCAGAGCGGGGCTGGCTGAGCCCTGTGTGAGCCGGGAATTGTCTGCGGAGAGGGGATCCAGTGCTGCTTCCCCTCCCCTCGGTGCTCATTTCCCCAAACTGATCCAATCTCCGCTCCTCGCGTGTCCTTCAGCCCGGCTGAGCTGCTGCTGCTGCTGTGGGCTCTGAGCTCTGCTGGGAATCCATCAAACCTGGCCCAAATCGCTTGGATCTCAGTTTCTGGCACAGGAATGGGATTTCTGTGGGAAATGCAGAGGGTCTGCTCAGCCAGCCCTGTGTCATTCACACCCAGCACCTGCTGCTGCTTGCCTCCACCCCAAAAGGAAACACGTCCTTCTGTCAAAAACTCTCCTTTAATTGAAGAGTGCTGTGTTTTCAAAGTGGGAATTCTCACTGAATTTCCTTTCAGATCAGGCCATTTGAAGAAAGAGATTTGTATTTTCTTCAGGCTGAGGGTATGGCTTCAGAGCTGAAGGGTTTTTAAATTAAATAGTAGTATTTAATGTGTTTCTTTCGTAGTTTACAGTGATTGTAATACAAAGAATTATAAACAGTGAAATTTCCTTTTATCTGTTTGTGGTTAACAAGTCCTAAAATTCTGTCCATTCTCTTTATCTTAATTAAAATGTTGATTGTGATTACTTCTGGCTGATGAAAACACACAATTAAAACTCAGCTGAGTGATTTGCGTGAAAAAATCCAATAAATGTGCAGAAATTCAGTTCCTGTGTGCACCCAGTGGGTTAAGGGACATTTTATAAGCCCACATCCCAGATACAGAAATTGAACCTGATTAAGGGAGCGTGCTGTGATGTTCCCATCAGCAGGAATATCCCAGTGAATCCCTCAGGACCTCAGCAAAGCTCTCTGTGCACAGAGCTCAGCCAGGGGAAGTGTCCCAAGCTCTCCTGTGCCAGGTGAAGCTGCCTCGGAGTGGTTGTGAGCAATAAAACCCTGCAGTGTTGGTTACGGGGTTGTTTTATCCCAATCAAAGTGTCTCCCCCACCTGAATAGCCAGCTGTTGGCTTTAAATATATGATGCAACAGCAGTAATTACATTTCAGATATGAATATATTAATTATGTAGTGCCTGTAAACCCATGCGGATCCAGCTTTGATTAAGGCTCAATTTAAATATCAAAAGTAGTGCAGAGCCATGTCTGTGGGAAAAAAGGGGCTTTATCTGCTGCAGAGATCAGAGTGGGAGAAGTTCACTGAAATCTGGTGTTTGGGAGAGGGGCAGAGCACGAGGTGGGATTGCCTGAGAGCTGAGCTGGGCCAGGGAGGCTCTGCTGCTTTGGGTGAGCTCGGGGGAGCTCTGCTGGTTTGGGAATGGTTTGGGAAGGATCCTGGAGCAGCTCAGGGGAGCTCTGCTGGTTTGGGAATGGCTTGGGAAGGATCCTGGAGCGGCTCTGGTGGCTCTGCTGGTTTGGGAAGGATCCTGGAGCAGCTCAGGTGGCTGTGCTGGTTTGGGAATGGTTTGGGAAGGATCCTGGAGCAGCTCAGGTGGGCTCTGTGCTGGTTTGGGAAGGGTCCTGGAGCAGCTCAGGTGGCTCTGCTGGTTTGGGAATGGTTTGGGAAGGATCCTGGAGCAGCTCAGGTGGCTGTGCTGGTTTGGAGATGGTTTGGGAATGGTCCTGGAGCTCAGGTGAGCTCTGGTGGCTGTGCCAGGGAGGCTGTGTTGGTTGGGGTGAGCTCAGGTGAGCTCTGATAGCTCTGCTGGTTTGGGTGAGCTCAGGTGGCTGTGCTGCTTTGGAAATGGCTTGGGAATGGTCCTGGGTGAGCTCAGGTGAGCTCTGGTGGTTTGGAAATGATTTGGGAAGGATCCTGGAGCAGCTCAGGTGGGCTCTGATGGTTTGGGAGTGTCCTGGAGCAGCCCAGGTGAGCTCTGCTGGTTTGGGAAGGCTCCTGGAGCAGCTCAGGTGAGCTCTGCTGGTTTGGGAATGGTTTGGGAATGTCCTGGAGCAGCCCAGGTGAGCTCTGCTGGTTTGGGCAGGGTCCTGGAGCAGCTCAGGTGAGCTCTGATGGTTTGGGAATGTCCTGGAGCAGCCCAGGTGAGCTCTGCTGGTTTGGGCAGGGTCCTGGAGCAGCCCAGGTGAGCTCTGCTGGTTTGGGCAGGGTCCTGGAGCAGCTCAGGTGGGCTCTGCTGGCACCAGCCGCTCCAGCCCAGCCAGGAGGGGAAGGAAGGGGACCCAGGGAAGGGGACCCAGGGACAGCAATGGGAAAAGGGCCCTTGTTCCCGGTGAGGATGCACAGCTGAAAGGTAGAGCGCCCTACATGGGGGGCCGCAGGTGAAGGCAGAGGTGCAGAAGGAGGCAGCAGAGGCGCGGGTGAGTGGGGAGTGCCAGAGCAGAGGCAGCTGCTGCAGGCTCTGTGGGAGCTGAGAGCAGCTCATTGCTGCAATTACACTCATTTATTTCTGCATTCCTACAAACACAGCAGAGCTGCAGACCTGCCCTCCCATCCTGCCGTTCAGACCTTTCCTGGTGCGAATTTCCAGCTCGGATAAATGAGTCCAAATTGCCTTTTTAAGGTTTTCCTGTGCTCCAGAGGGACCCAGAACACCACCAGCAGATGGATTTCAGCAGCCTGTTTGTGCTTTCTGCATCCTGCCTTAATTTGATGTCACATTTAAAATGCTAATGGCCACACTCTGAATGGGAGCATCAGAGGGAAACTTTACACCGGGAAAACGCTGAATTTGCCACACAAAAGGAAACGTTATTAATTGTGATGCAGTTGCCCTTTGTGCCTGTGTGTTTACTTGATTGAAGCATCTTGACTGTGGAGCTTTCTCCTTGAAGCCTGATTTGAATGGAGTGTACAGCTGGATTGCCCCAGGGCCTTGTAACAATTTATAGTCTGCATGGAAAGGCAGAAGTGCATAAAAAGACAGTTGTGAAATGCTGCTAGTGCCCTGTAATAGAAAATCTGGCTGTGATGACCTTGGCTGCCTGGGCCCCTGGGATCGCTTTGCTCCCGTCCCAAGGATTAGAAAATGGAAAGGATTGCACCTCACCTGGAATAAAGGAGGAGGAAAATCACAAGAAATTTGTTTTTTCCAAATTATGCAGTTCATGCTTCCTCTCCTTTGCATTCCTCCTGCATATGGCCTTGCATTTTAGCAAACATGTTAAATTTACATCTGTTACTCTCTGCGCTGTTACAGGAGCTGGGGTTTTTGCATGCGAATATCTGGGTGAGGTTTCTGTAGCCACAAGCATTTATGTATTTAAAAGCCTCATTCTGTTTGCAGATGAATTGATGTTCTGTTCCTGAACTGCAGCTGAATTAATTTGTGGCAAATTTTTCCTGGCCAGTTCCGAGGCAGCGTGACCTTTCCTTTTTGGTGTGGAAAAAATGCTGATTAATACAGATTTTTTTTATTCCCCCTGCTTCTCCACATCCATCGCTCTTTCTAGGGCCAAAAAAAAAGGCAAAAAAAAGATTTTCTGCTTCCTCCAGATCAGTGCTAAACCTTTCCGAGGTTGGATGGAGCTTGGAGCAGCTCGCAGTGCCGGGAAGGGCCAGAGCAGCCTTGCTAAAGGGAGCCAGACAAATGAGGCCTTTGAAGGGACACTGAATTATTTAAAATCAAAAATTTAGCCTGCAAATGAGATTGGCTTTGATGTGTAATGTGCAGCAGATGGGAGTGCTGCTGTGGCTGCAGTGGGGCAGGGTGGGGTGGGAGTGTGGGTGCAGGCAGGATGGAGAGGCAGAGGTGACACCTTGGGGATTGCAGGGCAGGGGCTGCTCAGTGATCGAATCCTCTGATGCTGTCACTGAGCCGTGAGGCTGCAGATAACATTCTCTGCCTGTGCTGAAAACAAGAATCAATACAAACTCCTTGACAGGGGCTAAATTATTAAATAGAGCCTTCCTTACAATGTTTCATTATCTGGGATTTACCTCAGCTGGTGATTTGTCAGCAGCACAGGGAGATTTGCTGGGTGTTTTGTATTAAAATCATTCCAGATGCATATGAATCCATTTTGATAATTCCCCTCCTTTTTACAATGCTTCTCTGTGGGTTTTGTTTTTTTTTTTTTTGCTATTACCCAGATGCCACTTTGAATTCTCACACAGATCCTAAGCTGTGCTGCACAGTGAGGTTTGGGCCTGTCACATCTGTGTAAAAATAAATCCTTTTTGTATGGCAGGCTGTTCTCTAAGTGCTGCTTTCAGGCTGGTAAATTAGCAGGGGATTTGCAGTGTCTCTCAGGTGAGCCTCAGCACCGAGGCACGAGGCTGCTCTGTGGATTTATGGGCACTGGAGTTTCACTGGACTCGGCTGAAATATAGAGCAGCATTCTTTTATTCTGTTGTACATCCTGGGAAGGAAACAGGAGCAGGAACCATCCATTCTGAGCTGCTAACCCAGCAGATTTGGCATTCCAGGGCTGTGTGGAGATGCTGTGCTCAGACCTGCCTCAGATGTGTCATTTCATCAGTGCCATTATTCTGTCAATTAACCAGTGTTTAACCTTTCTGTGGGGTTTGGGGTTGTTTTTCTGAGTAGCCTGGACAGGGTAATGCACCAGTGCAAGTGAATGAATTCCTCCAGAGCTGCAGAATTATGTCACAATTCCACCACGGTGCTTTGGAGAGGCAGTGCTCATGTTTGGGGGTGTAAAGCAGATGGCAGCATTGTTCACAGTGAGGATTAACAGCTGGAAATTCAGGCTATATGTGTGTTTTTGAGGGCTCAAATCCAGCTCTGCCTCCATTCCTTCCATATGGCCTGGATCTCTGTAATCCAGCCCTCACAATTTAGGGGCTAAAAAAAAAAAAAACCCAAACAAATATACAAAAATAAATAAACAAAAACCCCACAGGATAATCCACAGGGGGTTGTTTTGATTTTTTTTTTTAATGTGATTGCCCTGTTTGTTTTTGCCCCATTTGGCATCCAGCAGTTGGAATTCTCATGGCTGGCTTGTTGGCACAGGAGAACCAGAGGATTATTCCCCCGGGAAAGGCTCCTGGGCTGATATTTATAATTTCAGTAAGCCCTTTGTCATGGCAGCATGAATTCACCACCTTTAGCTTTCTATTTTACCTTTTTCCCTGCCTTGCTTCCTCCCCCTTACCCAAGGTAAACCTGTTTCCTACACCTGTGCTGAGATAATTGAGTGCTAAATAAATCATTGTGTGCCAGCTGGAAAACACCCAGAAAAAAAATGTTATCTCTGGCTTTTAGGGGGAAAAAAAGTATCAAATTGTACATTAGCTGGGTTTTATGTAGCAAGAGAAAATGGAGTTAGGATAAATGTAGCCATGTCCTCTGGTGTTGAATAGTGAGAGCATCTGTCATGTTTAATAATGCTTCTGACCTTTAGGATTATTGAAGTCGAAATTTTCTCTCTGGTCATTTGGGGCTACTTGAGCACTGTCAGATTTCTTGTGGCTCTCCTCAAAGGCACATTGTTATGCTTGGTGAGCTGCTGAGGATAATTCATTAAAGGAGTTTGTTTTCCTGCTTTCCGAAGGGTTTCCTTGGGGGATGTGAAATGTCACTGGATTCCGAGAGGGTCCCACCCCCAGGGATGTGCTTGGGATTGCTCTGTGGGGTGGAGGCGATGCTCTTAGTGCTGCTGTGGGATCAAGCACAGCCTGAGAGAGACAGGAGCACGGAGGGGAAAAGGTGTGGATGCTCTCTGAGCACCTGGTCTGTGCCTGAGGGGCAGGAAAGGTAAAATCTCCCTTTTTGGGTACCTGTTCTGTACCTGAGGGGCAGGAAGGGCAGAATCTCCCTTTTTGGGTTCCTGTTCTGTACCTGAGGGACAGGAAAGGTAAAATCTCCTTTTTGGGGTACCTGTTCTGTACCTGAGGGGCAGGAAAGGTAAAATCTCCCTTTTTGGGTTCCTGTTCTGTGCCTGAGGGACAGGAAAGGCAGAATCTCCCTTTTTGGGTTCCTGTTCTGTGCCTGAGGGACAGGAAAGGCAGAATCTCCCTTTTTTGATTATCTGTTCTATACCTCAGTGGCAGGAAAGGCAGAATCTCCCTTTTTTGATTATCTGTTCTATACCTCAGTGGCAGGAAAGGCAGAATATCCCTTTTTTGAGTACCTGTTCTGTGCCTGAGTGGCAGGAAACATAAAATCTCCCTTTTTTGAGTACCTGTTCTGTACCTCAGTAGCAGGAAAGGCAAAATCTCCCTTTTTTGACTGAGTGGCAGGAAAGGTAAAATCTCCCTTTTACTCAGCAGGGGCTGATGGAGCCACTTAGGGAAACCCTTCAGGTCAGCTCCACCTTGTGCCTGACGGAGCATCAGAGGCTCTCAGGCTGCATTTGTCCCCTGGTGTCACCTCTGGGGACGGGTCCCTGCCTGGCACTCGCAGCCAGGGCTGTGATGGATCTGCGTTTTTGACACTGCAATCACTGAACACTAGTCCATGGAGAATTTGGACTTGTAATTTTGATTAAAGTGATTGATTTTTAAAGCAGCCTCAGTTCGTTTTGGGCCATTAGAGGGTATTTGAAAGGAAAATAACTCTTTAATTAAATTAGTAGTGTGTAAGCATCCTGCTCTGCTTTCTAAGCAGAACTTCTGGGGGTTTTTAAATCATATTCCCTTCAGTTGGTTGTTGGCACATTTTAAGGTTAAAAGCGATGCAAAATTATTAAGACGAACAAACCCGTGCTGAGCAACTCTCAAACTTCAAATGAAGTTTTTCCTTTGGGAAAACACCCAGGTTGTGTTGTTGTGTAAAGCAGTTCTTGTCCACCCACCTGGATGTGATATTATACCCCACGGAAGGAATGCTGTGTAAACAGCAAAGTGCTTCCATTTTATTTGTAAAACACCCTTTTCAGACTACAAACACGTCTAAAAGGTTCAGTTTATGGAGAGAATCACATAAGTAAGATAAAAGAATGTGTATGTTTCAGTGCTGTGCAATAGAAAGAGATAATTTATGCTCTGTATCTGCGATTAGTGACCCGAGGCTGTTGAACTTCCTCTTTATGGATTGGGAAAATGCTGTGACAGTTTTCAAGGGAATTGCTCTCTTTGAGTTTAAAGAGATGAAAATGGGTCTGCTAACAAGGACCAGCTTCAGCGGGTGCTTTCATATTCCTCGTGTTTAAAAAAAAAAGAAAGGGAGGCAAGAAAAGCAAAGGCAATTGGGTGCTTTGATATGTGTGACCCCAGAGGCTGCAGGCAGCAGCTGGGGAATGGCAGCCAGGGCTGCGGGAGCTGTCCTGGGCTGCTTTGTGCAGTGCCTGCGGCTGAGAGGATGGAGAAGGGCGTTTGCCAGGAGGGGAGCTGCCATTTGGTGCTGGTTTTCCTCTTCTGAGGGGTTCTGGTGCTTCCCGTGTTGATATTCCCAAAGCCGGGAATTCCCTCTGCCTGTGCTGGGCTCTTGGTCCAGGCTGGTGATCACCAGCCTGGGCTGGGAATTAGAGCTGCCCTCCCTGAGCTGGGGCAAATTTGGGAGGAAATACCTGAAAAGTGCCCCCTGATTTCAGGTGTGGCTTTGTGCACCCTCAGAACACGAACTCTGCGAGGTTTGAGCTGCTTTGGGCCTTTCAGCTGCAGAATTCCATTAACTGTGGTGAAATATCACCCTCAATCTCTGATCTGGAGGTGATTAAACCAAGGGGCTGTTTGTTACCAAAGGCTGGGCCAGGAAAACAAACAGCTGGGAGCACATCTGGAGCATGGCTGCGTTTGCAGCAGGCACAGTAAATATTGAAATTGGAGCTAATGCTGCCTCCTATCCAGATGAATTTCTCATGTGCTCCTTGGGAGGCACTTGTGGGACGAGTGCTGCAGTTTACACCAGTTCAAGTGCTGGGAAACGCCTTTGGATTGTCAGTGTTGCTGGTGCCAGTGCATGAATATTTTATTTCACTTTTCCAAGGTACTGAGCACTCAGGGAGCTCTGGGGCTTTTTGGGGCAGGTTCCCAGGGAGGTGGCAGAGCCAGAGATGCAGACAGCTGCACAGGCAGCTGGAATGTGGGCTTGAGAGTGATCCAAAGGCTTCTCCCCTAACTTGTGTGTCACTGAGAGGCAGAGCTCCTCATTTGATTACACAATCTCTAACACTTGCATTTCCCCAAAGACGGGCAGTTTGCAGAACCAAGTTCATGGAAGTGTTTAAAAACCTTTCTGAGAAGATTCTCCAAAGAAGATTCTCACCAAAGTGAAAGGAAGCTGATGTAAATAAAGTGCTCTCTAAACCATCAAACCAAATTTTATACAAATTCCCTGAATGACTTCTGGTCATTTCTCTGTTTTGGAAGGGTCCCTGGCAGTTTGTGCATTTCTGGTAGCTCAGAGAATCCTCCTGTTTGCAGTGGGTCTGGAGAGAACTGGCTGTGCTGATCCCCTTGGGGTGAATCCTTGTGCCCAGGCCAGGGCAGAGGCATCAGCCCTCATCATCATCATCATCATCCTCAGGAGGCTTCTGGAGCCAGAGCCTTTGAGGCTGGCGCTGCTGGGTTCCATCCAGTGCCTGCAGTAATAGAGGAAATTAATTTGAGTTCTGCACGAGGACTGAGTGCTTTCTGCTGCTTGGGCTCAGAGCTTTCTGCTGCTGGACCTGGCAGTGAATTAACACCTTGACTTCTTTAATAGAAGTTATTAGTGGCTTCATTTGTTGGAGTTGTAATGCTGTGCTGATTATATGGCCCAAGACAAACGATTAACTTTGGAATTGTGCATTGGCTTGGCTGGCTGTGTTCACTGCAATTCAAAGCAGAGTGCACATGGTGGCCGTGGGATGTGCTAGAGGTTTAAAAACCACATTTCTCTATTTCAGAACTGCTTTTCTTGTGCCCCATCCCAGTTGTCTGTATGTTCACACAAAACCAAGAAAAGTTGTTTTTTCCTTTGTATCTCTCTCCCAACTTTTTCTTTGAGATTTTTTCTCTTCCAGCAGGTAAATGCACCCAGTTTATTCTCAGTGTAGTTATTTCTGATTTCAGTGTTTTCAATATCTGGCTATTTCCAGATGAACGGAGAGCATCTTCGCAATCTTTCTGTTCAGATTAGATTGCAGCCTGTGGAGCTGCTTTGGGGTATGTTTGTTTAGTCCTGATTTACATACAAACACAAAGGAGAACTCTAAGCCCCGGTGCTGCTAATTCAGCTGTTGACACCGGGGCAGGCAGCACCACTCTGTGCCAGAAATTCCCGGTGTGCTGGGACCCAGCCCCGTCTCCTGCACGCTGACATTTTTAGGATTGCTGCTTTGTTTCCTCGATGAGCTCTCTGGCGTTACCCATTAATTACAGGCAGGGTTTGGGTTCGGTGGGGCTGTGTGTGGCCCTGTTTGCCAGCCCTGCCGAATTGAATTCTGTGTGCAGAGCTGGTTCTGCTCCAGTTCCAGCCGCCAGCCGCTCAGTGACACACGCGTTAGAGGTGAACATTCAGTGGGTGACCAGTTACCAGCGGATGGCATCTCTGGGGAGCTGCTCAAGGAAGCATTCACTTCCCAGGCATTCATTTCCCAGCACACTTTGTTTCCTCCCAGCAGCAGCGTTTGCTTTTGTGGTCAAACAGCCAAGTCGCAGGCTCTGGCTGATCAGTGCATTTTCTTTCCTTTTCTCTCTGTAATTCCCAATCCCAGCCTGTTGGCAAAGTGCTTTAATTGTTCCTGTTATAAATTCCTTGCCCATGAGGTGATATTTCAGCAGGCAGTGACTGTTCAAACTCGGGGCTGGGTTTGCAGAGCAAACTCCTGCTTGTTTTATCCTCCAGCTCTTGGTGTGTCTTTGTTCAAAGGTAAACCCCTCGGTGAGATGGTAAAGAAAATGTGGCCTCTTGATATTTAAAAGGTGAGAAATCTATTTAAACTGTGGATGATGGCTTTGAATAGCCCCACCGCTGAGTGCTGCTTGTTTTAATAGAAGTGATAAATACTGTGGCTGGTGCTGCTCTGCAATTAGATCTGAGCTATGTGCTATAAATGACATTTAATGGCAAATGTCAGGCGGGGCCCGAGTGGTATCTTCATTTCAGTGTTGCACTTCTTTGGCACAACACTAAAAAAACCTTAATGGAATTTAATTACGGGAGCATCCACTCAGTGCTCAGTGAAATGCATTTGTGATCCCATGAGGTGCTGCCGGCTCCTGGTGCTGAGCTGAGCCGGGGATGCTCAGCAGGGATCCCTGGCGCTTCTGGGCCTGCAGCTCCCCCAAATCTGCTCCTGGGAAGGGCAAAATCTGTGAGAATCTGTGACCAGAGTGGGCTGGGAGAGACAGACAGGCCAGGGGCGCTGTGGTCAGAACCAGAGCTGACTGCTCTCTCAGGGGTGTTAATTAGAGCCCATTAATGACTCAGGGGCGTTGGTGCAGTCAGAGCAGAGCTGTGGCACCTCCGGGCCTCACCTGGGTTTGGGGGTTTATGTGAGATGCGCATTGGTGACTTGGTTGCAAATGGGATTTCCCTGCCCGGCTGGGTGCAGGGTGGTCCCCACTGATGGAGGGCAGCAGCTCTGGGGGCTGGCAGCGCCTTCGCTGCACACTTACCTGGAATTCCACCGAACGTGGGCATGTGGGGGCAAAATAAACCCAGGAAACCGGGATGGGAAAAAAGGAAACGGAGCAGAAAGAGACCACAAAGGGATTAAATGAGGTAGTAAGCAATGACCCATAACCTTCATGGAACATCTTATCATAGTTTTATTTCAAACCAGTCAGTTTTTAAGCATAACTGCTTCTTTTTTTTACAAGATGAAATTATCTTGTGTCGTTCAGGATCACAGTGAAATTTTAAGGGTGTTTTGTACCCAAGTGTATTTCATTTAAATGGGAGCAGCTGACTTGCTGTTCTCAGCACAGTGAGCAGCTTTGTTTTGGGAAAGCTGATGGGATAAACAGAGTTTATTTTAAATACAGACATCTCTCAGTCATCACCTGAAATGAATCATGTTCTTTGTCTCCTCTGAAACCCTGATGAGGCTGTGCTCAAGGTGAGACGTGAGAGTGACACTAAATAAAATAAAGGGCTGACACTTGTTCCACACCAGTCAGCTTTGTAAAACCTGCTGGATTTGCTGAACCTCCTTAGAGCTGCACTGTGCCTGGGGCACGGGGAGCTCCAGTGCTGGTTCACCCGAATCAGCTCGGTGCCTTTTATTGCATTTCCTGCTGAGGTGGGTCTCAGGATCTCACCCTGGGTGCACCAGACTCAGTTCGTTGCATTTCCTTTCATTGCATTTCCTTTCATTGCATTTCCTGCTGAGGTGGGATTCCTTTCCATTGCATTTCCTGGTGAGGTGGATCCTAGGATCTCCCTGCTGGGTCTCACTTTCTGCATTCACCAGGCTCAGTTTTGGTTTCCTTTGTATTTCCTTTTATTGCACGTCCTGATGGGTCTGTCCTGCTGCAGAGCTCAGTTCATTGCATTTCCTGCTGAGGTGGGTCTCACTGTTCTCATCCCTTTTATTGCACTTCCCGATGGTGTGTCCCAGCAGAACATTCTCATCCCTGGTGTGTCCCAGGGCTGTGCTCTCAGAGCTGTTCCTGAGCTCAGGGCTGTGCTGAGCTGTGTTTTTCAGCAAGTCTGGCAGCTCCAGTGCCAAACTCCCACGCTGGGAGACAGCAGATGGCATCTCCTGGGCACTGACTGCAGGGAGGGCGGGCACCAGTGCTCTGCAGAGCTCCAGCCCACGGGATTGGGGCTGCCTCACGGACACAAACAGCCCTGAGATGATGTGCCCTGCTGGAAGAGTGGCCTTGGGCACTCTGTGCAGCTTTTGAAGGCTAGAAGAGTGGGTTTGGGCACTCTGTGCAGCTTTTGAAGGCTAGAAGAGTGGGTTTGGGCACTCTGTGCAGCTTTTGAAGGCTAGAAGAGTGGGTTTGGGCACTCTGTGCAGCTTTTCAAGGCTAGAAGAGTGGGTTTGGGCACTCTGTGCAGCTTTTGAAGGTGTGCACAGGCTGCTGGTTGATACCGGGGTGGCTCAGGAGGCTCAGGTGTGTTCTGGGGTGCCTCCCCCTGCCCTCCTGTGAGGAACACAGATGACCTGTGGGTGATGTTTGCAGCCAGGGCTGCTGCACGTTCTGTGGATGCAGAACAAGCACTTGTGAGCAGTGTGCATCCATCCCCTGGGGCCGGGCCAGCTGTGCCCCTGCAGGTGTGCAGTGCTGCGAGCACCTGGGAGACGGAGCCCGGAACTGAGGGCAAGGTGAGTGAGCGGTGTTTTACACCTCAGAGCTCCTCCTGCAGCGGGCTGAATCCATTCCCAGCATGCTGAGGTGACTCAGTGAATTCACAAGGAGTCTTGTTTGTGAATAAAAAGGACACGTGAAGAATTTTTGCTGTAAACAGTCAGCAAATGTCAGTTGTGAAAAAAGCCGATATTGTTTTGTCAATGGATTATGCTGTGCCCTGCACAGATCACAGAACGGGCCCTTACCCTGCAAACAGCAATATTTGCTCCCCCAGCAGCTCATTCCCAGCTCAGCTCACACTCAGTGCATCCTCTGATCGATTTTCACAGCTTTCCCAGGGCTTCTCATTTCCTGCCTCCATCAGTGCCCTCCATCAGCCCCGCTGTGCCCAGAGCAGCCGTCCAGGCGCGTTTCCATCAGGAAATCCCTGCAGATGGAGCATTAGATAACAGGAGCAGGCTGAGGGCTGCGGGCTCTGCCCTGGCTGGGGTGGGAGCACAGCCCTGCCCTGGGCAGGGGCACAGAGGGTTAATCTGCCCGTGCCCACATCACTGCTTTTATTCCACATTTGTGTTTCGTGCTGAACGCTGACAATGCTGCTCTGTTTGCAAGGAGTAATTATGTGTTGCTATGCAGGCATCTGAATTAAATAATCAAGCTGCAAAAATAACATTCATTTGTAGTAATAACCTCTGCATTTCCAGGCTGGGTTTGCTTGGCTTACAAACAGCTGATCAGTTTTCTTAATTAATTAGCAAACAGCCTACAAAAAGATACCCTGAGAATGTTGAATTCCACGTGCTGCTGTGGAGAGGGAAGAGAAATAATCCTCGCTGTGTCTCCTTAGCTCCTGATTTCCAGATAGGCTCATTTGTCCCCCCTCTGTGGGGAAAAAAACCCCAAACAGTGAATTTGAGTGGTCTTTATTGTTCCTTTTCTCTCTTTGACTATTAGTAAGTATCAGAATTGACTGAGAGTGAGGAGGAGTGAGGTTTCATGTGGCAAACAGGCTGGGAATGGAGATGTTCTGTTCCTTGTCCTGTGTGTTTCCCTGGGGTTGCTGCTCCTCTGTGCCCATCTGTGCCCATCTGTGATCCCCAGCCCTTGGCACGCTGCTCCCGAAGCTGCCTGGGTTGAACCTGGCTCTGAACAGGGCAGGGGTTGCCATTATTCCCTCGGTGATGGTCCCCCCTGGGAGGAGCTGCAGGACATCGGTGCTGGGTTCTCAGCCCTGATGGAGAACCTGCAGCCTCTGTGGGTGTGCAGGAACTCTGTTCTGAAACTCTGTGCCCCCAGGGAAAACCTTGGAACTGTCACAAATGCTGAGAAATCAGGACATTCCTGCTTTTTAAAGAGAATTTGCAGCATTATTTTTTCCCCCTTCAAGGCAGAGGCTCATTTTAAATAGAAGTTGACCAGATGCCTGTGAACTGAGATGCTTTAATCCATTTACAGATCCCATCTAATTCTTGTTCAATGTCCAAAACTGATTCATGCTGTTTAAAAGGAACAAAACCTAAAATGTCAGCGAGAATAAAACCCCCAAATGAGCACTTTGTGAGCGCTGCAGCAAAAGACAATATTTTCATTAAAGGGGAGAATGTGGTTTTGCAGCGCAGGGAATCGTTCTGAGCTGACACAAAGACACTTGAAATTTAAAGCTCTTGCCATGGCTGCACTTTCTGCAAGCCTGGGTTTGGCATGTGGCTGTCTGCAGCTTTTCACATGTAAAGGTGTAAAAAAGGGAAAAAAAAAGTCACACTTTTAGGAGGGAGGGGAACTTCTTTTGTGTGCACATGGTTTGGAAATAAAGAGTCTGCCACAGGAGTGGCTGCCTTGACACCTCTGAGTGCAGCCTGCTTTATAAATAACGTGAGTGTTTAGGAAGTTGGCTGGCAAAATAGCATGTCTAGGAATTTCTGTGCCATGAGGGATGGAAATGTGAAAAGGGAGACTCTGACAGACGTTTTGGATTGTTAGCAAGATTGAAGCTTCAGGTTAAACCCCACAAAATGCTCTGTGCTGGAGAGTGGGACAGAAAAGGGGTTGTCAGGGTGCAGCTGTTAAATGAATTGGACCAAAATGACCAATGGTGGTAAAAAGTGGTATTTAGGAAAGAGATCGGCTCATTTTCCCCCCAAAAAACACCCCAGAGAATTTGCAGAGAGATGCTGGGTTGATGTTTCCCATCATTGCTTGAGCTCCACTAAGAATTTATGAACTCTTAGCGAGAGGGTAACAGATTATTTACTTGGACTTGTTATTCTCCAGAATTCAGAGAGACTGCCCATAAAAGCTGTGGTGCACAGAGCGTTATTTCAGCAGAACAGCTGAGCCTGCAGCCCCAATTCCTGAGCAGCAGGCAGCAGAAATCAGAGCCTCTCACTCGCTGTCCCTTTGATTTTCCCGTGCATTTCCAAGCTCCTTGGCTCTGATTGCAGCCGTGGTGTTTAAAAAGGTCTCGGGTCCTGCTCAGCCTGGGATGCTCAGGGGCTCTGGGGATGGGGACGGGGATGGTGGAAGTGGCTCAGTCTGGGATGCTCAGCCCAGGGATGCTCAGAGGCTTTGGGATGTGGAGGTGGCTCAGCCTGGGATGCTCAGGGGCTCTGGGGATGGGGATGTGGAGGTGGCTCAGCCCAGGATGCTCAGAGGCTCTGGGGATGCTCAGAGGCTCTGGGGATGGGGACGGGGATGGTGGAAGTGGCTCAGTCTGGGATGCTCAGCCCAGGGATGCTCAGAGGCTTTGGGGTGTGGAACTGGCTCGGTTCAGGGATGCTCAGAGGCTCCGGGGATAGGGATGGGGATGGTGGAGGTGGCTCAGCCCGGGATGCTCAGAGGGTTTGGGGATGGGGATGTGGAGGTGGCTCGGCCTGGGATGCTCAGCCCGGGATGCTCAGAGGCTCTGGGGATGGGGATGGTGGGAGTGGCTCAGCCCGGGATGCTCAGAGCCTTTGGGATGTGGAGGTTGCTCAGCCCAGGGATGCTCAGAGGCTCTGGGGATGTGGAACTGGCTCGGTTCAGGGATGCTCAGAGACTCCGAGGATAGGGATGGGGATGTGGAGGTTGCTCAGCCCGGGATGCTCAGAGGCTCTGGGGATGTGGAGGTTGCTCAGCCCAGGGATGCTCAGAGGCTCCGGGGATGGGGATGTGGAGGTTGCTCAGCCTGGGATGCTCAGAGGCTCCGGGGATGGGGATGTGGAGGTTGCTCAGCCTGGGATGCTCAGAGGGTTTGGGGATGGGGATGTGGAGGTTGCTCAGCCCGGGATGCTCAGAGGCTCCGGGGATGGTGGAAGTGGCTCGGTCCCAGCTTTCCTGGCACAATGCTGCCACTGGCAGTGGTCTGCCGGTATTACACAGCTCTGCTCGGGAAATGCCTTTCCCGGGAAGCTTTGGCTGTTGTTTATTCAGCAGAAAAGCTCTGACACCAGGCTGCTGCTGCAGGGAGCCAGCAGAACCTGCCCACAGCCCAGTGAGCTGCGGGGGAGCCCCGAGTGGGTTTAGGAGCTCAGGAGCAGTCTCAGACTGCTCTAAGGGATTGCAGCCCAGAGGAAAACAAGGCTGCACTTGCCTCATGCCAGAAGAATGTTCCTTTCCCTTCGGGCCTTTGTTGCTCTCTGTTTTGGAGCAGCGGGGGAAATTGCAGACCAGGGGGTTGGGAGATGAACTGAGCAGAGTCTGTAGAGACTCCATCTAAAAGTTCTCTTTAAGTGGTGTTTGTGCTTCAGTTTTCTTCTAAGAAGGAACAAAGTGGGGCTGGAGCCTCAGTGAAAAAAGAGTGTTTGGGGAAGACAGTTTTGTGTAAATTTTGCTGTGAGGTTGATGAGCAGTCAGAGCCTGTAATTATTGTGATTGAAGTGCAGTATCCTATTCTTTTGTGTAATAAAGAATGTCTATGATTGTGTCTGCATCCATCTGTCCTTGGGGGGAAAAAATCTATTATCTCTTGGTTCCCAGTGCTCAGAATGGTTGCACTGAATGGTGTTACTGTGGGTATTCTTTTCTGCGTGTTTGGCCATAAATACTTACTTGTGGAAATCAGCAGCCTGCGTGAGGCCAGAAATGGCAATCCTTTTCTGATCCCTGCCTCTTTCCTAGGGTTAATTAACATGAGTGAGCGGATTGGGGTTTGCTGGTCAGATGCAGAAACACAGCTGATGCAGGAGGGTCTCCCTGCCTTTGTCTGGGCTGGAAATCAATCTGTCTCCAGCACAGGCTGGAGAAATGCCTCCCTCTGGGTCCGACCTGGGGGATTCCCCGTGAGGGCTGTGGGGCTGAGGGCTGATTTCCCTGTCAGTAACACCCCCGGGTTGTTTTTCAGAGCAAGAGGGACCATCTGCTGATGAACGTCAAGTGGTACTACCGCCAGTCCGAGGTGCCCGACTCGGTGTACCAGCACCTGGTGCAGGACAGGCACAACGAGAACGGTGAGTGGGGGCAGCCTGCCCTGATCCCGGCCTTAACAGGGGCAGCCTGGCCTAATCCCAGCCTTAACAGAGCCAGCCTGCCCTGATCCCAGCTTTAACAGAAACAGCCTGCCCTGATCCCGGCTTTAACAGAGCCAGCCTGCCCCAATCCCAGCCTTAACAGAGCCAGCCTTGCCCAATCCCAGCTTTAACAGAGCCAGCCTGCCCCAGTCCTGGCTTTAACAGAGCCAGCCTGCCCTGTTCCAGTCCCAGCTTTAACAGAGCCAGCCTGCCCCAGTCCTGGCTTTAACAGAGCCAGCCTGCCCTGTTCCAGTCCCAGTTTCAACAGAACACTTCTGCACAGGGACATGGAACCAGGACATGGTGCTCTGTACCTGCCTGGTGTCACTGGTGTGTGTCCTGTTCCTGTAATCAGGGCCATTCCAGGTGTGTGCTGGAAGTGCTTGGCTGCATTATTAATAATAATAAATAACAACAGCAGCAACAGAATTAATAATAGCATAACAAAATCATTATCGTTATTAGGAGTATGATGATGATTATTGCTATTATCTCCTTGAAGGAGAATAGAAAAGCAAAATCAGCCTGGATCCTTGGTAGGCCTCTGGACACTGTGCTGATAATGAAGTGAGCACCAAATTACCTGCAGAAATCGGGGATCTCTGGTTTCAGTGGTTCTGCCATGAGAACTGTGTCTCTCAGTCGTGCTCCCTTGCAGTGAATATTCACTGTGATTAATATTGCAGTGAGGGATGGAACTGAAGCACTTGGAGCTGAGTTTTCCCCTTTTCTCTTTGCAAAACCAAGTGTGATCTTGGCTTTCATAGAAGCAGAAGGAACTTTAGTACATATCCCAGTGTCATTTATCTCCTGCCTCCAGGGAAGACATAACATTTGCTTCTGTTCTTACCAGGAAATTTCCTTGAGGCAACTGTTAAAAATTCTGAAGATACTCCAAGGTGAACCGTGCTGATAAAAGTTGATGATTGAAATGTGGAACGCAGCAACTTTCTGGTGCCTGACAGAACAAAGTTGAGCACACGGTCCCCTTATAAAGGACATTCTGTGTGTGCTTTTAGCAAGAGCTCCACAAATCTAACATTTCTGTTACTAATTTATTTGAAGCTTCTAACAGTGAGATTACAGGCACAGTGTCAAAAAGTATTTTTGATAGCATGGCTGCTTTTAATGCAGTCTCCTGTGTGTGGAGAAGTATTTTTGTGTCTTGCTCAAAGGTATTAGAAAGAAGTCATGGAAAAAGTTGTCTTCCAGTTCTTTTGTTAGCACTCAGAATTTTCTGTGTTTGAACATGAATGTCAATATTTACCTCAAAGCCAGAGCTCTGTGCAGTTACCACTGTCAGGATTTTGTTGAAGATTTGACATTAAATATGCACAGGAGCCCATACCTTGTCCTGGAAACCAAAGAGATTCATTTCCTTGCTTCCTCCCATCTGGGAGTGGCTGCTCCCAGTGGTCAGGAGGAGTCCCCCAGTGCCCTTGGAAAGGTTTTTCCCTTGAGAAGTCCTGGGAGAATTGATGGATGAGAACAGAAGTGATGTTCTTCCACATGAATTCCTACAGTCCACAGGAACGGTGGCTCCTGTCACCCCAGAGTGCACCTGAGGGCCCCCTGGGGCTGTGCCCTGCTGGCCCTGGTGGCCCAGCTGCTGTGTCAGGGTGTGCTGCTGTTTGTCTCTGCAGACTCAGGACGGGAGCTGGTGATCACAGACCCCGTGATCAAGAACCGCGAGCTCTTCATCTCCGACTACGTGGACACGTACCACGCTGCTGCCCTGAGGTGGGGACACCTGGGGGTGGGCTGGGGACACCTGGGGACAGTCTGGGGGACACCTGGGGATGGGCTGGGGACAGCCTGGAGTCACCTGGGGATGGCCTGGGGATGGGCTGAGGACACCTGGGGATGGGCTGGGGACAGCCTTGGGGACACCTGGGGATGGCCTGGGGACAGCCTGGAGTCACCTGGGGATGGGCTGAGGACACCTGGGGATGGGCTGGGGTCAGCCTGGGGCTGGGGACAGCCTTGGGGACACCTGGGGATGGCCTGGGGACAGCCTGGAGTCACCTGGGGATGGCCTGGGGGCAGCACGGGGCTGGGGACAGCCTTGGGGACAGCATGGGGTCAGTCTGGGGCTGGGGTGACAGCCTGGGGTTGGGGGAACAGCCTGGGGACAGCCTGGGGGATGCCCTGGGGCTGGGACAAAGGTGTCAGGGGCTCTGTGGGGACAGCCAGGGGGGACAGAGGCTCCTGGGGTCACTGCCCCCCAGCCCAGCTGTGCCCTCTCCCCTGCAGCGTTCTGTGCCCTGGTGCAGCAGGGAGCTGCAGCCCTGCAGGTTCCTCTGTGTGCCAGGCACTCAGTGATGCCCAGCAGGGGTTGTTTGCCATCCCTGCCAGCTCAGGGGGGTTCCTGCAGCAGCACTGGCGGCCCTGCAGGTTCCTCTGTGTGCCAGCCCCTCAGTCAGGAGCTGTTTGCCCTCCCTGCCAGCCCAGGGCAGGCTGGCCCTGCAGCAGCACTGCCCTTCCCTCGGAGCCCCTCGTGCAGCACTGGCTCTCTGCTGAGCTGCGTTAAAGGCTTGTTCTGGGCGCTGTCCCTGCTCACAGCTCAGCCCAGGCTGAGGGAGATGCCCGGTTCCAGCAGGGAGTGGCCCAGCTGTGTGCCCTCACTCTGCCCTGGCACCCTCCAGGCTTTGGAGCTGCCCGGGCTGAGGGGTTCGCCCTCACGTGAGATGCTCTCAGACCCCAGCAGCCAGGCATTATTTGTCAGCTGATTTTCAGCATGCCAAGCATGCATGGATATTGTCAGGATGCAAATTGAATAATCTCCCTGATAATGGTGCTCAGATGGTGTTTCACCACAGCCATCTGGAGACATTTTTTTGTTCAGAGTCACTTTGCTGAAGCCACTTACTTGGAGACAAACTGGCTTCTGTTCTGTGGGGGAAAGCCTTTGATTTACATATTAAACCTTTCTTACAAAGTCAGAGCATTGCAGGGTGTGCCGGGAGCCCCTGGGACTCGCCAGTGCCTCTGCTCAGTCCCAGTGTTACACCAGGAGCCGGGCTGGAAACCTGGAAACCAAGCACACGAACTCAGCCCTGTGGCTGCAGATTCCCTGGCACTGCTGTAACCCCCTGCCACATCCATCCTCTCAGTTCTTTTCCCCTTTAAAGAAAAGACAGGGACGGAAAGATAAAAATGGAATTTCCGTGTGTGCCAAACTTGGGAAATAACCTGTGAGTGCAGAGGATGAGCAGAAGGATAATTGCACATGGTGTTCCTGCAGAGAACATGGGGGAGGCACAGTGTGTCGTGATGCGTGAAAGGTTAACATGAGATTCTAATTTATTATAATGCCAGATTATTTCTCTGCCCTCTGCAAACAAATGGACACACAGTGGATTGATGACAAACTGGGGAATAAAAACCAGTGATTGTAACCAGCAATATTCTGCTCTAACCAGTGGAAAAATGTAACTAGAGGGTAGTTGTAGATCTCTGTGGAAGTGTGTAATAAACATGATGTGCTTTTTACCTCTGTGGTGAAATGCAGAACTCCTGGTCTGGAGTGCTGGGAACAGGGGGTGCTGCTGCCATCCACAGAGACAGTGCAGCTTAGCTGCAAAATGCTTATTAGCTGCCAGGTGAATTATTGAAAGGAAACCAAACCTCTTTGCCCAGAATACTTTTAAAATCGTGGAATATCAGAAGAAACCCCCCTGCTCATTTTGTGTCTCTCTAAGTGACTGAACTTGGAAAGCAGCGTCAGCCTGCAGGGAGGAAATGAGTGTGAGAGAGCAAGGCTGGCACTCAGGCTGTGTGGGGGCCTCGCAGACCTTGCACAGTGGAATTTTGGAGGCTCTGACTGTGGCTGTAACAGCTTTGCACATTGGAGACTGTCAGCATTGCATTCAAGCTGTTGTTTGTTGGGCTGGTGGTATTTGGGCTGTGCTGGCTGGAGGAGAATTAATGAGAGTTTGCAGAGCAGCATCTGAGCCACTGTGGCTGCATCTCCTTCTCTTTGCACCGTGGGAAGAGCCCACACTTCTGTTAAAGGATTTTTGTATTTATGGTGTTTTGGACATTTATGAGAGCAGGGATGCCTGTGGCTTCTCCCCAGATTGCAGTGGCACTTAATTAAAGTAGCTGTTACTCAAGCTAGAATTCCAATGCCATTTTCTCCTCTCTCTTCCTTGCAGAGGGAAGTGCAACATCTCCCATTTCTCTGACATATTTGCTGCTAGAGAGTTCAAGGCACGAGTGGATTCATTTTTCTACATCCTGGGCTATAATCCAGAGACAAGGTAAGTGAAAATGGCTTTTAAACTCCACTTCACCACTGACCTGAGCTGGTGTTCACTCAAAGGTTGAGCTCGATGATCCTGGAGGTCTTTTCCAACCTTAATTCTATGAAAATCACTCAGGAGAAGAAGGGTTCAAATCCAGCTGGAAGGAGGCTGGGCTGGAAGGGATGCAAGGGAGAGAAGCTGCAGATTTCTGAGTTTATACAGCAGAAAAGTAAGAGCAGAAAATAAAATTGTGCAGTGAGTCCTGATATCCAGGTGCATCTCTGGGTAAATAATGTGCTGCTTCTAAACAGCTTCTTGGAAATATGGAAGTTTTTTAAAAGTTGCAAACTTCAGCAGGAATTCTTGGCTGTCATGTTGGCTGAATGTACACCCTTGAAAATACCTCTAAAAATCATTGGCATATTCTAGTCAGCAAAGTTGAAATTTCAACACTTCTAAGAAATCAAATTGAAAGTTTTTAAGTGTGGAAATTCCTGCTTTCATGTGTAAATAGTTGTCCAGGGTCCCTATCAGGAATTCCTGGTTTATGCCTTGCTGGGCTAGAACAAAGAGAGGCACAGACAGGATTTTTTGGGATCAGTTCATGTCTGGGGAAGGTGTGTCCGTGCTCTTCAGTCTGCCTGGGGTTTGTTCAGCCAGCCTTGGGCAGCTCTGGTGGGAAAGCTCAGTCCAGGCTGTGGCTTGGTTATTTTCTGCATTTATGGGATTTTTCTAGCACAGAAAATGCCCCACAGGTGCCAGCCTTGAGGAGTTTGCTGTTCAGGGGGTATTTCCATGAGTGAGAGATGAAGAATTTGGCCCAGGTCTGTGCCCACTGAAAGGAATTGTTCTTTGAACACACTCAGCTGTGCACCTTGATTTCCAGAGATATCCTGGAGAAAAGTCTCATTTGAACCGGAGGTTAGATAAGCATATAAATATTAAATATTTGAATTGTTCTGTGGTGGATTTATTGTTCCTAAAGCAGATCTGGATCTTTGTGCTCCAGGGCATTGCCAGCCACTGAGTGCCTGCAGTTAGGAGGAGCTCCCTGAGTGGTGTTTATTATGAAATTGCATATTAATGAGGCTCCCTTGCCTCACTCCCAGGGGTCCCAGGCTGTCTTGGTGGGCTGGACTGCTGAAACTCCCTCCCTCAGGCATTTCCTATCTCTGGGAATTCATGGTGCTGAGCCCTGGGGATATCCTAAATTCAAACACCATGCCCTAAAATGCTTCTGGAGCATCACTCAGGTCTTCTTCTGAGTGGTCCATGAGGCAAGGCTTGGGGAGGTTTTCCTGGGTGAGGTTTTCCTGGATGAGGTTTTCCTGGGTGAGGGTTTCCTGGATGAGGTTTTCCTGGATGAGGGTTTCATGGATGGGGTTTTCCTGGATGAGGTTTTCCTGGATGAGGGTTTCATGGATGGGGTTTTCATGGATGAGGGTTTCCTGGTGAGGTTTTCATTGGTGAGGTTTTCCTGGATGGAGTTTTCCTGGTGAGGTTTTTGTGGATGAGGATTTTGTGGTGCCCCTCTCTGGTGTTCAGCGCCCTCCCTGACCCCTGTGCTTGTCACTGTGCTTCAGTTTGGTGTGTGAGTGTTGGTATTGGTGCCTAAGGGATGATCTCCCCTGTGAAATGTTATTTTTGGTGCTGTCAGTGGTGTTTTAAACCCACTTTCTGGGTGGAGGTAGCTGTCAATTCTTCCAGCTCTTAGAGGATGACCGAGCCTGAAAGGATCAATGAAAGGACAGAGCAGAGCACTTAGCGATCAGCTAATTAACTCCAATTAGCCAGCTCTGCACGGTCACTTTTTCTTCATTTGGTTGCAGCCAGGTTTCTTTTTCTCACTCAGGCCTGTATTTTGTGTTGGACTGGGGAAGGTTCAGAGACAGGAGCCGAAGGGAGGGAGGTTGGCTGGCTGGCTGGTTGGTTGGCTGGCTGGTGGGTGGGCTGGTTGGTTGGCTGGTTGGTTGGCTGGCTGGTTGGTTGGCTGGCTGGTTGGTTGGCTGGCTGGTTGGTTGGTTGGTTGGCTGGCTGGTTGGCTGGCTGGTTGGCTGGCTGGTTGGTTGGCTGGCGGGTTGGCTGGTTGGCTGGCTGGTTGGTTGGCAGGTTGGTTGGTTGTTTGGGGCTTGGCTGGGTTGGTTGGCTGGCTGGTTGGCTGGCTGGTTGGTTGGCTGGTGGGTGGGTTGGTTGGTGGGTTGGCTGGTTGGTTGATTGGCTGGCTGGTTGGCGGGTTGGTTGGCTGGCTGGTTAGTTGGCTGGCTGGTTAGTTGGCTGGCTGGCTGGCGGGTTGGCTGTTTGGTTGGCTGGCTGGTTGGTTGGCTGGCTGGCGGGTTGGGTGGCTGGCTGGCGGGTTGGCTGGCTGGCGGGTTGACTGGCTGGTTGGTTGACTAGCTGGTTGGTGGGTTGGTTGGTTGACTAGCTGGTTGGTTGGTTGGCTGGCTGGCTGGTTGGTTGGCTGGTTGGTTGGCTGGCTGGCTTGCTGGCTGGTTGGCGGGTTGGTGGGTTGGCTAGCTGGTAGGTGGGTTGGTTGATTGGCTGGCTGGCTTGCTGGCTGGTGGGTTGGTTGGTTGACTAGCTGGTTGGTTGGTTGACTAGCTGGTTGGTGGGTTGGTTGGCGATTTTTGAGCTGTGTTTCGGTGCACGTCTGTGAGTTTCTCATGGCTGTCTGCGAGTTTCTGCTGCCGCATTTCCTCTGCTCTGGGAAGTGAAAGTGTTTGGGGCACATTTCAGGGCAGCTGCTGGGGTGTGTCAGTTCCCTCTTGCCCTTGATTTGAAAGTGTTTTGGGTACATTTCAGGGCGGGCTACCGGGGTTTGTCAGTTCCATCTTCCCCTTGCTCTGCTTTCCGGAGGTGTTTCGGTTCCGTGGGAGGGTGAGAAGCCCCCGGTTGTGTGATAAAGGCTCTGAAGGCTGCAGCGAGCCCTGCTGGGGCAATGTGGGCTGGGCACTGTGTGCAAGGGCATTTCTGCCTGAGACATTCTGGGCTCACCATGGGAGGCTCAGAAACTCCTGCAGCACTCTCAGATGCAGCTCAGCACGTTTGGGATCTATTTTAGCGTGTTTATATGTTTGCAAAGAAGCTATTTGTGTGTGTTTGTATTTGCAAAACAACTTGAGAAAGCCCCAGAGTGCAGAAACATGCCCAGCACTGGGGAGGATGTGTAGGACGAGGCCCTTTTGTTGTTGGAGGACACGGAGCTCCAGGAAAGGTTGTTTTCTTCTTTCTGTGCCTTTTGAAACTTACAATACACAAGGAAATTGTGTATCCACCTCTGCTACAATGAACATTCCTCACCGCATTGTTACAAGAAAATGGAAGGATTTTTCTGGGGCCTGATCTGTTTTGCTTACTCTGCCTTTCAAAACAGAATATTTGGGGAACTTTTTATCCTTCTTTAGCCTCATGGTAGATGGAGGCATCTCAGAAACTGAAAAACAGAGGGATGTATCCCAATGAAAGCGTGTGTGCTGGAGGGGACATTGCCTTCATGTAAATGGGTACCTAAGAGCAAGTTTGGAATCACTCAGTAAATAGAGGGATCAGAGATGCAGGCTGGTGCTGGAAGGTCAGGCAGGGAGAATCAAGCCTGGGTCCACAAGTGCCAGAGAAGAATATTCCTTCAATGGGAGAATATTCCTTCAATGGGAGAAGAATATTCCTTCAATGGGGAATACTGTGTGCCTCCCAGATCCTGGCTGTATTTACCAGCAGATCCCTGGCTCTATTCCCAGATCCCCTCTGCATTTGTCAGCGGATCCCCGGCTGTATTTACAGATCCTGGACTATATTTATTTACAGATCCCAGCTGTATTTATCAGTGGATCCCTGTTGTATTTATTTACAGATCCCAGCTGTATTTATCAGTGGATCCCTGTTGTATTTATTTACGGATCCCAGCTGTATTTATCAGTGGATCCCTGTTGTATTTATTTACGGATCCCTGGCTGTATTTATCAGCGGATCCCCAGCTGTATTTATTAGCAGATCCCCTCTGTCTTTATGAGTGGATCCCTGGCTGTATTTATCAGCAAATCCCCGCTGTATTTTTTCATAGATCCCCAGCTGTATTTCCAGATCCCTGCTGCATTTATCAGTGGATCCCCGGCTGTATTTCCAGATCCCCGCTATATTTATTTGCGGATCCCCGCAGTATTTATTCACGTATCCCCGGCTGTTTTTGTGGATCCCTGCTGTATTTATCAGCAGATCCTGGGCTGTTTTTCCAGATCCCCGCTGTATTTATTCATGATCCCCGGCTGTATTTATCAGTAGATCCCCGGCTGTTTTTGCGGATCCCCGGCTGTATTGCCAGATCCCCGCTGTATTTATCCGCGTATCCCCGCTGTATTTATTCATGATCCCCGGCTGGTTTTTCCGGATCCCCGCTGTATTTATTCGGGGATTCCCGGCTGTATTTCCGGATCCCTGGCTGTATTTATTCATGATCCCCGGCTGTATTTATCCGCGGATCCCTGGCTGTATTTCGGATCCCCTCTGTATTTATTCATGATCCCCGGCTGTATTTCCAGATCCCCTCCGTATTTATCCGCGGATCCCCGCTGTATTTCCAGATCCCCTCTGTGTTTATCCGCGGATCCCCGCTGTATTTCCAGATCCCTTCTCTATCCGCGGATCCCCGCTGTATTTCCAGATCCCCTCTGTGTTTATCCGCGGATCCCCGCTGTATTTCCAGATCCCCTCTGTGTTTATCCGCGGATCCCCGCTGTATTTCCAGATCCCCTCCGTGTTTATCCGCGGATCCCCGCTGTATTTCCAGATCCCCTCTGTGTTTATCCGCGGATCCCCGCTGTATTTGCGGCCCCCGCCGCATTCGCGGCCGGAGCAGCGGCGGCGCGCGGAGCCGTTCCGGAGGGAGGAGGAGGAGGAGGAGGAAGGAGGGAGGAGGATGAGGGAGGGAGGGTCACAGCACATGCTCAGTGCCGCCGGTCCGAGGGCGAAGTTTGTGCGTTCTGCGTGCGGGCTTAGGTCACAGCACAAGCTCAGTGCAGGCTCGGCAGCTCGGGCAGCCCGCATGTGCCTCCATTTTGAGCTGCGAGAGGGCAAAAGGCGCAGCTCGGGCCGGCGGCGGCGGGCGCAGCGATCCAGCCCGGCCCCGGGCGCCTGGCACAGCCATGGACGATCCCCTCGGGCCCTGCAGGTAGGCAGCAGCAGCCCGGGCATCGCCGCTGCTCCCCGCGGGGCTGGGGCATCGCCCCGGGGCTCCTGCGTGCTCCTGCCAGCGCTGCCAGCGCGGCAGCGGGCACTGCCGGGGGCACGGCGGGCACCGCGGGGCTGGGGGGCCCGGGGCAGCCGTGGGCACCCAGCTGTGGGCACTGCAGCTCTGTGCATGCAGCCATGTGCATGCAGCTCTGTGCATGCAGCCGTGGGCACCCAGCTGTGGGCACCCAGCTATGGGCACCCAGCTGTGGGCATCCAGCTGTGGGCACTGCAGCTCTGTGCATGCAGCTGTGGGCACTGCAGCCATGGGCATGCAGCCATGGGCACTGCAGCTCTGTGCATGCAGCTCTGTGCATGCAGCTGTGGGCACTGCAGCCGTGGGCACCCAGCTGTGGGCACTGCAGCGCCCTGCAGCTCAGGGATGCTGTGACAGGAGGGGGATGCAGCAGGATGGGGCTCCTGGATGGGTGGTACCTGCTAATGGAGGGCGCTGAGCCTGGCACTGAGCTTGGCACCGAGCAGGTGAGAGAGAGGTGCAGGGGCTGCTGTGGATGGCACTAGTGCATCTGAATGGCAGCAGCTGTGCAGGACAGCAGCCACAGCTCAGGCCAGCTGTGCAGGACAGCAGCTGTGCAGCACTGCAGCTCATGACAGCAGCTCAGGCCAGCTGTGCAGGGCAGCAGTGCAGGGCAGCTGTGCAGCACCACAAGGCTCAGCAGGCAGGGGGTCAGGCTGCTGGGATGAAGGGCAGGGCTCTGGTCCCTGTGGGACAGGCAGCAGTGTCACTGATGGATGGCAGTGGGACAGGCAGCAGTGTCACACTGGATGGCAATGGGACAGGCAGCAGTGTCACTCTGGATGGCAATGGGACAGGCAGCAGTGTCACTGATGGATGGCAGTGGGACAGGCAGCAGTGTCACTCTGGGTGGCAGTGGGACAGGCAGCAGTGTCACTCTGGATGGCAATGGGACAGGCAGCAGTGTCACTCTGGGTGGCAGTGGGACAGGCAGCAGTGTCACTCTGGATGGCAGTGGGACAGGCAGCAGTGTCACTGATGGATGGCAGTGGGACAGGCAGCAGTGTCACACTGGATGGCAGTGGGACAGGCAGCAGTGTCACTGTGGATGGCAATGGGACAGGCAGCAGTGTCACTGATGGATGGCAGTGGGACAGGCAGCAGTGTCACTCTGGATGGCAGTGGGACAGGCAGCAGTGTCACACTGGATGGCAGTGGGACAGGCAGCAGTGTCACTGTGGATGGCAATGGGACAGGCAGCAGTGTCACTGATGGATGGCAATGGGACAGGCAGCAGTGTCACTGATGGATGGCAGTGGGACAGGCAGCAGTGTCACTGATGGATGGCAGTGGGACAGGCAGCAGTGTCACTCTGGGTGGCAGTGGGACAGGCAGCAGTGTCACTCTGGATGGCAGTGGGACAAACAGCAGTGTCACTCTGGATGGCAGTGGGACAGGCAGCAGTGTCACTGATGGATGGCAATGGGACAGGCAGCAGTGTCAATGATGGATGGCAGTGGGACAGGCAGCAGTGTCACTGATGGATGGCAGTGGGACAGGCAGCAGTGTCACTGCTGGGTGGCAGTGGGACAGGCAGCAGTGTCACTCTGGATGGCAATGGGACAGGCAGCAGTGTCACTGATGGATGGCAGTGGGACAGGCAGCAGTGTCACTCTGGATGGCAGTGGGACAAACAGCAGTGTCACTCTGGATGGCAGTGGGACAGGCAGCAGTGTCACTCTGGGGCAGTGGCAGTGGGACAGGGACAGGCAGCAGTGTCACTGATGGATGGCAGTGGGACAGGCAGCAGTGTCACTGGATGGATGGGACAGTGGGACAGGCACGCAGTGTCACTGATGGATGGCAGTGGGACAGGCAGCAGTGTCACTCTGGATGGCAGTGGGACAGGCAGCAGTGTCACTGATGGATGGCAGTGGGACAGGCAGCAGTGTCACTCTGGATGGCAGTGGGACAGGCAGCAGTGTCACTGATGGATGGCAGTGGGACAGGCAGCAGTGTCACTCTGGGTGGCAGTGGGACAGGCAGCAGTGTCACTGATGGATGGCAATGGGACAGGCAGCAGTGTCACTGATGGATGGCAGTGGGACAGGCAGCAGTGTCACACTGGATGGCAGTGGGACAGGCAGCAGTGTCACTGATGGACGGCAGTGGGACAGGCAGCAGTGTCACCCTGGATGGCAGTGGGGGTGAGGGGACCTGGGGCTGTGCTTGGCTCACACCTGTGTGTGTGCTCATTGCCAGGGTCTGTCCCTGTGTCTGTCCTGCCCTGTCCTGCAGAGCTGGCCTCACTCAGGACCTTGTTCTGGAGCTGGGCAGGGTGGAAAGGGGACAGGGCTGAGTGCTGCTCACAGTGACACCTGGAGCAGGGGGTGGCCCTCAGTGACAGTGCACACATTGTCACTCACCTGGCAGGGCTGGGGCTGGCACGGGCTGCTCACCTGGGCACAGAGGGACACACAAGGGGAGCAGCTTCACAACAACAGAGCAGAGATTGGGATGAGAAGAGAGGAAGAAATTCTCCCCTGGCCGGGTGGGCAGGCCTGGCACTGGTGCCCAGAGCAGCTGTGGATCCGTGGCAGTGCCCAAGGCCAGGCTGGGACAGTGGAAGGTGTCCCTGCCATGGCAGGGGTGGAACAGGATGGGCTTTGAGGTCCCTTCCAACCCAACCCAACCCAGTCTGTGATTCTTGTCAGAAGCTGAGGAATGAGAGGTGAATGAACCTGCAGAATCCTGCCCATGTCAGTGCCACGTCCATGTCTGTGTCCTGCCCCAAGTGTCATTCCTGTGACCATCTCCTTCTATACCTGCAGAGCATGAGAAAATCAAGAACAGTTATTTCATGTGGGTCACTTTGGCCACTGGCTGAGCAAAGTCCTGCTAATGATGACAGAGCTCAGCCTGGCTGGATCTCCTCATGGTTTAGACAGGAGTCTCCATAGGCCTGAGCTTTGGACACATTCTCCTTCCTAATAAAGGAGCTCCTTGAGTGTGTGCAGGCATCCTCCAGTGCTCTGCAGGAATACAGGGATGTGGCAGCTTGTGTCCTTAGCACTGGCTTTAAATGTTCCCTTCTGGACAGAAGAGAAGGGCTTGGGCAGCCAGGTCGTCAGCAAGCAGCTCCTCAGGTTTGTGTGAATTGGGTTTAAAAGATAAAACCAAACAGCAAAACCAGAAACCCCACAGAACCCCAAGGTCCCTGCTCCCCCCAGGCAGGGAAAGCCCCCAGAGCCCAGCCCTGGGGGGCGGTGGGGCCGGGCTGGGGGTGCTGGTGCTGCAGGATCTGCAGAGGATCTGAGCTGCCCTGGGCAGGGCAGCTGGGCTCCTGCAGCCGTTCCCGTCCCCAGGCACAGCTTTGTCCTGGCTGCGTGCCCAGCAGGTGCTCCCCGCTCAGGCACTGCTGCTGGGTGGTCTGGTGAGTTAGTGCCACTCCAAACAGCTGTTAGAAATTGCTGATATATCATGGGAAGTGCTTCAGTATTGTCCTTTCGATGAAGAATAGTCTCTTCCCTTTGTTCTGCCTTCATTTCAGCTTTTTTTTTCCAGGCATAAATCAGCAAGATTACCTCTTTCCCCTTCCTTCCAATTCTTCAGGATGTAATTTGTTTTAATTAGAGCTTGTTTCCAGGTGCATGGTGGAACTAGGGATACCTCCCAGCTCCTTTCATGCCGCCATTCTTCATGCTTATCACCTGTGGCACCTGTGAGCTGCTGCCTGTGCCCCGTGTGCTGCTCAGGGAGCTGCAGGGCTGTGTTCTCAGGCAGGTTCAGAGCCCAGGGTTCATCACTGCCCCTGGGCTGATGGAGCTTCATGGTAAGGGTCCCCCTGGCCTGCACAGGAGCTCAGGCTGGTTCAACAGGGAATATTTGGGAATATGGGGAGTGCAGAGGCGCTGCATGGCCACTTCAGGAACTGTACAGGACAAACTCTTCAACAGCACCAGTCCATGCTGAACTCATTTACACATCACTCCCCAGTGCTGGTAAACAACACTCCGGTTCTGTAAATCACATGGGAGCAGATAAAAACCTTTGCATTGTGCAGTGGTTCCCAGTAATTCATTTATTTGAACTTGAGCTCAGAATGCAGAAAGGTGTCTGCCGTATGTGGAGGTGAACAGGTATCAGAGAGGTGCCAGCCACACATTCCCCTCCCAGGTAATTCCTGGGTGAGGAGAACATTTCCTTCCTTCGGCTGAATTTCTGTCACCTCCATCCACCTTTGGGTAGGGGACAGCCCTGAGGACTCTCTGTAGGCTTTTTCCCCCTCCTGTATAAAGATGATGAAAGAACAAGTTGATGTTGGAAAAGCTTTTCCTGCGTGGCTCTCTGAGCGAGGGCTTCCTGCTGCAAGCAGCGCGGGGGCAGAGCAGCCTGCAGTCCCTGCCCTGCAGCAGGAGCAGCCTGGGGCTCGCTCTGCAGGGGCTGCAGGAGCTGGGACACCTCTGCTGGTCCCTGCTCGCACTCAGAACCTGCCTTAGGGAGCTCATCTGCTCAATTGCAGGCTGCATTTTTCACCCACAAGACAAAATTGCTTCTGCTAATTTTTTTTTTTTTTAAAATTATTGCAGCACACAGATACAGCAGGTTTGAAATGAAGCTTAAGCATATAAGGGGCAAGGATATTTTCTGAGCGTGAGGATACTATTTCTGTAAAATGAAATTTAAATTCTTGCTTTAAAGATGAAGGTTTAGGACACAGGTGAATTCAGGGAATTGTTTCTCTTGTTTCTCTTATTTAACTCAGATTGAGGCAGTTGTGGGGTTTTTTGGTTAAAGGTTGTGCAGCCTGAACGTGTTTGTCCCTGTTGTATTTTGGAGTGTGCAGTGGTTGAACGTGACATGAGATAATTTTGGGTTAAAATTACAGATCCCCTTGGCTCAGTTTCCTGCCTCCCAACAGTGACCATAAACAGATGCTCTTGGCTGCAGCGCCAGTCACTCTCAGCCCTGATAAACTGCTTTTTAATCTGCTCAAGTTGGAGCAGAGTCATTTTGTTCTCCCCTCTTTTGTCCCTCTAAGATGGAACAAAATGATCCTTGCCAGATGTTTTAGAGCTGCCTCTGAAGAGCACGGGTCTTTTCTTTCATTTTGGGTATTGGACACTTTGAATTAAAGGTTTCTTTTTTTAAAAAAAAAACTTTTCTTGGGACTTTCTTGGGAGTTTCTATTCATTTTCCGAAGTCACAAGTATCTAGGAGTTGCTTTTCTGTGTCCCACTCTCAGTGGATGTAACTGACTGCCTGGCCATTAATAATGGCTGGTTAGTCAGTGCCCAGTGTGTGACTGCAGTTTGTAATTATTTATAACACATGTGTCTAACATGGGCCTGCTTTATTCAGTACAGCCACTGGTGTTGATGCCAGGCTTCATAGAGAACCCCAAATCTCCTGAGGTTCTCTGTTCAGTGCTGCAGTTTGTTATTGCCTAATAAAAACAAGCACACAGTCCAACGCCCTCGATGGCCTGCCTTGAAGATGTGCCTTTCCTCTTTCAATCTTTGGCTGTATAGAAATAATGACCTTTTCCTGCTGGTTTTGGACACCTCCTTAGCTGTTTGAGAGGAGGTTTGTGGTTGGTTTAAAACCTTCTGTTGAAGCCTTCCTGTAATTTAATTTGGGATCACCTCAGTCTGTGGAGCCAGGGGTGGTTCTGTGGGTGGCACAGAATGCTGTCCTGTGTGTGGTGCGGGGTTCTGGTTTTGCTTTGGGGTTGGTTTGGGTTGTTCTTAACCTGAATGGCAGCCCTGAGTTATCTCTGGGGCTGGGGCTCTTGCTGGGCAGAGAGCCCAGGGGAGAGAGAGCCCTGAGGGCAGGGTGGCCCAGCAGCGCCAATAAACCCAGGCAGTGCAGAGGGGCTGCAGGGGGTGACAAATGTGCATTTCCTGCAGGCAGGCCTGCTGCTGAGCCCTGGCAGTGGAAAGGGAAAGGTGAAAGCAGCCGCAGCACTGCTGAGATCCCTGGCCCTGCAGGGCATCCAGCCCGAGTGCTCCAGCAGAAACCTGCCTGGCACTGGCACCAGGGACAGGGCAGTGCCCAAACCCCAGGGCCCTGCCTGGCACTGGCACCAGGGACAGGGCAGTGCCCAAACCCCCAGGGCCCTTTGCCATGGCCCCAGCCTGGGGAGAGCCCTGCTCTGAGTTCCCAGCCCTGCCTCCTGCCTGGCTCTGGGCGTTCTGGAGCAGAATCCTGAGCCCAGCTGCTCCCCAGAGCTGTCCTGCTGTGCTTGGGGCACCTCTGGTGGCCTTGTCCCTGCCCTTGGTGGCACTGTGTCCATGGACAGGGCTGCCAGCTGTGCCAGGCCTGGGGAACTGGTCAGTGGTGGGCACAAGGCAGGTGACAAACAGAGGGTGAAGCTGGTTTGTGTGTTGGGAATTGTGCAGAACTGCTGTGCCAGCTTCAGTGTAACTGGTCAGTGGTGGGCACAAGGCAGGTGAGAAACAGAGAATGGAGCTGGTTTCTGTACTGGGAATTGTGCAGGCTCTGCTGTGCCAGCCTTGGGTGACTGGTGAGTGCTGGAGCCACCAGGCAGGTGGCAAACAGGAGGATGAAGCTCATTTCTCTGTTGGGAATTGTGCAGAGCTGCTGTGCCAGCTTCCTCCCTCTCTCCTTCCCAGGGTGGGAGAGCAGAGCTGTGCCCAGCCTGCGCTCACCCTGATCTGCCCTCAGTGCCCTCCAGGCTGCCCTGGTGCTTCAGGAGTGCCCTGCTGGGCTCTGGGCACTGCCCTGGGCACCAGGGTTGCTGCTTGCCCTGCTCCCCTCCTGCCTCTTTGATATTCCAGCTCTGGCTCCCAGCTCCTTTCTGACCAGCCCCTGTTTACTTTGCAGAGCACAACGTTGCCATGGCAACAGGTTACTTTTCAAAGGGAACATCTTGTCATTATATTTAATCCTCTGCAGCTGAGGAGGACTGAAATATTAAGTTGTTGTTGCTATGGATACTGCTTTGTTACAGCAGTTTCTTTTGTGTCACATTTCATATCCAGCGTTGGCTCCTTTTTTCCCTTTCCCGTGGAATAAACAAGGGTGCCATTCCATTCTCATTGTAATTGCCCTCACCAATATGATTTAGCTTCAATTCTGCACTGCATTTTAGCTTCCATAGCAAGAATTTTCCTCTCCATTTGAAAGCCACGGGATGTGGGAGCAGCAGAATCGCAGAGCAGATCGTGTGTCCTTGGGCCTGTTAAAATCCAGGGGGGATGAGGAGCAGCTCAGGGCAGCCCTCACCTCCTGGGCAGGGGAGGGAGCTGGGCATTGGTGCTGGAAGCACACACGGGAATATTTCTGTCTGTCCTTCCTGAGGAGGGGCTGGAGAGCCCCACGGGTTCCCACAGAGGGAGCTGGGGCAGAAGTGCCATCCCAGAGTTTGATTTTAACTTGGCAGTTTCAGGATGGTCCAGCCTCGGTTCTGAATGTCTGTTTGTCCTATTGAGTGTGGTGCAGCTTGAGGAGGTTGGGAGCTGGGGGATGTTTGGTTCCTCCTGCCTGAGCTGAAACCAGCCCGGGGCTCAGGGTGGGCACAAACCCTGCACAGCAGCACTGACAGCAGGGGTGTGCATGGCCCTAAAATGAATTCTGGGAGGGGAGGAAGAGCATCAGCATTTTCTGTTGTCAGCTCCCCCTTTGCTCCTCACAGGGAAGGATTCTGACACCTTGTAGTAACCTGGTATTTAATGTATGACTTTGTAAATAGAAAATTGATTTCCTAGTTCAGTCATTTCCTTGCATTGCCTGAAAACAAGAAAACAGTGTCAGGTTGTCTTGCAGAAATATGCATTGGGGGAAGGCATGTTGACGTGTTCTGGCTGTTTTCTGGAGGCTTTTGGCTCATGTTTGGAGTGGATTTGTTTCCTGCAGGGTGGCACTGTCCACAGGTGGAAGGGTAACCTGCCCAGGTTGCTCAGCACACCTGAGCACATCCCCTCCTGTTCTCTCAGTGATGTTTTATTTCTGCTCCTGCTCCATTTGGGTCAGAAATGCAATGGCATCAAAGAGTATCACCCTGAATGTCATTAACTGCAATTCTTTCTCATTGCTGGTTTTTTTGTACCCTAGGAGGCTGAACAGTACCCAAGGTGAAATCAGAGTGGGACCCAGCCACCAGGTAAGGGCTTTGTTTGTGTTCAGTGTCCGGGGGTGCTCTGGCCTCTGCATGTGTGCAGTTGTTTAAAATCGCTGTGCTCGGACATGGGGAGGGGTTTTAGATCATCTTTGGGTGACTCACTTCAGTGAGTCCTTGAGCCCTCCTCAGCTCAGTGACTGAGGGTTCTGTGTGTCAGATGTTGATATGTTCACGATTTTCTGTAGTTGGGTTAATTCCTGAGTAAGACTGAGGGAATGTGAGTAATGCTGGAAGTTAAAGAAGTGCTTTAAGTCACTGGGATTGTTAAAACAGAAATTGAGGGAGCTGCTGAGTGTGTTCACACACTGGGAAGCAGAATAAGGTTAAGACTCTAGATGTTCCTGGTATGTTAATTCTAATTTGAGAGAAATCCTTCGTAAGCATTGGAAATAATCTGTTCCTAAAGAGTATTAACATCCAGCTTGCTGTGGTTCATAGGGCCAGGTCTGTCCCTGGCAGCTGGGGCCTCTCCTTTTCCTGAGGAATTGACTTGGTAGTGTCCAGGTGCTGGAGTTCTGCATCCAAGTGATGAATATTCATTCAGACCCTCTTAAAACTCCTGTTTAAGAACTAGTGAAAGTAAATATTTATGGAACCTGATGTCACATTCTTGAGGATGTTTTGCCTTCAGAGGAAAAAAGTCCTTGGCAATTAAACCTGTAGTGTTCTTTTCAGTAGTCATAACAAGAGCACTGTAAATGATACCTTCAAAACAACTTTCATCTCAAATTGTCATCTAATATTTTGGCAGGCATTAGTCACCCTGCTCTGAGGTGTAATTACCACGTGCATTTATGGATGGGGAAGAAAAAGGAGGAAGAAGGTCCATGGATTTAGAATGCTGTTAATTCTTGCTTGAGACTTGCATTGTCCCTCCCTCACCCTTGGTCCTGACAAACCATCACTGACAGCCCCCCAAAGCAGCAGAACGCAGGGCCTGAGCTCCCAGCAGGGCTCCTGCTGCCTCTGGAGCCCTCCCTGTCCCTCAGCTGTGCCCAGCACAGGTGTCAGAGGGGTTGGGTTGGGGCATCCTCAGCGCTCTGATCCCCACAGCAGCAGGGACACGAGAGCAGACGGATGGTCTGTAGGATTGCAGGGTCTGAGAACCCAGCTCCCTCCTCTGGGTGTGCCCCTGGGACAGCCAGGGGGGTTTGGGGTGCTCCAGAGGGCAGCCAGGGATGTTTGGGGTGCTCCTGGGGCAGCCAGGGGGGTTTGGGGTGCTCTAGAGGGCAGCCAGGGATGTTTGGGGTGCTCCTGGGGCAGCCAGGGGGGGTTTGGGGTGCTCCTGGGACATTCCTGGCTCCAGAGGGCAGCCAGGGATGTTTGGGGTGCCCCTGGGGCAGTCAGGGATGTTTGGGGTGCCCCTGGGACCGTTCCTGGCTCCAGAGGGCAGTCAGGGAGGTTTGGGATGCTCCAGAGGGCAGCCAGGGGGGTTTGGGTGCCCAGCCCTGGAGGTGGCACTCGGTGCTCTGGGACAAGGTGGCCGCAGGTCACAGCTTGGGTATCTTGGAGATCTCCTGCAGCCCTGGTGGTGCGGTGAGGAGGGGGAAGCTGCTCCTGGGGTGTAACTGAGCACGGTCCAAGGGTGCAGGAGGCTGGTGCAGCCCCTGCTTGCTGGAGTGCCTCTCTCAGGAACGCCAGGGCTGCCTTAGCCCCAGCCAGAAGAGAACTTCAATGACATCCCCATTTTCCCAGGCAAGGAGTAAAATAAAGTACAGATTAAAGAGCAGAACATGAAAGACATCTGAACCTGTGACTTGTAATTACTGGTTATGTATAAATGTTGCCTCTCAAATACGTTTAGCGTTGTGAGCATAGGAGGTAATTATAGGGCTTAAAAGCTGTTTCTGAAGAGGCTCTCAGCTATCTCATCTCGGAGCAGGAGATGACTAAAGATGCTAATTGGGTCTCTGGATAGAGTGTAATACTTATTTAGAGGCAGTGTTCATTTTGCTGAGCTATCTCCCTTTCAGGAAATGTCTTTGTTTCCCTTCAGAGTTCCAGTGATTTACCGAGCATTTCATTTCAAACTTGGTGTCAGATCTGTGGGGTTTCTTGCTGGCTCCAAATGGGACCCATCTGGCAGCTACCTCACTCCATGTGTGTTCCGGGAGGCAGGCAGGCAGGCAGCAGCAGCTGGATCAGCATCCCAGTGACCGTGCAGCTGCTGTGGCTGAGGGGAAGTGTCCGGCAGCTCTGGAGCTCCAAACCAGGGGCTGTGCAGTGCCAAGTGCTCTCCTTCCCATCCCTGCTGCTGCTGGGTACAGCAGGGCTCCGCTGGCAGGGGGCTGAGGTGCTGTTAGCCCAGAGTTATCATCAGGAAAGTCACTGCCCCTCTGAGGAAGGAGTGCTGGGTGAAGGGGTGGCTTGGGCTCGATGCCTCAGCATCCTCCGAGTTCTGAAACTTGGAACGAATCCTTCACCAGCTGTGAACACCTTCCCCCTGCCAGCTGCCACCACTGCAGAGAATTCCAGGGGCTGTGAGTGCTCCTGAGCCAGGAGCAACTGCCGTGTGTGTGTGTGCGGGTGTGCGTGGGTGTGCGTGTGTGTGTGTGTGCCCTGTGTGCAGCCCAGCTGCCATGTGTGTGTGTGTGTGTATGCTCTGTGTGCAGGCCAGCTGCCATGTGTGTATGTATGTGTGTGTGTGTCCCTGTGTGCCGCCCAGCTGCCATGTATGTATGTGTGTGTGTGTGTCCCTGTGTGCCGCCCAGCTGCCATGTGTGTATGTGTGTGTATGTGTGTGTGTGTGCCCTGTTTGCAGCCCAGCTGCCATGTGTGTATGTATGTGTGTGTGTGCCCTGTTTGCAGCCCACCTGCCATGTGTGTATGTGTGCGTGTGTACCTGTTTGCAGGCCAGGCTGCCATGTGTGTCTGTGTGTTTGTGTCCCTGTTTGCAGGCCAGGCTGCCATGTATGTATGTGTGTTTGTGTCCCTGTTTGCAGGCCAGGCTGCCATGTATGTATGTGTGTTTGTGTCCCTGTTTGCAGGCCAAGCTCCCCGAGCTGCAGCCGTTCCCATCCCCGGACGGGGACACGGTGACCCAGCACGAGGAGCTGGTGTGGATGCCAGGAGTCAACGACTGCGACCTGCTGATGTACCTCAGGGCAGCCAGGTGAGTTCTGCACCTTCCTGCTGTGCTCTGGGCTGGGCTGGCTGCAGCCCCTCCTTCCCTCAGGGATGTGGGACCTTGGGTTTGCGGTGAGGAATCCCAGATCTGGGCCAGCACAGCACCCTCCGCGCTCTGTGGCTCTGGAGATGCAGTGCAAGGGCAGCAGGGTGGGGAGGGAGGGCTGACAGGGGAGGAGCTGCTCTGGGTGCAGCAGCAGAGCATCCCTGCAGGGAGTCAGTCCCCTGGCAGCTCCAGTTTGCACCTCAGCAAACCCCTGGTGGGCTTCACAGAAATTCACAGGCTCAGGAAATTACTTGTAGCTTGGGGAATGTGCAGTTTCAGTCACTTTTCTGACATATTAAACCAAGATGACAGCACAAAGTTTGCTGTCTGCTGAGACTGTTCTGGCTGCAGGTTTCAGCTTCTGTAATCCTGCTCAGGCTCTGCTGCTTTGGCAGTGCAGACTTGTGGCTGATGAAAGCAAACGAGATTGGATTGTAATGCTGGATTTGCTCTGTGTGCTGGGGTGACTCAGCTTTGCAGCTCTGTGCTGCCTTATTTGATGCACAGTGTCACAAGGCCCTGAAATCCAGGGTTTGGGGTGTGAGCCCAGTGTGTGTGTAGGGCACTGTGCACCTCAAAATCCAGGATTGAAGGTGTAAACCCACTGTGTGTGGGGCACTGTGCACCTCAAAATCCACAGTTTGGGGTGTGTGCCCAGTGTGTGTAGGGCACTGTGCACCTCAAAATCCACAGTTTGGGGTGTGTGCCCAGTGTGTGTAGGGCACTGTACACCTCAAAATCCACAGTTTGGGGTGTGTGCCCAGCGTGTGTGTGTGTGGGGCACGGTGAACCTCAAAATCCACAATTAAAGATGTGAACCCAGTGTGTGTGTGAGGCACTGTGCACCTCAAAATCACAGTTTGGGGTGTGTGCCCAGTGTGTGTAAGGCACTGTGCACCTCAAAATCCATGATTGAAGGTGTAAACCCACTGTGTGTGGGGCACTGTACACCTCAAAATCCAGGATTGAAGGTGTAAACCCAGTGTGTGTAGGGCACTGTACACCTCAAAATCCACAGTTTGGGGTGTGTGCCCAGCGTGTGTGTGTGTGGGGCATGGTGAACCTCAAAATCCACAGTTTGGGGTGTGAGCCCAGTGTGTGTGGGGCACTGTGCACCTCAAAATCCATGATTGAAGGTGTAAACCCAGTGTGTGGGGCACTGTGCACCTCAAAATCCACGATTTGGTGTGTGAACCCAGTGTGTGTATGTGTGTATGTGGCACTGTGCACCTCAAAATCCAGGATTTGCGGTGTGTGCCCAGTGTGTGTGCGGGGCCCTGTGGTGCCCCCAGCCCAGCTGAGCAGTGTCCCCTGTCCCCTGGCTTTGCAGGAGCATGGCAGCCTTTGCAGGGATGTGTGATGGGGGCTCCACAGAGGACGGATGCGTGGCTGCCTCGCGGGACGACACCACCCTGAACGCCCTGAACACGGTGAGTGACCTGGGGACAGCAGGGACTGAGGGCATCCAGCCTTTAGCCAGGCTTCGGGCTCACATTTCGTGGTGGGAGCTTCTCGCAAGTACCAGGTGGCTTTCAGAGCTCTGAGCTGCAGAAGTTCAGCGATGAACTCGTGGGTGGTGCCTCGAAGGTGACCCCAGTGAGTGTTTTTGGGAGGCTGCTCAGCTCAGGGCCACCCGCTGGAGCTGGGACTGGCTCAGCTGCCCCTGGCTGAGCTGGGTTTAGGTGCAGTTGAAATGCATTCTGCTCCTGTGTTCCTTTCCCTGCGGTGGAGGCCCTGAGTGCCTCACCCCTCTGCGCTTGGCTGAGCTCTTCCCTGGCTTCCTTCTCAGAGACTCACATTTCTGTTAAGGTCAATAATCATTAAAGAGCTTTTGGAATTGGAATTTCTTTGCCCTTATCTATAATAATAGCCTAATGCAGAAAATTCATTTAACTTCACTGCTTCTCTATCTACTTTAATTACTCCCTTTAATCGCTTGGCAGCCCCAGGATCTGCAGTTGCACTTGTGGAGTTCTTGCTTCTGAAATTAGATTAGTCCCAAAATATTTTGGTTTTGTTCTTCTGGTTCTTTTCTCTTTGTGTTTCTATTGCATGTCTATTTTGGGAAATGCTTTCCTTGTCCACTGTGGATTTTTCTAGAAAAGAGTTTCCTTATAAATAATAGTTCTGTCAGGGATGTTTTAAGAAACTTTGACTTATTTCTGAGACCCTGCTTTATTGATTTTAAACAGTTTAGATAGCTCACCTGTTGTCCTGACAAAATGGTGCCTCTTTTGTCTTTCAGTTCACCACCTATTTAAAAGAGATTAGATTTATCTGATAAATGATTTGTGAACCTCTTAACCTGCACTAAGTTGTGTCTTTGTTTAGAAATTACCATATGCAACCCAGAAGATGAATGTAAAAGAAAATGGTGTGCTATGATTTCTTATTATGGAAATCCAATAAACTTCAGGGCAGCACTTCACATAAATCAGTCTTGACAAGCTCCTTTGCTGCTGTTTTATTTATGTAATAACAGGTGCTGTAAGCCCCCAGAATGATTTATTGTTAATTATGCCAGATAGAAATGAAGATCATGGAAGGCACAATGCAGCACACAGACATCACATACATGTATTTATGTCTCAGGTCACTGCAAGGGTTGTTCACTCAGCATTCCAGGGGAACCCCAGCTCCTGGTCCTTTGTTTGGCTGTTGCTGCCACGTTTGTCTCTGTAACCCTCAGGAGGGAAATGGAGTTTTCACTTTGGGGTTTGCTGCCCTCCTGATGGTGGGGCTGGGAGGGCTGGGGGAGCACACAGCAGCTCCTGCAAGCCTTTCCCATAATAATGGTGAGGAAATGATCCCAGAAAGCTCCTCCTGCCCTGGGGGGAGCCGTGCCAGGTGTGGGAATGCAGGGGCGGAGGGAACCAGGTGAGTGTTGAGCACAGCCCTTGCAGGGCTGGGGAGCTGGGGCAGGTTTGGGAGCAGTTCCTTCCTCCCTCCTTCCCTCCTCTTTGCCTCCAGACTCTGATTTAGCACCAGATGTGGTTTAAGATCCTTTCTGTGCCCACACCAGTGCAGAGGCAGGAGCTCATGGCCTCTTTCATCCTTCTGAGCTGTGCCTGCTGCTCCCAGGCCAAGCAGGGATTCATTCCCTGCTTTCTGCTGGGGCTTGACAGAGCTGCAGAGGAAGAATTGATTCCCAGAGGCCAGCCCTGCCTGGTGTTGTGTGGAACAGCAGAGCCCGGAGCAGACCCTGGGGCAGGCAGGCTGTGGAACTCGGAATCTCTGGGGTTTGGTTCGTGTTTCTGCTGGGGAAATCACAGCCAGCCACTCCTATTTATCCTCAGCAGATGGAAAAATAGCACCATCAAACTCATGTAGTGCCACATGGAGGAGAGCCCAAACAATGATATGCTAATATTGTGTAAATCTCTCTTTACTAATAGCGTTGTTGTGCCTTCTCATGGCTCTGCTGCATGGGAACGTGTCATTATGAGTGACAAACATGACAGGCTAATCTCAGTGCAAGGAAATTCACTTCTAACTAAGATGTCACCCAGACAAATTACTCCCTGTTTTAACTTGCCCTTAGACCAGATTTTCTTGTTCATTAACACTACAGACAAGGTTGAAAGCATTAAAAAAATATATTTAAATATAAGTTAGCATTTCTCCTTGTGACTGGTTTTGCTGGTGGGTGATGTTAATGAGCAGCTGCTCTCCTGGTTCACACAGGCAGGGCCAGGCTCCCTGCCCAGGCCTGTCCCAGTGCAGGAGACAGTTCTGCCCCTGGAACTTGCATTCGTGCTCATCCTCACTCTTACAGGCAGGTCAGAAAGGGCCAAACCCCCCTGCTGTCATTGCTGATACAGTTCTGGGAGAATATGCAAAATACTGCTGCTTTTTGGAAGGTGTTTTTAAAGTGCTCTGGTGAGTTTTGCAGGTAATTGGCATTTCTTGCCCTGGCCATGCCTGCAGTGCCCCACAGCTGTTCTGCAGCTGCATTTGGGCTGTCTGGCACAACAAAGTGGCTGCATCACAAACATCAGGATTTTTAATCTTCAGCAGCTCTTTAGGTGCCTAAAATAGATTGGAGCTGGGGGAAAGAGATGGAAGTTGGGTTTTTTGGTTTGATTTTGTCTCATACCCAAATTGTACCCTAAAGGGCAAGTGGGGCTCCTGTCTTGCTGGGCTTTAGAAATTATAACAATTAAAAGAAGCATATTTCATTTTCATGGTAAGGCAGGATGTCCATATCTATACAGAATATCCACAGCCCACTGAAATTTGTCAGCTCTGCTAGTGAAAGAAGTGGCCTGAATTACATTTTTGTGTTAAATCAGGTGTTGGGTTGGATTTATCACACCCAAAGATGGAGCTGCTTGTGCGTGGCACTAATCCCCATCCTGCTCCTCATGTTCCTTGTCTTTCCTTCTTCCTCACCTTGGGATGAGTCACCTCCCCATGGGAGAGCCAGTCTGGAATTCAGTGCTGCAGCCCCATAAAATTGGGGTTGGCTGAACAATCCCCTCTGCTCTAAGGCCCAGCCCAGGACTCTGGTTCTGGAGCAGTTCAGTCAAACTCCCGTGAGATTGCAGCCATTTCTCCTTGGAGAAAAAGGCTCTGGGATCTCAGTGCTCCTAATGGAGTGCAGTTATTTAATGCTGAGCCCTGGATGCAGCCTGCCTGAGCTGGGCTGTTCAAGGCACAGCATAATGGCTGTAATTGCCAGAGGAAGCCTTGCTGGAGCAGGAGCTGCCAGATGCAATGGCACTCTGCTCTAAAAAGGTCACAGGAAAGGGACATTTAAATTAAGTTATAAATTACAATTGAAGAACAATATTTTGATGAGCAAGCCCAGAGATGTCAGAGCTGCAAGATGTAATTCATGGGTTCATTACAGACTGGAGGTGCCTGACAGCTGAGCCATGCCAAAGGAGAATTTATTTGCAGCATCACCCAGACAGCAATGGCAGCTCTGCTCAGAGGCTGCAGGAGGAACTGGAACCTTGTGGGATTGTGCAGCCTTGGTGTGAAATCCCTTCCCTGGGCCCTGGCTTTCTGTAAAGCAATGTAAAGGAGCCTTTGGGGCACGTGCACATCCAGAACTCAGCTTTAATCCTGTCCTGTGGTGCAGAAGTTGCTGTGTTTTCTGTTTCAAGGTACATTTGTGGTGGTTCCCTTTGTTGCAGGTGTTCACAGATCAAATCTCACAGTGGTGCCAAATTTGGATGCAGAGTTAATGCTAGAAATGGAGATTCTCTGGCTGGCTGGACAATGATGCAGGGTTTATAGAAATACCTGGAGAAGTTCAAGCAGAAGTTAATGAAACCAGAGGCAGTCATCATTAGCTGTTATTTATACTCTGGATCTTGCCAATAAAGCGCTCAGCAATACAAAATAGCAGAAAGTAGAAAGCAGAGAATGAGCCAGACTGGAACGTGTAAATTTAACTCCAGCACTTAGAGAAAATATTTTTCCTTTCTGCTGCATTATTCTACTCCTCGCATTTATAAAACCTTTTCTTCCACTCCCACCTGCTAAAATTAACATTTTTCAGGAGCCCCTAAGCTTGTATCATGTTTTCACAGGGGTCTTCTCTGCCCCATGGCTCCTCTGTCACGTCTGTGCTGATGGGGTCAGGCTTGTTATTAATGAATTACTTGCTCAGAAGTTCACCCCAATAATCTGTGGCCGATCTGGGACAGCCTTGCTGGCCTGTAAACTTCCCTTTTTCTGGAGTAGCTGCCTGTCAGCCCAGGCTGTTCTTTCTGGGCCCGTCTGGTTTATTTTCCTTGCAGATTGAGCTGCTTGGGCACTGGGGCTGCCAGGGAAAGCCACGTGTTGTCCTTGAGGCAGAACAAAGGTGCCCTCCAAGTTACAAAGAGCTCTGGCATTGCTGCTGTTTGGGAGGGAGCAGAGAGGGGAGGGAAACAGGAGCCCCATTCTGCTCAGCACTGTCACATCTCCTGAGTGAGAAATCCTGTAGGTAGTGGCATGCACAGAAAAGAGGCATTTGCAAGGTGAGCTGGCAAAACAAACAGTGCTTTTTTCTTTGGGATGGATTTGTTCCCAGTGCTGGAGTGCAAACAGGGAGGAAAATTAATGTGTGCCCAGCAGAAAGGTCAACATCTTATTTCCATGCCTGTAAGTGGGCATTGCATACCATGGGAGCCTTAGAACTATTTTCTTTTAAGTTGGTTTTTAAAATTTTTTTTTTTTCTCCTGCCGACCACAGGAGACTGGAGCCAAGTTGTGTGAAGTGTAACCCATCATGTTTTAATTTTTATTTTGTCATGGCCCTGTGGCGGGGAGGGAGCAGGGAGACTTTGGGCTGGACGTTACCTGGGGCAGGTGTAGGAGGGAGGGGATCCCTGCTTGGTTTGGTGCTGCTGCTTCCCCTCAGAGCCTCAGTTACCCCTCAGGTTGTTTACACCTCACCTCATACATCAACAGGAACGATAATTAGGCACAGAACATCTCATGTGGCTCCCTGCAGTGGTTTTTTCCCCCTCCAATATCAGATCACTGCTAATTCCTTTGGATGATCTATTTGTCTTCTTTCTTTTCAGCTCCATGAAAGCAACTACGATGCTGGGAAAGCCCTGCAGCGCCTGGTGAAGAAACCTGTGCCAAAGCTGATTGAGAAGTGTTGGACTGAAGATGAAGTGGTAGGAAATGATTTATCTCCTGCAGCCTTTATGGTTCACCTTGCTGCTCTTGCTTTTTTATGTTGGTTTTTTTTTTTTTTCCATAAAGAGGTTTTCTTTATGAGCAGGAAGAGGGTGGGTGTGTAAATAAAAATACACGTGCATGGGTATAAATGAAAAAACCTGATCCAGTGCATGACAGAATTAATTACTCATGGAAAAGTGGCAGCAGAAAAGTTTGGTTGGTTTGTTGTTTTGGGGTTTTTTTTTTTGCCTTGAGTGGGTCAATTTTTAAGCTGGTTAATTGGTGAAATGTTTAAAGAAGTAAACAAAAATAAAAATGTGATCTTGTTAAGCTACTAATAAAGCTGGCATTGGTGTTAGGAAACAGAACTGATTAATGGAGGAAACTCATGTTCTCTTAGTGGCTTTAAATTATCCAGGCAGTGGCTGGAGAGGTTTTTAGGCTGTAGGTTCTCTGCAAGGCTCTCAGGGAGTTCTGGCAGTGCCTGACGTGTGCTCTGCTCTCTCCTCATTCAGACCTTCCTTGTTTGGGGCTGGTTCCTTTGTGGCTGCCTGAGGATGGAGGGAGGATGGCAGGGGCAGTTCTGCTCTCTCCCTGCCCCAAAGGGGAGCTCTGTGGGGCACTGACACTGCTGGCACAACGCTTGCAGGGCTGTGCCCTGGCTGTGCTGAGGTCGGGCTGAGATGGCTCCAGCCTGTGCTCTCTGCACACATCAGGGCTAAACTCTCTCCTTTTCTCCCTGCGTAGCTTTGTCTCCTTTTTTTCCGTCAGCTGCCCTGAGCTGTGAGTGCTGGAGCTGCTGCACTCAGGGCTTTGGGTGATCCACCCACGTTAAATGAGAGAGAATTGAGCCTCACCGATGGAAAAAGCCAAAGTTTATTGAAAAGTGAAGCATTACTGCGGGAGCGCAGCCTGTGAGCACAGAGTAATGATCACTGGCTCCATGAATCATTGTCAGCCCCAGCTCATTTTATCGTATTTGTTCTTGTTCTGCTCCATCCAAGTTTCCAGAAACATTTGGCAGCCCTCCAGGCTGGGCAGAGCCAAAGATCAAACTGTGCTCTTATTTATAGACAGCAGAGCTCCACCTGCACAGCCTCCGAGCCTCCTGCTCCCTGCAGCTCCAGCCCCAAGCAGCTCTGCTGCATTTGGGAGCATTTGGGAGCATTTGGGACATTTGGGAGCATTTGGGGGAGCCTTGCAGGGGAGGTTTCCCTATTGCAGCCCTGGGAAACAGAGAGAGCTCTGACCCCCAGGGTGCTAAAGCTGCAGAGGAATTCTGCAGTGAAGCATTGCTCACAAAATACTGAGGTGTCAAACCCTCATCTGGCCCCAGCAATGAACCTGTGGTGGCAGCATTAACTCTGTGTATGCCTTCATCTCAGGGGGCAGGGATGTGCTGGGGGATAATCCCAGAGAGTTCTGGGGGAAATGGAGGCCCAGGTCCAATCCCTGTCCTTATTTGGGCTGGAATTGTAATAAATCTCTTCTGGCAGCCCAGCAAACGTGGCCTATTTAAATGTAAATACTGAGATTGAAGTGTGCAGTTGGATGAATAAGCAGATCCCACACCTGATAGAGAGCTTTGGTCAGTTAACCTGAATAATAATAATGATGATAATAATGATAATAATACCAGCACATTTAGAACTTTTTGTGGGCTCTCAGCTGGCCAAAGCCAAAGCCTTTGTTTTCCATTAGAGCAGCCCTGCTGCCTGTGTCCAAACTGGGAGGTAGGAGCTGCTTGGCCGTGTCAGACCTGACTGAAACAAAGGATGGGAGCTGTGGTATTTTTCCTGCTGCTGATGTGGTTGCAGATGTTTAGATGGAATTAAACAGAGGATAAAATTGACCGCTGATTGAGTTACATGAGGGCTGTGTAAATATGAGGGCTGGGCTTTGTTGTTTCCCTGTGCCCCTGAGCCTGGGGCTGGTTTTAAAGCTGTTTGTGTCCCAGTTTGGAAATGCAGAGGCCCAGGGTGAGGGGCAGCCTTGCCCACAGCCTGTGGGGGTGGCCAGGCCAGCTCCAGCAGCTGTTTCCTGTTGGGAGGGCTCCTTCCCCACCTGACAGCATCCATTTCCAGCAGAGCTTTGATGGGCAGGGCTTGGTGTCTCTGGCAATGCTCAAGAATTCCCTCCTGTGGGCAGGGTGCAGCACTTGTCACATTTAATGCCTGGCTGAGGCCTCCTGAGCACACCCAGCCCCAGCAGCATCTCCTGGTGCCCAGGGGCTGCAGTTCCACGGGCAGCGGGATGCAGGAGGGCGATTGTTTGGGGGGAAGCCAGGAGCAAACCTGTGCTGGTTTGTGCCTCCCGCAGGTTTAAATCTCCTCTCCAAGCCAGCCCAGGGGCTCAGAGCACTGAGTTCTGCTCTGCTCCTCGTGCTCTCCTCTGGAAATGCCCCTGTGAGTGGGGGTTTGGGTGCAGGCAGCCAGGAAAGGATGGAGTGGGCATGGAATGGGGCTGCTCTGCTCTGCCCCACCGGGCAATCCCTGGGGCTGCTGTGGGAGGGGGTTTGGGGCCTGGCCTGGCTCTGGCACTGCCTCTGCTCCTCTGCTCCTGCCCTGGGATGGAGCTGAGCTCCCAGACCTGGGCCAGGGTCAGGAACTGCTCCAGCTGAGGTTAAATGAGCATCCCCATTCCATCCCCTGCCGTGGTGCCACTGGGAGCATCTCCCGAGACAAACTGTCCTTAAGAAATTACCAGGAAAAATCCCGGGAGAAAATCCTCTCTGCAGAATGAATGGCTTTGGTATGACCTCAGTGGTGTCAATAACCTGTCAATGTGCAGGCCTGAGGATCTGCCTCAATGTGTGTGGGATCAATAACCTATCAAAGAGTCTGTGGGATCAATAACCTATCAAAGAGTGTGTGGGATCAATAACCTGTCAATGGGTGTGTGGGATCAATAACCTATCAATGGGTGTGTGGGATCAATAACCTATCAAAGGGTGTGTGTGATCAATAACCCATCAATGGGTCTGTGTGATCAATAACCCATCAATGGGTCTGTGTGATGGGTGGGTGATTTATTCTGGTTTGGGGGGTGTGTGGGATCAATAACCCATCAATGGGTCTGCCCCATCAGTGGGCTTTTCTGTCCTGGGTGTGCAATAACCCATCAATGGGTCTGTGTGATCAATAACCGATCAGTGGGTGTGATTTATTCTGGTTTGGGGGGCTGACGGGAGCCTGCCTTTCTGTCCTGGAGCGCTGCATGCGCTGGAGTGAGGGGCAGGAGCTGGCTCTGCTCACCCCAGCCCAGGGCCAGCTCACGCCTCCATCCTTCATTCATTCACAGTGAGCTTTTTTCTCTCTTTATCAGAAGTTCTGGTGAAATCAATGGGGCTTTCAGGAGAGAGGAATCCGAATCAGAACTGCGGGAACCTGCAGTTTATTAGGTTTTTAATTAAACATGATGAACACATTTTAAATAGCACAAAGGCCTGGGGCTGAGCTGCATCTAATGGAAACAGATTAAGTCGCCCGTCCACACTTGGGTGGTTGTTAATTCTGTTTGTTTATGCATGCTTGCTGCAGGCAGAGCTTGCTGCTGCTCGGCTGCAGTTTATTGCGCAGGGATGCTCTCCTGCATGGAGCCGTGCTCCTCATTAGCATTATGAAGGCCTGGTGAGGTTCAATTGCAGCACCTTTGGAACTCGGGGCTGTGTCTTGCCGAGCTGGAGGAGACCTGGGTGAAGCTGTACTTGAGCTTTCTTTGCTGGGCAGTTCCTCCCCTTTGCTCTACACTTTGCTCCATCCACGTCACATTCTCTGGGGGAAGCTGCCAGGCGTTCCTTAGGAAGGTTCTGTGACTGTGAGCACCCCTGTGCAGAGCTGGCAGTGCCACCAGCACTGTTGACATCCTGACAACTGCCTTTTATCCTGAAATACTCTGCCTTTTCAGTATTTTACATGGCTCTCGATGTCGAGTGGTTGGGGTACACAGCCTCCATTCAAACAAGCTCCTCCATTTATGTGCAGGGCTGGTTAATCCAGGCTGCTGCTAAATGCTAATTGGCCCTGTACATCGATTTACAAGTTCATAAATTTTCAAATATCCACACCTGGCTTCAGCTTAAACTCGTTTATCATAAAGCACAAGCAGAGATGCTTCTGCCAGAAAGGACAAGAGACAGCAAACTCCTTCCCTGGTATGTTTGCGAGTGTTTGTAATCCAGTGTGGCAGGTCAAGGAATTACTTATGCAAAACCCACAGACTTATTTGCTTGGCTTCTTTGCCTGGAATCATCCTCAAAGGTCTCATCCACCCTTTTTGGAGTGTGTGCTGATGAAAACATTGTTCTCATGTTCTCCTTTGAAACCAGGGCTCTTCGGAGCTGCTTACTGGGGCAAAAATACCATGGATTTTATTTACTGTCTATGTGGCAGCTACAGAAATTCAGAGCCAGATTGAAACAGGGCCTCTGGAATGGAGGAGTGGAACGAAATCACAAGGGGGTGTTGGAAAAGCTGAGCACATTGCAGGGCTGACTCCTGGAGTGGGCTGGGGAGGCTGACACCAGTGGCTGCTCAGTGTCATTGTTCTGACCACAGGAACAAACAGAGTGCCACTAAATGAACGTTTGCTGGGATTTAGTGATGCAGCCACGTCTGCAAGTGTGATAACCAGGAACAACTGAAACTTGGCTGAGCACGGAGATAACAAACCACCAGACTCAGATTGCTGTGGCCTTGTAGGAGCTGTGTTTTAAGGATAAATCAGATTTTAGTTTAGGCACGCGTGGGAAGGTCTCGTCTGTGTCTTATTCTAAGAACTCAGAGTGGAAAAGAACCGCCAGCCCTCGCAGTCAAAAGTGACCAGTGAAGGATGAAATTATTCTGCTTGGGGGGAAAAGTTGTTATTTAAAGGTTGCATAAAATTAGAGTTACTGAGTAGCTGGCAGGTTTACAAAATGCTGAGGTGCAGTACAGCTGGGAAATACAAGGTGTAGTAGTACAGCTCAGAAAGGGGAATTTGGTTTAAACACAGGTTCCTAGATGAAAGATAACAATCTTTTGTTTGTGATTAACTTGCATCAGTCTTTGATCCAAGCCCTTGTTGAGAGGGATCAATACTGCACATACAGCACCGAGTTTATTGTCAAGTCCTTTTGGAAATAAGGCAGTGAATTAAAAATCAATTATACGTGCAGAAAAGTTTGTGTAGGGCAATCAATTCTGTCCTTTTAGTTTGCCAAAAGATTCCATTGTTTAACCAGCTGTGAAAAGGAATGAATTTTAAAGGCCTCCAGCAAATGAGGGAGCCCAAAGGGGCGGGGGCAGAGATTAAAAAAAATTATTTCAGCATTTCATGTTCAGCAAAGGCTCTTGAGGGATAAATCCATAAATCCTGTCAGTGACCTTGGCTGCGGAGTGGGTGATTTCAGTGCTTTCCCTGATGCTGATCTGTGCCCAGCTGCCAGAGCAGTTGCTGTTTCCTCGACAATATCATTCTGGGGTTTGCTGGGCTGTGTGTGCTCCTTGGTCTGCCATCTCTCTGCCCTCATGTGGAATATTTTTATCTATTGAGCGCTCACCATGCTGCTGATCCCAAAATCAGCAGCCCAGCCCCTTGGCCTGGCCAGGAGCCACAGCCAGGAGCTGTTTCTGGGTGGGATGGGAGAGAAACTCCAAACTCCAGCTCCAGCACAGCCCAAACCATCCTGGGAGCCTCCAGGAGCTGCTCTGGTGTGTTCCAGAGCAGGGTTTGCTCTCAGGAGCTGCTCTGCTGTATTTTCCAGAGCAGGATTTGCACTCAGGAGCTGCTCTGGTGTGTTCCAGAGCAGGGTTTGCACTCAGGGTTTCCTGGTGTCTTTCCAGAGCAGGGTTTGCTCTCAGGAGCTGCTCTGGTGTGTTCCAGAGCAGGGTTTGCACTCAGGGTTTCCTGGTGTCTTTCCAGAGCAGGGTTTGCTCTCAGGAGCTGCTCTGGTGTGTTCCAGAGCAGGGTTTGCTCTCAGGGTTTGCACTCAGGAGCTGCTCTGTTGTGTTCCAGGGCAGGGTTTGCACTCAGGAGCTGCTCTGGTGTGTTCCAGGGCAGGGTTTGCACTCAGGGTTTCCTGGTGTCTTTCCAGAGCAGGGTTTGCTCTCAGGAGCTGCTCTGCTGTATTTTCCAGAGCAGGATTTGCACTCAGGAGCTGCTCTGGTGTGTTCCAGAGCAGGGTTTGCACTCAGGGTTTGCTCTCAGGAGCTGCTCTGCTGTATTTTCCAGAGCAGGGCTTGCACTCCAAGCCCCTGAGCTCCCCGTTGCCAAGGGGAGGGATGTGCTGCCTGCAGGATTAATAAACACCACAGAGCTTGGTTGTCAGAATTTTCCAGCTCATTTTCAAGGGCATCTCTAAGATGGAGCTCCCTGGCACTTCCTGGCTCTCTCCATCATCCCTGGGTGTGCATTTCCAGATGGGAGCCAGTGCTGGGGGATGTGGGGGCTGCGTTTGTCCTCCCTGAGGGCACAGGGCAGGTTTGATAAACAGAGAGAGCCCAAGGAGCTGTAGTTGCTCAGCAGCAGGGTCCCTTTGGTGTCTGTGGGTCTGTCCCAGCCCAAGAGCAGAGCCCTGTCCTGGGCACAGAGCCCTGTCCTGGGCACAGAACAGCCCCAGGCTCCTGGCTGGGCTGCACCCTGGCCTTTTATCCAGATCTGATGTGCTCAGGGATAGATCCGGAGTCTGGGTTATATTTAACCTCCTGCTGTATCCTGTGCTGCTCCAGAAGGAAACTGAGTCATGGCATTCTGAGGAGCAGCCGGGGAGGGCAGGGATCACCACAAGTGGGATTTTCTGAGCTTAGTGCTTCTGGCACAGCCCGAGAACCGAGGGAGGGGCAGGAACTCACCTCTGGTGCTTGTGGTGAAAGTGCAATTGAAAGAGAGGAATAAATAATGAAGTGCTTTGATATTTTTCAGGGTTTAGCATGTGATAGAGATCTGCAGCTTCTTTCCAAGTGATTTTGGCTTAGTCCAAGTTGATATAGGTAAAAGCATCTCCTTCTCAAATGCTTATGTTGGAATTACACTTTATTAAACTCACAGAGCCCAGGAATGGATTAGTTGACGTGGCAAATGTCTGTTCTATTTTGGAGGAGCTGTTTGCTGTCTGAATGGCAGTTTGCTGTTCCTAACAAGATTGCTTTACAAACACAGGAACCCCAACCCCTAAAACAAAGCAAGTGCAGACAGATGACAGCGTTGTCTGCCACTTGACAAGATGATATTTGATTTTTGAATTTTTTTCCCTGGTAGTTTGGGTCTCTGTCTGAGTCTTGACTTTGATTCTTGGTTTGAACACAGAGGCTGACAGCCCCGAACCCCCAAACTTCCTGAATGTCACTGCATTCTCCGTGTTCTGCCCAACAGCTTAGCTGGGAATTATTTAGTCTGGCCCAGTGGCCATTGCAGCAGCAGATGACAAAATGCTCTTCAAATGGGTGTAGTGACATAATTCCTATTGAAGAAATGTTGATTACTGTCACAATGTGGATGCTCTGTGTGCTTTACTGCTCAGGGCTTATCTTTCTTGCACAACATAAGCAGTATGAATGCCAAAATACACCTCATTTGCAAGTGCTGTTTGCATGATAAATTTTATTTTTCTAATCTCCCCTATCAACAGAACCAATTTTTTTTTAATCTTTCCGATGACATAAAAATGCATTTTAATGAAGCAAATTACCAAGCTTTGTCTCCTCGGCGCACGAGCGGGGCGGCCACGTTCAATTAGGCTGAGAAATGATCATTTGTTCCATTGCAGGCTGTAACAGAGCCCGTGCTCAGCCACCATCCATCACCAGTTGCTCAGCTCCGTGTTCCTTAAATCACTTGCCATCCTGTCAGGGCTGGGAATCCTCCACGGGAGCCATTATTTAATTTAAGTTTGTAAAGGTGTCACTTGTTTGATAATAGGCTGCTTCTGTAGTGGATGAATAGGGACTAAATATTCATCATTTTGTGCATCCATCCCAGATCCCTAATGAGCTCCAGGGGCAGCAGTGCCAGCAGAGCTGGGGGTGGTGGTGCCGTGGGAGGAACTGGGCAGCACCGGGGGTCCAGGGGAAGCTGCACACCTTGCATGGGAAAGGCAGAGGGAGGTGGGCACGGGGGGAATGGCGCTGCCCGAGGCACAGGGAGGGCTTGTGCGGTGTCCTGGGCACGGTGAGAGCAGCATCAGTGCTCCTGTGGGGTTCCAGCTCGGGCTGTCCCAGGATTCTGTGAATTCTGCTGGGGCCGCAGAGCCTTGCTTGGTGAGCCTGGCCCCACATTGCTCCCAACGAGAGGAGTTCCCTGGGGGCTGCAGGGAAACTCGGCTTTGGGGTGGAAGGGTCCCTGGGAGGACGCTGGGGTCCATCCCTGGCCATGGAGGAGCCTCACCCTGAACTGTGGCTGGCCCAGAGCAGCTGCTGGAGCCCCCAGCTCCTGTCTGCTCGTGGGGAGCTGCCCTGTGCCCTGTGCCCTGTGCCCTGTGCCCTGTGCCCTGTGCCCTGCGCTGTCCCGGAGCTGTCCCTGTGCTGTCCCCGTGCCCTGTGCTGTCCCCTGTCCTCTGCTGTCCCTGCTTTGTCCCTGTCCCTGCGCTGTCCCTGTGCTGTCCCCCTGTGCTGTCCCCCTGTGCTGTCCCCTGCCCTGTGCTGTCCCCCTGCTGTCCCTGCTTTGTCCCTGTGCCCTCTGCTGTCCCTGTGCTGGCTCACAGGTGTTGGTCTGTGCCCAGGAGGCTGCAGTTAAATTCCGCTGCTCTGCCCGGTGTTGTTTTTGTGCTTTGTGCCTCGTGGTTGTGACTGTTTGGTGGTGGGGGTTTGTGGCTGCATCTCAGCTTTCCCAGCACCTCCCCTGCTCCCCCCGAGCCTGTTCCAGCCCGGGTTTCCCCAGCCCTTTGTTGCTCTGTCCCTGCTGCCCCGGCCTCTGGCTGCATCCCTCAGATTTATATGGCTTTTAGGCTGTGGGGAGATTGATCAGCCAGGCCTTATGCATTTAGAGGAGCTGATAAATGGCCCAGCAGCACATTCCCCTCCACTGCTCTGGAATAACTTCAGCCCTCAAATCAAACATCCCATTTGCCACAAACTGGGGAAGGCAAGGAGGGCACCTCTGCTTTATTAGGGTGCATATTTCATTTATTGTTATGGGAGGTATTGTCCAGTCCTACGTGTCTGGGGAGGCAATTCCACGGTGCCAGCACCCCCTCCCCCTGCCCCTCCACAATATCCACCTTCAAGGTTTCCTTTGCAGCCTTCACCTTTGTTACAGCTGCATTTCTGTCCTTCATTTTCAAATCTTTCATCATTTCCTCTCTTGTTTGTGGTCCCTTTTTCCCTCCTGGCCCCATCCTCCCCCTCACTGAGGATGTGTCCCTCAGCCTGGGATTTGATTTTGCCATCCCCAGTATTTCTTTCACAGAGCTTTGCATGCTCAGGTGTCTCAGCCAGTGGCAGGCTTGCTCTGAGAGGAATTTAGGGAGTTTCCAGAGGCTGCCTGGTGTCATTTTGGCAAGGGTCAAAACCTGGAATTTGTATCTGAGTGCCTGAATTCCACCCTGGGCATGGCTGCAGTCACAGCCCCTCTGTTAATGATTTACCTGGGAAGGCACCTCCAGAAATAACTGCCTCTGAGAGGGATAATCCCATTTTGTCTCATTTTTCCTTGGATTTGTTCATTGCTCCAAAGTCTGGGGACTCTTGGAGCGCTTTTATTTGTTTCCTTCTGGCATTTGCATAAAAATCCCTGTTTGACTGCAGAAAGTGTCTCCAGAATAATTGACAATAATGGTTGCAGTCCCAAGGGAACAACATTTCTGTAGTAGGGAACTTCACTGGAAATGCTGTGTGTGAGCCTTGAAGGATGACACAAGGTATTTCAGGTAGTCCTTGAAAAGGAACATGTCCAGCTCTTTCTGTTCCTTGCTCTTTGGTTTTGAGGTACAAGAAGGCTTTTTGTATACTAGCATTTTAACAGCAGCTTAAAATAACAACCAGAAATGAATCTCTTTGTTGAAAAGGCAATCTGGAGTACAATCAAAAGCTTTCTGTTGTCTCTTGTCAGCAGCACATTGTTTTGCTTTTCTGGGTCACAAATGTGCCAGACCTTTGTCCTGTTTAACTCTTAAAAGGCACCTTTAAAAATCATTTATGTACAAAACACACTCAAATCATTTTAGCTCTGTTAGCAGCACTGAGGAGCTGTGGATTGCAGGAGACAGAGGATGTTGGATAAACAGAAAGCTCTTTTTGGACAGGCCAGCACTTGTTGTTCCCTTTGGAGGGTCCTCCTGCCCTCACCCCTCTGTGCCTTGGTTTGGAAGGGGGCAGAGGAGAGGAAATTGCAAACTGAGCAGCCTTAAATGAGGGGGGTTCGTCTCTGCCTGCTCTTCATCCCCTGCTGAAATGTGGGACCAATATTAGCGAGGTCACCAGGGCTGAAATGCCTGCAGTAATGCAGGAGCTGTTCTTCCCACAGTGGAGGCTGTTTGTCCAACAGCCCTTCCAGGGCTGCAGGAAACGACAGTCAGGTTTCATCTCTCCTGCTGCTGCTGCTTTAATGCCCGGGGCAAGGTTTGATCCCAGCATCAGCTGCTGCAGCTCTGCCCGGGCTGGGCTGGGCTCAGGTTCCTGATTTTATCTCCTTTAGGGGATCACATTGCTGCTGCCCTGCTCTGTGGGATCTCTGTGGGATCTCTGTGGGATCTCTGTGGGATCTCTGTGGGATCTCTGCCTGCCACAGCTCGCAGCAGTCAGGAGTGGAGCAGGGGGCAGGTGTTCCTCACAGGAGCCTTTGGGGCTGGGTTTGACAGCCGTGCCTGAGCAGGGCTGGGGAGGCACAGGGACCAGCCTGGTGGTGCAGCCCCGTGGCTGTTTGTCAGCAGCTTTCATCCGTCTGTCTGTCTGTCCATCCCTGCATCTATCCCTATGTCCATCCATCCGTCCATCCCTGCATCCCTGCATCCATCCCTGCATCTGTCCATCCATCCATCCATCCCTGCATCTGTCCATCCATCCATCCCTGCATCTGTCCATCCATCCCTGCATCCCCTGCATCCTGCTCAGGTTGCCTGGCAACCTGGCCTGGTGCCTCCCAGCACTGGGGATGATTTATTGGGGATGATTTATGGCGGGGCTTTTAACAGGAGGGGCCTGGGGCTGAGGGCTTGGGAGCATTTGATCCCAGAGCTGATAATCAGGGTGCAATTAGGACAAACAAAAGGCTCCTTGTTTAGACAGAATTGATTTTTTTATATTTTTTTATTTTATTTTATTTTTCTGCTGTTTTGTTTTCTCTTTCACATCAGGCCTCCCCCAGACACAGGTACAGCACAAAGTGGGAATCAAAGCTTTGCCTGGTGTTTGGGGTGAACCTGTAATCTTTCTCTTTGTAAAAATAGCTCTGGTTGAAATCCTGATGGGAAAATACAGCTGGGGTCAGCACAAAAGGTTAGCAACACCCTGACAGCTCCAGGCCCGGGGTGAAGGAAGAGCTGCATTCTCCTGCAGCTCTGGAAATGTCTGAGAGCTGTTGTGTCACCTTCAATATCGCGTTGCCTTTCATGCAGACTCTTGCATTGATCCCTGGCATCAAGCAGAGCAGGGGAAGAGGAGTTTGTGAACTGGCATTTAGGGAGTGGTCCATGCTGTGGTCACCAGGAGAGCCCTTGAAACGTCCCCTTCAGTGAGGTGCTGGGGGGAAACTGGGGCAGCCTTTGGGCACCTCGGCTCAGCCCCGGCTGCCTGGAGCCCTTTGCCAGCCCGGTGTGAGGAGGGCTGGGCAATCCGTGCAGAGCATTTGACAAGAGCGTTTGTGTGCGTCTGAGAGGCAAAGAGGAGAAAAGGGATGATGAATCCACTCTGACCTCCTGAATGGCAATATAAATACTTTATTGAAAATCCTAAATAAATGTGTTTGTAACCAGTAATCCTGCTCTGCATGCAATCTCATTTAGCCAACTGGGTATGCAAATGTGCTATTAATGTGTTTGCATCCAGTATAAATACACAAATCTAATCTGTTTATATGTGTCATTTACACACAGCTGTGCTCACGCTCACTTAATACCAATATTTCCAGCCAGCGAGAGGTACCATGGGAGCTCCATTGTTCCCGACAAAAGCAGCTCCGTGGAAGGGGGTCATTATCATCCAGGATCTTTGGCATTCCCTGGGGGAGCTGGTAATGACCGGCTGTGGCTGCTGTGGGGGCTCGGCTCGGCTGGGAGGTGCCTCTCCCGCAGCGCTTCGGGTTCAGTCCCCCACACTGGGGCCAGGCTCTCCTTTTTCAGGATAATTTTTCAGGAAGATAAAGCGATGCAGTCGGGAGGGAGAGAGCAAATTGCTGGGCACCTTGAAGGCTTTCAGCTGATGTATTCCTTGTCAGTTTGTTTAGAGAGGACACTTGATCTCCCGGGCAGATGGCCTGGGGAGTGGAGGGTTTGTGTCACGTGTGGGTGACCAGGGCTGCACTCTGCACAGGGCTTTGAATTTCCAGTGGGGACATCGCTGCCTTGTCCTGCAGACTGGGTTCTAATGAATGCCACCAAAATATTTTGTTTTTCCATGTCTTTGCCTGAGAGAACCAGGTGAAAATGTGATTTTATTTTCAAATATCTAAATGTGCTGCACGCTGAACAGAAGTTTACAGCTTGTGAAGATCAAGAAGTAAAGATGCTTTCATGTATTTTGTGTTTATCTGCTGTTAATGGAAACCTCATAAATTTTCCCTACCATATTTATTATAAAACTTTAAAATGCATATTAAATATGGAAGGTGGTGACAACTTCCGTTGGCATCTGCCTGGAAAACCTGGCCTTTCCAGACATGCACTAAACCTATTGCTTTCATAACAGCAAAATCCCCCATTTTATTTGCTTAGAATTAAGGAAAAGGTTGAGAGAAGAACTTACTGTTCTTGGACATAGTCTAAAGAGGTGATTTGATTTTGTTTTTTATTAGAAAGATTGAGAAATAAAATCCTCATTTCCTGGATTGAGAAAGATCAGGAGAGGCCCTGTGTGTAAATGTTTTGCATTACACAATGCTCTTCACTCATTAACCAGGTGGAAATCATAGGGAGGGAACGAAGCAGCACATGGAATTTCTTAGAGAAAACAATGAGCTCTGAACTGGATCGCAGCCCCACAGAAGGGACACGTTAATGGCAGTGATGAATCTGCAGGTTCATCAGAGCTCTGCTGCCTTTCTGAAGCTTTCAGGGGGAAATCTTCAGCTGGAAGTTGATTTAACAGGTTGGTGGTTGTTTTTGCAGTGGATGTTACCGGTGCACCCTTTCAGCAGCAGCTTTATTTGGGGTTTTTGGGGTGGAGGAGCACACGGGGTGCAGGGGTTTGCAGCAGGCAGCTCCTCCTGCCAGGCTGTGATCTGGGGATGATGGAAACCCTGACGTAGGAGCTCAGGCTGGCACTGCCAGCCCCGTGCCAAACGTGCCAGCTGAGCTCTGTCAGGCACAGAATGGCTCTGTGGATCCTGTCAGGAGGTTTGTTCCTGGGGGTGAAACAGGGACCTCCAAGGCTCTGTGGATCTTCAGGAGGTTTGTTCCTCAGGATGAAACAGGGGATCTGCAAGGCTCTATGGATCTTTCAGGAGGTTTGTGAAACAGGGACCTGCAAGGCTCTATGGATCTTTCAGGAGGTTTGTGAAACAGGGGCCTGCAAGGCTCTGTGGATCTTCAGGAGGTTTGTTCCTCAGGATGAAACAGGGGACCTGCAAAGCTCTGTGGATCTTCAGGAGGTTTGTTCCCCAGGATGAAACAGGGGACCTGCATGGCTCTGTGTGTGTTGTCAGGAGGTTTGTTCCTTGGGTGAAACAGGGACCTGCAAGGCTCTATGGATCTTTCAGGAGGTTTGTGAAACAGGGACCTGCAAAGCTCTGTGGATCTTTCAGGAGGTTTGTTCCTTGGGGTGAAACAGGGGATCTGCATGGCTCTGTGGATCTTTCAGGAGGTTTGTGAAACAGGGACCTGCAGGTCTCTGTGTGTGTTGTCAGGAGGTTTGTTCCTTGGGTGAAACAGGGACCTGCAAGGCTCTGTGGATCTTTCAGGAGGTTTGTGAAACAGGGACCTGCAGGGCTCTATGGATCTTTCAGGAGGTTTGTGAAACAGGGACCTGCAAGGCTCTGTGTGTGTTGTCAGGAGGTTTGTGAAACAGGGACCTGCAGGTCTCTGTGTGTGTTGTCAGGAGGTTTGTTCCCCAGGATGAAACAGGGACCTGCAAGCAGCAGCAGCAGGCAGACATTAACACGCTTGTTCCTTGTTCTGCCCTGGTTATTTATAGCTCCTGTGACATGCAGGATGCTGCAGCATCTGATGCATTTCATCAAATTATCAAATGGCAGGAGGAGGCCTCGTGCTGGGGCTGGTCAATAGCCATGGAAACCACCCCATAAAACTGAGCTGTGTCTGTCAGCACCGGCTGCCCCACAGGCCCTGGGATTTCCTAAAGCTGCTTCATTACCCACAGCACTTTGTTAATTGTGGCACAGTTTGTCTTCAGTGAGCGGCACAAACAATAATGCTGACAGAATCCTGTCATAAGCAGTCTTTTAAAGTTAAACAGAAGTGCTGAAATTGAAATGTTTGTCCTAAAAATCCAAATTATGTACTTGTAAAAATGAAACCATTGTGCTCCAGAGCCACTTCCACTTCTTACCCAAACTTATCCATGGGTCTGAGGCTCAGCCCTGCGTTTGAGGCTATTTTAGCTTGGCAGCTGTCGCTCTCAGATGCCTCCTGTGAGCAATGCAGCGTCTCCTGCAGCACTGGTGCATGTCATCTGTGCAGGGGAGAGCAGATTCAATCAGTGTCAGGCACTCTGCTTTGTGAGACACCAGGGAGCAACAGGTCACCTCTGATCTGGTGTGCAGCTGGTTTTTTCTGTTATGTTTAAAGCCATTTTGAGGTCTGTGTTGGGCTTGACTTGGAGAAAAGTCCTGTTCTTGCTGCAGGAAGAATGGGCCATGATGCCTGAATTAATGGAAGTCTAGAATAGGAAGGAAAATCTGAAAATTATTTTTAAAAAAAGTATTATTAAGCTCTAGAATTTTGAGTTTCTGAAATTATTTTTGGTAATTGTATATTAAGTGTCTCTCCCTTGCCTTTCCAAGAGGCACAAGCTCCTTTAGAGTTGGGTATCTCTCAGTAGCCCAGGGGTAGTTCTGTACATTAATAAAGGTGATTAACAGCAGAATTGGCCAGAAGGATTGACTTCATTCCTACTTGGAAATTTGGAGCAGCATTCAAGGTCCCTCTAATTCTGTTATTCTGATGGGCTCTGTGCTAGGCTTGCATTTCCAGCAGGGACTTCTGGTATGCCATGGGGTCAAAGGAAAACAGTTTGTCACAGGTTTTATTAATAGAGTTGAATCACAACACAACTCAAATATAACATAGTTTGGTTAAAAGGAATCTTAAAAAATAAATTAAATGGTTGCCTAAGAATTCAAGTGCACCATAGTAAGTCTTGGGCAAAATAAGGAATAGGAATTGGGTGTTCTCATTTTCTAGTGCGTGCCTTTCCATGTTTCCCCATTTAGCTGGGTGAGTTCCTGCAGACAGGAATTGCACTGCTCTCTGGGATGCTGGCAGTGGTGTTGGGCTGAGTTTGTCACTGCTGCTGCCACCTTCTCTTGCCCAGAGCACCAGCCAGGGGTTTGTGGTGCCAGGGGAGTGACCCCAGCATAATGAGAATTCCTTGGGAAGGTTCACCTGGTGAAAACGAGCGTGTGAGTGCATCAGGGACCAGCTGTGGGCACTCATCATCCTGCTCTGCACGTACCTGGGTGACTTCTGCCTGTGCCTGGGGGCTGGGACCTTGCCTCAGTAAAAGCTCCCGTGGTTGGGAGCTGGGGCAGCCCTTGAACGCTTCACTCCGGGGTGCTGTGTGGGCTGTGGGGAAGGAGCAGGTGGGGATGAGTAAATCTCACACTGTAATCTCCAAGCCTTTACAAGCGCTGGTTAATTCCCGTCTCCGTGGCCCCGGGCACGTTCTTGGCGAACTCTGCAGTCTTGCTGGTTCTGAGGGTCAGGGTTAGGTGAGGATAGATCCCTGTGGGAGCAAACCTGCAGGATCCTGGAGGCTCCAGAGAGGCTCTTCCTGGGCTGGGAAGCTGAGAGCTCCGTTTGAGCAGAGAATTCACCTTTTTGGGAGTCCTCATGCCCTTCATGGAAGCCTCTGATCCCTGCCCACCTCCTTCCAGCAGATGTTTGCAAAAAGATGCGATCCAAAATACATTAAGCCAACTTGAGGCACGTTTCTCTCTAGGGGATTTTAAAATCTCATCTCCCTCCCTTCCTGGAATAGCAGGGCCCACGTACTCAGCATCCATTATCTTTTTTGCAGACAGAATTTGTTATTTACTCGTTGTTTATAGCTGTACACAGTGTTTATAGCAAAGGAAAAGGCCTTTTCTTTTTTTGCTTGTTTCTTTTTAGGGAATTATGAATTGTCATTTCCCTCCTTTCCCTGGAACAGTAGGGCCCACATACTCCCCATCCCCTATCGGTTTTACAGGCAGAAATTTCCTGTTTGCTTGTTGTTTATACCTGCGTACGGTGTTGATAGGAAAGGAAAAAACCCTTTTTATTTCGGTGTGCACAGAGAAGGGAGAAGTCCTTCTCTAGGATAGAGAGAGGCACTTTGTTCAGCCTTACATCTGCCGCTGGCTCCTGTGGGGATGTGCTGGGGCCGGGAAGGCCGCGGGCAGGGCTGGAGCCCCCCGGGCGCGGCTGGACCGGGGGAAGGGGCCGGGAGAGGACAGCGGGAGGGAGAGAGGACGAAGGAGAGAGGACGAGCCGGGAGGGAGAGAGGACGAGCCGGGAGCGGCGCCGGGGCCGCTCGGCGCTGGCAGCTGCCGGGGCCGGGGCCGGGCGGCGGCCGCTGCCGGGGGCGGTGTCGGGGCCGAGCCCGGCGGGCGAAGGAGGCGGCGGCGGTGCCGGGGCCGGGCCCGGGCCCGCGGCTGAGGGGGGGCCGGCGATCCAGGCCGCCTTTTGCGGCGCGCCCCGCGGAGCCGCCCGCCCAGCCCCGCCGCCATCACACGCTGGGCGCCGCCGCCTCCGCCCGGCCCTGCGCGGCTGCTCCGGGGCTCGGCTCCGCTCCGCGCCCGGCCCCGCTGCCCGGCCCCGCTGCCGGCCCCGGCCCGAGCGAGCCCCGCCGAGGAACGCGGGGGCTGCGAGCCTTTAACCCCTGCGGCACCTGCCCCGAGCCCCGCGCCGCGCTCTGCCCGGCCCCGGCCCCGAGCGGCCCCGAGCGGCTCCGAGCGGCCCCGGCCCCGGCGGCGGAGCTCCGAGCGCTGAACTTGCCGGCGGAAGGAGGGGATGCGGCTGGGGGTTTTCGGTGTCTTTCCCGAGCCTTTTCCCTCGTTCGCAGCCCTCTAGGTGCGTTCGCTTCCCCGGGCTCCCGGCGCCGATTCACCGCCGCCGTTTGGGGGATTTTTTTTAATCTCTTTTTTTTTCTTTTACATTTTTTCTTTGCTGCTGCTGACACGCTGTTTTTGTTATCTTTTATCACAGAAACGGTTTATTAAGGGGTTGAGGCAGTACGGCAAGAACTTCTTCAGAATCCGAAAGGAGTTGCTTCCCAATAAGGAGACCGTAAGTACATTTGGACTTTATGTAATTCGCTTTTTCTCTCGCTGCTTCGCTGTTTGATCTTGCGAAACTCTTTCCTTTTTACCCCGAATTCTCCTCAGATAAACGGAAGAGAAATCCTCAGCCAGCCAAGGCAGCTGCTGGTTTTTAGTGCAGTTTTTAGGTCTTGTGCTGTGAAAGATGTTACATAAAATAATCGTCATGGCTGGACGGAGCCGCTGAGCCTGGCTGAAGTGTATTTATGGAGAGCGAATCTAATTTTAAATTCTGACATTACGACGGGATAATACATTTTGTGTCAGCCGGTGGGGCTCGAGTGGCATCGGGTAAATAAAGCAAACCTAAACCAAAGCAGCATCTGATGGGATCGGGGTCTGCTGTGACCCGCACCGTGCCGGGCTCTGCTTAACCCTTCCCGTGCCTGGATCCGTGTCCCGGTGCTCTTGCGGGGTTATGTAAGCCTGGCACTGCACCCCAAACCCTGCACAGGAGATCGGGATGCCTTGGGAAGCCCCGGCTCCTTTGCCATTTGCCCCAAAAGAGCCTCGGGCTCTGTCCTGCAGGTGTCCTCCAGCCTTTGGGAAGGTGCTTTCGTTTTTGTTCGGGGTTTAGCAGGGAGGCAGCTCCGTGAAAATGGAGCTGGACTGTTTTCTAGCAGCGTGCCAGTGATTTAAAGCATCACAGAGTGCTCAGACTTGTGTAGGTGTGCAGGCTGGATGTGCGCTGGGGAAGAGCGTGGCTGTAATGATATTTAAAAAGCTCTCCGTTTCTGTGGGATGGTTCCATTCTCCTCCCCGAGGTTCCTGTGAGACAGTGCTGTGATAACACAAATCTCTGGGTGGTAAATAGTAACACTGTGTGAGTTAAAAAGGAAGGGGAGGATGACACAATTACGAGTTCGCTCATCCTGCTGAGAAAGGAAACTCAGATTGCTGCTCAAGTCTTGGGGGACTCGAGGATCCTGTTGGAATTTGAGGTGTGGAGGCCTGGAAAGGTGACGGCTGGGAGGGAATGCTGGAATAGTGTGGATCCTACCAGCATCCTACAAACCTACACATATCATGCCTTTCCTCTTTCCTCCAGAATATCTCCCAGAGTGAGTTTAGAACAAATCAGTGTTGGCTTTTAGAAATGAATTCTGCTGAGGGGCAAAAGGGCAAAAGTGCTCTTCTGAGTTTGAATTACAGCAGCTCTGAAGTATATTGTGTTTTTATAAATTGAAATGTATATTTTTAATATGAAATGTGGGTTTATTTTTTTGTGATGGAGAAAAACATTTTTCAGGGGGGAGGAAAAAAAAGCCCTGAAAAGTGGAGAGTTTGGGGCAGGTGCCTGCCCCTGTTTGTGCTGCTTAACTTCTTAACACTGGAGCTTGGATATCGGCCTTGGGGTTTCTGTAAAAGTTTTGCAAGTGGTGTTAAACCTCACAGAAGCTCTCATTTTTCAAGTGTTATATTTTTGTTTCATCAGGTCTAATTTTTTACTACAGAGAAGACTAAATATTAAGTCTGAGCTGCGGGAAGTATCGTGTTGATGGGTTTGGGCCCAGGGGTTTTTTTAGCCCCTGTGGTAACTGATCTACAAATAACCTTTGACCTACCACGGGTTGTTTATAATCTCTGCTTCCTATTTTTGCCCACAGGCCTCACTTCTGCTTTCTTTAATTCCCAATCTTTTCCAGCCAAAATTTACAGCCCTTCTGCTGTAGCGAGAGATTGCAGCATAAAGGCTGCAGTAAATATTTGACTGTACAGTTTTGCTTCTGTTCCTTAAAGTGGAATAATGAGTAATGTAAATGACAAGTCTGTGGGATTAATCTGTCTGCATTTTTTCATCACCAGAATAATTTCAGATACTTTGCCTGCCATTTTTCTGTTGCAGTGTGAAGTAACCCTGTAGCAATTGCAGAACCACCAGCAAAAGGCTTTATTCTCATGTTCAGCCTCCACATTAACATCAATAAAACTCTAAAAAGTTGTTAAATGGATACTAATGGATAATGGAAAACTAATAAAACTCTAAAAAGTTGTTAAATGGATACTAAAGCAACTTCCAGGTGTTTAAAGATGTGTCAGGGGCACTCTTGCAGTGACTCGGCCCAATGGATCTTGGACATCAGATTTATTCAGAGTTTTCCTTCCTGAAAAGGTTGTGGGGAGGGGACCCAGGGTTTTTCCTCTGCAATCCCCACTGAAAGTTAAATCTCCTTATTACCATGATTTCTGTAAAACGAGTCCTTTCCCAGACCCGTCACTGGGGTTATTTCTCCCCAGTGTCACCCTGAACCTGGAACATGGAAACAATGGGAGAAAAGGAATACAACAGAAACAGGGAGTTCTTGTAGAGACCAGGAGACCAGGCCTGTTTCTTGTTGTTTCATGTTAAACCGAGCTGAGGCTGCTGTGCAGCGAATCAGGATGTGAACATGACATTGTATTTCTTGTCTGCTTTGGGAAGGTGTAACGTGGCCAGGGTGAGATGAGAATCAGGCCATCCTGTACTGAGCTTTCACAGGGTGCTGAGGAATGTCCTATTTCACTTGTGCCTTGGCTTTTCCCCCTCCATAGTTAGTGTGCAATACCCTGTGAGAAAGCCCTGTGTTTATCAATGTGTGTTTTAACTAATTTAACATAGTTTTTCAACCATTTTAAAATTATTTCTTCTGAATGATAATCCTCAAGGAAAAAAGCTTTATGAAAGAGAATGTTTATTCCATGTCAAAGGTGTGTTTGTTTGGGTCTCCGCTCTGCTGGTTTATTTCCCATTTCCAGTTTATTTCCATGTTTATGTCCAGGAGGGGTTCCCAGTGGACGTGGGAGGGAATAACTGCAGTGGATCAAGGGAGGTGCTGCTTTAATGTAGGATCCGTGCTAACCTGGAGGAAAAGTGCCTCCGAGTACCCGAGCCAGGAGATTCTAGATGCAGGCTAGAGTTAAGGAGGAAGTTTTTCACAGGAGGAGTGCTCAAACACTGGAATCATCTGCCCAGGGAGGTGGTGGAGTCACCATCCCTCGATGTGTTTAAAAAGAGCCTGGATGTGGCATTGGTGCCATGGTCTAGTTGAGGTGTTAGAACATGGGGTGGACTTGATGATCTTGAAGGTCTCTTCCAGCCTAGAAATTCTGTGATTCTGTGATTTTTAAATGGAACTCCTGGAACTTCCTTGGCTTTCCACTGACCTGTCTGAAATGCCCCTTCTCCTTTTATTTCCATGCAGCTTTTTTGCTTTTATCTTCCCCTGGGTGGTTTCCCCTTGGCTGCAGGGATGAGCTGCCCTGCTCCCCTTTGGTTCCTGCAGCACTTCTGATTGCTCTTCATGGGAAGAAGTGAATTTTGGAGGCTTTTCAGTGGCATGAACAGTTTTCAATAATTACTTTCATTTAAATTCCCATGTTGTGAGAATGAAAGGTGCACAGCTGGCAGCAGTTTCCTTAACTGTCTGCTTTGGCTTTAAATGTGGTTTTATTCCCCTTCCATCCACCCATTTTGGGATAATTTGCTAAAACTTCGTGATAATACAGGATTTTCCGAGTATTTAACATTCTGCTCTGAATTCTTTAGATGATTACACTGAGCTACTTGAATTGGAGAGTTTTAGAAGCACCAGCATTGTGATAGGCCTGAGATAAAGGTACTTAAATGCCTCCAAGGCTGGGGATTGCCTTCCTGTGTTCCTGGGAACAGCTTAACTCTGCGGGCTTGGTGCAGGAGGTAAATGCAAACAGGGAATGGAGCAGGAGCAGAGGGTGCCAGCTCCTGGTGTCACCTTGCTGGGACCCAGGGCTGGCTCCTGCTGCTCAGCCTGTCCTTGTGCTGCTCTCTCCTGGCACAGGCTGCCCTTGCTGTTGGTCTGAGCTGTCCCAGCAGGAACAGGATTGTTCCCCGGGGGCTCTGCAGCCTGCTCTGGCCAGGGGGTGGGTTGTTTGGTTGTGTGAGCAGTGCCCCAGAAGTGGGGTGTGTGTGGCTGTCCCTTTCCTAGTGCAGGAGGGCTGTCCTGTAGGGACACACGCTGCCGTGGCCTTTGCTGAAGCTGAGCTGAGATTCTGGAGCCACCTGGGGATGGGCCTGAGCACCCTGGGCCCTCCTGAGGGCTGGGGTGACAGCTCTGGGGACATTCTGGGGCTCTCCAGAGGCTCCTGGGTCCCCAAGAATTGGGGGGTGTGTGACTGTCCCTTTCTGCCACGCTGCCGTGGCCTTTGCTGCAGCTGAACTGAGGTTCTGGAGCCACCTTGTCCCTCCTGGGGATGGGCCTGAGCACCCTGGGCCCTCCTGAGGGCTGGGGTGACAGCTCTGGGGACGTTCTGGGGCTCTGCAGAGGCTCCTGGCTGCCCAGGGACAGTTCCTGGCCCAGGGCTGTGGGCATGGTGCCCGTGCCCCTCTCTGCTCCTCGCTGGCCCTGCAGGGAGCCCAGGAGGAGGAGGACAGTGGCTCTTTGTGCAGGCACACAGACTCCAGGCTAATTCTGGGTTGAATTTCCCTGCTGAGCACATAGGTATCTGTGGTGTGTGTGATTCTGGGTTTGGCTGCTGAGCAAGAGATGACAGAGTGCAATCCAAAGATCTTGCCTCTGGGTGGATGCTCCTTTATTTAGCTCTAAAGCACAGTGTAAACAGGAGTTATGAATATTGGCTGTTTCCCGACACTGAAATACCTGCAGTGTGCTGTATTTATGCACAGAAGAGCTAAATATGCATCATTTCTTTAGGAAAAATGGTCTCTCTTCTGATAGTAAAATCTTCCTCCTCAAATTAAATGCTGCTGGGACTTACCTCAGAGACTAAATAAGCTGTGCTCTGTTAGTGTAAGGAGGCAGAACGAGTGCAGTGTGAGCTTTCAGCATAAACTTCTGTTTAATTTTAGATTGGGGTTTAGATAAACAATTTTATTCTTGCCTCATTAATGCTTAATCTCGTGTTACATAATACACAATATTGGCTTCCTGAGTAGCACTTAAATATAGTGCAAACGTGGAGTAGCTGAAAGGTCAGTGCAGTTACCATATGTGCAGGCTGGCAAGGTGTCTGTCCCCTCCTCGTGGCACTCCTGATGGCAGCCAGCAGCCCCAGGAATATTTGTGCAAGGCTCTCCTGAGCATCTGAAAGGTAGAGCTGCTCCCTCGACACAATTGTTCAAATAGCAGAGTGCCTTTGATCAAAGCAGGGGGATAATTAGATGAATATCTCTTGGTCTGTTGGTATAAAGTGATTACTTAGCCCTACATTGGCTTTTTAATATTTGCATTTAGTGGTGAGCCTTGTTTGTAGCAGGAGCTGTGGCGTGGGCTTTATCCCTGCCTGCTCTCCCCAAGGAAATCTGCTTTATTTGAGGCCATATTCCCCCAATGATGGAATATTAATACACTGCAGTCAAGGCACATTATTTCCTGCTTGTCTTTGCTGTTCAGAGAGGGACAAGCTGTGGAAGCCTTTTCTGTTTGAAAGCTGAACCTTTTTCTTTAATAACTTGTTCTAGCCTGGATGCAGTCAGAGCTGAAATTTTCCATTAGAGTTTGAAGCGACTGCCAACATAAACAGCCACTGCTTCTTTTCATTTCATCTGCTCTCTGCTGCTGCTGCTGCCTCCAGAGCGTGGCCACTGCAGGCACAGGGCTCTGCTCTGTTCACTCAGGGGCTCGTGGGCTTCCCCCTCCCCTGATTATTTCAAATGGCAGCCTGAGACTTCTCTCTGTGTCACAGCAAAAATCCTCCTGGGCTTCGGTCCAGGTAGCAAAAGGGGCAGAGGCAGCAGCTGCTTTTCCTGTGTAAGTGAAACCACCGAGTCATTTGCATAACAAACTCTTCTGGAGGCAGCCTGCTGCCTTTCTGTTTTTTTATTTTCCTGTTTTTGTGAGCAGCCTCAGCTGAGGGAGGAGGAGCGCTGGGTTGGTGCTTGGCTCCAGGTGAGGCAGGGCGCTGAGGCAGCTGCAGCCGGGCCCTTGGTGCTGCTGCCCAGGAGCCAAGGAATGCAGTGATGTGCTGAGCTCAGATGGAGATATTCCTGAATTGGAGTGGCTCCGAGCTGAAGGCTGTTTGCAGAGGGATGTTCAGTGTGTGTGCGTTCGCTGTGCTCTGGTTTGTTTTCAAAAGTTTAACTGTTAAACCTATTGCAAATGTCATCACTTTATTGGATAATAAACCAGGAGGTTTGGGAAGGCTTTTAAAGAGACGTAAAGGTTTAACTCACACACACCATGGTGTCTTTCTTCATCTCTGAAGGGATTGCAGGTGTTCAGGTGAGCACAGCTCCATGGCTCATACACGACACATGTGTTCCTTCAGTTCAGCTCCCTGAGTGTATCCTGTGAATTCCCATCTCATGGAGGTGCCCACACACATATATTCCTTTAGTTCAGCTCCCTGAGTGTATCCCTGAGTGAATTCCCATCTCCTGGAGGTGCTCACACACCTGTGTTCCTTTAGTTCAGTTCCCTGAGTGTATCCTGTATTCCCAATCCTGTGAATTCCCATCTCCTGGAGGTGCTCACACACATATATTCCTTTGGTTCAGCTCCCTGAGTGTATCCCTGAGTGAGTTCCCGTCTCCTGGAGGTGCTCACACACATATATTCCTTTGGTTCAGCTCCCTGAGTGTGTCCCTGAGTGAGTTCCCATCTCCTGGAGGTGCTCACACACATATATTCCTTTAGTTCAGCTCCCTGAGTGTGTCCCTGAGTGAGTTCCCCTCTCCTGGAGCTGCATCTTGCCTGGCTCTCAGCCGCCCTTTCCCCTGGCCTGTGCCACGTGTGTGCTCATTGATTAATGATTGCTTAAGGCTCCAGCTTCCAAAGACCAAAATACCCTTTCCCAAACCTGCCTGTCTCAATTGCAGCTGAAGCAGACAAAACCAAAGAAAGGAAGTACCTAAAATGTGCTTTGTTTTTATTGTTTTTGTTTTAAATCTCTTAAGCGTTCTCCTAAGACAATAAGAGGATTAATTTTCAATTGTATCGTTTTACTTTTGTATGCCAAAGGTAATTTACAGCGTCATCAGCTCAAAAAATGAGCTGCTTATTTGACTTTCTTCCTAAGAAACCCTCCTAGATGGAGAGCATTAAAGCAGAAGGTGTGTTCAGTGTGCCAGCTGGACTCTAGAATTGACTTTAGCATGGGCAATAAATCAGCTCTGCACTCCAGTGGCTTTTTTTTATTATTTTACATTACAAGATTGGATCTCATTGTTTATTTTTCTCTGAAGGTTTAGAGGTAGGTAGGAGTAAAATATTGTTGCAAGTAAAAGAGGGCCATTAGGCAATTGCATTGAGCTCTGTCAGGGAGCCAGGAAGGACAATTTCTGCTTTGTAGGGAAAAGTCTGTAGTCAGAGATACAAGCCAAGATTATTTGGGTAATTGATACAATATTGTCTGAGCCTTCCTCAGCAACTGAGAGAACACAATGCTGCTCCTCGGAGTTCTGTTCCACTGCATTTTCCTTACTTTCTGTTTATAATTCACCATCCTAAGGAATTTCAGTTTGTTTATTTTCCTATTGTGAATTCTCTTTTGCATCTGTGCTGAAGGGTATGTGTGACTCCGGTTAAAATGCTTTTGTTCATCAACAGCTGTATATTTATTCTGTGTTTTCTTTCCCTGTGAGAAAAAAACAGCAGCTTTTTTTCTTCCCTGGCAGTTGTCAGATTGCATCAAATACTCAGACATCAACCCTGAGGTCCTGTGAATTGCAGGTACATCAAACAGGTGTCTGGTAAAGGATTTGTGCAGTTTATTTTCATGGTTGAGTGTCCCAGCTTGGCAAGACTGGTGTTTGCTCCCCATCCACTCCCCAGTCACTGCCTGAAGATGAGCTTTAAAGCTTGAAAATGGCTTTCAGAAAGGCAAAAATGAAGCAGCGCTGATTGTGGGACATCCTGTCCCAGAGCAGTGCTAATGTTTTAAAATCCAGGTGACTCCTGGAGGAAGCGCACATGTGTAATCCTGCCTGGGGACTGGCTTTGGAAATGGCTCAGGAGGGGAGCGCTGCAGGTAATCCTGTGTGTGCTGCTCTCCGTGGGGATTTACGGTGTGTGAGACACAGATTACAGCTCCAAGGGCTACTGCAGCAGTTTGCTTTGGGTTTTGGAGTTCAGGGAGTAAATGAACACCAGCAGCTCAGACGTGTGGTGAGCCGTGTTCTGGGGGGCCAGAGCAGCGTTTGGGTCCTTAAACACACAGGGAGCTGTGCCTGGCCTGTGTGGGGCTCACAGCTGGGGCAGAGGGTTGTGCATAGGAAAACCTCTGTGGGCAGAGAATGAAGTGTGCTGTGAGTGAGCCTCACTGCCACAGAGCACAGAATGGGCTTTATTCTTCCTCAGGGGATCCGTGGGCTCAGGCATCACCTCCTGCCCCGACAGGAACAGCACCCACTGCCTTCCCCTGGCCCCAGAGCAGCCCCAGCACATCAGTCACTCCTAAATATCCTGTGATGTGCTGCTGGAGCTGGGAGAAAAGACAAGAACAACTCCAGGAGACAGATGCACTCATTTTGTCAGTTTTGTTTCCAGCCAGCTGTAAAAGAGAAGCAGTGCTTGATTACTGGGGGTTTTTTGCTGCTTGGTTTGTTTGGTTTTTTTCACGCCAAGGAAGGCTCCCAGGAATTACAGAGATGGTGGAATAAAGTGAGAATGGGGAGCTGGAATAGAGGCTGTGCCATAGGGGAGGTGAAGCAGTTTGTGGGTAGAGCTGACTCTGTAAGCAGAAGAAACATTTAACATCACACATTGAAATCTGCTGCATTTGCTTTTGCTTTGTTTTTCCTTTCCAGTCTGTATCTGAAGGGAGAACACTGAGGAGTGTGATGGAATTCAGATTGTCAGCACATAAAGATGCTGGTGATTACTTCTAGGTGAGGGTGATGTCGTTTTGGGTGAACTTCTCCTGTTCCTGTTCTGCAGGATGCCAGGAGGGCTGTAAGTGTCAGCCGGGGCCCTGCACACCTGCACCAGGGTGGATTTATGGATACAGGGGATGTGAGGGGTTCCTTTCCCTGCCAGAAGGTGCATTAATGTCTCCTGTATGTGGAAAGGCTGTGAAATGCTCAGGCTTTGGGTTTCCTACTCCTGCTCACGAGGAATAAGGATCCTGCAGGGCTGGGATCCCCCGTTTGTGGTGTTTGTGCCGTTTCCCTGCAGCCAGGAGGGGCTGCATCCTGCAGGACAGAATTGCAGCCCTCCCTCCCTTCCTGCTTCAGGCTGCCTAAGGGGTGCAGGTGATGCCTCAGCACCCCCTGAGCGATCAAAGCAGATTCCACAGAAAACCTCCTGCTTCTTGCCTCTCCTTTTTAAATCCCAGAATGGTGGCAGGGGTGTTTCCTTCTGATTCAGATCCTCCAAGGTTAAGTTTGTCCATTGCCCTTTTCTTTGCACACTTTGGGAGCTGGGCAGCTGTGAGTGAAGGAGCTGCTCTCAGGGTAATTGCTGTATTTGAGAACTTGGGGCTTTAAAAAACAGACAGAGTGTTACAGGAATGATGGCAAAATCCCAGCTGCTGACGTCCTGTGGTTGGGAAATCTCCCTGGCTCTGGTCACCTGGGATGAGCAGCATTGGCAGGGCAGATTGTTTGTTTTACACTACCAAACTCCTGTCCAGCAAGGAGAAGGTGCTGGTCAGTGCTTTTATTGCCATGTGAGATGGTTTGTTCTTGGCTGGAAGGAGCTGGGCTGATCCTCCCCCTCCCCCGGACACTTTGTGGGCTCCCTTTTCCCCTGCAGTGCCCCTGACACAAGCTGTGGTTTTGTAGGATGCCTCCAGACCCTTCAAAGAGAGGAGCGCACATTCCAGGTTGTAAACCAGCTCCTGCCCCTGCAATCTGAGAACTCCTCCCTGGTGTTCGACCCAGGGCCTGCTTTGTGCCTCTTGTGTAAAGCACCAGGACATCCCACAGGAACTCTTGATTTATTTTGCTGGCTCTGCCCTTCTCTGTGGTTCACAAACCTCTAATGGGCTGCGAAGCTCCAAGATTTCTGAGTTGAACAGTAGAAGTTTTAAGAACCTCCTCTACTACATGAAAGACTTAACACTTTCCACATGCTGGGCTTTTGGATCATGAAAAGCTGATCTCCTACAAATAGTTTATAAAGCTGAGGCATCCTGGGCCAGGGCTGCTTAATGCTGTTGTGAAATTGGGGGGAAGGAAAAAAATGTAATGAAAACTCTGGGCTTTGGGCCAGCAAGGAAGATCTGATACGGTGAACGTGTTTCTGCTGCCCTTTGTTACTGTTGAGTTTGATTAGCTTTGTTTCTGGTAAGTTTAATTACAGTTCTATTTTATTTTTATGGCTAAGGAGGGGATCTTTGCCAAAGCCCAAGTCTTTCATTACCTCAGCTGCAATGAGAGGGAACTGGAGAAGTAAATCATGCCACCTCCCCAGCAAACAAGCCAAAGTAAAACCAAAAGAAACCCCACTAAGCTATAAACCCAGCCCTTTTCCCTCTCCTTGCCCTGTTCCTGCAGTCTGCTGCTTTCCATCTGTTATTTTCCCTTTCTGAAGCTGCTTTCAGGGTTGAGGGTGAGTTTACTCTGTGCAGTACGTTGTGTTTGGCTGGGCAGGGCCGTTCACCTGGGGTGGTTGTGCTTCCCTGGAGCTTCCCTGGCTCCTCTGCAGCTCTGTCCCGCAGACAGCGCTTCCCCCATGGATTCCATCCCTGCACTGCAGGAACACGGCTGGGAAACGGCTCAGCAGCTGGGAGAGCAACACACAGGAACACGAGGGGTTGGTTTGGGCCCTGGTTTTGCCCTGCAGAACCTTGCCCATCGAGATGCGGTGACAAACGTGTGCCATAAACCTTGCACAGCCTGGGCTCTGAAGGAGCATATGGAAAACTCCTTTCTCCCGATGCCAGCATCCTCCCGAAGGAGCTCCAGGCTGTGGGGCAGCTCTGGGTTGTGTGGCTGGACCTTCACCTTGCTGTGGAGAAGTGACAGGGACAAAGGCCTCCCTCCCTCCCTCAGTGCTGTGCTAAAGTTGTATTGATTTAACAATTCCACCTCATGTTCTTACTCTGTGCCATTTGATGGGAGAGATTTTTTTTCCTTCTTGTTGCCTGGCTTTAGAAAAGCATTGCTTTTAGAGCTCCTGGAAAGAAATTGTCTGCTCACTGTGGGCATAAAACTGCCCTTCCTATCTGCCACCTATTCATTCTATATTGGGGTTCATAATGGTTTTGGTTCTGGCAAATCTCTGTGTCTGAAACTTGTAAGACTTTAAAAATGATGCAAATGGTTTTCAGCTAAAGGATGAAGAGGAGGGAAGTCTGGATTTGAGTAACCAGCGAGTTGTAGCCCAGCACTGCCCAGGAGATATTTGGAAATCCTGCATTAGACTCTGAGAAGGTTTTATTGAATAGAAGTGTGGCTGCTGTAGAGAAGCAGGACATTGTGGCTGCTGGCTGTGGTTGGGATGAGCCCACCTGCCCCTCTCTGGCTGGTTTTCCATGGAGCGCATGAACAGAGCTGCTGAGAGAGATCCAGGGGCTGCTCCCGCGTCAGTGCCAGTCGCCTGTGACTCCATCCTAGCCCTCCTCCCCTGTTTACAGCCCTGAGTCACAGCTCTGCCCTGCTGGCACTCACCGATTGCAACTGCACGAGTTTTCGTGGCTGCAGCAATTCAGGAGCATGAACAGATGCTGTGAATCACCTCGGAATTGCTGGCTTAGCTCTTTGTGCCAGCAGGAAGGTTTCACGTTTCTTGGAGCTGCTGAAGTTCTGCTTTGACCTTTTCAGGGGAACTTACATAGCAAAGGTATGGGAAACGTTTAAAAGTGAGTTTGGCGTTCTGTTTGGCTGCTTTAGTTGTCACCCCTGAGCTGAAATTGTGGGTGGAATCCCGCAGGCTGTGGATAAACAGCATTTCTGGGGCTCTGCTCAGTCTGGGTTTGCCATTCCATAAAGGTCACGTCAAAATGAGGGGAAAACCCCCAAACAAATCAGCGACAACAACACAAAACCTCAACCCAAACCAGCAAGGACTTCATATTTTAGGAATTAGAAGTTCTGATTTTTCAGACATTTCTGCTTCAATCTCTCCCCAGCCACTGCAAGAGCGTAGCTGTTCTAATTCAGTTATGTGTGATACTCACAGACCTTTTCCCACCTTTAATGTGGTTTTGAAAACTTGAATTTTTGTGGCTGCTGTGGGAACTTCTGCCTGTTTGAGCTCTGGTTATTGGGTGTTTGCCTGCTCAAGGTAACTGCTGTGACTGACTGTGGGGAAATCATTTGTATTAGTTGCAGGTTTGTTGGGGCTTTTTGTTTGGTTTTTATTTGCAAGGGATGTTTTGCAAATGCAAAGAAACATCTCCTAATCTTTTTGTAATGTTTCAGTGTTTGTCTAGCTTCAGGTGTAGCTCCAGCATACCCATTTCTCTGTAGTGGGAGGGTTTGCAGTGCTGCCCTCCTCAGCTCCATCGGGATTTACACTGGATTTGCACCTCCCAGGAGCTGCTCCCTGCTTTTCTCTCCAGTGTTGTACATGGGTGGGTGGGAGTGGGCTCAGGCTCCTGGGTTATTCTGCTCCCCCAAACTCCTCTTTCCTCCCTGGGGTGCTGCTCAGCTCTGCCATCACTGGTGCCCCAGAGCTGGAGGTGCACAATTCCTCCTCCTGCCAAGGCCCATTCCTGCAGGGGCTGGGAAAGGCCTGGAGTTCCCAGGTACTGCAGGAGGGAATTGCACGTGCTGCAAATTAAACACGCCGGGAATCCTCACATGCCTGGGCTGCCTGGCAGGTGTTTGTGGAGCCTCTTGAGTGTTTGTGTATGAAAGATCCATGGGACATTTTGAAGAGGTGGCAGTGCTGCTGTGAGAAATAACACTGGAAAAATTCCACTCAGATTCCAGGGGTTCAATGTATCTTCTTCAATGTTTTCCTTTTTAGTTTTATCGTAAGCACCTTGTGCATGAAAACGTGAGTCTTAATTTGCAGTTTTTGTTTCATTCCCACCCAGAAATGCCACTTTTTGCCCTGTTTGCTGGGTAGCAGTTGCTGACAGCAGTGTATAGGCACAGGGAATCCTGGTTACCCTCACATCCTGTGGGAATGGGCTGAATTCCAGACTGATTTCACATGTCAGGCCTGAGCAATAGAAATAATTCGAGAAATTGCCTGTTTACCTTACAAAGAACACCTGCAAGGATGGACCAAAACCAGATTGTGTGTCTTAGCAGCGTTACTGTGCAGAGTTTAATGAGGGGGAAAGCAGGAGAGGTGGAATTACTTGTGGAATGATATGTGAGACATTCACAACTTCCCCTGTGCTTACATGTGGGCAGATCAAGCACAGTAAAGTGGTTTTTTTTTAAGGAGAAAATAGCTCTTGTGGTGTGTCTTTCACATGGCACAGGGTTTCCTCTCCAGAGCTGTGTCGTGTCTCCAGTTCCTGTTGCTGCCGGTCTGTGCCGTGCTCGTGGCAGCTGCCCGGTGCTTGGCTGTGTTTGTAAAGGAACAGGAGCTGGCATCTTGGGGCTGCCTGTGGGATGTGGGGCGTGTGCAGGGCGGCAGCTGCGGGAGGGTTTGTCACAGTGTCCCCAGGCAGGGGCAGCAGGACAAAGCCCCGCAGGAGGTGCGGGTGTCCGTGTCTGCAGGAAATGCTCCTCGTGCCCTGCCTGTGCCCGTGTGCTGAGCTCGGCCTGGAGCCCGAGCACCGTGTCAGGCCCTGCTCTTGTTTCACACATGGAAATCTTCCTCAGCCAGAAGGGAAAATCACAATGTGTCCCCCCTCCCTGCCCAAATCCACTTTTATCACTCCAGTTTCCATGCATGCACATCAGCACCCTGAACTTCCATGTCAGGCTTTTTTCCAGCACTCAGCTGTGCCTCTGGGTCACTGCATCTTTCTGAAGAATTTATTTAGGGTGTGATATTTTGCTGTAGTCAGTGAAATCCGGAATGAAATGAAACTTTCTAACAGATGAAAGCTGTTGTGCTTTGGCTGGAACCACAGGATGGTTGGTTTGTTTGCAGGGGAAGCAAACCTGTTCCAGAAAAGCAGAGTTTAAAGAGAAGAATGCAGTGGGGAATTGCGGCTATCGGGGATGAAGCCGAGCAGGATGTTTCTGTGTGCAGTTTTGTTTGCAGACAGTGCAGAGGTTGGAGATTAGTATTCCAGCACTCTGAGGAGCTCTGGGGCTGCAGCTTATCAGTTAACAGCAGTTTGTCCTTCCAAGAGCCACACAAGTGGAACATCAGCAGCAGGCTCCCAGGGGAGGAGGCCGGCAGGTGTTGGTGCCGCATGCTGGGGTGAAGTTCCCCCTTCTGGGGGCTCCTCTCCTGGTGTCTGACCCCTCAGTGCCGTGCTGAATCCGAGCTGTAATGGCACTGATCCCTCCTGCCAGGCTGGGCAGGGGTCAGGGCCGTCACCTCCTGCCCCAGGGTCACTGTCCCTGCCCCAGGGCTGCTGGCACAGCCTGGCTGCCACAGGGCAGGGTTCCTGGATTCCTTCCCTGCAATGTTTGGGTGGGGAATGGGCTGCAGAGGAGGGCAGGGGCTCTGGGCAGAGCTGCAGTTCCTGTCCCAGGGTCACTGTCCCTGTCCCCAGGGCTGCTGGGCACAGGGCAGGATTCCTGGATTCCTTCCCTGCAGTGCTGGGATGAGGGATGGGCTGCAGAGGAGGGCAGGGGCTCTGGGCAGAGCTGCAGCTCCACTTGCAGCACCTCAGGAGTCAGAGCCCTGAGCCATGCCCCACACTCCTGCTGCCCTTTTCCTTTACCCTGGCTGTGGGGATCAAATTCACCTTCTGAGGGATTCTGATCTCGGATTAATGTTTGCTGGGGACACCAGGGTGGAACAGGACTGGAAAGAATTGGTAATTCTTTCACTTCTGAGCTCACTGTATAGGTATTACAGTGAGCTACAATGAATTGCTCTTCCTAATGCTGCTTTACACCTCTTAGCTTTGTCTTCTAGTTACATTTTGCTTGCTAAGGATTTTTCCTGACAGAAAGAATTTGAGACTGGAGGGAAGCAACAATAACTGAGGGATAAGCAGCTTACGTGGCAGTTCTTTGTGGTTTGGGGGTGGGGGGTTGCTCGATGTCCTGCTTCAATATTCCTCTTTTCTTACATTGCTCTGATAAGCAGGAAAACACTGAAATACCCCTCAACCTTCCACACTTAATCTAGAAAATCTGCTGCTTTAGGGAGCTGTTCTTGGAGAGCAGTAAAAGGAAAACAGCTGTTCAGGGAGCAGATCTGAGAGAACAGTCTGTTTAAAATCAGGATTTAATGACAGGGACTGTGCTGAGAGTTGTGTTTGCTGTGTCCATAACTCAGGGCAGGAGCCATCCTCCCTCTCCCTCTGTGCCATGGTGGCTTTGCACTGATAAGCTGCTGCTTTCTCTGAGCTCACTTGATACTTCCCAGGTGTCAGGGGACGGGATTCTTCCTCCATCTGGCCTGCTCAGATGTTGGACATCCTGTGCTAGTGATTTTTATTAAGAGGTCACATTGCGTCTGTCTTCAGCATGGAATCAGAGGGGCTGATCGTTTACATTGTGAAATAATCAGGTGTGAGGACTTGTAAATTGTTGTTTCCAGGAGATTAAATCTTCCCATTCCTCATTAGCAGTGGGGATAATTTCAGAGAGTTTGTCTCCTGTATGTAACGATCAGTATTCTGCGATTGCTGCTGTATTTGTAACAAACCCCTAAACCCCAGCGGCTCCCCCGGCTCAGGAGCTGGGACGGGAGGAAGCTGTGTCAGGGAGGGGAGTGAGCACGTCTGACAGGCCAGGCTTTGTGTGATTCGGCACAGATGTGTTCGCAAAACCTGGAACATCTGGTGCCTGCAAGTGTGGAATGCAGGTCAGGGCTCAGGCAGGGCTGCTGCTGGGGGACCTGCAGTTCTGATTTCTGTGTTTCAATAAAAGCCCTTACAGAATGGGACACTGGAGAAACAAGTGGCTGATTCTGCCTCACCTCTCGGCTCTCCTCGCCCCGTGGAAAATGGGATCACAATTTCACATTCTGTATTTTTTGTTTGTTTCGGTGGGTTTGTTTCCTTGGCTTTTGGGATGTTATCTTCTCAGTGTCCAGCACCTGGTCATACAAAGCTGCCAATATACGGATCCTGACCTCACCTGGGGAGGCCAGGAGCTCCCTCCAAGGCAGCCAGCAGAAGCAGCAGCTCCAGGGAACAGGCAGGCAGCCCTTGGTGGCCCAGAAATGCTGCGGGATTTGATGTGGCTGTTCCAGAGAGGCTGCAGCAGCTGGGCACTGGAGCATTGCCCAGCCCATCCAGGGTGCCCCAGGGGTGCTGGGTGAGGATGAGTTCAGCCTGCTCTGCCCACACAGGGACCAGTGGGGCTTGACAGAACTGGGAGCTGCTGTGTTGAGTGCCAGAGCTGCCCAGGGTGAGGAGCAGGGCCAGGAGTGAGCTCTGCCAGGGGAAATCAGCCCTGGAAGTCCTCTCCTCCCATCAGCAGGGTGTCATCCACCTCGCCTGGGCGATTTCCAGCTGGAAGGGGGGTTCCCTGAGCTGGGGATGCTGCTGTGGGGTGGGCATGTGGGGTTATTTGATTGTCAGTGTTTGCCCTCAGCCCTGCAGGCTCTGCCACCCCAGCCAGGGCTGCTCTGGTGACAGTATTGGTCCCAAGTGACACTTCCTGGCAATGGGGTGGTTCAAATACCAGCTGGAATTATTGCTGTGAAGTACTCACCTAACAGCAAAACTAGCTCCCAGTTACAGCTCAGAAAAAGTTTTGGTGATTATAGTTTGATTCTATTTGTAAAGCTGGCATGAGGAAATAATGAAAATATTTTTTAAGTAGTAAAACTTTCTTAATCATTACAAGCCTCATTTCAGTTGTTGGGAAGCAAATAAGCATCTGTACACCTTCCTGAGATGCAGGGGGATTAAGTTCCCTGCTGAATAGCGGAATTAAATTTTTAATACTTTGTTTGAACAGGAATTATGAGAGTAGACAATGCTCTGTCCTTGTGCTCGGAGTGTCCCTTTCTCATGCACATGCACAAATTGGCCTTTCACTTAAATTAATTAAAGCTGACATGCAAACCACAACAACAGGCAGCCTGGGTGGCAGCTGAAATGACCAAAATCTGTCGATATTTGTTTATTGGCCTGGGAGGCTGCTGGTGCTGGATGTGGTTCTGTGAAACCCAGGCAGCAGAGGAGCTGTTCCCATTTCCTGGCAGCCATTCCACGCTGCCAGCCCCAAACCAGCTCGCTCTTAACAGCCCTTTCCGAGGCTCAGAAATGGATTTTCCTCGCAGCCACTGTCATTCAATTATCACCTCAGGAAATGCACAGATATAACTGATGATCCCTTTCAAGCATCCTGCGGTTTCCCACTCCTCCCATCCTTCATTTCCCTGCCTGCTCCAGTCATTAGCTGCAGCATTCCCATGTATATTTTATGGGTGACCCTGACGGCTGTCGCTTTGAGGATGTGCAGGGATAATAAGATTGTGCATGTAATGAAGGGCAGATAAATAGAGAAATGTTTACAGGATGGAGTGTGGTGGTTGGAGGTGCTTTATGGCTCCGCGGCTGTGTCACTGTCACACCCCCGGAGCCAGGCTCCCTTGGTGGGCGGTGGAGATGGGATCAGTCCTGGGCTCTGGAACGGTGGCCAGCAGCAGGGGAATGGGGCTTGTTCCTCAGCCTGAACTCCAGCAATGCCCAGTCAAGAACCTTAATTATGGAGCTGGAGCAAAGAGAGTGTGCAGTAAAAGGGATAATTGGCACCTCCATTGAGCAGATCCTGTTCTGGGTATTGTGCTGCTAAATTCTCATTGTCGTGCTCAGTATTGATGGGGAGGTGGAAGTAGAGTGGGAGAGACACAATCCAGTGCAGACAGTGCCCTGAGAGCTTTCCTCAGTAACTGGCATCCGTTTCTCTGGGTATTTATCCCACTGCCTTTCAGTCCGGTGTGTGAGTTCACATCTGGAGAGCTTGCCCGGAGCCAGGGGCTGGCAGGAGGTGCTGCCTGATGCTGATGTGGGCTGGGCCATGGAACAGCAGCGCCTTGTGCCGCCTGTCAGAGGCATCTCAGCTCTGCTCCTCCTTCCCTGGCCCCGTGAGTGTGCAGCACCACAGGTAATAAGTTAAATTACTGCACGTAAAAGTGGTGGAGAAAATCAGGATTTCTGGCCCCAAGAACATTGACAATGCAACTTGCAAAGGGAAAGCTGAGTAGAAAATAAATACAAAAAATAATAAATAAATATATAAATATATATAGTTTATATACCAAATTTGTATATATATACATATATCTACAAAATTTTAAATTAATAAAAATGAAATATATATACAAAAATGCAAAATAAAACAAATACGCAAAATGTTTATATAAGTATATATCATTATATAATGTTATTGTATGTTTTATATTATTTATATATAGAATATTTTATAATATAAAATATTATTTGATGATGAATAATAAATATATGATCTATTTTTATAATAAAAAATGAATTCAGTAGAAAGTCAACAAATGTGTATAAGGCTGAGGTCCTGAGCTGTCCCTGTTGTGATAACCCCGTGGTGGCTCCAGCCCCAGGGATGCCCCTGGGATGCCCCTGATGACCCTGGCAGGGCTGCACAGGCCGGGGAGCCACCACAGCTAAAGACAGGCTCTGAGAATTAATAATGGATGCAGCCAGCAGTGTGTGAGTTCCTGTGGGGATTGGGAACTCTGTTGATTAACAAAGAGGAGTCTCTGGAGGAAGGAGCCTTAATTACAAAAGCTTTCTTCCCATCCTGGCCTGATGCAGAGAGGGGTGGCAGCTTTTAACTGGGGCTCAGCCTTAAAACAATGCCCCAGTGTGCTCTGCATTTGTTTGGCAGAACTGCTAAAGCTGGTGCTTAAATCCCTAAAAATGGAGGGAAAAAAGAGTTGTTTGCATAGCCAGGGTAAGGTCCATAAAATGTTAATTATCTCATTTGCTGCCAGTTTGTGCAACCTTAATTACAAACACTGGAAGAGATGAACAAATGAACTGCATGGAAATGGCGAGTTAGATGTGGCACACAGAGAAGTTACTGGTGTTTTTGGGGATAATTCTGATTTCTCTGTGGTTTGCTGAGGCCATGCAGGCAGGACTGAAGCAGGGGTTCCAGCTGTCAGAAAGAGCAGCTCGTGTAGGGCTCAAGGAATGTTGAGCACTGGGCCAGAGCTTTCCAAGGGTGGGTAAGCCTGTCCTGCAGGCCTGGGCCGGGATTCTGAGGGAGTTTGAGGGGCTCTCAGAGCTGGAGGTTAATCAGCACAATTGTCCTTCCCACTCAGCATTGATCTCAGCCAATTTATAAATCTTCTGTCTCTCTGTTTCCCCACACCATAGAACTTCAAAAGGATGTGCTGGGACTTCATTTGTAAAACTTCATTGACTTTGTCATCAAGTGAAGATGCTGTACAGTGCTGGAGTGTTGCTGTGCTGCTGCAGATAATGTTTGTTTTGAAGGAGAGATTATTTACATCCAGCTCATGTTCTCCTTTCCTTTTTTTCCCCTGACTCTGCAGCCCCTGCACTGACTCTCTCCTCTGATAGTTATTCCTCTGATAGTGATTTCATGCCTCTAGTAGTGATTTCATGCCTCTGATAGTGATTCCTTTAATAGTGATTTCATTCCTCTGACAGTGATTTCATTCCTCTAATAATGATTTCTCTAGTAGTGATTTCATTTCTCTAGTAGTGATTTCATGCCTCTGATAGTGATTCCTTTAATAGTGATTTCATGCCTCTGATAGTGATTTCATGCCTCTGACAGTGATTTCATTCCTCTAATAATGATTTCTCTAATAGTGATTTCATTCCTCTAGTAGTGATTTCATTCCTCTAGTAGTGATTTCATGCCTCTGATAGTGATTCCTTTAATAGTGATTTCATGCCTCTGATAGTGATTTCATGCCTCTGACAGTGATTTCATTCCTCTAATAATGATTTCTCTAATAGTGATTTCATTCCTCTAGTAGTGATTTCATGCCTCTGATGGTGATTCCTTTAATAGTGATTTCATGCCTCTGATAGTGATTCCTTTAATAGTGATTTCATTCCTCTGATGGTGATTCCTTTAATAGTGATTTCATTCCTCTGACAGTGATTTCATGCCTCTGATAGTGATTCCTCTAATAATGATTTCATTCCTTTGATAGTGATTTCATTCCTCCAGCAGTGATTCCATCACTCACCCATTTTGTGGGACAATGAGTGGGAGCTCAGAAGGGCAAACACATTCTCCTGGGGCAGTTACACAAGTGTCACCTGTGCGTTTAGGTGACGTGCACAGTGAAATTATTCTAGTCTCTTCATTGCTCCAGGAACTCCGGGGTGAAATCTTCAGTCCCAAGCTTATTTTGGCACTCCCAGGAGTGCTCTCAGGCTTTTGAGACAGAACCCTCATTTGTAGGAGAGAGGAGCTCCCTTCCCCTGGTGAGTGAGGGCTGAGCAGGGTACCAGTGCTCATTTAGCAGAAACAATTAGAAAGCATAAAGCTCTGTCTGACTGCAGGATTTTTCCACAACAAAATGAAATCCAGAAGATGCAGATGGAGCCTCGGCTGGGTTCCCAGGAAATTCTGAGGCTGTTCCTGTGCTGGGAGTAAATTGAGAGCATAAAACCCAAGGAGTCAGCCTGGGTTTGTTACACACCTGTCTCCTCTCAGGATTGCCACTTGCTCAGCCTGTTTGCCAGGAGTTTCACATAAAGAAATGACCCCAGGGAGTTTAACCTCGCTGTGTGCAGGGCAGGGAGGCAGTGGGGGGCAGCCAATCTCCCAAAACTGGAGTGCAGCTCCCAGCAGGGGCCACGGAGCCAGGGCTGTGCTGCCATCCAGGAGATGACAAATGGCCAGAGGGTGCAAGGTAAAATGGCTGTACTTGTGCTTCTGAAATGTGCCAGAGAGCCCAGACCTGCAGGGGATTCCTCAGAGAGCGTCCCACGATTTTTAATGGGGCTTTTTGTAGTGTTAAGTAAAATATTGCTCGATTTTTAAAAGCCTCTCTTAAAACCTCAGTGATGTGTTGGAATATGCAGGATTCCTGTGCACCCAAGGTGGACATTAATCAGTGCTACTGAACAAGCTGCTGAGACTTAGTGCTTAATTAGAGCATGTGCAGAGCTATTTGTCATGGCTGGCAGAGGCATGAGCTGGGCCTGTCACTGCAGAAATGGCCAAGTGCAGCTCCTGGGGCTCTCGCAGCTGCTCCTCTCAGCCCTCCGGCTTGTTCAGGAGTTCACCTTTTCTCTCTCTGGGTGTGGATTCAGGAGGCTGTAAAAGCCCTCCAGGATCATCGAGTCCAGGCTTTAAGGCAGCCCGGCCAGGGTCAGCAGTGCCCCTGTCCCCAGGTGTCACCTGCACCTTTGGGTGGTGGTTCCCCCCCCTGGCTGGCTGTGTCATGCAAGGGATGGATGTTTGCACTTGTGTCTCCTGACAGTGCAGGGCAGTGCCCTGGGTTGTTCGTGACCCTGCTCGGGCTCAGTGCGTTTCACTCTGCCGCGATCCAGACCCGTGTTCTGCTCCTGCCCTGGGCAGGTGCTGGGAACAGCCTGTGCCAGGCGATCAAGGGAAGCACTGGGGACTGGTTTTACTGCAGGACTTTACAGGAGTATTAGCCAAATTGAGTTGACTTAATAAAATCTTGAAGCATTCCAGAAAGATTGTGAATTCATTAAGGCCACAGCCGGACAGGCTGTTCGCTCTGCTGTGCCGTGGCTGTTTGAGCCAGTGACGAGTGTTGTCATTTACCTTTTCTCTTTCATTACTGCAAAGCTATTCCCCTCCCCCTTGATATATTTTTTTTTTCCTGTCAGAGCCCGGCTCTGGGGAAATTAAACAGCAATTATTGTGTTTGCTCACTGTGTTACACCCTGACAGACACTTGCAGGGAAGTTGGTGTGTGTGTGATTGGCTCGCACTGGCGCTGTCAGAGCCCTCCCGTGCAGGGATGCACACCCAGCCCTAACCCTTTGTGTGCCAGGGCGAGACTGACCACAAACAGCTCGGGCTGTGGGTTTTACACTGGAGACGTGCTGATCAGAAATAGGAGCCAGGGCCGGCTGAGGCAGAGGGGCTGCTCTGGTGGCGGTGAGGTGCCGGGGGAAGGATGGAGCTGGCAGAACACCCGGGTGACAGTGACAGCAGTGGGACGGGCAGCGGAGAGGCGGCCCCGGGCCAGGACAGTCCCTGCTGGGGCAGGTGAGGGCTGGGAGCTCTGCAGGTGTCGGAACTGCTGAGAGTCCTGCAGGAGGGGTCCGAGCCACATCTTCCTGTGCACAAATAACCCGCAGAGCACAGCTGAAAGGAGATGAAGTGTGACTCTTTTATATGCACCTACTAGGAGGGGTGAGCTCTGCGTGCATTTCAGAGCTGCTGAAAGCTGAACTGGTGTTTTTAGTGAGGAACATAATCCCCTCTGCCTTGTGAAACTTGGGAATGTCGGTGTTGTCAGGGAAATGTGCCGTTAAAGGCCTGAATAATGCTTCTCATTTTGCTTTCTGTGTGTTGGGGACAGTTAATCAGGTGTTAACATGGAAACGCAGAGCTGTGTGTGCAGGAAAGAAGAGGTGCTGGTGTTTGGAGGGAAGGTGAGACTGCAGTGACCAGGAGGGGAGCCCTGAACCCTGGAAGGGAATGGAATCTTCTCTCCACAGCACTGGAAAAGAAAAAGCTGGGCCTTGGAGCTGGTCAGGAGGGCATCAACAGCATCTTCAGGGATGTGGCACATACAGTCACCCTAGAGGTCTCACCCTGCCTAATTAAGGAATAAATTACAGCTCGTTTGAGGGGTGTCACTGCCCCCTGAGCTGGGCCAGTCCGGGAGTGACAGAGGGGTGGCTCAGGCTGCTCTGCCTTGGCTTTGCTGTGCTGCAGCCATGGCCAGCCAGGCTATTGCTGTGCCTTGGTTCTACTGTGTGCTGCAGCCATGGCCAGCCAGGCTATTGCTGTGCCTTGGCTTTGCTGTGCTGCAGCCCTGGCCAGCCAGGCTATTGCTGTGCCTTGGTTCTGCTGTGCTGCAGCCATGGCCAGCCAGGCTGTTGCTGTGCCTTGGTTCTGCTCTATGCTGCAGCCATGGCCAGCCAGGCTGTTGCTGTGCCTTGGCTTTATTTACTCTGTGCTGCAGCCATGGCCAGCCAGGCTGTTGCTGTGCCTTGGTTCTGCTCTGTGCTGCAGCCATGGCCAGCCAGGCTATTGCTGTGCCTTGGTTCTGCTCTGTGCTGCAGCCATGGCCAGCCAGGCTATTGCTGTGCCTTGGCTTTGCTGCAGCCATGGCCAGCCAGGCTGTTGCTGAGCCTTGGTTCTACTCTGTGCTGCAACCATGGCCAGCCAGGCTATTGCTGTGCCTTGGTTCTGTTGTGCTGCAGCCATGGCCAGCCAGGCTGTTGCTGTGCCTTGGCTTTATTTAGTGTGTGCTGCAGCCATGGCCAGCCAGGCTATTGCTGTGCCTTGGCTTTATTTACTCTGTGCTGCAGCCATGGCCAGCCAGGCTGTTGCTGTGCCTTGGCTTTGCTGTGCTGCAGCCATGGCCAGCCAGGCTGTTGCTGTGCCTTGGTTCTGCTGTGCTGCAGCCCTGGCCAGCCAGGCTATTGCTGTGCCTTGGCTTTATTTACTGTGTGCTGCAGCCATGGCCAGCCAGGCTGTTGCTGTGCCTTGGTTCTGCTGTGCTGCAGCCCTGGCCAGCCAGGCTGTTGCTGTGCCTTGGCTTTATTTACTGTGTGCTGCAGCCATGGCCAGCCAGGCTGTTGCTGTGCCTTGGCTTTATTTAGTGTGTGCTGCAGCCCTGGCCAGCCTGCCCAGAGCACCCGCAGGACAAGGACACTGTGTTTGCAGGCTGGCCCTGCTGATGGCCTGGGAGCCACAAAAAGAGCTTTGGAGCAGCTGCCCAGCCCTCCCAGGCTGGCACAGCTCAGGGATGTGGGATGTGCTGACTGCGAGACCTTGTGGTGAGCTGAGGTGAGATCACCGGGAACAAAATGATCATTACAGGCCATTCATATCAGAGCGTTCATGCCTCTGTGTTTGCTTGCAAGCAAAAGCAGCAGCTAATTTGCAAGGCAGCCTTTTGTCCAGGGCCTTTGATCAATGCTGGCCTGTGTTAATGTTTCAGGAGGCTATTGATTTCTGCAGCAGCTTTTGTTCCTGAATTTATGTGCCCTGGCTTTCAGCAGCACGCACTGTGCATGTTTGATTAAAGCTCATTTGACTTCTTGCAGTGAGGCTGGAAGCTGTTTTTGCTCCCTGTTTGGGGAACCAAAGCTTGCCTGACTCGGCCCTTTGTGTTCCAGCCTGTGCCACCCATGCAGGCAGCAGCAGGGGGGTGATGCTGCCAGTGATGCTGCCAGGCTGAGCCCCCAGCAGTTGATCCCTGGGCACACAGTGGCATCAGGATGGGTAGCAGGATGGGGGTGATGCTGCCAGGCTGAGCCCCCAGCAGTTGATCCCTGGGCACACAGGAATGGGGTGATGCTGCCAGGCTGAGCCCCCAGCAGTTCATCCCTGGGCACACAGTGGCATCAGAATGGGCAGCAGGAGAGGGATGATGCTGCCAGGGTGAGCCCCCAGCAGTTGATCCCTGGGCACACGGTTGGCAGCAGGATGGGCAGCAGGATGGGGGTGATGCTGCCAGGCTGAGCCCCCAGCAGTTGATCCCTGGGCACACGGTGGCACCCCGGGCAGCCCCGGGGATCCTGCAGGGAATTCTTGCAGTGGGTAGCTGTGTCACCTGGCGTTCTGTGTGTGCTCCCCCTCCGAGTGCTCTCCCTGAGCCCTTTCCCGGGTGCTGCGTTGTGCAGTCTGACCGGGAGCTGCAAGTACAGAGCATTCTTTAGTCCTTTCATCTGTGCATTGTAGCTGGGGTAAAACTGGCTGTTGAATAAATAGACTTTGACTTCATCTTTATCCCCGTGCAGTTGTGACTGCACTTCTGAGCCAGTCTCAGGGGAAAAAAGCATTATGGTCATGAGGCTGGCATTTTCTATAAATATCCGCCGTTTCTTTTTTAAACTTTGGTTTATGATCTGCATGTATAAGTTGTTAAACTTCCCTCGGGACCCGATGGCTTTGCAATGTGTAAATGGAGCTCTAAAAGGTTCCCATTCCCTATTTTATGATGGGAGGAGAACAGATTGGTTCCCGCTCTGCTGTTGCCATGTGTCAGAGGACACATTAATTCACTGACATAAAGACATGGGATTTACTGACTTGCTCCTTGGTGCTGACACCTCAGATTTGATACAAATGAATTTATAGGTAAAAAACCACTGGTTTCATTTGCGAGAGGCTTTCAGCCTGTGCGGAGCATTGCAAAAGCCTCCCTGCAGAGCCCAGCCTGGCTCCTGGCACAGGCACAGCCCCAAGTGGGCACACAGCTGGCCTGGGTGGACTTTGAGCCCACTTAATGGGCTCAGGGAAATGGCATTTCTAAAGCAAACACGTGCAGGGAACAGGCAGGGGCAGAGCAGGGTGCTGGGCTCAGAACTGCTGCTCTGCCCAGCTTGCCATGAGTCATCACCAGGCACCTTCAGATCCTCTGCAGGAAACACATTTTTAATATTTTTAGTAGGGCTTTAGTCCTTCAGAATCAAGAATTGGAGGTAACGTTTTGCCCACTTGCTCCTCCTCCCCAGCCATCACTGTGAATAAATGTTATTTTAATGGATGATACACAAACACAGTTCCATGGTGGGGCTCAGCAGCATCATCCCAGTCTGTGGCAGCACAGATTCAAAATGATCTGTTCTGCCTGTTGCCAGAATGTGGTCGTGTTCTTTCTTCTGGGGTTTCTATTTTTAAATTAGGCACTGGTAAAATTCTTAAGTGTCTTAAATGTCAGCAGTTAATGTCTAGAACAACATCCTCCCTTTGTCTTCGCAGTGTTTCAGTGGTGCAGGTATTGGTTGTGGCTGTAATTGCTTGTTTGGGGCCCTGGGGAGGGTTTGGACTCAGGCAGGGTCGTTATTGGAGTTAACTCCTGCTCTGCCCGGAGCAGGGGCTGCAGGATTTCCCCACGGAGGCAGCAGGCTGAGGTTATTTGATCACATAAAACACAGTTCAAAGAAACCCTTTTTGTGGGCAGTTCAGGTATGTTTGTTCTGATTTTGATTTTTTCAAGGGGCTGGTTAGAACTTCTCCGTTTTTCTCTTGCAACTTGAAAGCAACAACACCTTTTACCTTAGAGGCAGACAAGTCGCCAGGAAATGATGGGGTTTCAAAGTAAGAGAAAAGAGATTAAAACCACATGCTGTTCTTTGGTTGAGCCTTGCAAACCCTGGTTTGAATGGCAGCTGCTGCACTTCCTGAATGTAAGCCAGATTCATTATGCTGTGAAATTATCACTCATTTCTCTAGGTGTGCTCTTTTAACTGCTTAATTAATTTAGATGTGGGTATATATATTCAAATTAAAACACGATTTAGTCTGGTGGGGTTGTGTTACGGTTATAGACTTGTTGTTGAACATGTTTGTACTCAAACTTTGAGAATATTGAACAATGGCTGACAAAATGGCAGAGGGTGCTTGGGCTGAGCCTGCTTCTGTCTGTGGACAGCAGGAGCTGGGGCAGGTCTGGGGTCATTGTCAGGTCTGGGGTCATTGTCAGGTTTGGGGTGCTGTCGGATCTGGGGTCATTGTCAGGTTTGGGGTGGCTGTCAGGTTTGGGGTCATTGTCAGGTCTGGGGTCATTGTCAGGTTTGGGGTCATTGTCAGGTCTGGGGTGCTGTCTGGTTTGGGGTGCTGTCAGGTTTGGGGTCATTGTCAGGTTTGGGGTGGCTGGGGTGCCAGGGGTCATTGTCAGGTTTGGGGTCATTGTCAGGTCTCCAGGGGAGGCTGTCAGAGCTGGTGCTTCTCCTTGCTGACAGTTTCACAAGGGCCTTTCCTTTCCTTTCCTTTCCTTTCATCCTTTGGAGGCCTTTCCTTTCCTTTCCTTTCCTTTCCTTTCCTTTCCTTTCCTTTCCTTTCCTTTCCTTTCCTTTCCTTTCCTTTCCTTTCCTTTCCTTTCCTTTCCGTTCCGTTCCGTTCCGTTCCGTTCCGTTCCTTGGAGTGAAAAAAGCATTTATTTACTTATTTTCCTCCTCTGCAAAAGCAGGCAGAAAATAATGAGTGGTTTTTTGTGTGTATTACCTGAACAGTTCTTTTTTCTGGCTGAAATCCGTCGTGATTCTTGCTGGGAAAATCCCAGCGGGCCGGGGGAGGCAGGGAGCTGGCAGCCGTGTTTGCGGGTCCCTCTAACCCCGTGCTGTGTGCTGTTTTCTGTGCTTGCAGGGGGAGCTCATCACCTTCTATTACTACTGGAAGAAGACCCCCGAGGCGGCGAGCTCGCGCGCGCACCGGCGGCACCGGCGCCAGGCCGTGTTCCGCAGGATCAAAACCCGCACGGCCTCCACGCCCGTCAACACCCCCTCCAGACCCCCCTCCAGCGAGTTCTGTGAGTGCAGCCCCAGCTGGGCGCTGGCTCTGGGCAGGGAGCAGCCAGGGAATGGTGCCACACCTCCGGGGACAGCGGGGCAATGGGGCTGGGGCAGCCGCCCTCCCTGCTCCTGCACCTTGCCGCTGGAACCTGGAAGGTGGCTTTGGTCAGCCAGGGTGTGTGCAGCCCTTAAACATGAGAGCATCCTGTGAGGATGGAAGTGCTGCCCTGGGATTGGGTTTCCCTCCTCTTTTTCTTGGTGCTGTGTTGGATTTTCTCCGGGCTTGTTACAGTAATGGGGATTGGAAAGCGCAGAAGGAAGGAAGTGCTCCCTGCCTGTGGAAGGAGGTCCCTTCCACCCTCTGGGTGACCCCTGTCCTCTGCTGGAGCTCAGACTGTGCTGCAGCCAGGCTGTCTCAGGCAGTCTTGGAGGAGCAGTGGCCTTGCCTGGAGCAGTGTCCCACCCAAAGCAATTCCCCAAAGTCAGTCCCTGCTGCCTTGCGCAGGGTCCCTGGAGGGACAGAAACCTTTGTCCAAATGGGAAGGGTTTGTTACCCTGGGAGGTTTAAATCTTCCTAAACCCACACAGAGAAAAGGGGCTGCGGGAGGCAGATTGGCAGATGTAAAAATGAACGTGGGCAGGTGGAGGATGCGGTGAGCAGGCTGGACACAGAATTCTGTCCAGGGTAATGAGGGAGCAGGAAAGGGCTGGGAGCTTTTCCCTGCTGAACTGGTGGGATTTACTGCTGGTCTCTGTGTGCACAAGGAGTGAGGATCTGGGCTCCACACCTCAATCCAAGATACCCAGCATGTGAGAGCTTGTGGCTGGGAGGACCCATCCTTATGGACCTGACTGCAGGATGAGAAGCAAAATTCATTTAGCAAAAGCAAGCAAGTGCTAGCCTGGGGTCAGCTCTGCAGTCGGGGTTTGAGCACCTGCAAGTATTAATGTAGGAATCAGGGCAGTGGTAGCTATTAAATGTAACCCTGTGTTAATTTGAAGGGTAACGAGTTGCTGACAAATGCTGATGGCAAGTGCAGGAGAATCTGTAAGCTTTAATCCATAAACTGTAACCTGCATGTACAAAACATCCTCTTGGAGCCTTTAGAAAAACACTGTTCCTGTATCAAGGACTTCTAATTAAAGATTAGAACAGAAGAAGCCTGAGGGCTTCCTGCTTGTGCCAAATTATAGCCCTGTTATGTTGTGAATTTATAGTGGTGGGACTAGAAAAATGCACTGTTCTCAAAAGGGAAATATTTATTCCTGAGGTGTTTAGAAGGTAAGATACAGCTTTTGTGATGTCTGCATATTTTCAGTGGTTTAGATGCTGCTTTTGAGCTCATAGATGTGTAATCAGCTCATTTGCCACAAAGGAAAGGGACCCTTTGCATATTCTGTTCTTCTTCAGAACACAACATTTTTTCAGTGTGAGTTTGCCACAGGTTAAAACTTTAAATCCTTCATTAAGGACAGGAGAGCTGGTGTTAGTTATCCTTTAGTGCCTCTCATGCAAAAGGATCTCAACATGTTTTTCAAACAGGTCCATTGATTCCTGCACCCACTAACACCTCTACTGCTGGGTAACAAAATAAAACCAGAAAATCCACTACAGGACCTGGTCATGGAATCTTGTGGGTTTTAAATATAGAATATTTGATTTTAAATTTGACCAGATTCTAGAGATAAATGCCTTTTCTCTTGAAAATTGTGGAACACAGCCTCTTGAACTCCCCATGGATGGTATTTGAATGACAACTTACCTGGAAATGTAGCACGTGGTAAATCAGAGGTTCCAGGAGTTGTATCCCTTGGCACGTTCCTGGAATCCTCTTGAACCTGCAGCATGATGAGGTCTGGCTTTGCTCAGTGTGAAAAATCAGAAATAATGGCCATGCAAGGCGGGGTGGGCGTGGGGAGTCACGATCTATTCCACTTAATGCTTATTTTAGCCAAGTAGGAGGAAATAGAAAATCCTGCTGAGTGTTTATTTTCCATTTTCCTCTTTCTCCCACCCTCAGTGGACCTGAGCTCGGCCAGTGAAGATGACTTTGACAGCGAGGACAGCGAGCAGGAGCTGAAGGGCTACGCCTGCCGCCACTGCTTCACCACCAGTATGTCCCAGTGCCAGTCCCAGTCCCTGCTGGGGCTCCCCTCTGCTGCCTGGGGCTGCCTTCAGCCAGCAGGAGCAGCTCCTGAGCTGGTACAGCTGTTGTCAGCAGTGTGGGGGTGAATCAGCTGAAATCTGCAGCGTTCCTAACAGAGTTAATCAGGCTTTGCCATTGCAAATTAATACTGCGGTGACAAAGGAGGAGCCTGAGGTAGACATTTAGACAGGAATAAATCTGCATAATCCATAATCTATGTAATCAATTTGTGACATAATGAGTCAGTGTTGGGCTCTGGCTGTCACACACAAAACTTTGTGATGCTGCACCAAATCTCCTGTGCATCAGCCCCCTTCCTGTGGCTGTTCCCAAGGGTTGTCTGGTGCTGGGGCACTTGCAGCTGAAAGTGGAAGCCCCAGAATGGGGAAGGAAATTAAGAGGTTCAGGGCTCACTTCTCTTGCAGAAACCACAGCTTTGAAGAACAGCTGCTTGTTAGCTCCCAGGTAGAGCAGATAAGGTTTCTTTCTGTGCCTCAAAGCTGTAGTTTCTTAAGCAAGGAACCGTAGTTTGTAAAAATGGAATATTGAGGATGTGCGCTGGGGCAGGACAGACTTTTCCAGAAACTTGTCCAGCTGTGTTACCCATAGCAAAGCAGCTGCTTTTGTAGCTGTACCTTTCATTAACGATTCCCCGTGTTTGTGCTGGGCTGGGTGCTCTGTGAGGTGCTGAGCTGTTGCTTTCCCTGCCCCAAGCCTCCAAGGACTGGCACCACGGGGGCCGGGAGAACATCCTGCTGTGCACGGACTGCCGCATCCACTTCAAGAAGTACGGGGAGCTGCCGCCCATCGAGAAGCCCGTGGACCCCCCACCCTTTATGTTCAAGCCTGTGAAGGAGGAAGATGATGGCCTCAGTGGGAAGCATAGCATGAGGACACGGCGCAGTCGAGGCTCGGTGCGTTTCACCCTCTTCAGTGCAGGGGTAAAAGGAGCCAGAGCCCTGAACTGCCTGGTTTGCCATGGGCTGTGCTGCTCCTGCTGCCTGTGTGTGCCAGGGGGGCTTTGCTGAGGCTGAGCTGTCTCTGGAAAAGGGATGGAATGTCCCTGTTCTCTGTCATGGCTGGCACTGGGCTGTCACCATGAGGGGGCATTGACAGTGCATTGCAGATCCTGGGCTAGTACATGTCATCCTTCCAGCTGCATCCTGTCAGAGGTATGCCCTTGGGAGGGGTTAAAAAAATTAGATGGTGTTCATGTGGTCTCCTTGTGTTACTGGAGTTAAAGCCTCTTCCCTCCAGAGAGCTCTGCTTTGCCTCTGTGGTTGGTGTGCTCTGAGCTGTGACTCGAGTGGGGCACCAGGAGCAGCTCTGGGTGATTTATCTTGGAGTTGGGTTTAGTTGACAGAAAGCAGCAGATAGATTTCTTTCCTTGCCCTCCCCTCTCTGTCTTTCTGAAGAGGATGATGTGACCATTGATTCTAAATACCTTGTGAGGCTCCACTCTTGGGGAGTGTTGGCTTCTGTAGTCAGTCCTCCAAAAAACTGCCAAACTGGCAGGGAAACAGCATTAGTTATTGAAATGTACTCTACTGATCCCTTACTGACAGAGTAGATAGTCAGATAGAGCTTTATGCTTTCTAAAGCATAGGAGGAGCTTGCTGGAGCTGGGGGTTTAGACCTTGGCCTTGACTGCCAGCAGATGGAGCATTTTCAATGGAACATGGGGCTCCTCTCCTGCCTCAGGCCCCCTTGTGTGTGTGCTGTGTGTTGGAACATCTTCCTAAATGCCATTTCTAACAGACACTGCTGATGAAATGATCAGCACTTGATGCTTGTGAGTAGGCAGAATAAGGATATGCCTCCTTTTACATTTGAGTCCGGTTGGGCTTTGGAGGAAGAAGTGCAGAAACGCTGCGGGGTTTTGCTGCCAGGCTGTGCCAGGGCTGTGCTCCCCGTGGCAGAGCGCTCTGAGGGGTCTCTGAGTGCTGCCTGACCGGGCTCTTGTCCCCAGATGTCGACCCTACGCAGTGGCAGGAAGAAGCAGGCAGCCAGCCCCGATGGCCGCGCCTCGCCCATCGCCGAGGACGTGCGCTCCAGCGGCCGCAACTCGCCCAGCGCCGCCAGCACCTCCAGCAACGACAGCAAGGCTGAGTCCGTCAAGAAATCCACCAAGGTAGCCCCACACCTGGGCTCTCCCTGCCAGGAGAGGCCCCCAGGCTGGTAACCCTTCCCCTGGGCTGCCTTGGGCAGGTAACCCTTCCCCTGGGCTGCACACCTGAGGCCCCTCGGGCAGGTAACCCTTCCCCTGGGCTCTCCCAGCCAGGGCTGCACACCTGAGGCCTCTCAGGCAGGTGCAGGAGGCTGGGGAATGTCTCCGTGACCCAAAAACCCTGTGAGTGTGGGTAAGGCAGAGGTGGAGAGGGGCAGCCTGGACTGGCCAGGGAGAGCTGGGGGTGATGCAGCCTCCCCAGCAGCCCCACATCACCTCGCTGCTCTCACAGTAAAGTAATCCCTCCACTTCGGATGCAAATGCAAGCATTAAGCTCATGGGAGTAATGCACGTCAGAAATGCTGAATTTAAGAAAAGTAGACACTTTTGGGGATTTTTTGTAAGCAGTACTTAATCTTTGTTTACAAAGGAGTATGAACATTTAGTAATTGAGTCTGCTTCTGCTACTGTTTTCTGGAGGTGTATTTGCTTGATTGTTCAGGGCAAGCTGACAGTTGAGTCTGTTCAAATGAATTGAGTGCCTTTCCAAGAGAGCTCTAAAGAAACAAAGCCACATGAAGCTGAAGGCTTACCATTAAGCAGTATGAATTGAGAAGTAGCAAGTTAAAAATAAATACTACACAAAAAAAAAAGTCAAAATGAGCATGGAGCAAGTTTTCACATTATAAAACTGAAAACTTGGCAGAATTTAAAGTTAGGTAATTATGTGATGCACAGAGCTTTTCCAGGCCATGGGAGAAGGTAGTAATCTCAGAATAGCTATTCACTCTTGGCCCTGTATTTGAGGGGATCTAAAAATATTCCTCTCAAAATACCAAGAGTAGAGCAAGACTTTTCATGTAGCAGAAGGAGGCTTATCCTGTCTCCTGCAGAAATTCTGGCTCTGTCTTGCACCAGTTAATAACTGTGTTGGTCTGTGTTGGAGGAGTAACCTGGGTCTGCTCTGAGTTCCTCATGGACTCCTGCCCAGCTCTCTCTAAAATATCCCTTCATATGAGGAATGCTTTGTGCACTTTGACTTTTTCCTACCAGTTTGATGTGCATTGGATTGCTCTTAAATACTGATTGTGCCAGCTCCTGAGTTCTGCTGCTCCTTAATTTGTGTTAAATAGGGTGGCACTGGCCTACACTGAGCTCCATTTTGCATTTACACCACTGGTTAAGTGTTGTGTTGTGTTTCCTTTGTGGCAGAAGATAAAAGAAGAGGTATCTTCTCCTCTCAAGAACTCCAAGAGGCAGCGGGAAAAGGCAGCGTCTGACACGGAAGAACCTGACAGGTCCAATGCCAAAAAATCCAAAACTCAAGTGAGTCCCCCACAGGAGTGCTTCCTCTTAGGAGAATGGTTTGCGGTGGGGAGGGGTGCAAATCTGGTAACAAAGCAGAAACATCATATCAGTTTAAGCCACAGCAAATTGTAACTTAATCTGTGGCTGGAAAGCGACCAATGTTATAATGTGTTCCTCCTGCTGAAAACAGTGGCGTGATATGGGGTAAGTCCAGAAGTTGGGTTTTTTCTTTGTTTTAATGTCAACCATATAGGAGTACACTGGATTGTTCTCCACTGCTTTCCTCCATTTTTTGTAAATTTGAATTTGGGGTTTTGTCTTCTCTGACAAGTTAGAAGACCACCACTGGAATTGTCACAAATCTTTTCCAATGCTGGTCACCCTCATAGTGAAGAAGAGCTTTGCTGTGCTCAGCAGGACCCCTCCTGTATTTCAGTTTGTTGCTGTTGCCCCTGGGCACTGTGGGAGGGTCCTGGTTCTGCTGTTTTGGCACTTCCCTTGGATATTTGTGTTGCTGTGCTGGTTTGGGCCCTGTGAGGTTCAGAGCGCACCTGTGTCTGCACAGTGTGACAGACCCCATCCTGTGGCACGCCTGGAGTGTCCTGCTGTGCTTGTCCCGGGCTCAGCGGTCACTGCTGCCTCTCCCCACAGGAGATCAGCCGGCCCAACTCCCCCTCGGAGGGAGAGGGCGAGGGCGAGAGCTCCGACAGCCGCAGCGTCAACGACGAGGGGAGCAGCGACCCCAAGGACATCGACCAGGACAACCGCAGCACGTCCCCCAGCATCCCCAGCCCCCAGGACAACGAGAGCGACTCGGACTCCTCCGCTCAGCAGCAAGTGCTGCAGGCGCAGCCCCAGGTGCTGCAGGCCCCGAGCGGCTCTGCCCAGGCTGCGGCTCCCACGCCGCCGGTGCCGGCCCCGCTGCCAGCGCCGCCGCCCGCGTCCAGCGCCGCCCCGGCGCCCACGCAGGCGTCGCCGCCCGTGTCCCAGCCCTCGGGCCAGCCGCAGCCCGCTGCTCCCCCCGCTCCCCACTCGCACATCCAGCAGGCCCCCGCGCTGCACCCGCAGAGAATCCCATCGCCCCACCCTGCGCTGCAGCCCCTGAGTGTGTCCCAGAGCCAGCCCTCGCCCGCCCCGGCGCAGCCCCCGCCGCACGGCCAGCCCCAGCCTGCCCCGCACGGCCTGCAGGCGCAGCCGCTGCTGCCCCACGGCCCCGGGGCTGCCCAGCCCTTCTCCCTGCCCGCCCAGCCCGCTCAGTCTCAGGTGCCCCTCCAGACACAGGCCCCGTCCCACTCGCACTCGGGGCTGCCGGCGGCGCAGCCCGTGCTGCCCGGCACGGCCTCGCTGCAGCAGGCGCAGCCTCCCCGCGAGCAGCCCCTGCCGCCCGCCCCCATGGCCATGCCGCACATCAAACCTCCCCCCACCACCCCCATCCCGCAGCTCCCCACTGCCCCGGCCCACAAACACCCTCCCCATCTCTCGGGGCCGTCTCCGTTCTCCATGAACTCCAACTTGCCCCCGCCGCCCGCTCTGAAGCCGCTGAGCTCGCTGTCCACTCACCACCCTCCATCGGCGCACCCTCCTCCCCTGCAGCTGATGCCTCAGAGCCAGCCTCTGCAGTCCTCTCAGGCCCAGCCTCCCGTTCTGACCCAGAGCCAGAGCCTTCCCCCTCCTGCCAGTCACCCTCCCTCCGGACTGCATCAGGTTTCCTCGCAGCCCCCCTTCTCCCAGCACCCCTTTGTGCCCGGGGGCCCCCCTTCCATCACGCCTCCGTCGTGCCCCTCCACCTCCACGCCGCCCACCGTGCCTGGCATCCCTCTGCAGCCCCCCATCTCCACGGCAGCAGCTTCTAGTGGGACAGTGCCCGTGGTGACAGCCTGCACGCTGCCACCCATCCAGATCAAGGAGGAGGTCCCCGACGAGGCTGAGGAGCCGGAGAGCCCTCCCCCCCCCCGGAGCCCATCCCCAGAGCCCACGGTGGTGGACATCCCCAGTCACGCCAGTCAGTCAGCCAGGTGAGGAGCTTTCAGCAGTGCTCTGCTTTCCCTGCTTTGTACTCCTCTGTGTGTGTATAAAACCAGTACAGTACAGTGAATTTTCTCCTGGCTTTCTGGAATCTGGTAGTGGTTGGTCTAAGTGTAGAATGATATTTTTTAGTTTGGACATACAGCTCTCAAATCCCACGCTCTTGCACCTTTCCCAGGGCTGAGCTCTTGTCTCTTGTGTTCCTTTCAGGTTCTATAAGCACCTGGACCGTGGCTACAATTCATGCTCCAGGGCAGACCTGTACTTCATGCCTCTGGCAGGATCCAAACTGGCCAAGAAGAGAGAAGAGGCCATCGAAAAGGCCAAAAGGGAAGCAGAGCAGAAAGCCAGGGAAGAGAGGGAAAGAGAAAAAGAAAAAGAGAAGGAAAGAGAGCGGGAGCGTGAGCGTGAGAGAGAAGCAGAAAGAGCTGCGGTAGGTGCAGATCTGGCTCGGAGCTGGGTGAGGGAATTGATGGCTGGGTCTCACCTGGGTGATGGCTGCAGGATACAGATCCCCAGGAGCACTTTAATGCTGTCAGGGGTCTCTGAGCACGGAGCTGTGTGTATGGACTGAAATCCAGCCCACTCTGAGCACCTCTGACCTGCCTGGGACTGTCTTCTCCTTAAAGCAAATGGAGAGTTTCTCCCCCAGGTTTGGTTCTGTGGGAAGCCAGAGCAGCTGGGCAGAACGAGGCCAGTTGTTGGCATTTACCTGGCAGCAGGAGAGCGCAGTGCACACACAGTGAATGCCTTTGTGTCCTGTGCAGGCACACGAGTGCTGTCTCCGGGAGAGGGGCTGGCGGTGGAGGGGAGGGGGGTGTTTCTGTGTGTGTGGCTGAGGTGTGCTGACCGGAGGCTGTTTCCCCGCTGTGTGCAGCAGAAGGTGTCCAGCTCCTCGCACGAGGGCCGTCTGGGCGAGTCCCAGCTCAGCGGGCCGGCCCACATGCGGCCTTCCTTCGAGCCGCCCCCGACCACCATCGCGGCCGTGCCGCCCTACATCGGGCCGGACACGCCGGCGCTGCGGACGCTCAGCGAGTACGCGCGGCCCCACGTCATGTCCCCGACCAACCGCAACCACCCCTTCTTCGTGCCCCTGAACCCCACGGACCCGCTGCTGGCCTACCACATGCCCGGCCTGTACAACGTGGACCCCGGCATCCGCGAGCGGGAGCTGCGCGAGCGCGAGATCCGCGAGCGCGAGATCCGCGAGCGGGAGCTGCGCGAGAGGATGAAGCCCGGCTTCGAGGTGAAGCCCCCGGAGCTGGACGCGCTGCACCCGGCCACCAACCCCATGGAGCACTTCGCCAGGCACGGGGCGCTGACCATCCCGCCCGCGGCGGGGCCGCACCCCTTCGCCTCCTTCCACCCGGGGCTGAACCCGCTGGAGAGGGAGAGACTGGCGCTGGCGGGGCCGCAGCTGCGGCCGGAGATGAGCTACCCGGACAGGCTGGCGGCGGGATCCACGCCGAGCTACCCGGACAGGCTGGCGGCAGATGTTCAACGTCACCCCCCACCACCACCAGCACTCGCACATACACTCGCATCTACACCTACACCAGCAGGACCCCCTACACCAAGGTGAGCCGAGGAGCTGGGCACTTCCTGGGGAGTGGCTCAGAACGGGCACCCCCCACCACCACCAGCAAAATCCCTGAGCCCCTGAGCTGGGCACTGCCCCTGGGAGCCTCACAACGCAGGCCCAGTCTGACCCCGGAGCTCAAACAGCAAAATCCCTGAGCCCCTGGAGCTGGGCACTGCCCTGGGGAGCGGCTCAGAACGGGCCCAGTCTGACCCTGGAGCTCAAACGGCAAAATCCCTGTCCTCATGTCCCTGTTGTGGCTCTGTGCTGTGGAAGGCTGTGGTAACTAAAATGCAGTTACTTTTTGTAGGATGATGGTAACACCACAGTGATCTTCCTTCAGACTCTCACTGTGAAAGGTTTGCTGGTTTGTTGTGGGTTCGTTTTTTTAAGTGCTGCTGTCCTAGAGCAGCACCGTACAGCTGTAATAATTAACAGTCTCAGAAATGGATCTGTGCCTTTCCCATTTCTGTAGTAAGATACGTGGTTGCTGCTCCAGAGGTCTGGAGATGGGGCACTCAGCAGGAATTTTCACATTTTCTGGTGACAGACTGCATGGCAAGCCAGGCACCAGGTGCTGCAGCTGCCAAGTGAGGGGAGGGGAAAGTCAGAGTAAAATGCAGGTTCTGGTGTCTGGCTACCAGTGCAGTGTTTGTGCAAGCAGATGTAGAATCCTTTGCCCTGGAGCAGTGCCCATGAAATGTGCTGGGATGCCCACTGTTGGAGCTGGAGGGAATGTGAGTGCTGCTGCAGAAGCCAGGTTGGACAGCCAGGAAAGCTGCAGGGTGGAGTGAGGTTCTTGAGGGCTGGGGGTTGCGGGTAGGGGATGGCAGAATGCTGAATATCAGCATTCCTGGAGCTGCTGAGGCTCACTGCAGGAAGCACAGATGGGCTCAGGTGCAGGCGGGTTTGCAAAGCCCCTGACAGCGCAGGGAATCTGAGCCAGGCCGTGTGTGTACACGGATTGTGCTGCCAGGTGAGGCAGTCACGGAGCACCTCTGTGCAGGTGAGTCTGGATGCTCCCCAGGTGCTTGTTCTGGACAAAGCCGTGGCTTGTGCATTGTCCCAGTGCAGAGAGGCTGCTGCAGACACAGCCAAGGCAGTTCCCTTGAGCCAAATTTGGCTCTGTGCTCTGCCAGGTTCAAGCACAGTCAGGGGCTCTTGGGTGCTTCTTGCTCCAGGTGGCTCCACTGGTGCTCACGGCTGTTACAGTCCCTGTGTCTCCTCAGAGTGAGGGTGAACAGAGGTGGAATGACCCCACATTTGTGCTGGGCACCAGCGGAGGGAATTGTTCTGGTTTTGTGTTCCTTTCCCCTGTGGAAACTCTTTTCTCTCCTTCTCTCTCAGGCTCAGCAGGACCTGTCCATCCCCTGGTGGATCCTTTAGCAGCTGGACCCCACCTGGCACGTTTTCCCTACCCACCTGGGACCATCCCCAACCCATTGCTAGGGCAGCCACCTCACGAGCATGAAATGCTCCGGCATCCAGTCTTTGGTGAGAGCAATTTTGGTGCTTTGCAGGGCTTGGCATTGATCCACAATGTTATCTCTTACCCTGGGGTTTAACATTGCTGAGTGGGGGGAGCGAGCTGTGCCTTGGGGTGGTTGTGGTGGCTCACTGGGGTGAACGAGGAGCAAAGCAGAGTGTGAGCGTGGTGCCTGTCCCCCCAGGTACCCCCTACCCTCGGGACCTGCCTGGTGCCATCCCACCTCCCATGTCAGCAGCCCACCAGCTGCAGGCCATGCACGCGCAGTCGGCAGAGCTGCAGAGACTGGCCATGGAGCAGCAGTGGCTGCACGGCCACCCCCACATGCACGGCGGGCACCTACCCAGTCAGGAAGATTATTACAGGTGAGCCTGCAAGGAGGGCTTGGGGCACCTGGGAATTCCATGGTGTTTCTCCACACTCCTCCTTTTTCCCTGGGCATTTTCAGTGCTCTCGCTGCACGCTGGGCCCTGATGCAGTTACAGGTGAGAGCTGTGCTCAGACCTGCTCTGGGCAGGTGCGAAGTGAGCTCCAGATTTCTGGCACAGCGTGAGAGCAGCTGAGTGTGTGTCCCACTGCAGAATCCCCAGTCCTGGCCCACCTGCACCGCTGGCACTGGTGCCCACCTGTGGGGTTCCCTGTGCCAGGGCAGTGCCCAGGGTGCTGCTCTGTGGAATTTGCAGGCAGCCCCAACAAGGGAAGAGATGAAAATATTGACTCCATGTTTCAGAAGGCTGATTTATTATTTTATTATATATATTATATTAAAATTATATATCAAAATTATACAAAAAGAATAGAAGAAAAGGATTTCATCAGAAGACTTGAAAGCAATAGAAAAGAATGATGATAAAATCTTGTGACTGCTCACAGCCTCGACACAGGTGGCTGTCATTGGTCATCAAGTAAAAACAATTCACATGCTGGGTAAACAGTTCTCCAAATCACATTCCAAAGCAGCAAAACACGGAGGAGCTGAAGCTTCTCAGCTTCTTGGGAGAAAAGATCCTAGCGAAAGGATTTTTCATAAAATATGTCTGTGACAGTGCCCAGAGTTGAAAGCCTGCAGGCCCTGCTCCCTGCAGGGGTGGCAGGAGGGCAGAGCAGTCTCCTGTGTCTCACACCTCCTTTGCTGTGTTAAAATGAGTTTTCTTTCTCTTGCAGTCGACTGAAAAAAGAAGGCGACAAACAGTTGTAATAAATTATTTATTTGTAACGCTGGCTATGGAAACCCCAGTCCTTGGGAAGGAGTGGAACATTTTTACATACAAGAAGAGCTACAAAAGGAAAAGAATATCTTATAAAGATTTCTTTATATATTTAAAACAGAAGCAACCACCCAACAAGTAGAGACTTATCAGCGTAGTGTTCATTTGTAGAGAAGATTTCTCAAGACTGGTGTGGGTCTCCCTGCATGAAAACGTATTCAGAAGCCTCTTGGAGATACAGGACTGTGTGGAACATTCAGAGAACTTCCTGCAATCTTGGTTTTTTTTTTTTTCTTTTCTTTTCTTACTAGTTTGTTTTCAGTAGGTGCTAGGATCAGGTTCACAACACAAGTCACTGTGCGTGAAGGGACACTCAATGCATCTATAGGTAATAAAAAAAAAACAAGGATTGCAAGTAGGTGACATAACAAGCTCTGAATCCAAGTGCTATAATAATAAAAAAAATCTACTTTTATTTTAATACATTGTAGGAAATCTTCATAATTTTAAAAGAGAGCTCAGTTCTGCAGCATGGCTTTTTAAGTCTGTAAATAACTTTTTTTGGGTAGAGGGGAGAAACAAAACAAAACAAACTCCAGAAACGTTTATCTTGATTTTCAGTAACATCACAAATTGTGAATTCCTACCTGGTATTGACAGAATACAGAGTTGATTTTTTAATAAAAAATATATATATAATTATCCCTTTAATTAAAGGGAATGATGGGTATCAATAATTTCGAATGGGTAAAAGCTTGACATTTGGTTTGATATCAACAATAAGCATTAAAGGGATTTGCAGGGATAATGTTGCAAATGACTGTTTCTGTTCTTGGTTTTTTGGTTGGTTTGGTTGTTTGGGGGTTTTTGTTGGTGTTCCATCTCTCTGTTCTGCAGCTGATTTTGTTGAGTTGGGTTTCTCAGCAGCTCAGATGTCCCTTGGACCCCGCTGGCCCTTTGGGTGCCACCTGCAACGGTTCATTTTTGTGTGGCCATAAAACACTTCTTTCCTGTGAGATTTGAAGCTTCACCTAGCTCCTTTGGGTTTAATTTTGGGCAGAAAGTTCAGAGGAATAATCTGTTGTAAAAATCTGGTTTTTAGCTGTTCCATGGCTCAGACCAGTGCAGCCACAATGGTGTATGCAGTGCATACCTGGGGAGGACGTGCTTTTCCTGCCCTCCTGCTGCATGAGTTCTTAAGGAAAGTGCACTTGACAACTTGGTTTTCGTTCAGTTGTGTTGCAAAGACCAGTCTGTTTTTCTCTTTGACCGTTAGTTTGGGTTTTTTATAAGCAGAAACTGCTTAACTGCCACCAGTGCGGTGTCCCTGAGGAGCTGAGTGCTCTGGGGCAGGGGCACTGCCTCCATCCTGCAGGGCAGCCCCTCCTGGCGCTCCCACAGGGCTGGGCAGAGGAGAGGAGAGGAGCACACAGGCAGCGTTAAAGGAGACAGCTCTGCTGACAAGGCAGATCTTTCAAGCTCTTTCCCCCAGTTTTGCTTTGCTGGAGCAGAGGGTGATGCAACCAATGGACATCTGAACCTGCTGCTCATTTTTTCTGCTGGTGCACAGCTGCCCCCATTCTCTCTCTCCACTCTCGAGTGCTCTCTGCTGTTGTAGCCTGTCCAGTGTGATGGTTGTGTCCCAGGACTGTTCCGAGCCCCTCTGGTAAAGTTGTAGTTACCCAGCTGCAGGCACAGGGCTCGTCCTCCTCTGCTGCTCAGCCCGCAGTAGAAATGCTCCAGGGCCACTCAGGCCAGGGTAGAGGGGAGCAGGGGATTTTCCTGCTGAGATTCCCTGTTGGCAGTGCTGAGGGGTCTGCTCGGTGCTGCTGCGTTCACTCTGGCTGTTGGGAGGGACAGGTTGTGTTCCTGGGCTGGAGGGAGGGGAGCTCCTGGTCCCTGGCTGTGGCAGCGATGGCTGGAAAGGTTTCACTGTGGAACAGGGATTATTTTTTTACTGTGGCTGAGCAGCCAGGAGGATGGGCCTGCTCAGCAGAGAGTGCCTCAGTTTTAGTTTTAGTGCTTTAAAGGTCTCATTGGGCACATTGCAGTTCAGTTTCTCCCCTCCTTTTGTTTTACTGTGTGGAATTGGGGAGTTTGGCAGAGTTCAGCCACTTCAGCCGTTTCTTCTGACCCTTCTCTTGCTGTTTTTTAGCCATAGTTGTTCAGAAAAAGGAAAATTTCATTCCCTCCAGTGGTCCTCTCTCTATTCCTTATTTCTCAGCTGAAGTTGCTGTCTGTTTTAAAGCTGTTCATTGATATTCTTTTTTTCCTAGAAGAGTATTCTGATAATTTTATGGGAGCTTTTTTGTTCACATGATTCACAATTAAGCACTGAAATTGCTCAGTTTTAGCCAGTGATTAACTACAACTTTACCTGCAGTGGCTTCTGAAGCCATCTCGGTGTTCGATGCCCTGTTAAAGAAAACAACCCAGACCTTTTGGTTTCCTTTCAAGAAATCTCTCTTATTTTTCCTCTGTTCCAAAAGTTTATTTTAAGATTTTGCTTTAGTGTTTTTGAACCGTCTCTCTTGTTCTATGTCGTCATGGTTGAGCTTGTTTCACTGCACCGTTGAGCAGAGTGTACATTCTGACTGCTACATTTATATATATCTTGAAGCTTAATGTATATATGAGTAGTTTGCCATGGGATAACACAGTGTAAACAGAGTAGAAACCCAGAAATCGTGACTTCTGTGTTCTCTCCATTTGAGTATTTTGTAATTTTTTTGAAATATTTGTGGACATAAATAAAACCAAGCTACACTACAGCAGCCAGGTTGTGCCTGCAGGTGAAATGCACTCGCATCTACACCTACACCAGCAGGACCCCCTACACCAAGGTGAGCCCCAGGAAGTGCCCAGCTCTGAGCGGCTCAGAACGGGCCCAGTCTGACCCTGGAGCTCAAACGGCAAAATCCCTGTCCTCATGTCCCTGTTGTGGCTCTGTGCTGTGGAAGGCTGTGGTAACTAAAATGCAGTTACTTTTGTAGGACGATGGTAACACCACAGTGATCTTCCTTCAGACTCTCACTGTGAAAGGTTTGCTGGTTTGTTGTGGGTTCGTTTTTTTAAGTGCTGCTGTCCTAGAGCAGCACCGTACAGCTGTAACAATTAATAGTCTCAGAAATGGATCTGTGCCTTTCCCATTTCTGTAGCAAGATACGTGGTTGCTGCTCCAGAGGTCTGGAGATGGGGCACTCAGCAGGAATTTTCACATTTTCTGGTGACAGACTGCATGGCAAGCCAGGCACCAGGTGCTGCAGCTGCCAAGTGAGGGGAGGGGAAAGTCAGAGTAAAATGCAGGTTCTGGTGTCTGGCTACCAGTGCAGTGTTTGTGCAAGCAGATGTAGAATCCTTTGCCCTGGAGCAGTGCCCATGAAATGTGCTGGGATGCCCACTGTTGGAGCTGGAGGGAATGTGAGTGCTGCTGCAGAAGCCAGGTTGGACAGCCAGGAAAGCTGCAGGGTGGAGTGAGGTTCTTGAGGGCTGGGGGGTTGCGGGTAGGGGATGGCAGAATGCTGAATATCAGCATTCCTGGAGCTGCTGAGGCTCACTGCAGGAAGCACAGATGGGCCCAGGTGCAGGCAGGTTTGCAAAGCCCCTGACAGCGCAGGGAATCTGAGCCAGGCCGTGTGTGTACACGGATTGTGCTGCCAGGTGAGGCAGTCACGGAGCACCTCTGTGCAGGTGAGTCTGGATGCTCCCCAGGTGCTTGTTCTGGACAAAGCCGTGGCTTGTGCATTGTCCCAGTGCAGAGAGGCTGCTGCAGACACAGCCAAGGCAGTTCCCTTGAGCCAAATTTGGCTCTGTGCTCTGCCAGCTTCAAGCACAGTCAGGGGCTCTTGGGTGCTTCTTGCTCCAGGTGGCTCCACTGGTGCTCACGGCTGTTACAGTCCCTGTGTCTCCTCAGAGTGAGGGTGAACAGAGGTGGAATGACCCCACATTTGTGCTGGGCACCAGCTGAGGGAATTGTTCCGGCTCTGTGTTCCTTTCCCCTGTGGAAACTCTTTTCTCTCCTTCTCTCTCAGGCTCAGCAGGACCTGTCCATCCCCTGGTGGATCCTTTAGCAGCTGGACCCCACCTGGCACGTTTTCCCTACCCACCTGGGACCATCCCCAACCCATTGCTAGGGCAGCCACCTCACGAGCATGAAATGCTCCGGCATCCAGTCTTTGGTGAGAGCAATTTTGGTGCTTTGCAGGGCTTGGCATTGATCCACAATGTTATCTCTTACCCTGGGGTTTAACATTGCTGAGTGGGGGGAGCGAGCTGTGCCTTGGGGGTGGTTGTGGTGGCTCACTGGGGTGAACGAGGAGCAAAGCAGAGTGTGAGCGTGGTGCCTGTCCCCCAGGTACCCCCTACCCTCAGGACCTGCCTGGTGCCATCCCACCTCCCATGTCAGCAGCCCACCAGCTGCAGGCCATGCACGCACGCCAAGAGTCGGCAGAGCTGCAGAGACTGGCCATGGAGCAGCAGTGGCTGCACGGCCACCCCCACATGCACAAGTGGGCACCTACCCAGTCAGGAAGATTATTACAGGTGAGCCTGCAAGGAGGGCTTGGGGCACCTGGGAATTCCATGGTGTTTCTCCACACTCCTCCTTTTTCCCTGGGCATTTTCAGTGCTCTGCTGCGCTGGGCCCTGATGCAGTTACAGGTGAGAGCTGTGCTCAGACCTGCTCTGGGCAGGTGCAAGTGAGCTCCAGATTTCTGGCACAGCGTGAGAGCAGCTGAGTGTGTGTCCCACTGCAGAATCCCCAGTCCTGGCCCACCTGCACCGCTGGCACTGGTGCCCACCTGTGGGGTTCCTGTGCCAGGGCAGTGCCCAGGGTGCTGCTCTGTGGAATTTGCAGGCAGCCCCCCAACAAGGGAAGAGATGAAAATATTGACTCCATGTTTCAGAAGGCTGATTTATTATTTTATTATATATATTATATTAAAATTATATATCAAAATTATACAAAAAGAATAGAAGAAAAGGATTTCATCAGAAGACTTGAAAGCAATAGAAAAGAATGATGATAAAATCTTGTGACTGCTCACAGCCTCGACACAGGTGGCTGTCATTGGTCATCAAGTAAAAACAATTCACATGCTGGGTAAACAATTCTCCAGATCACATTCCAAAGCAGCAAAACACGGAGGAGCTGAAGCTTCTCGGGAGAAAAGATCCTAGCAAAAGGATTTTTCATAAAATACGTCTGTGACAGTGCCCAGAGTTGAAAGCCTGCAGGCCCTGCTCCCTGCAGGGGTGGCAGGAGGGCAGAGCAGTCTCCTGTGTCTCGCACCTCCTTTGCTGTGTTAAAATGAGTTTTCTTTCTCTTGCAGTCGACTGAAAAAAGAAGGCGACAAACAGTTGTAATAAATTATTTATTTGTAACGCTGGCTATGGAAACCCCAGTCCTTGGGAAGGAGTGGAACATTTTTACATACAAGAAGAGCTACAAAAGGAAAAGAATATCTTATAAAGATTTCTTTATATATTTAAAACAGAAGCAACCACCCAACAAGTAGAGACTTATCAGCGTAGTGTTCATTTGTAGAGAAGATTTCTCAAGACTGGTGTGGGTCTCCCTGCATGAAAACGTATTCAGAAGCCTCTTGGAGATACAGGACTGTGTGGAACATTCAGAGAACTTCCTGCAATCTTGGTTTTTTTTTTTTCTCTTTTCTTTTCTTACTAGTTTGTTTTCAGTAGGTGCTAGGATCAGGTTCACAACACAAGTCACTGTGCGTGAAGGGACACTCAATGCATCTATAGGTAATAAAAAAAAAAACAAGGATTGCAAGTAGGTGACATAACAAGCTCTGAATCCAAGTGCTATAATAATAAAAAAAATCTACTTTTATTTTAATACATTGTAGGAAATCTTCATAATTTTAAAAGAGAGCTCAGTTCTGCAGCATGGCTTTTTAAGTCTGTAAATAACTTTTCTTGGGTAGAGGGGAGAAACAAAACAAAACAAACTCCAGAAACGTTTATCTTGATTTTCAGTAACATCACAAATTGTGAATTCCTACCTGGTATTGACAGAATACAGAGTTGATTTTTTAATAAAAAATATATATATAATTATCCCTTTAATTAAAGGGAATGATGGGTATCAATAATTTCGAATGGGTAAAAGCTTGACATTTGGTTTGATATCAACAATAAGCATTAAAGGGATTTGCAGGGATAATGTTGCAAATGACTGTTTCTGTTCTTGGTTTTTTTTGTTGGTTTGGTTGTTTGGGGGTTTTTGTTGGTGTTCCATCTCTCTGTTCTGCAGCTGATTTTGTTGAGTTGGGTTTCTCAGCAGCTCAGATGTCCCTTGGACCCCATGGCCCTTTGGGTGCCACCTGCAACAGTTCATTTTGTGTGGCCATAAAACACTTCTTTCCTGTGAGATTTGAAGCTTCACCTAGCTCCTTTGGGTTTAACTTTGGGCAGAAAGTTCAGAGGAATAATCTGTTGTAAAAATCTGGTTTTTAGCTGTTCCATGGCTCAGACCAGTGCAGCCACAATGGTGTATGCAGTGCATACCTGGGGAGGACGTGCTTTTCCTGCCCTCCTGCTGCATGAGTTCTTAAGGAAAGTGCACTTGACAACTTGGTTTTCGTTCAGTTGTGTTGCAAAGACCAGTCTGTTTTTCTTTGACTGTAAGTTTGGGTTTTTTATAAGCAGAAACTGCTTAACTGCCACCAGTGCGGTGTCCCCGGGGAGTTGAGTGCTCTGGGACAGGGGCACTGCCTCCATCCTGCAGGGCAGCCCCTCCTGGCGCTCCCACAGGGCTGGGCAGAGGAGAGGAGAGGAGCACACAGGCAGCGTTAAAGGAGGCAGCTCTGCTGACAAGGCAGATCTTTCAAGCTCTTTCCCCCCGTTTTGCTTTGCTGGAGCAGAGGGTGATGCGACCAATGGACATCTGAACCTGCTGCTCATTTTTTCTGCTGGTGCACAGCTGCCCCCATTCTCTCTCTCCACTCTCGAGTGCTCTCTGCTGTTGTAGCCTGTCCAGTGTGATGGTTGTGTCCCAGGACTGTTCCGAGCCCCTCTGGTAAAGTTGTAGTTACCCAGCTGCAGGCACAGGGCTCGTCCTCCTCTGCTGCTCAGCCCGCAGTAGAAATGCTCCAGGGCCACTCAGGCCAGGGTAGAGGGGGAGCAGGGGATTTTCCTGCTGAGATTCCCTGTTGGCTGTGCTGAGGGGTCTGCTCGGTGCTGCTGTGTTCACTCTGGCTGTTGGGAGGGACAGGTTGTGTTCCTGGGCTGGAGGGAGGGGAGCTCCTGGTCCCTGGCTGTGGCAGCGATGGCTGGAAAGGTTTCACTGTGGAACAGGGATTATTTTTGCTCGTGGCTGAGCAGCCAGGAGGATGGGCCTGCTCAGCAGAGAGTGCCTCAGTTTTAGTTTTAGTGCTTTAAAGGTCTCATTGGGCACATTGCAGTTCAGTTTCTCCCCTCCTTTTGTTTTACTGTGTGGAATTGGGGAGTTTGGCAGAGTTCAGCCACTTCAGCCGTTTCTTCTGACCCTTCTCTTGCTGTTTTTTAGCCATAGTTGTTCAGAAAAAGGAAAAGCTCATTCCCTCCAGTGGTCCTCTCTCTATTCCTTATTTCTCAGCTGAAGTTGCTGTCTGTTTTAAAGCTGTTCATTGATATTCTTTTTTTCCTAGAAGAGTATTCTGATAATTTTATGGGAGCTTTTTTGTTCACATGATTCACAATTAAGCACTGAAATTGCTCAGTTTTAGCCAGTGATTAACTACAACTTTACCTGCAGTGGCTTCTGAAGCCATCTCGGTGTTCGATGCCCTGTTAAAGAAAACAACCCAGACCTTTTGGTTTCCTTTCAAGAAATCTCTCTCTATTTTTCCTCTGTTCCAAAAGTTTATTTTAAGATTTTGCTTTAGTGTTTTTGAACCGTCTCTCTTGTTCTATGTCGTCATGGTTGAGCTTGTTTCACTGCACCGTTGAGCAGAGTGTACATTCTGACTGCTACATTTATATATATCTTGAAGCTTAATGTATATATGAGTAGTTTGCCATGGGATAACACAGTGTAAACAGAGTAGAAACCCAGAAATCGTGACTTCTGTGTTCTCTCCATTTGAGTATTTTGTAATTTTTTTGAAATATTTGTGGACATAAATAAAACCAAGCTACACTACAGCAGCCAGGTTGTGCCTGCAGGTGAAATGTGTCTCGTGATTGTTGTTGGTGGGAGAGGAGCTGCTCTCACCTGGGGGGACGTGGGTGCTGCCATGGCCGCCTCGTCTGGTTCAAACCTGTCTTCTCTTGGCTTGATTTATTCCCTCTTGGAGATAATTTTGGTTTTAATACTCAGTACACAAACACAGCATCACGTCCGGTTCCAGTTGTGCATCCTCGAGTCCCATTGCTGCTCTGCTGCTCGGTTTCCAGTAATACCCTGGGGACACCCCAGCAGCTGCATTTTTGGGAATTGCTTTTCCTGAGAGAAGAAACTGGGAACAGATTTTTCCTTATTTGTGCCAGTGTTGAGCACAGCTTACCCCAAGCTGGCCAGAGCTGCCCTCCACAGGGGAAATTGCAGAGAGGGAGATGGACAGGAACTCACTGCCTGCTCTCTGAAAAGCTGAAATTTGCCTTCAGTTCCATCAGTTGGTGCTCCCCGGGGCTGCAGTGTGTGGCAGGTGAGGATCAGCACAGAAACACAATGTTCCCTCTCTGAAAAGCTGAAATTTGCCTTCAGTTCCATCAGTTGGTGCTCCCCGGGGCTGCAGTGTGTGGCAGGTGAGGATGGGCCCCTGGGGAGGCCCTGGGTGGCACAGGGAGCTTTGCCGAGCAGTGCTGGTCAGGAGGGACGTGGGGAGGTTCCTCCCTGCTCTGGGATTTATCAGGAATATCCAAACAAGCTGGAATGTGGCTCCAGGGCAGGGCAATGGTTGCTCTGAGCACACAGAGCAGTGAGCTGAGAGCTGGAGGGGGCTCCGTGACAAATGGCATGGGAGGCTGCTCTATTTATACCCCTGGCATTTTATGAGGGGAAGGTCAGCTCTTGTCTGCTGCAAATAGCTTCTGAAAGTGCTTTCCCCGAGCCTGTGCTATTTAATTTGACATTTCTTTTTTTAATTCCTTGTGCTCAGTGTAGGACTTGAGGGGGCTCAGGCTGCCCTGTCCTGCTGAACAGGGCCTGAGTTTCCAGATGTAAAATGGTGAATTCCATGGGGATGGGGCTGGGGAGGACTTTTGACCCCTGGATAAATGGATCAGTGCAGGTATTAAATTGTGGTTCTGTGTTAATGGGGTTGTGCCGTGGCAGGGTGAGAGCTGGAACCATCAGCTGGGTGCCTTTGTCACCTGCACCTTGGCAGAGCTCCTGAGAGGCTCCAACAGCACAGGTGGGATTGGATAAAACACCCCTGGGGGCTTTTCCTTCCTCTGCGTTGTTTCAGTGTCACCCAGCTGTCCCTTTCATCCTTCTCTCCAGTTCACTCCTTCACAGCCTCATGCTCTTCATGGAGTGGCAAATAATGAAATGGGCATCAGCAGCAGTGTTTTAAATAATAAAATGGACATCAGCAGCAGTGTTTGAATAAAAAATGGCATCAGCAGCAGTGTTTGAATAAAATGGCATCAGCAGCAGTGTTTGAATAAAATGGCATCAGCAGCAGTGTTTTGAGGTAAATGGCACCAGCAGCTGTGTGTGAAGCAGTGCCAGGGCACCCTCAGGAGTAAAGGAACTCTCTGTGGTGTCACCACTCTGCTTTCAGATTCCTTTGCTGCAGATCGTGATTCCGGACTACAACAGGCAGTGGATTGCAGAAACAAATTCTCCCTTTTCCCTCTGTGTTATTTAAAGCCAAGCTCCCTGGCTTCACTCATTTCTTCTGGAGAGTTTCTGAGCCAGAAGGTGTTGGGAGGTGTTGTGACAGAAATGCCTTCATCTAAATGTAAATGTTGCTGCCCTGCCTCAGGCTGCCTTTGAGAGGCTTTTTCTGTGGCAAGCAGCTCCAAAGTAATGGTCCCAATCAATTTATTCGTGTCAATAAAAGCTCTTTTGATACGTTTATTTGAAATGTATTCTGGGCTGCTGGGACCGAGTTTGTTTTTGAGCAGGTGTGTCAGATGGAGCAGAGATAAAGGAGGAGGAGAAGGAGGAATCTGTGGGTCTGGGTGGGAGCAGTCACAGTTTGGGGTCTGTGGGTCTGGGTGGGAGCAGTCACAGTTTGGGGTCTGTGGGTGTGGGAGCAGTCACAGTTTGGGGTTTTGAGGGGGACAGAAGGAAGGTGCCTCAATAGTGGGACACAGGGAAATAGGAGAGAACTCCCAGTGCTGCTCCCCGAGCCTGGGACAGGCTCAGGCTGGGTTGGGTGGAGTAAAGGAGTTAAACACGAAGTTCCTGACACAGGCAGAGATGTTCTGAGTCACCCCAGTGCAGAAACATCTTGGACAAAGTCAGCTTGACATTCTCTGGCCCCACCCTGGAAAGGGAAAGCAGGTAAGAGGGGCCACACCAAACTGCAAAGACAACTTTCAAAAGGTATTTTGTGCTCTGCATCAAAGTGTGAATTCTGTATGTGCATCTCCTGGCAGCACCCCCGTGAGCAGGGCTTTGTGTGCCCGTGTTTGATTTCCTTCTGCCCCCAGCTGCAGTTTGGGGTGCCCTGGGTGAGTCCTGGCAGGTGGGGATGGCAATGGGAGCTGGCTGTGTAACCCTGCCTGCACCTCCAGCCTTTTCCTCCTCCCCAGCAGCAGCCTGGCACTGGTGACAATGGACTGAGGATAGATCTGTCCCCTGTGCCAGCCTGTGCAGTGCCCTCGGGTCCTGCCACCACTCCCAGGCTGCCGCTGCCCTGCCTTGGCTCTCCTCTGCACAGAACACAGGTGAAGCTTCCTCCTGCCTCTAAATTACTAAATTACAGTTCAGTTCTTTCCAAAGAGCTGCAAACAAACGGATTTCCACTGCTGATGCAACAGAGATGGAAGAGAAGTTAGTAAAGGCTTTGAGAGCCTTGAATCCTCTTGGCTCCAGGGTTTGTAACTGCAGTGCCACAATTGCAGTGTGGTCGGGGTTATTTACACCTTCTGCTCTGTCCCGCGGTTCTGTGCTGTGCGGCTGCAGGAGGGGATGCTGCAGCCCCTCCGGTGCTGCTCTCACTGCCCCTGCCCTGGAGGGACCCATCCCGAGCAGCTGCTCCGTGTGTCCAGCAGGACTCACCTGGAGTGAGGAGAGCAGCGCCCACAGCATCCCCTGCAGGTGAGAGGCGTGGCAGGAGCTGTTTGTACCTGGATTTACCCGGAACAATGGAGAGCAGCGATCACAACATCCCCCTGCAGGTGAGAGGAGCTGCTTTTACCTGGATTTACCTGGAGTAAGGAGAGCAGCATCCCCTGCAGGTGAGAGCTGTGACAGGAGCTGTTTGTACCTGGATTTACTGGGAGTGAGGAGAGCAGCAATCACAGCATCCCCTGCAGGTGAGAGGAGCTGTTTGTACCTGGATTTACCTGGAGAGCAGCGCTCGCAGCATCCCCTGCAGGTGAGAGCTGTGACAGGAGCTGTTTGTACCTGGATTTACTGGGAGTGAGGAGAGCAGCAATCACAGCATCCCCTGCAGGTGAGAGGAGCTGTTTGCACCTGGCTTTACCTGGAGAGCAGCGCTCGCAGCATCCCCTGCAGGTGAGAGCTGTGACAGGAGCTGTTTGTACCTGCGCCGTTGTCCCCGGGTGCCACGGCAGGATTTGCCACGGGATGGCAGCAGATCCTCGGGAATCGGGAATTCAGGAATTCAGGAATTCCAGCCTGGAGCGTTTTTGCCGTGCTGGGGAGCTTAGAAAGCAGAGACCTCCACAAACAGAGAAATTCGGGCACCCCCAGGGCGGGGAGAGCCCGGTGGGACCAGGGGCATTTCCCGTCTGATCGCTGCTCTTCCCCATCCTGGGGCATTTCCCATCTCCTTCCTGCTCTTCCCCTCCTGGGTGGGCACCTCTGGCTCCGCCTGGCCGTGCCGAGTGGTGCCGGTTCTGTTTCTCTTTGCTCGCTCCATGTCGGGAGATGGCAGAGAGAGTCTCCTGTGCCCCCCTTTGGCTTCCGTGTGTCCCCCCAGGCAGGTGTTAAAGCTCTCCCAGAGCCCCTGCCTCAGTTGCCACCCACTGCTGGTTAAATGTTATCGATTGCCCTGGAAATGAGCCCACTTTGACACCTTCTGGCTGTGTCCATGCGCAAAGCCATCCAGGAAATGCCTCCTTTGGTCGCCCTGCCTGCACTGGCAGGGGTGGCCAAGCTGTTCTTGCCCTCTCTGATGCTGAGCAGTGGCTGCTGTTAATTCCCTGCGGTGCCTGGGCTCCCTGGGTGAGCTGCAGCTCTCTGCCCACCTGCCCGAGCTCTCTCTGCTGTAAATACTTCCCTCAGGATGAAATTCCCTTCTGCTCTTCCTGATGTCCCTGCTCCGATGGCAATATTGATTTCTTATATGCAGTGAGCAGGATTTACTGCTGATTTTCTGGAGACATTTCCTTGGACTCCACTCCATCATTCTTGCTTCCAGAGCTGCCCTTCCATTTAACTTCCCCTGTTCAGCTCCCTCTTCTGCACTCACAGCTTCCCCTCACCTCCGCTTTGGTTCGAAGGCACAGAAAAGAGAACCAGCCATGAATTCCCCGAGAAGGAAACCCAAAGTCTGGGATTCCAGCTGGGCGAGCTTCTTGCCAGTTTCAAAGGCGGGGAAATGGCTTTGGAATCACCAAGGTCCAACCCAGAGCTGGTAATCCGTGTTTGGAAAGGGACCAGAGGAACAATTCCCCCAGGTCTCCTCCTTTGTGCTGCTTTTTCTGTGTCAATAGCCAGGCTTGGCCAGGCTGCTGTCACCCTGTGCTTGCAGAGAAATGCAGGAATTGTTCTGCTGGTACCTGGACTGGTGGGTAAAATGATCTGCTCCATGCTGTGGGCTCTGGGCAGTCCATGGGGACAGGGAATGGTGCTGGGGCCGGCAGAGCCCACCCCTACCCTCCTGGCCCCTGCAGAGACACCCAGGCAGGAATATGGGATTTGGGAATGGTGCTGGGGCCGGCAGAGCCCACCCCTGCCCTCCTGGCCCCTGCAGAGACACCCAGGCAGGAATATGGGATTTGGGAATGGTGCTGGGGCCAGCAGAGCCCACCCCTGCCCTCCTGGCCCCTGGTTTGCACCCATTGCACCCATGCAGTGACACCCAGCTCACTGCCAGGCGAGGCTGCAATAAAGGAAATATCAGCCAGGGCAGGGGGGCAAGCCCAGAGATGCACACAGGGCTGTGCAGGAGGGGTTTTTAGGAAGAAAGGCCACGGTGAAGGCAAGGCTGTCAGAAACGCACACAGTAATCCGTTTGCTGCCTGCCTGCTGGAATGCTGGGGTTGTGCAGGGCTGGGCTGGTGGGAAATCAATCCCAGGCACAGGACTGAGCCTCTCCTCTGCCATGGCAAGGCAGGATCTCAGCACACGGTGGGGAGGGACGTGAGGAGCTTCCCTAAGTGCCTCGTGCTCCAGCATCGCCCTCATCCATTACAGAGCCCTGAAGGGCCCTGCTGGAGCTGCTGATGGCCCAGGGCACTGCAGGCTTGGATGGGCACCTTTATCTGCCCCTGCTGGAGCTGCTGATGGCCCAGGGCACTGCAGGTTTGGATGGGCACCTTTATCTGCCCCTGCTGGCCCAGCCTCTCTCAGTGCCCCAGCTCCTCCATGCAGACCTGGGAGTGATGAGAGGTTGGAACTGACCTGGGAGTGGGGTGAGGTTTGCACAGCCCCTGGTCCATGGCACAGCCCCTGTTCCTGGGCACAGCGCCCGTTCCATGGCACAGCCCCTGTTCCCTGCACAGCCCTGGTTTGTTCCCTGCACAGCCCCTGTTCCATGGCACAGGTCCCAGCCCTGTGCGCAGGTGACAAATGCCAACAGAAATACCGATGTGGGCACGGCCAGTTAAAGGTTTGCGTGTGCCATGAACACAGGGAGGAGAGACCAGAAACTCCCTGAGTGAGCAAGAGGGGACAGACAGACAGACAGGGAGGGTGTGATGGGCAGGGCAGGGCCCAGGGAAGCTTTTCCAGGGGAAAGAGAACAGAATCCACCAGCCCCGGAGCAGTGCACAGCAGCTCTGAGGAAATGGGACAGAGGTTCAGCCTCACCTCTGGCTGAGCCCAGCATAATGAGGGCACAGCCAGCCAGGCCGGGCTCATTAGCCATGCTGCTGCCCAATTAGGCTGGGAGCTAATTGCTCATTAATGAGAGCGTACCTGCTGAGGCAGCTGGGCTTCCCTGGCACCGCCTGGGGAACAGCAGAGAGGGGATTGAAGGCAGGGAAATGGAAATCTGGGAACAGCAGAGAGGGCTGAAGGCAGGGAAATGGAAATCTGGGAACAGCAGATTTCTGTGCCACAGCTGGAATTTCTGTGCCAGCAGCTGGGATTGCTGTGCCAGCATTGGGAATTGCTGTGCCACAGCTGGAATTTCTGTGCCACAGCTGGAATCTCCGTGCCAGCAGCTGGAATTTGTGGAGCAGAAGGGACAGGCCGGCACAGCCCTGGCACCAGTGAGCCAGGAGGGAGCTCAGCACTGGCAGCATCCCCTCCCTGCCCTGTCGGGGGGCTTGGCAGGAAAACAGAACTGGAAATAGCCCGGCCGCAGCCCCTTTGGGGAGCAGGAGGGGGCCGTGCTTTTGGGTGTGCAGGAGGGGGCTGAGTTTGGGGGGGCCGTGTTTGGAGGGGGGGGCCGTGTTTGGGAGGGCCGTGCTCTCGGGTGTGCCGGAGCAGGCCGGGGCAGGCCGGGGGCCGGGGCAGGCCGGGGCAGGCCGGGGCAGGCCGGGGCCCGGGACAGGCCGGAGCAGGCCGGGCAGGCCGGGGCCCGGGGCAGGCCGGAGCAGGCCGGGGCCCGGAGCAGGCCGGGGCCCGGGGCAGGCCGGGGCAGGCCGGAGCAGGCCGGGGCAGGCCGGGGCAGGCCGGGCAGGCCGGAGCAGGCCGCTGGCACCGCGGTGCCCCGGGGGCCGTGTGTCCCCGCAGGAATCCCGGCTGCTGCGGCAGGGGGAGCCTGGCAGGCGCCGCAGCGGGGCCCGGCTGTGAAATCCGAGCCTGCGGCCCCGGCGTGCAGCGGCCCCGGCGCACAGAGCCCGGGATAAGCCCTGCCAGCTGCCGGGTGTGCCGGAGACCTGCTCCTGACCCGTGACATCGCCTCTCCGACAAACATCGTGCGCTTCCAGCAGGATGATGACTGCTGCTCAGTGCTGCCCTGGCTGCTCGGCCAGACCCGGCTCTGCCCTGATCCTGATCCTGCTCCAGGCTGGGGGAAGAAAGCTTTCTGCTGGCTTCCTCCCTCCTCTGCTGTGTTCCATGGCTGGGAATGCACTGATCCCTGCTTTCTGCTGGGTTCTAGCCAGACCTGGCTTAGCCCTGATCCTGCTTTCTCCTGGTTCCTCCCTTCTCTCCTTAACCATCCTGTGTTTTATGGCTGGAAATGCACTGATCCTGCTCCATGCTGGGTTCAGCCGGACCCAGCTCAGCCCTGATCCCTGCTCTGTGCTGGGGAAAGCAAGCTTCCTTCCCTCCTGGCACATCCTGAGTTTCATGGCTGGGAATCCACTGATCCCCTGATGGGGGAAGAAAGCTTTCTGCTGGCTTCCTCCCTCCTCTGCTATGTTCCATGGCTGGGAATCCACTGATCCCTGCTTTCTGCTGGCTTCCTCCGTCCTCTCCTTAACCATCCTGTGTTTCAGGGCTGGGAATGCACTGATCCTGCTCTCAGCTGCTCCCACCCTGGTTCCTCTCTCCTCTCCTGGCAGATCCTGTGTCTCATGGCTGGGAGCACGCTGATCCTCCTTTCTGCTGGGTTCTAGCCAGACCTGCCTCAGCCCTGATCCTGCTCTGTGTTGGGTTCCACCCTTCTCTGCTGTGTTCCATGGCTGCAAATCCACTGATCTCTGTTTTCTCCTGGGTTCTAGCCAGACCCAGCCCAGCCCTGATCCTGCTCCAGGCTGGGGAAAGAAAGCTTTCTACTGGGTTCTTCCCTTCTCTTCTGTGTTCCATGGATAGGAATGCACTGATTCCTGCTTTCTGCTGGCTTCCTCCCTTCTCTCCTTAACCATCCTGTGTCTCATGACTGGGAATGCACTGATCCCCGCTCCATGCTGGGGAAAGAAAGATTTCTGCTTTCCTTTCTCTCCTTAGCCATCCTGAGTTTCAAGGCTGGAAATCCACTGATTTCTGCTGCTCCCACCCTGGTTCCTCCCTTCTCTCCTTAACCATCCTGTGTTTTATGGCTGGGAATGCACTGATCCCTGCTCTGTGCTGGGTTCAGCCAGACCCAGCTCAGCCCTGACCCTGCTCCGTGCTGGGTTCCTCCTTTATCTGCTCTGTTTTATGGCTGGGGATGCCCTGATGTCTGCTTTCTGCTGGGGAAACAAAGCTTCCTTTCCTCCTGGCACATCCTGAGTTCCATGGCTGGGAATGCACTGATCCCTGCTCTGTTCTGGGTTCCTCCCTTCCTCCTGTGTTCCATGGCTGGGAATGCACTGATCCCTGCTCCGTGCTGGGTAAATAAATTTGTGACCCAGCTGCTGTGGATGGCCAGGCTGGCTCTGAGCCTCCTGCAGGCTGCAGCCAGGGCTGGTGTCAAACAAAACCAGGGGAAAGGGGAGCAGCCTTCCAAAATATGGAACACCTCATAAAGCTGGGGAGGGGGAAACAGGCTGGGCAGCCCCAGCCGTGGCTCAGACCCTCAGGAGGCACAATGTGCAGCACATAAAGCCCAGGGAGCCAGCTCAGGATGCCAGCTAATGAGCTTTTTAATTAGCTGCAATTGCAGGCGAGGTTTAAAACCCAAAGAAGTAAGTAAATTAAAGATTTAAAGGACTGAACAGAATCGATGAGGGGTCAGCACTTAAAATATTAAAATGCCAAAGCAGTTGACTTTAGGGGCAGTTTGCAGTGCTGCAGCAGGGGAAGCAGCAGGCCCTGGGCTTCTGCTCCAGAGCCCTGTGGTGGAACCTGGCACCTGCAGAGATGCAGAAATCACCTGCACAGGCAGCTCTGCAGCCCCAGCCCTGCATCCCTGCAGCTCTGCAGCCCCAGCCCTGCCCTGCTCTGGGTGCAGGATTTGTCACTCTGGCAGCCCTGTCCTGCTCTGGGTGCAGGATTTTGTCACCCTGCCCTGCTCTGGATGCAGGATTTTGTCACCCTGCAGCCCTGCCCTGCTCTGGATGCAGGATTTTGTCACCCTGCAGCCCTGCCCTGCTCTGGGTGCAGCCCTGGCTGTGCTGGCAGTGCCAGAGCAGGAGGTGTTTGGGGTACCCAGGGCAAAGGGGGCATTGCTGGCCCCAAAGTGCCCCTGTGCCACCTCAGAGCCACCAGGATGTCCCTTCCCCTGCAGTGCTGCTGCTGCCCTCAGGGGTGGATAACGCTGGACAAGCTCAGTCCCACCTTTGCCAGGGGCTCTGGGGAGCCAGGCAGGGCCAGGCTGGCCCTGGCTCCTTCTCTGAGCACCAAGAATCACCTGCTGGTGTTTGGGAGGGCAGGGGAAGGTGCCTGTGCTCACCAGGCTTTGTTAAACCTTCTCTGTGAGCATCTCAAACGGGCTCTCAGTCAGCTGAAGCAGCTGATTTGGCTCAGCTTGCACTTCCAGCAGCATAAACCCTCCTGTGCTGGGGGAGCCGGGGCAGGTGAGAGCAGCAGGGTCCTGGGGTGCTCCTGTCCCGCTCCAGAGGCTGAACAAGGTAGGTGCTGTGTGCAATGGACACATTTTGCTCTGTTTCTATCAGCTGTGGTTTCTATTTGCCATCTCCTCCTTTCCCGCCCCTCTGCATTCCCACCCTTGAGCCTGCCCTGAGGAGAAGCAGCCCCCGGCCCAACTCTGGGCCAAGCCATGCTTTGGGCTTGGTAAACCCAGGGGGACCCAGAATCTGAACCCAGGCTCTGGGAAACTCCTCCTTTTCCTTCTCGTTTCCTTTCCTCTCAGTACCACACTAATCCGGAGTGCTCCAGCCTGGCTGTGTGACCCAGGCTGTGCACAGGGGCCGGATGGGTTTGTTCAGGTGAGGAATTACTGTGTGAAACCGGGGAGCAGAGCAACCGGGGGGTGGGAGGCAAGGCAGAGCCCAGCCCCCAGCGGCCTTGAGAGCAATCTGCCCCCGAGCGCTGTCCCCAGCTGATGGATTTGCTGTCACCTCTGCTGGCACGGGGTGACAGATCTGTGCAGGGATGGAGGCAGAGCCAGCAGCCATCCATCACTGCAGGACAGACAGCAGGACAGACAGCAGGGCAGGCACGGGGGGGGCAGCAAGCCTGGCAAAACAACATCCCCAGCCTGCCTCCTGTCACTGCTGGGCCAGGGAATGGGATTGTGCAGGCGCACACTGGGGTGGGATACTGGGAGTGGGTGGGATTGCTGTGAGGATGGAGGGATTTGGGCACCTTGAACACCTCCTGCCCAGGAGACCTCTGTGAGTGGGTTAAACACAGCACAGGTGGCTCAGGGGAAATGGGAACTGTGCAGGCACACACTGGGGTGGGATACTGGGGTTGGATGGAATTCTGTGAGGATGCAGGGGTTTGGGCACCTCCTGCCCAGATGGAGGGATTTGGGCACCTTGAACACCTCCTGCCCAGGAGACCTCTGTGAGCGGGTTAAACCCAGCACAGGTGGCTCAGGGCACAAACTGGGGGTGGGAGGCTCAGCTGCACCTGAGGAGAGGCTCCTCTGTGGCTTTGGGGAGCATGGATCCAGGGCTGGTGCGGGGTGAGAAATCCGGATTATCCTGAGGTGAGTCCTGGCTGGCTGAGGCAGGTGTGCAGCTCTGTCTGGGACGGGAGGAGTGGCAAACGCTGCAGCTCCTCGCCTGCCCTGTGGGGCTTTCCCTCATGAAATCACTGTCACTCGTGGGGCTTTCCCTGATGAAATCACTGTCACCTCCTGGTCTCCACAGTCCTGCTGTGCTTTCCCCACTCCCTTGTCATGTGCAATAAACAGCAATGGGGTTTGGAGTGAGGATTTTGCTTCTGGAGAAAATCCAGATACTTCTCTGCATGGCTGATAAATGAGAGAATAGGCCAGAAATGTGGAATATTCCTGCATGCTGAACAATCCCCTAAAGCCAAGAGCAGTCAGGCACTTCCTTCATTCCAGTGCTCTTCTAAATGCTGCCCAGCATGTTTCTCTGCCCTTTGTAACCTAAAGAACTGGGGAAGTCTGGCCCAAAAATCTCTGTGGGGAGCATTTATTTCTAAACTACTTTATCTCTAAACTTATCTCTAAACTACTCTTACAGAGAGCTAAAAGGGGGAAGAAACCCCCCCAGCGTTAAGGAGCACAGGATGCTCCTTGAAACGGAATTAGCATGCGCAGAGCCTGGGCTGCTCCAGCTTTGCTGCTCCCAGCCCCCAGCCCCTGCATCTGCCTTTTCCTTTCCAGCAGGCTGATGTGCTGTGACACTGCTCCCCACCGGGAGGCTGCTGACAGGCACTGTCAATATTTCCTTCTGAGAGCCCCCCAGCCCTCCACAGTGGGGCTCTTCACTCCAAATGCTGCGGCTCCACCTGGACAGGAGGTTCCCAGCCCAAGCCCTGCATTTCCTGCATCCCTGGAGTTCATTCTTTGGTTGTTGCCTTTTCCTTCTGCTCCTCGGGAGAAAAGAGGGAAGGAATGTGCAGTTCCCTGTCATTCCTGGCAGCTCCGGGCCGGGCTGTGCTGATGTCTGAGCCAGGCTCTCGTGCTGTCAGCTGGAAGGGCTCCAATATTCGGGAGTCAGGCACCCAAAACCTGGGGCTGGCAGCAAAGTCAGGAAAATGAAACACAGACATCGGAGGAGCGTTTCCTTCCACTCTGTTTGTGTTGTTCTGCTGCTTTACCCCTTCACTTTGACACTCCAACAGTTCTGCTTTCAAATCTTTCTGTGATATCAAAGGCCAGGAACTCTCCCGGAGAGCGAGGAAGATGCAGGTCTCAGCCACAAGCACTGACTGCAGGAGTGCAGGCTTTGAGAAACCCACGAAATATCCGAAGCTGTGGCTATAAATCACCAGTGCTGACAGCAGCTGAGGTGCGCTTCCCTCTGGGAGGGGGGAGCTCACACCATTCTTTTCCATCTGGACAACTCTGTCCATTGCAAGAAAATGAGGATGCAAAGGAAACATCCCAGCCCTCCCTGGGGGCTTTGCTCCTGTCAGCACTGCTGATCCCTTGGCTGTTGGAATTTTGGAATATATATATATATATAAAAATAAATAAAAATATATAAAAATATATATTAAAATTATATATAAATATAAAAAAATATATAAAACATTAAAAAATATATAATATACAAATATATATAATATATTATAACATGTTATATAGAATATATTTATAAATAATACATATAAAATATTCTATATAACTATAAATATATAAATATAATATATTATATTATATTATATTATATATAGAATATCTTTTATATATAATATATAAATATATATTATATATAATTGTATATATTATTATATATTATTATAGATACAATATATATTCCAATTCTATATATTAAATAGATATTATTTTATATAATATATATTTTTTCCGGTTCTATATATTAAATATATATTATTGGACTATTCCTTGGGCTTCACTGGGCTCCCATGACCCCAGGCAGGTGAGCCAGCCCCAAGCACAGCCCTCCCTCATTTTGTGCAAGGGTTGTGCCCCTTGAATCAATCCTGCAAGAGCCCCGTGTTTCCTCCCACAACTGTAATTTGTAGGAGGAAATTGTAATTTCTGCTGAATGGGAGACGGGAGCCCCCTGGGCTGCGCCGGGCACAGCCGGGAGCACGAACCCTGCAGTTTGCTCTCTGCCAAGCCCTGCCCCGGCAGCTCCAGCAGGAATTCCTGCCGGGAAAACGAGAGTGCGTGCTGCAGAGGGAGCCGCACCAGGGTAATTAGCTAATTACCTGGGAGCGGGTTAATGAGCCCGGCTGGCCACGCGCGGCTCCGGGCGCCCTGGGGCTGCCTGGGGTGTTTGTGTCCTGATGGGCTCTGCCGTCGCCCTTGGTGTGCCAGCCCGTTAACTGCCGCTGTGGTGTCACGGCTGGGCGGTGGGGACAGTGCCAGGGTCACCCAGGGCTCTCCGGGAGGCTCCGGCAGCGCCTGGCACTGGGAGCTGCTGTGCCCGCTCTGGGCTGTGCGGGGTGTTCAGCTCCCCAGAACTCTGGGTTCTTCCCGAGGCTTTGGGACAAACCCTGCCTGTGGCACCACAGCTCTGCTCAAGTGCAGGGACGAGATTGGAGGTGAAGTTTCAGCCCCGAGCTCGTCCCCAGGCAGGACAGAAAATAGAACCCAGTGAGGTCTCTGGGCTTTTCCCCAGCCTGGAGATGCTCTCTTGGCCGGAATGTCATTTCTGATTTTATTTGTGCTGTTCTCTGTCTCATTAACCCCTTGTCTCCCCAGCTGCACAGAGCTCTGCCCTGAGCCCCGTGGCTGCTGGGGGAGCTTCTCTGCCTCTCTGAGCTGGAACCCCCAATGTGTGGATGCTGCTCTTCTCTCCAGGCTCTCCTCCAGCCCTCCCTGTTGTTATTTACATTTTAATGCAAGTAACATTACCATTATTGTAAATAACATTGATGTAAATAACAGCCATCTTTGCTGGCATCCAGTCTCTGCCATCCCCGCCCCTGCTCACACCAAACATTCCTCTTTGCTGTCCCACTCTGCCTGTGTTATTTACATTTTAAGTGTTTTCTGGCTCTCCTCTCCCACAGCGCCCCAGTCTCTGCCATCCCTGCTCACACCAAATATTCCCCCTTGTGCACAAAGCCAGCCCAGGTGCCCTGAGCCTGGCTCAGCCCCGTTGGTGCCATGGGGACACAGAGGGGACACAGGGTGACAGTGGCTGCCCCCTGTCCTCCCTCCCCTCAAACCCTCAGCTCACACTGCCTTATCACCTGATAATGCTTGTTAAAGCCAACAGCCCCATTGAGCCTTTCAGCATCTCGGGTGCTGTGAGCAGGAACCCATTTGTGAACATCACGGGGAGGAAAAACCAAAACCCAAATGAAAACTCAGCCTTGCCCTACCCCATACATAACCCCCCCCCAATAAACACAGCCAGGGTGTCTGAGGGGGGGAAAAACCAAAATCAAACTGAAAACTCAGCCTTGCCCAACCCACCACACAAACCCCCAGCAAACACACCAGGGTGTCTGAGAGGGGGAAAAACCAAACTGAAAACTCAGCCTTGCCCCAGCCCACCACACAACCCCCCAGCAAACACACCGGGGTGTCTGGGGTGGCTGCTCACCCCACAGCACACAGGGTGCTGCTGTGCCTCTCGGGGCTGCCTGTAAGAGCCCAGAAAGGCAGAGGAAGCAGCTGGTGGGGCAGAGCAGGGCCAGCTGGGGCTGGGGGCTGGCAGGGACGGGGCTTCTCTGGGCAGGGGCTGCCTGGCAGCAGGGAAACACCGAGGCAGCAGCACAGAGAACCCGTGTGTGGGGGGCAGCTGGGGTTACCCAGCCTGGCTGAGCCCTCCCCTGGGGAACAGGGGGAGCCTGTGACTGAAACTGAGAGCGCTGGGGCTGTGAGAGGAAACCAGGGCAGGGCAGGACTGCCCCAGCAGCAGCAGCAGCTGCAAAACACCTCCCTGGGCTCCTTCCTTCGTGCTTCACTGCCCCGCGGAGTTCAGGGGTCTTACAGATAGATGTACTGTAGATATCTTATAGATAAATATACCATAGCTATCTTATAGGTATATTATAGATATCTTACATATATAGATATCTTATAGATATCTTACAGATATATTATAGATATCTTGCAGATAGATATGCCATAGATACCTTACAGATAGATAGAGTATAGATGTCATACAGATATATTATAGATATCTTAACAGATATATATACCATAGATATCTTTACAGACATACTATGGATATCTTAAAGATAAATATATTTTAGATATCTTACAGATATATAGATATGTTATAGATAGATATCTTACAGATATATTGTAGATATCTTACAGATAGATGTGCTGTAGATATCCTACAGATTACTGTAGATATCTTACAGATATGCTATAGATGTCTTACAGATTAGCTCTGCTAAACCTGAGCTCTGCTAAACGTGAGCTGGGGCTGAGGAAGGGGGGTTTGTTCTGAGGGTGCACTGAGGGTGTGATCTGTGTTCCAACACCCAGTTCCACCTGCCAGGGGTGTTCAATGCACAAACCTCCCTCCGTGGGCAGGGAGGCTGGGCTCAAGCCTGAGGAATTCCAGCTGCAACCCTTCCCAGCATCCAGCAAGGGGAGCTGAGCAGCTTTTCCCTTCCCTGAGCCTTCCCAGGTGAGGGGGAGCTGCTCTGCTCAGCCCCAGGGCTGATCCTGCACCCTCGGCTGGGATCCGAGCCCAGCCTGATGTGCACAACAGCTGGGCCAGGGCTCTGCTCCACAGCCACACCTCAGGCCTCTGGCTCCTGGGAGTTTGGGACCCTCTGGAAGGTTCTGTGGGGACGGTTCTCCTCCTCGAGCTGGGATTTCCCATCCCCATTCTGGGCTCAGGGTCTGTGCTGCTCTGCCAAGGAAGGGGAAGGGGAAGGGGAAGGGGAAGGGGAAGGGAAGGGAAGGAAGGGGAGGAAGGAAGGAAGGAAGGGAAGGGAAGGAAGGGAAGGGAAGGAAGGAAGGAAGGAAGGAAGGAAGGAAGGGAAGGGAAGGGAAGGGAAGGGAAGGGAAGGGAAGGGAAGGATGCTCCCCCGAGCTTCTGGCTCTCTGCAGGGCCTCAAAGCCCCCTCAGCTGCCTCTCTGGTGCTGGCTGGGGGGACAGGTGCTGATAAGTTCTTATCTGGACGTTTATAATCACTGGTTTCACCACGGAAATGGGAAGGGACAGGACAGAGGCACTGCTGAGGTGAGATGGGCACAGGAGAGATTTGAGAGCAGTCTTGAAATCTTGTGGGAAATAACCCAGGAAACAACAATAATAAATAGCTTCCAAAATCTTGTGGGAAATGACCCAGGAAAGCCCTCTGAGCAGTGCCACAGCTTCCCTCTCCTCTGCATGCCCCTTGGTTGGGGAAGCCAAAGCTCCACTTTTCACTTCTGGGTTTGCTGTTCCTGGCAAGGCTCTTTGCTTTGCCCCTTTGCTTTTCCATCCCTTTGGGTCCCTTCCCATTGGGATCAGCCCTTGCTGTGGATCTGTTCCTGCACACAGCATCCCCACACAGGCAGACCAATCTTCGAGATCTTTGCAGAAATTAAAATTTAAATGGCTTGGACAGTGCTGGGATGCCAGAGCTCCCATTTCCTTGGTCCCTCCTGGAAGGTGAGGAGCAGCAGGATGCGATGAGCATAGACCTGAAGGGCTGGGGGTGCACACAGAGCTCCAGGGACAGACAGACAGTGACCCCCAGGTCCCCTGGCAGGGCTCAGGGTGCACACAGAGCTCCAGGGACAGACAGACAGTGACCCCCAGGTGCCCCATCAGGGCAGGGGGTGCACACAGAGCTCCAGGGACAGACAGACAGTGACCCCCAGGTCCCCCATCAGGGCTCAGGGTGCACACAGAGCTCCAGGGACAGCCAGACAGTGACCCCCAGGCCCCCATCAGGGCAGGGCTGGGCTGGTGGCAGCAGCTCGGCTGTCCCTGGGCCCCCCTGCCCACCACTGCCCTTCCCACCACACACCCTGAGCTCAGGGCAGCCTGCAAGAATTCATTTATTCATGTATTCATTCCTGCCAAAGCCCCAGGGCAATGCCCCAAACTGGGGGGGACTTGCTCCTCCCCTTCCTTCCCCCGCCTTCATGCTTTGATTTAAAATATATTTTTTTTCTTTATAAAAGGTTTTTCTGCCTCCCAGATGCACTGTGGAGGCCTTTGCTGGCCAAGCCCTGTGGCTGTGGTGCACATGTGGGCAGAGAGGGGACAGAGCTGCTGCCATAAGGATTTTTCTTCCCTCTCCTTGCCAACATAATCAAAATAACTCACTTGCACCTAATAAAATAAAATCAGAATCCAAAAGGCTTCCTTCCCTCCAGCAGTCTGTCTGGATCCCATTCCTTGAAGCTGGGTTGAGAGTGCCAGGGGGGGGCTTTATTTTGGTTTTGTTGTTAACTTCTCCAGAAGGAAAAACACCAACAGTGGCTCAGGAGGTGCAGCTCATTCCGGACACAGATGGAAGCTGAGTGCTCCTAAATCTGCTCCTTTATGGGGCCAAAGTTAATCCCAGGGTTTTTCCTTTCCTTGCTCCTTTTCTCCCCTTTCTTTCTGTTTAATTTGGTCTCTGCTTGCTGAGGGCAGGTGGGGCTTGTCCCCTCCTTCTCTCTCTAAATACATGGAATAACGTGTGCTTAAATACATGGAATAATGTGTGCTTAAATACATGGAATAACATGTGTACTTAAATACATGGAATAGTGTGTGCTTAAATACATGGAATAACGTGCTTAAATACATGGAATAATGATGTGTGCTTAAATACATGGAATAACATGTGCTTAAATACATGAAATAGTGTGTGCTTAAATACATGGAATAATGATGTGTGCTTAAATACATGGAATAACATGTGTACTTAAATACATGGAATAGTGTGTGCTTAAATACATGGAATAATGATGTGTGCTTAAATAAATAGAATAACACATGTGCTTAAATACATGGAATAGTGTGTGCTTAAATACATGGAATAATGATGTGTGCTTAAATACATGGAATAATGATGTGTGCTTAAATACATGAAATAGTGTGTGCTTAAATACATGAAATAATGTGTGCTTAAATACATGGAATAATGATGTGTGCTTAAATACATGGAATAACCTGTGTGCTTAAATACATGGAATAGTGTGTGCTTAAATACATGGAATAATGATGTGTGCTTAAATAAATAGAATAACACATGTGCTTAAATACATGGAACAGTGTGTGCTTAAATACATAGAATAACATGTGTTTTTCCAACCATCCCTGCTGTGCCCTCCCCTCTGCTCCATTCCCATTTTACAAACTCTGGACAGGGAATGTGAAGCACCAGCCCTCAGGATGTGCCAGGAATGGCCAGAGGTGAGGGACCCAAAGGAGCTCAGGAAATAAAATACAGCAGAAAGGTGAGCAATTCCAGAGGTGTGGTGGCAATCCTGTGCATTCATTAACTCTTTTGCATCTCCTACATATGTAAATTTGGACTGCTCCTGTGGTCAATTAAAACACACACACATATGCACACACATATATATATACACATATTTATATATATATTTATATATGTGTGTGTGTGTGTTTTTTATATATAAATATATAAAAATATATATGAAATTATATATAAATACATAAAATATTTTTATATGTGTGTGTTTCATATATAAAATTATAAATATAAATATAAATATAAATATAAATATAAATATAAATATAAATATAAAATCCCACTCAGATTGACAGACAAATTTAGGAAATAAAGGGCCATGATGCTCTGTGGTTGAAGGTAGAGCAACAAGCTCCATGTGCCTGCCCTGCAACCCCCAATTATTCAAAGAGGCAGCTGCAAAATAAGTGGGAAAATTAAGAGCCCTGATCAGTCACAAACCCAGCTCTTTTTAGATCATTGAGGTATGAAACATCCTTGAGTGAAACAGAGTTCTCATCCAAACCTGTAATTTCCAGGTAATCACTGAGTTTGGAGTGTTGTCTGTCAGCAGAGCAGTAACCAGCCTTGGGGAGGAGGCAGCAGAGAGATCTATTAATGCAATCAGAAACATTTCCATCAGTGGCGTGGTTAAAAGCTCACTCAGCCCTCCTGAATCCCCCTCTGCAGCAGCACAGTGTGGCAAAGAAGGGGAAAATCCGAGCGTAAAACACTGGGGACATGGTGGGAGAGTCATCATGCAGAAATTTGCAGGTTGGGATGGAAAACATAAATGCTCAGTTCTGTTATATATACATATGTGTGTATATATATATATATATAACAGAACTGGGGCTGCTGTCTGGGCCCTGGCAGGACACAGGGCACACACCCTGAGCATGGAACAGGGGCTCTGGATGATGCCACCCAGCCAGTTAATGCACCAGCCAAAAACTGCTTTTATACCCTGAAGAGATCAGTGTCTGTCACTGGGGCTTTTACTTTAGAGTCTAATAGCCGGAGATTTAATCCCTCATTCAGAGCAGTAATTATTGCTCACATAAACAGGGCTGGTGGAGTCAGCTGAGCTCCCCGAGGACAGGAACAGTCACTTTTACCAAGCCAAGTCCCCACTGTGTTGTGCAATGCCTGGAGTGCTTGCTGCCTGGAGGAATGGTGGAATCTTTCCCCCTTTTTTCCGTGGAAAAGCGTGGGAACTTTGGGGTTTGGGTGCTGAGTAGGGACCTGGGCAGTGCAGGTGGGATTTATCCTCCTGCAGCAGCCCCTGGGCAGGGCTGGCTGCATGGCAGGACATGGGCATTCCTGAATTGATGTTGTGCCTGAGTGCCCAGATGCCACCAGAGCACTGGCAGGGTTTGGTGAAGGGGTCAGGAGCTGGAGCTGTTCCCACTGAACAGAAACGTGCAATAACTTCATTTCTAATGCTAAATGCGTTCAGTGGGGTTGCTGTGGCCTGAAACGGCTGTGCAGGAATTTCTGATGTGGCACCTTTGCAGCATTTCTGATGGTTTAGGGTTAGGTTTAGAGGTCTTAAGTGCTTGAATTTAGGGGGAGAATCCCCCTTTTCCCATTATATAAGGGTTAGGGTTAGAGTTTTTAAGGGGTTGAATTGGGGGGAGAATAAAATACCCTTTTTCCATCATATAAGAAATTTAAAGTGAGGAAAACCCCTCTTTTTCCAATATTTTGGGTGAGTAAGTCGGGCTTAGGGTTGGGTTTAAGTTTGGGGTTTTTAAGGGCTTGAATTGAAGGGGGAATGATGTCAGCTGCTGTGTGCCTGGAGCTCTGGGATTTTTATGTTTTCAGAACTCCAACCCCAACCCTAGGCATAACCTAACCCCAGTGAGGGAGTGAAAGGTGCATGGAGGGGTGAGGCTGCTGCAGTGCTGCCCAACAAGTCATGAAAGGCACGGGGACATCAAGACAAACCCAGGGGTTTCACTCAGGGTGCCAGGATGAAGCCAAGAAGAGAAAGAATTGGCCATGGAGGGATGGATGGGGGATGGATGGATGGATGGATGGATGGATGGATGGATGGATGGATGGATGGATGGATGGATGGATGGATGGATGGATGGATGGATGGATGGATGGGATGGATGGATGGATGGATGGATGGATGCATGGATGGATGGATGGATGGATGGATGGATGGATGGATGGACGCATGGATGGATGCATGGATGGGTGGATGCATGGATGGATGGATGGATGGGTAGATGGGTGACACAAAGGGAATGTGCTCCACAGCCAGCAGCCCCTCAAGGAAAGATGATCTGTTTCCCTTTGGGATCTGAGGCAGAGCATGGGCACAGCAGCCAGAGGCATGGTGGCCCTGCCTGCAGAGCAGCTCCTCAAATGGGGACAATCCATAAAAATGTGGTTTTGGAAAGGGGAATTTGTTGTGGCTGTCGATTTGAATTGGATTTCACTGACAGAGCTGCTGAAGGGCCCCAGCAGGTTCCCAGCCATGGTGGAGCCCATCCCAGCCCCAGTGAGGCTCACAAACACAGCCCAGGCACGGCTGCAGTGCTCAGGAGGTGCAGCCTGGGCTGTGTTAGTATGCAAAGTGTGCCTGCCTTCCCAATTAAATGGAAAATGCTATGATTAAAGGCAGTCAGAAGATATTAGATGGATAGTGCTGAACCATGGGCTTTATTTGCTGCTCACAGGAGCCCCACAGGAGCACAGGGGGAGGAACTGAGCTGGGAAAGGGAAAATGCCTGAATGCCAGAAGGGGGGAAAGGAGGAAGCTGTTTGCAGGAGGTGCCTCATCCTGGGCTCTCAGACACGAGCTGCTCACATTCTGGCCCCTCATTTTGGGCTGAATCCCAGCAGAAAGCCCACAGAGTGCCACAATTCAGAGCTGCAGAGCCCTGAGGCAGAGCTCAGAGGGGACAGAGCTTTCCTAAGCCCCCCCTTGTCCTTGCCAGCATCAGCAGCTTCTCTGGGCTGGGAGAAGGGAACACAGGGAGAGGTGCAGCGTGCTGGATAATTTACAATTAAAGCCCTGGGGGTGAGGAGATAAACCGGGAAACGTGAATAACTGAGTGCAGGGTTTCCTCTGCCTGGGCTGCTCTCAATCAGCCCCAGTTTTAAATCTCCTTTGAGCCCTGCTCTGAGCCCAGCCCAGGCTGGCAAAGGGCTGTTCTCAATCAGCCCCAGTTTTAACCCCCTGGCCCTGCTCTGAGCCCAGCCCAGGCTGGCACTCCGCTCTCCCTACTGCTGCTCCCTCTGAGCTCTGCTGTCACCAGGGCACTCCTTGGCCCTGTTCCATGGCTTGCATTTGATTAAAAGGGATGGCAGAGCCAGGTGTATTTATGGGGGCTTCTAATGCTCACACTCCCATTTCCGTGGGTTTCCTTCCAGCCCCAGCTGGGATAAAGCCCAATTAAATAAATAAATAAAATAAATAAATTCTGCTCTGGAATTGGCTCTGCAGCGTGGGGCTCCATCCATCCCAGCAATGGGGAAACTCCAGTGAGAGCTCCCAAAAGTGACTGTGAGGACAGCACAGCCCTGGGGAAGGGCTCCAGAGAGCCTCACCCCCCCTGTGGCCGCTGCTGAGTGCCCCAGGTACGAGAGGGAGCAGAACCCAGTAAGGGACACCTGAGGAGCTGCTCCTTGCCCACAGCCAGGCTGTGCTGGGCCCCGGGGGCAGGAGCACGGCCCGGGGCACAGCCCGGCCTGCAGGGCAAGGCAGGCACAGCCGCCTAAGCAATCCATGCAGTGACTCTGCAGGCCCCAGAGCTGCTCTCCAGGGGCCACAGGCAGCCTGGGATGCTCCTGGAATGAGCCTCTCCCACCACAGACTCTGCTGGAAAGGCTGGGGAAGGTCCCCACGCTTTGAGGAGACCTTTTGCGCTGTTCTTGGTCTTTGAGCAGCAACGAGCCCCAGGTGGAGGCGCTCAGGGTGCCCATCCCTGCAGAGGCAGAACCCCCACCTGTGCTCACCGCTCAGGTGTCAGCTCTCCGCTGGGGACAGCAGGAACTGTCCCTGTGCAGTGCCAGCCCTCACAGGGGCCCTGCTGAGCTCCTGGGCAGCACTGAGGGAAACCCTCCTGCAGGAGCAGCCACAGCTGGCACCAGCCCAGCAGAGCCTCGCTGCACACCCAGGCTCCCCCTGCAACACCAGACCCACCAAACCTGAATGCCCGTAAAACACAGCAAGAGGGAGGCAGCAATCAGATTTCCTCTGGGTTATTCACGTCAGTAAGAGAACAAAAGGACACAAGGAGAGAGGAAGAAATTCTCTGACCCTGCCACATCTGTGCCTGCCCCAAAAACACAGAGTTGTGGCAAAGCTGCCTGCCTGGCACTGCCCAGCCTCTGCTCCTTTTCCCCCTTTCCTTTCCTTTTCCTTTTTCCCTTTTTTTTCTTTTTTTCCCCTTTCTTTTCCTTTTTCCTTTTTTTCCCCTTTTTCTCATTTCCTTTTTCCTTTCCTCTCCTCTGTGATGTTAGCAGGAGTTAACATCCCTCAACTCCCAGCTTTCCACCTTCCGCCTTTATGTTCATGTTATTTAAACGTCACCTTTTATTATTATTTTTTTTCTCTGTGAATTTCACGATGGGTTTCTCATTTCCCTCCATTTTTTTTTTAAGGAATGGTTTATTAAGAAAAGCTGACTGCTCCCCCCAGCACTGATGAATAAACCCCCCCTCAGAGGAGACAGTTTTATTCTGTGGGTCGGAAGTCTGCCAGCCCAATTTATGGTTGGACATAAGATCTCCAAATGTGGATTTATGTGTTGTAGTATAACGACAGGTCAATGAGATTAAAACTATGTTCATGAGAGAGCTGTGAGGCAATTTGAGTTTCATGGTTCTGTGGTGATTGGGCACTCAGTCTAAGAAAACCTGCCTTAATAAAACACTCCCAGGCCCAGGAACAATCTGCACATTATTCATTATTGCATCCTCCCCAGCACCCCCTGACCATAAACCAGGGCAGGGGGAGCAGCTCTCCCTCCTCCCTGCAGATGAAGCCATCAGGGAGATGGTGCCACCGATAACAAATGGGCTGAATTAACAATGGGAACACTTTTCTCCCTTATCATATGGTGCACATAATCAAAACAGGGCAGGGGAGTGCAGGGGAGAGGAGAAGTCTCAGCCTCTCAGGAGTCTCCTCCACCAGCTGAGAAACGCGGGGAGAACAGGAGCAGCTGCTGGTCCCATCCAGAGAACTCCCATCCTCCAGGTTCCTGTTTGGTGAGGAAACATCACCCTGCAGACCTTGACCAGGGGCTGAGAGGGGCTGAGCCAGGGGCCTGGGCTGGCAGAGCTCACCTGGGGGAATCAACACACCTGGGGGAGTCAGCACACCTGGAGAGTCAGAGCCAGGGGCTTGGGCTGGCAGAGCTCACCTGGGGGAATCAACACACCTGGGAGAGTCAGCACACCTGGAGAGTCAGAGCCAGGGGCCTGGGCTGGCAGAGCTTACCTTGGCTGGCAGAGCTCACCTGGGGAGTCAGAGCCAGGGGCCTGGGCTGGCAGAGCTCACCTGGGCTGGCAGAGCTCACCTGGGGGAATCAACACACCTGGGGGAGTCAGAGCCAGGGGCCTGGGCTGGCAGAGCTCACCTGGGCAATCAGGGCCAGGAGCCTGGGCTGGCAGAGCTCACCTGGAGCACAGCACACCTGGGGGAATCAGAGTCAGGAGCCTCCCCACAGCCTCCTGCCCACATCCCAGCCTGAGGCTTTTCGGGGCTTTTCTTTTTCTGGGCTGTCACAGGCAGGGCTTTTCTCTTCAGGTTGTCTCATTTTCAGCAGTGCTTCTTTTCTCCATCGTCCCAATAAAGATTGCCACTCAGAGCAGATCGCAGGATGATGTGCAGTGGTAGGGAAGTGCTCCGTGCTGTGTTTCCAGGTAAATAAAGCAGCTCCTCGTGCTCCTTTCCCCGTGCAGGTACAAGGGCCAAGTTCCCCTTGGCCTGAGGATCCCCAGTTCCAGTACAGCTGGTGATTGCTGGAGGTGCTCAGCACTCCTGAGCATGGAGCACAAATGCTGAAAAACCAGAGCAGGAGCACAGGGAATGCAACAGCAGCAGCCCAAGGGCAAAGGAAGGACGTGAAGAAAGGAGCCTGGAGAAGGCCAGGACCCAGAGGTGCAGGGGGATAGAGTAAATGAAGGTGGTATAGAATGTAATCTTAGCCCCCAAAGAGTTGCAGCTGGAACAATTACTAACAATTAGGAGCAGGCCAGACCTTAACAGACCACACCTGTAGCCAATAAGAACAAGTGGTGTAAAAGAGTGGATTGGTGGGATCTGCAGTCAGATGATGGCTGCTGCAAGGACCAGGAGCGGGCAGTGCTTAGAGGAGCTGCCTGCAAGAAACATTGAGGGGGTATGAAGCCCTGGGGATGTGGAATCCTTGCACTATGGTGGTAACACAACACTTGATATATCAGACAACACAGAGGAGACACTGGGAGCTGTCGTTTGTGCTCTCCTCTGACCGTTCCAGTCGTTCTGCACTGGAGACCCAGAGCGGGAGCCCCGTGCACCCACAGAGCTGCTGCTGGGGCAGTGCCTGTGGGGCAAGCCCATCTCAGACAGGAGAGAGGCACCGGGACCTTGTTCAGTGTGCCCTGTTGTGAGGCAGGGCGCTGGGCCAGTGCCTCAGCTTCGGGGGACTGCCTGCAGGATTTACACAAACGAAGGAGAGGCGAGGAGCGCCGGCAGCACCAATCTGATTACAGAGTCATTTATTTCCTGGTCGTTAATAATTTGTGCAATAAAAGATTGCGTGCCTTTCTGAGTTAGTAGGAGTTATTGGCATGAATTTCCCTCCACGCTGGTGTGAGGCTGTGCTTGGAACATAAATTATTAGTTTCTTATCGCGCTCCTCCTCGTTTTTCATGCTGCCACAGCCGGATCGCCGGCAGCCAGCCCCTCAGCCTCGCTCTTATTTCATGCTGCACGGCAAGGATGGCTTTTCCATCTTTAATTACAGCTCCCTCCTGCCCTCCTCCCTGCCAGGGTCCCCAGCTGGGCTGGGCCGTGGCTCCTGTGCCTGGTTTTGGGTGCAAACCTCGTTTTTGAGGCAGTGACAGCCCCAGCACCCTGCCAGCTCCTGTCACCGAGCTGCTGGAAGCAAATTGCATGTGTGGAGCTCAGAGCATCCTGGGGAGAGGAGGAGGGAAGCCCTGGCAGGGAGGCAGGCCCTGCACAGGATGGATGCTGCTCCAGGGGAGGATTGAGAAGTTTGAGGCTTGGCTGGAGCTGTGGATGCTTGGGAAGCAGACACTGGAAAAAAAGGGGTTGAGCAGGAAGGTTCCTGGCAGCAGAAAGAGCCAGAGATAAGGAGGAAATGGAGCCTCCAGGTTCTAACCCAGATCAGCTGAGAGGGGACCCAAAATCACCACATTTAGAACAGAGGTCCCAAAATAACACCACATTTATTGTGACTCCTTGGGACAGGCAAATGTCCATCCTTGGAGAGGAAAATGCTGAAAAGGAAAAAGAAAACAAACTTAACTGAAATCTTAGGCCTTCATCAGGCCCCAGATGAAACATTTGATGCATTGGAGGACAGTCCCCAAGTGCTCCAACAAACACATCTTCACTCTTCCTGTGATCCAGCAGTTCCAAGATATTTATCGCTGCTTTTTCCACTTCCCAGGAGAACTCCCTTTATCACAACCTATTCCACATTTGTTTTGCTGACATCAACACCTGCCAGGGCCATGCTTTCTGCAGAACAAGCTGGAGTTGTGCCATGGGCAGGATGTGTCAAACAGGGTCTCCATGCTGCCTGTGGGGTGATCCCCACCTGGGGACAATTCCACGCCCTCCCAATCCCTCCACCCCATTCCTTGCATTTGATATTTGACTCCAGGATTTCCAGAAGGGGAACTGTTTCCCCTATTTCTAAACACTTTCAGGATGCCCTTCCTGCAGCCCCTTGGGGTAAAGGCCCTCTTTTAATCTCTGTGGCGACGGCACATGGAAAACAGGGGGAAAATAACTAAAAAATCCGTGCTACAGAGGCAGAACATCTCCAGGTGTGTCTCTGGCAGGGTGTGGGAATCCGCGGGGAGACAAAACAATACGGCATTGTACTTCCCGTGTACGGCTGTGCATCAGAGGGACTTTGCGAGTAATCCGATTATCTCCTCTCCGGAATCAAAGCAGCGAGGGAAGAGGTTTTCCCCTAATCCCAGCGCCATCTCCGGGAACGCTCCACCGTGCAGAATTACTTTCACAGTGGGGACGGGAATTAGGGGAGAATTTTCCTGCTTCCCGGCACATCAGCAGCTCGGGGGGCTCCCCCCGGTTACCCCCGCCGGGGCGGCATCTTGGAGGCAGGGCAGCAGCCCGGAGCCATCCCGGGGCCAGGACAACATTCCGGAGCCATCCCGGGCGCACCCCGGCCTCATCCCGGATTCATCCCAGCGGGATGCGGGGCGGGCGGGCAGCCTCGGCCCCGGGGGCTGGGCCGGGGGCCGGCCCGGGCTGGCGCCGCTCGGTCCCCCCGGGCGCTGCCGCCGCCGCCGCGGTCGGAGCGCAGCGGAGCCGCCGCCACGGCTCAATTAACGCGGCGGCCCCGGCGCTGCCTCCCCCGGGCGCTGCGGGCACCGCCCGCCCCGATCCGATCCCCGAGGGGCCCGGGGGGACTGCGAGGGGAGCACAGCCCTGCCGGGAACCGGGGGGGAACACGGCCCTGCGAGGGGAACGCGGCCCTGCCAGGGGAACGCGGCCCTGCCAGGGGAGCACAGCCCTTCCGAGAACCGGGGGGGAACACGGCCCTGTGAGGGGAACGCGGCCCTGCCGAGAACCGGGGGGAACACGGCCCTGTGAGGGGAACGCGGCCCTGCCAGGGGAGCACAGCCCTTCCGAGAACCGAGGGGAGCACAGCCCTGTGAGGGGAACGCGGCCCTGCCGAGAACCGGGGGAGAACACGGCCCTGTGAGGGGAACACGGCCCTGCAGGGGAACATGGCCTTGCCGAGAACCGGCCGGCACCGGGCAGGGGACACGGGACACGGGGAGAGCCCGCGGAGGCTGAACTCAGCCTCGAGGAAAGTGTTCCAGGCTGGAGAACGGGAAAAGCCCACAGGAACCGAACCCATCTCACTGAGACTATCCCGGGCTAGGGAATCGGGCAGAGCCCGCAGGAACCAAATCCAGCCTGAGCCTGTCCCGGGCTGGAGAACCGGGCAGAGCCCTCGGGGACAGGCCCTGCCCTGCGGGAGCAGGAAAGCTCTCCAGGAAAGGTGGAGGTAATTTTACCTGGGCACATCCCATCCTCGAGTCAGGAGCTGCTGGCCAGCAACAGGGTGCCAAAACAGGTGAATAAAAGGAGACCATGAGATAAGGGTGGAGAATTTCAGTCCCAGAAAGCAGAAGGGAGCAGGATTAACCTGACCCTGGGGTTGGTGAGGAAAAGGTCTCTGCAGCTCTTTGAGGTCAAAAAAGGCTTTTGAGGAACACGCACACCTTGAGGCACCGTGGGGCTGGTTCCTGTCAGCAGGAGATGGTTGTGCCTCCTGTCCTCAGGGACAGCACAGGGCACAGAATTTTGGAAGGGGAACAGTAAATGATGTTCTGGTTATAAAAATTAGTGAGATGTTTTTCCATAGCTCTGAAAATGCAGCTCAAAAATAACAAAATACAGACAGATCTGCTGCAAGGATTTTCCTTCCTGATCTGTCACTGTTCCTGCAGTGTCAGGAGTCCTCGTCATTCCTGTTTTTCTGGTCTAGTAAGAGCTATGTCATTGCATCTCTGGCCTGACCTACAGTTCCCCGCAGACTTCATAATTACAGCCTTCTTCAAAACAGACATCACTTACCATGCCAGGAATTGTCACAGTGTGGAGAAGTAGATCAAAATCCATTAGGGAACAAGAGGTGGCCAGATTAATTTCCACCTGAAATTTCAATTAAGCTTTTCAGGGTAGAATTAGCGTGTAAGCCAAGCCTAGACATGATGACTCTGGGGTTTGGATTTTAGAATTGTTCTGCTAGGGAGAAACAGGAGTTTTCTCTTGAGCCTGTGGCACTGCTGCCGACAGCTGAGCGGGGCCGTGCATGGCCCTAAATAGTTCAGAGGCTGAAAGCCACAAGTATGTGGAGGTTCTCCTCATGTTAATGTGTCTGATGGGTTTAAAAGCCCGAGATCCCCCTGGAAACAAGGCAGAACAGATCCTCAGGCCCTGCAGTTTCAGCTGGAGCCCCTGTGCTCTCTGGGGCTGTGGGCCCAGAGGCAATTTCAGTGCACATGGAGCTGATGATGTCTGGGTCCCTGAAGGATGCAGGAGGGTGTGCTGGGGCTCAGGGGTGGATCTGAGCATTGCTGAAGGAGCCAGGAGGGTGTGCTGGGGCTCAGGGGTGGATCTGAGCATTGCTGAAGGAGCCAGGAGGGTGTGCTGGGGCTCAGGGGTGGATCTGTGCATTGCTGAAGGATGCAGGAGGGTGTGCTGGGGCTCAGGGCATGGATCTGTGCATTGCTGAAGGAGCCAGGAGGGTGTGCTGGGGCTCAGGGGTGGATCTGTGCATTGCTGAGCCCTTCTCAGACTTTCTGCTCATGGTTTTGGAGACATTTCCTGCAGAGGGGCCCGGGCTCACCGGGTTTTGCTTTCCCTGCCCTGCTCTGGGGAAGGACCATAGGCACTCCAGGCATTGCTGGGGCACTCCAGGCATTGCTGCAGCCCCAGGCAGCCCCAGCAGGGCTTGTGCTGCTGCACAGGGTCCAAAGCAGCCCTCAAAGGGTCCTGCCTGCTGCAAATGCTTGGCTGCCTCTGAATTTCTGCCATTGCTGAAGCACCAGACCAGGCTGTCACTGGAGGAGAGTCACAGAAGGTGGAGGAGTTTCTCACCCTGAATGGACAGAGGAGAAAGGAGCTTTGTAGAGTTTGGTAATTTGGTAATTTTTTTTCATAACTTACAGTAAGACCATGAGTTGCCCCCTCCAAAAGCACAAAGGGGATATTTTAAATAATTTTTTTTTTCAATTTGGCAGAATTAGTCCTGAATTTCTGGCACCTGCAGGGAACATTTTCCCAACGCCTCCTCCCTCCCCGTCAGTGTGTGTGTATAAAATGACATCAGTGCATGTTCAGTGCGCACACAGACCCACACAAACTTTGTGGATTTGTGTGTCTGTGCATTTCACACACGCTCAGTCCCAGGGACAGCCCTGGGTGTCCCCAGAGGACACTTTTCTTGCATTTGTGTTGTGTCACCCCCATTTCTGAGCTCTCACAGGCACTCCCCTCTCTCTGGCTCTCCTCAGCCCTGGATCTATTTCCTTTTATTATCCTGGCAGGAGCTGAGCTTCATTAGGGAAGTGGAGTCTCTAACAAGGATGGGGAATGGCAACAACAAAAGGATGCAGCAATATAAAGTTATGTCAAAAAACCTTTACAAGAAAAACGGCTGACATTAGAAACAAGGGGCATTAAAAATTCAGCAGGGTTGGGAGGGGGGGGGACTGGGGAGAGAGAAACAAATAAATACCCAGGCTCTAAACTAATAAATCCTTTTATTTGGGAAATGCATCAAACCCTGCATGCTATTAGAACTGGTTTTATTTCTATTACTGTTAATAACAATGATAAATACATTTTTTTCTGGGGTCTCGGTGTGGGCTATCAGCATTTTAAATACACATTTAACCAGGGAGGCAATCTTCCCCTGATGCTGTTTCTGCTGCTGATGTTCAGTGCCTGGGAGCTGTTTCCTCCTGCCCAGAATGGAACTGCCCTGCTCAGCCAGCAGATAATTTTGGATGGGTCTTGACCAGTAGCCCAAATTTAGTCAGTTCCACTGTAAATGTAACTGTACACTGTAAGTTACACCAGCCCTGTTGTTTGGCTGATCAGAGATCCCAGAATCCCGTGATCCCTGAGCTTTTCCAGTCAGGCTCTTGGGGAGAAGCTGTCGACCCAAACACACAAAACCCCCCAAATTTGGCTGATCTGCAGGCAGGGGATGAATCAATTTGTGTGAGGAGCTGAGCAGGCCAGATTCTCCCTGGGAGGAGGAGGAGGATGTGGAACTTGGATTGCTGTGCTCTCCAAGCACTGGGGACTGACTTCAGCTGCTCTTTGCATCCAGCCCTGAAGATCTCAAGCCAGGATTTATTTCCCTCCCTCGCTGCACACTGACAAACACGTCTGCACAGGGGGAACCTGGAGTGCTAATCCAGGGCTGCAATCAGCAGAATTGGGAATCAGAACTTCCCCTGCCATCCCTGCCTCCTTGGGGGGCTGCAGGTGGAGCAGTGTCCCTGTCCCATCACCTGGCACAGGCAGGGCAGGTGGGGTTAATGTGCAGTTTGGCAGAGGGGAAGCTTTGTGTGCAGGCAGCCCCAGGGGCTGGGGGGTTCAAACTGCTCTGTGATTGCTCCTGGCACCCTGTGAGCACTGAAATTCCTGCACAGGGCTGTTCCCTGCCCTGCCATGTGCGGGAAGGGGTGCATGTGCTGGGATCGGTGTGCTGGCAGGGACAGGACCAGGCACCCCTGCTGCCTGTGTTTGCACAGCTCTGTGTGTGTCTTTGTGTGTGCAGGGCTCTCTCACACAATCCTCCCCCTAATATTATTCATCCTTATTACGTATCATTATTCTTTATTATGATTTATATGCCGTGCCATGGCTTTATTATGATTTATACCCCCATCCCCAGAAGAGCTTATGGAAGGCATCACACAGCAAGAAGACAGCAGCCCTGTTCAGGGGAAGAAACATGGCTTTCTCCCCCAGCAGCAGCTCTAATGCTGCTCCTCAGCCATTAGGAACCTCATTCCTGGGCTGCCACAAAAGGATTTGGGTGTAGTTGTACCAAGGCTTCAAGTCAAGATTTTATCTAAACTCATGGTCTCCAATTCCTCTGCTGCTGTCCTTCCTTCTCCTGCTTCTTGTAGGTCTTCATTTCCATCTTGCCTATTAAAAGAGATTAATTTAATGATTGCCCTTGAAGCAATCTTTGTTCTGTTTGGGGAGGAACTTCCTTGGCTGCTTTAGGGTGGCTTCACCCAGTGCCACCCCACAAATCAGTCACAGCTGAGGGACATTTGCAACGCTCAAAACAAGAGTGGGAGCGTTCCACCTGGGTCCTCGTGTGTAAATAACAGTGATCGAGTGCAAAATGCTTTCTGAGTTGCCAGAAACGTTTCAGTGTTTGCCTGGAGGAGCCTCAGCCTGTAAGTGACAGGTTTTGAGCCAAAAGGTCCTGTTTGGGGAACAGGATAACTCAGCTGGAAGAAGGAGCTTGCTCTGGAGGTAAGGGCAGAATATTTAAAGAAATATAAAGGAGGCTGAAGCTCATCCCCCCCAGATTCCATCCTCTGCCAGAGCCACCCTCCCCTCAGCCTCCTCCTCTCTCTCCCCCATCCACTGCTGTGCTTGGAGGGCTTTTCCTGGATGCACAGGGGAGAGGCAAAGCTGCCAGGAACCAGGGATTTCCCAGAGCTGTTCACGGCAGGGAGGCTCAGGGTGTGTGAGTTATGGCAAAGCCATGACAACCATAAAAACAGCCCCACCCCAGCCTCCAGTCCCTCGTGGCACGGTGATGGACATAGCCAGGGGTAATCTGCACTGGGGAAAAGGCTCTGAGAGCCTTCCTGGGGCTGGGAATGCGGCAGGAGGGGGTGAGGTGTGGCTGAGGCCAGCACAGCTCAGTTTTCCATGGGCTGGGCAGGGTGAGGAGGCTCCAGGCCCCTTTGCTGGGTGTTCAGCCCTGGCTGTGCAGCCCCCAGCGAGCCAAAACCTTCCAAGCCAGCCCCTTCCCCTGGGGCAGAGCAAAGGAGACAAACTCTGGGCTTAGGTTTCTGTGCCGAGGCTGGGGTTTTTGAGCTGGCATCCGGACTGGGTGCCAGAAGTTTCTAAAGCTGGCCCAGAGTGGATCTGATCCTGCTGGAAACCTTGGCACGGCTCACGTGGAATCCAGTGAGGCAAAGGAGGAGCAGAGCAGCTGGGTGGGACAGGGGCCGCTCCTGCTCCTTGCACAGCCTGGGACAGCCTGGCCCTGGCTGGAAGAGAAATGCAAACGATAAATAATGTTTGGGGAGCTGATCAAGCACACACGGGTGCTGCCTGTCTGTGTGGGTGAATAAGTGTCAGAATTAGGGAGCAGCAAGTATTTAATCACAATAAACAGCCACATTGTCTTCCCTTTTCCCGAGGAGCATCCAGCTATTTTATTTATTTATTAAATATCTCTGGAGATAGTTGAGCAGCAGGGGAGTGCTGCTCTGTCTCCCAAACGATGACTGCCATCAGGCTGGAGAAATCAGTCATTTCTGGCAAGGAAAAAACCCTTCTTTGGTGGGTTAATGATGCAGGGTAAATCCTGCCAGTGGCCAGTGGTCTGAGCACATGAGACACGACCTGAGGGAATCATAGATTCTGGGGGGGCTGTTGCTGCTGCTCCTCTGTAATGGGATTGCTGCTTTATAATGGCTTCAACTTCTTCTCCTTTCCCCCCTTTATCATTATTGACCAAGGAGCACCAGTAAGGCTGGAGAATAAATAGTTCCCTGATGGTTAACAACAGGCCCTCCACCGATTGGAATTCAAGCTGTGCTCCCTGTTATATTCTTTATAATCACACTTTATTGCATGGGGCGGAAAATAAAGCATCTCCCTCTCCATCCCCCCCTTTTCCCTCCTCACCACCCCTGGGAAATTGGGTGCTGCCTTCTCCTGGGGCAGGTGAGGAGGCTCCGGGGCTGAGCCCCCACCATGGGGGGACAGCAGGAATATTCCCAGTGGGAACAGCCCCATTCCCAGTGGGGACATCCCCATCAGGAACATCCCAATCCCAGCGGGAACAGCCCCATTCCCAGCAGTGACATCCCCATCAGGAACATCCCCATTCCCAGCAGTGACATCCCCATCAGGAACGTCCCCATTCCCAATAGGGACATCCCCAACAGGAACATTCCCCATTCCCGGCAGGAACATCCCCATCCGTCCCCAATGTGGGACAGCACCATTCCCAGCAGGAATATCCCCATCCCCAACAGGAACTGTTGTGTCTCTGTGTGTGTGTGTGTGCGCTGCATCCCCATCCCCTCCCGGCACCCCCGGTTCCCCGTGGCGGCCCCGCCCGGCCCCGCGGCCGCCCCCGCTGCCGCCACCCCCGGCGGCGCGGCCGGACGGGCCCGGCTGGCTCCGCCGCCCCCCGCCTGGGGCCGGCCCGGGGCTGGCTCCAGGCTCCCGGGGGCGGGAGGTGATGATTTTCCAGTGGGTATTTGTCAGGTCAGAGTCTGCGCCGCCCGCCGGGCTCCGCGCCGCGCTCCCCGGGTTATTTATTACCTCTCTCCCCGGCGGCAGCGCTGCGGCTCCGGGGCCGCTGCCAGCAACCCGCGGCGGCTCCGGGGACCGGCCGGGGGGTTCCCGAGCAGCGACGGGCGGGCAGCGCCGCTCCGAGCCTGGCAGGGCTGCTCCTGGCCCGGCCGTGCCGTTCCGAGCCCGGCTGTGCCCCGTCCCTGTCCCCGCTCGGCACCGGCCCGCGGTGCCCCCGCTGTCCCGGAGCATCCCCGGGGCATTCCCGGAGCATTCCCGGCCCGCCGTGTCCCCGCTGTCCCGGAGCATCCCCGGGACACTCCCGGAGCATTCCCGGGGCATTCCCGGCCCGCGGTGTCCCCGCTGTCCCGGAGCATCCCCGGGACACTCCGGGCAGCGCCGCTCCCTGGGCCCCGGCATTCCTGCTCCTGGCCCGGCCCGCTGTCCCGAGCATCCTGTGGCCCCGTCCCTGGCCCCGCTCGGCACCCCCCCGCTGTCCCCCGCATCCCCCGGAGCATCCCCGGCCCGAGGTGCCCCCGGAGCATCCCCGGGACACTCCCGGAGCACTCCCGGCGCTGCTCGGAACGGGACAGGCAGCAGGGAAAGGCTTTTCTGCAGACCGATGTTGGAAAGCACCCCGGCTAAGTTCGGGCAAAGGGAGTTTGGTGCCTGTGTGCCCGTGGTTTGGGTCGGAGCATCCCAGTCTTGCTGGGCTGAGGCTCCTGGCTCCCCAAACACACTCAGCCCTTCCTTGACCACGTTTCTCTGTCCAGCACTGGGAAATGTGGGTTTGCAGGCTTGCAGGGAGCGCAGCCGTGCCAGCTGGGCAGGGCTGGCAGAGCCTGCACTCCGTGGGTTTTCAGCTCTGGGAGCTGGGCTGCAGACCAGGGGCTGTGGCTCGCTCTGGCTCTTGCTCATACCCAAGATCGGATGGTAAAAGTGAGGCACTGCCTCGCTTGGGCAGCTCTGGGGGCTGTGCTTGTCTGCTTGGGCTCCGGGCAGTGGGGTCAGAGCTGTGGCATCCTGCCAGCCAGGCCTGATGAAAAATGGCTCTAAATCCACAGGGCAGCCCTGTTACACGATTTACATTTATTGCATTTTTGCCGAGTCACCGTATGCAAAGTTGGATTTTTAGATAAAGCTGGATGCAGTCCCCAGGCTGACCTTATCTGCTGTCACAGGCTGTGTTGTGTTCCTAGGATACCTCTAATCCAAGGATTTCCCAGTGCTTTCCAGACGTTCATTAACATTTCAGCCTCATTTCAGCCCGCCTGATTCCTTGCATGCAAATTCCTTGTGAGCCCCATCAGTTTGGTTCCCCTGGCAGTAGCCAGTGTGTCCTCCCATGGATTTTGTCCCTGGGACTGGGGCATGAACCTGCTCCAGGTGTTGGGACGGGGACATCAGGACACCAGGGCAAGGCCTGATTTGTTGGCTGGAAATTCCCCCATTTTTGGGGGGAACTCTGTTTGTGATGGGGATTCCAGGCTGAGGTTTCCCTTGTGCGCCTTCTGGCCTGTCTGTCCCTTGGATGGAGGAGAGTTCCTGGCTGCTGCTCTCCCTGGAAAGCACAGGCACTTAGCCCTGGTCCTCTGAGACAGCTCCAGGAGCCCCACACGTGACAGACAGGCCACCCCATTTCTCTGCAAGGACAAGGAACTCATAACTGAACCTTGCTCCTGACAGCTGATCCTGGGATCCTTAAGGTGCCTTTCAGACTTGAAACTTGTGCTGCTTGCAGGTCACTGCCCAGGAGAAAGAGTGGGGACACCTCTCCCATCCTGAGCAGAGCTCCTGGGGCACAAGGGAAAGCAGGCAGCAATGGAAATATTATTTAGCTATTGCTTAGCTGTATATTGTTTATTATTTATTTCTGTCGCGGTGTCCCCTGATTGTGGCCATGTCCAGGCTCCCCAGAGCTCCTGAACTCTTGTCCCCACTCCCAGGCAATGAAACCCTGTCCCCAAACACTCAGGGGTCATTTTGGGGCTGGGTCAGGGCAGCTGTTGGTGGGGAGGGGACCTGGGGCTGGGAATTGCTAACGAGGGAGAGGTGCTCAGCAGCACTCAGGGCTGCTAATTACTAATTACCCCTCGCTGCTGCTTATCCTTAGGAGAGCAGGGACTCTCCCTTTGATCCTCCTGCATTTCATCTGGTAATTGGAGGGGGTTCCAGGGGCTGCTGCTGGGGGCTTGGGAGCTGAGGGAAGGGGGTGTCCTGAATCAAGGGACAATCCCAGAGGTATTCCAGTGCTCTGCAGAAGGAATGCTTGGGACAGCACTCACCTTCCAGTCCCTGCTGAGGTACTGCTAAGATATATTCGTGTTTTCTATTAAATGGCCTCTTCTTTTGTCACATCCATCCTTACAATTTCCCTTTTTTGTGTGCAATCACAGATGTCTCCCAACAAACACAGCACACTGGTGCTGCTCTGAAGGTTAATCCAGACTGGGACTTGATTTCCATTTTCACTCAGCCAGGGCTGGTCCAGTCCTTGGGGTTCTGACAGAAATACTGAATGGGTTGGAGCACCAGGCATTCCTGCAGTCAGACACAGAGAATTCCCTGGTGAGTTATGCTGGGGCTGCTCCCCAGGTATCAGCAGGAGGCAGGGGGAGAATCCTGTACTCAATAATTCATGCATCCATAAAGATTTTTTTTTTTTTTTGAGCAAGCAATAATTCTTTGGAAATTAAGGCTAATTAAAAGCAATACCATCCTTACAAATGCAGTTACTTGCTTAGGACAATTTTATATTTGCTTCCTGTGCTGCTCCCATGTGCACCCTAATCAGTGTTTTGCTGTAATTGTGAGCACAGACCATAGCAGAGAGACAGACTCCTGAAAAGCTGGGCTGTAATAGACTGGAGGGTCTCCTGGATATTTACAGTGCATTAGGCGCTTTTATTTTGGGGTCAGTGCTGCTTTAACCCCTGAGCAGTGGTTTATGGCTGATGGGTGCAGAGAAGTGGCTGCTGCTTGCTGGACTTAAAAGGGACAACAGAACCTTCTAAAGGTCTCCTTCCTCTGCTCCTCATCCTCAGGGATGGGCCTCACCTTCCTCCCCAGCCTTTCCCAGGCAATCAGGAGGGAAATGTGTGCTGGAACCCAGGGGTTGGATGCAGCAGTTTTGGCTAAAGGAAGATGTGTGACAAACAAAACCTTCCCTCCTGCTGCGGACAAAACAGTGATTTGTGTTTGCCAGAGAGCTTAGATAATAATTTTAGGCATCAGGCATTAAAATGATCTGTAAACAGCTTGCTCTGACATTTCTGCCTTTGCCACGCGTGCTGTGTTGCTGCTCACAATTCCCTGGTTTTGCTCAGTGGTTGAGTTATTGAACTTGGGAGAAAAGGAGCTCTGCAAATGCACAGGATGGGCTGGAAATGCCTCAGCAGTTTCACAGAGATGTTTGCTCCCAGGCTGGTGAGTGAAGCACCTGAGCCTGGAGTCCCCAGGTGCTGCTGCAGTCCCACAGTGAAGCAGAACAGGCAGAGGTTGGAATGCCCGACTCCACACGTAGAAAAGATCCCTTTTGGAAGTGTGACAGCAAATAAAACTCAGTGGTAAGCAGCTGCAGCAGCAGCTTTTCTCTGCACGCTGCATTGGTGAAGGAGCAGAGAAGCTGCTCCTCTTCTGAGAAACTCAAATCACCGCGAGAAGATCCAAATATGCAAATGCCTATTTACATGTTTTTTGAAATTCCCTTTGTTTTGTTTTGGTTATCCCTTCCTTATCTGTTATCTAAGTTTCTGTTTGATTAAAGCCCTCTGTTGCAGCGTAGCCATGGTTTAGATCCAGCAGACTGTTTTTATTGGATTGTAGGATTTAAAAGAAAATGGAACCAAACACGAGGAACCCTGGTGTGGTCCTGCCCCATGTGCTCCTCAGTGAGCGAGGGCTGGGTACAGAGCTCTGGGACTGTGTTTGTGAGCTCACTGCTCGTGCCTGGGACTGTTGGTGGGGATGGTTTTGGTGGGGTTTGTTCCAATATAACAAATGTGCAGAAGGGACCACGGTGCTCCATTTCCACCCCAACAAAAGGCAGCGTTCTGCAGCAGCAGGATTAAAGGGGGAACAGCCCAGCTTTGCTGGAAAAGCATTTTTTATAGGCAAAGCCCTTCCCAGTGCCCTCCCTCCCCGGCGCTGGGCTGTCAGAACATCTCTGCTAATGAAGCAGTCTGGCCTGAGGCTACTCCTGCTGCAGTCCCCATCCCTGGCAGGAGCTGCGAGGGGAGGACAAACCCAGGGAATCCTGGTGTGGCACGGCCCTGCTGGCCCCGAGGCTGGGGACAGCCCGAGGGATGGCTCTGGCTGCCGCGGGAGGTGCTGGGGTGGCTGCCTGCTCTCCTCCCTGCCCTTTGCTGGGGAGAGGATTGGGTTGTGGATGGGTTTGTGGATGGGATCTGCTTATCAACTGGTTTATGGATGGAATCTGTCCATGGATTGGTTTATGAATGGATCCAGGGAGCCCTGGATGGAATCTGTGCTGCATTCCTGCAGGGATCCATGAGTTTTGGATGGATCCTGCAGGGATCCAGGAGCTCTAGAAAGAATCTGTGCTGGATTCTCCACGGACAGGAGCTCTGGATAGAATCTGTGCTGGATTCCTGCAGGGATCCAGGAGCTCTGGATGGATCCAGGAGGTCAACCTGTGCTGGATCCTGCACAGACAGGAGCTCTGGATCGATTCTGCACAAACAGGAGCTCTGGGTGGAATCTCTCCTGGATTCCTGCAGGGACAGGAGCTCTGGATGGAATCCATGCTGGATCCTGCACAGACAGGAGCTCTGGATCCCTCGCTGGGCTCAGGTTGCTCATCAGACAGGTAGCTGGGTTTCTCTCTCCTCCCAGCCTCAACCTGTCTTTCCTGTATCTGCAATGAGGGCCTGCATCTGCAATCAGGTTTGAAAACAGCTCAAAGCACCTTTGATGTGAGTTAGAAACTCGGGGGTTTGCTGAAACACATGTAAATAAGTTACATCTAGGGAGTTTTCCCTTCTTTTATTGGTTGAATGGTGGGGGAATATCCAGGATAAGTAATTTGTCCCTGAAAGTGGTGATAGGATGTGGAGGAAAATCTTTCTCTCTTAAGTTTAAGAGCTGTGCTTGGAGCATTATCTCCACTTAGAAAGCACTTTCTGGCACAGGTAACTCCTGGCAGTTGTTGACACATTTGACCCGAGCGAGAGGTTTTGTTTCAATCGCAGGTGATGTATCCCAGAGGTGGGGAGCTGAATGCTGAGAAATGATCACTATTTGCTCTGTTTGCTGTGCTCTGTGAGCAAATTAAGACTCATGCTTTCACTTTGCCTGGTGCCCTGGAAACACACAACAACAAAAAGCTCAGAGAGAGATTCCTGCCCCAGACTGGGAACCTGTTCCAGCCGCCGCCTGGGGAGTGTGCAGAGCAAACCTGGCTCTCCCTCTCTCCACATGTGCGTGGATTTGCCTGCTGCTCTCTGATCTGCTCTCCAGTGGTGAATCTGTTTACACTAATCCCAAAAGCTCTGCTATTAGAGACTGGAGCTGAACAACTCCGGGCTCTGCTGTGAGCTCGGCCAGCCAGAACTCCCTGTTCACTGCAGGCAGGACTCCTCAGTGACCCCAGTGCTTGGGACAGGGATGGCATCAGTCTCAGCCTGTGCCTCCTGCACCCCCCAGACTTCCCCGAGATTTGCCAGAGCATCTTCCCCGTGTGAGAAAGGCTCCTGCAGGATGGAGTGTCACCCTGGTTTTTTTAGATTTTCTAAGCCTTCTGATGTTGACATTCTTGTAGTGAACTTTCTCACACACACTCTGTAAATAACTCATTGTTTTGCATTCCTTTATGGAGGAAGAGAGAGTTGATAGACTGTTGGTTTGTCCAGTGTCATTGGAGAGGTGGCACTGTCACCCTCCAATCCGCTGTCACTTTTGGAAATCTATAAATGTCATAGTCAGAAAATAAACTTCCCTTTTCCTTCACCTTAAGAACAGCGGTGTGTGCTTGTGGTTCCTCGTGTCCTATAGCGACAATGGAGGCCACTCCTGTCCTGCTCTCCTGGAGCAAACACGGGGCCTTCCCTTGGAGAGGCTGTGCCCAAGCTGTCCCTGCCCTCTGGAATGGAGGTGGAAGAGTAACGACCCTGATGGCTGTAAAGGAAGGAAGCTTTGAGAAAAAAATCCCCACTCCCTTAAAAAAGTGCAAGGAAGCCAGGCCCGGGAAGTTCCAAAGAAGATGGAGCCAAGGGAAGGCTGAAGAAGAACCCCAGGCTCTCAAGAGCCCAGTGCAGTTGGATGTGATAGAATGAAGGTTTTTGGAAGCTAAGAGTGAGCCCCTCTCACCACTCGGCCCCTCTGCCCTCCATCCAGGGTGCTCTGACTGCCACAGACATGTCTGTGTCTCCCACAGCCTCTTCCAAGCATTCTCCTTGGATCATTAGGTGATAATAGAAAGTGATTTTTCCCCTGTCATCTCGAGCAATCAGAAGCATTAAGAATAAGAGCCTAAGCCTGAAAGCCTCAATGAGAGGGTTTGATGGGTCTGTGGATCTGCTTCCTTCATTAGAGCCAGAAGCAAAGATGGATCCCAGAGCTGGAGCTCCTTGAGGACAGAGTGGCACAGCACAAGGATGGTGCTCAGGTAGCCCAGCCCGGACCCTGCCAGCTCTGCCAGGGGCTGATGTCCCACAGCAAAGCCACCCCTCACCGGCTGCAGGGCAAGGTCAATGTGCCCCACCCCACCCTGCAGGAAGGAAAGTCAGGGGACACAGCTGGGGACAAACTGGGAACTTTGTGCGCTTCTGGGAGCTCTGAGGCAGAGCTCACACGGAGCTCCCACTGTTCTGCACTGCCAGGGACTCGTGGGCCACATTTCTTGTCCCATGGTCAGGGGGATCATTTATTTTTGTTCCCATCCTGGGCAGGATTCTTCCTGCCCAGTGGATCCCACTTTGACATCCAGAGGCAGGGAACTCCATCTTGTTGAGGTGACACATCCCCTGTGACAACCACACAGCTTCATTTCGGGCCACCTCGTCCTCTCGGGGCAGTTCCACACAGACATTGAGCTGTGTCTGCCACAGCTACTGACAGAAAACAAATTCATATCGTGTGTCCATCCATGGATCCATCCATCCATCCATCCATGGATTCTATCCCATCCGTGGATTCCCTCCCTCCATCCATCCATCCATGATTCCAAGGATCCCTCCCTCCCTCATCCATCCATCCATCCATGACTCCATCCTTCTATCCATCCCTCCATGGATCCCTCCATGGATCCATCTATCCCTCCATCCATGGATTCCATGCCTCCATCGATCGATCCATCCATGGATTCCATGCCTCCATCGATCGATCCATCCATCCATCATCCATCCCTCTATCCCTCCCTCCATGGATCTCTCCATCCCGGACGCAGCTCCCAGCCGCCGGGCGCTGCCAGCCCCGTGCCCGGGGGTGCCGAGGGGTGGCACAGCGAGTCCCAGCCGTGTCCCCGCGGGGCTGTGTCCCCGCCGGTGGCCCCGGGCTGGCGGCATCCGGCGCTGGCCCCGCCGTCCGTCGCTCACCCCCTCGCCGCCGCCGGCGCGGCGCTTCCCAGCGCCTCCGCTGTTTAAATGGGCCAAGTTAGAGAAGCGGCGGCGGCGGCGGCGGCGGAGGGAAATCTTGTTTGGTCGGAGTCTCCGAACTGTGCGGTGACTTCTGAGCACCGATCAATGCGTGTCTGTCCCGGCTCGGGGGCCCGGCCCGGCCCGGGGGCTGCGGGGAGCGCAGGGCTGGCGGGGATGGCTCTGTAGATGTCCGTGCGGCTGTGCGTGTGTAGATGCGCTTGTATTTATAGATCTATATTTATGTATACGTACACAGAGGGGCGAGGAGCGTAACAGCGCGTTTCCGAGCGTTTCCTGCGGGAGCGGGCATTCAAACGCGGCTGGCGGGGAGCAGAGCGGCTCCGCCGGGAGCGGGGCGCGGCCGCAGCGCGCAGGTGAAGGAAGGTGGGCGGCCCCGGGGAAAGTTCGCCGCCGCCCGGGTGTCTGGAGCCCCGCGGGCAGCGCCGGCACCGGCCGGGGCTCCGTCCTGCCGCCGGGCGCCGGCGGGGCGGGGAGGGGTCGCGGAGCGGCGGCGGGGGCGCAGCGTTTAATTTTAATTATTGCATATAAATAAATAAACCAGGTGTCAGTTTAAAGGAAGCAGGGGGGCAGGGTGAAAGGGGGCTGGCTGGCTGGCTGGCTGGGCGGCGGGGAGCCCTCCAGCCTGGCGAGAAGGTGGGTTGATCTAGGGGAATCAATAAGCTTTTTTTTTTTTTTTTTTCTCCTTAAACCAAAATAATGTCTACGGCAGCAGAGAGCTCTCCGAGATGTCAGGTATTAGTCCGGAGGGGCAGATCTGCGAGGCTCACGGCAGCTCCCGGGTCTACGGTACATTAGGCTCTCCGTGGGAGAGGGATCCCAGACAGCTCTGCTGGGGAGCCAGCCCAGGAGATTTGTTCGCGGGCTGCTCCGGGGGATACCAGCCACCTCCGGCACCCGAGCGCCAAAGGTGCCTGTGCTGCTGCTGCTGCTGCTGCTACTGGCGCATTTCAGCCAAACTCCAGCCGGAGCGAGGGCAAGTTGAACCGGAGACATTGGAGCCGCTGTGCTTCGGAGACGCCAGGGCGCACGGGGAGCGCGGCGGCACCATGCCTGCCATCAAGAAGGAGCGACTTGACAGGGAAGAGATGGCCCTGGCAGCTTTCAACCAGCCCATGGAAACCCTACCTGACTACCTCGCGCCCCTGGCCGCCGCTGCCATGCCGGTGGTCACCCCGCACCCGCCGGCGTACGAGCACATCTTCGCCCACCGCGCGTACCTGGGCTTCCACGAGCCCCACCACCCCCACCCGCACCACCCCCAGCACCTCCCCGAGGACCTGATGCTGGAGAGGTTTTCCTCCATCCCGGATTTCCAGCCCTTCTTTGACAACGGAGAGCCTTGCATCGAGGTGGAGTGCGGGGAGAACAAGGCGCTGCTCTACATCAATAAGTTGTGCCAAGGGAGCAAAGGACCCTCCATCCGGTACCGGGGAGAGTGGCTCACCCCCAACGAGTTCCAGTTCGTCAGCGGCAGGGAGACGGCCAAGGACTGGAAGCGCAGCATCAGGCACAAAGGTAAAGGCGGCAGCGCTGGGGTCCCCGCGCCGCCCCGCTCCTCCTCGCATCCTCCCTCTCGCCCCCGTGCTCGGGCAGCGCTCTCGGCGAGAACCGAGCCCCCTCCCCGCTCCCCCGGCCCCTCTCTGCCGGATCGCCGCGCCCCGGTACCGCCGAACTTTTCCGAGCCATTGGGGAACGCTTCCCTTTGGGGTGGGGTTGGGATTTTGGGAAGGCGGGGGGGATTTGGAGGGCTCCCCTCCGCCGGGGAGAAGTTTGATGTGGCGCGGGCGGAGATTTGAACAGCGGGCGGGTGGCGGGGTGCGAGCCCCGGGGCTCGGGGTGCTCGGGGTTCGGGGTGGTTGGTGGCCCAGGGCTTGGGGTGCTCGGTGCCCGGGGCTCGGGGTGCTCGGTGCCCGGGGTTGGGAGTGCCCGGGGTTCGGGGTGCTCGGTGGTTCGGGGTGCTCGGTCTGTCGGGGGCTCGGGGTGCCCGGGGCGCTCGGTGCCCCAGGGTTCGGGGTGCCCGGGGTGCCCGGGGTGCTCGGTCTGTCGGCGGCCCCCAGCCCTCCCGCCCTCCCGCCGCCCCTGCGAGCCGCCGGCGGTGTCGGTGGCGGCGTTGGCGCCGCGGGGAGCGGCAGCGCGGCCCGGGCCGGCACCGGCGGGGCGGCGGGCGGGGCTCGGGGGTGTTCCCCTCGCAGCTGGGTGGTGCGGGACCTCCGCGGCGCCGGCGGCTGCTGACGGGCGCCTGCCCTGCCTCCCTCCCCTCCCCGCCCGAGCCGGCGCCGCAGTCGCGGCTCCGCTGCTGCTGCGGGCGGCAGGTGGAGAGTGGGGCCGGGGGGAGCGGCGGGGGCGGGCGGGCACGGCCCGGGCGGCTCCTAATGAGCCGAGAGCTGGAGGTGGCAGCCCGGGGGGCTGAGGAGCGATTAGGAGGTGACTGACACCTCGGCGCGGTTATTGATCGCCGGAGAGCGGGGGCAGCGCTAATTGTCGCCGCCCGGCGCTTTGATGGCTGCGCTCCCGCTGCCTTCGGGAAGCCTCAGTTGCTCTGGGGTGAGTCAGGAGGAGCGGGCGGAGGAGCGGCGGAAGGTGCCCGGGGCCGTGCCCGCTGCGGGGGCTGCGGGAGCGCCTCCGGTTCCCCGGGGCTGCGGCAGCGCCGGCACCGAGCCCGGCGGGGCAGCGGGGGCTGTGCCGGGCTCCCCTTCCCCGGGACCCGCGGGGGTCGTACCGGGCTGTGCCGGGCTCCCCTTCCCCGGGACCCTCGGGGGTTGTACCGGGCTGTGCCGGGCTCCTCTCCCCGGTTCCTGCCGGGCTGTGCCGGGCTCCCCTGCCCGGGACCCGCGGGGCTGTGCCGGGCTCCTCTCCCCGTTCCTGTCGGGTTCCCTTCCCTCGGGCCCAAACTTGGCTGCAGGGCAGTTGGGGATGGTGCTGCTGGGCAGGCAAGGGGAGGGCTGTTTATATGGAAGCAGACGCGTGCCTCCCCCCTCCCCCCTTCCCTAAATACTTTCCTTTTATAAACGTGCTGATTTCTTTTTCTTCTTCTGTTTTTTCTCCTCTTCTGCATATAGGGAAAAGTTTGAAGACTCTTATGTCCAAAGGAATCTTACAGGTACATCCTCCAATCTGTGATTGCCCTGGGTGTCGAATTTCGTCTCCAGTGGTAAGATTATTGTTAAACTATGTGCTTTAGTTAAGACATCTTCCCTCTCCTCTGCCTCCTTCCCTTAAAAAAAAAAAAAAAAAAAAAAAAAGAAAAAAATTCCCTTTGCTTCTGTGCTGGTGGAACCGTGATCTGTGAGGGTCGTGGAGGCTGCCAGAGCCCTGCCTGCCCTGGGAGGGCTCCAGCAGTGCTAGAGAGGAGCTTGGAAGCAGAGCAGACGGCAAGAGAGAGCAGTGTTTGAGCCGAAGGAAGCAGCACTCGGTGGCAATTTTTGAGCAGTGTTTGAGCTGAAGGAAGCAGCACCCGGTGGGATTTTTTGGGCAGTGTTTGAGCTGAAGGAAGCAGCACTCGGTGGCAATTTTTGAGCAGTGTTTGAGCTGAAGGAAGCAGCACTCGGTGGGATTTTTTGGGCAGTGTTTGAGCCGAAGGAAGCAGCACTCGGTGGGATTTTTTGGATTTCAGGGGGAGCTCTGTGTGTGTGCAGAGGCAAATCATTGAGGAGCCTCTTCTGTGTTCCCACCCCTTGGATTCTGTGCATTGTGCACAGGTGTGAAAGTGGCTAAATATAGCAAAAGGGAAATGTAATTGTGCCCACGTGTTAGAGTGAGAGCGGGCATTGCACAAACCGTGGGTTAGGTGAGCTCCATGAGGAACACTCCAATGCTGACAGCTTGAGCATCGTTCATGGCATAGCTCAGTTATGGCTTTTGTAGATATTTTCCTTCCCAAATTTGGCGTTCCTTGTGTATTCTTGATTTTATCCTGAGACTTCTGAAATCTCTCATCAGGATTTTCATGGGAAAGATGTTGATGGTATAAATAAAAGGTGACTGGAATCGTAGTAAAGTAAGGCCTTAAACCAGTTCATGGTGTGTAAAAATAACCATAAAGTACAATAACATCTAACTGGGAGGGCAGAGCTGTTGGGAACTGAAGCAGCTCTTGGTCTGAAAGAACAACAACTTAAAACATTGTGGAAACAAATACAGGTGGAAATTTACATGATTTTATCCACTGGAAATCTACCGTTTTTGGTTTTGTTGTTTGCTTGGGCTGGAGTGGGCAGTCTTTAGATGCAGTTTCTCTGTGATTGGAAAGGACAGAGCTGGGAGTTCCAGTCCTTCCTGCCTGCTGCCTCTGTGTGTTACAAACACCACGGGCAGGGGCTCAGAGCAGGAACCAACAGCTCAGAAATGAATGGGGAGATCTGTCCTGCCTGTGCGGTGTGGCAGCAGCCACCCCACAGCCCTGCCTGGTGTTCGACCCCTCTGTGCTGGAACCCGGCTCTCCCCAGCTCCTGGAGTGGGTGGCACAGCGTGGGATGTGGTGCGAGCAGCTTGCTCCAGCTGGGAGCTCTGTCTGTGCTTTAGTTGTCACTTGTGTGGCTCAGAGCCAGAAATCTGCAGGTGCCAGGGATGGGCTGCTGCTGTGGGGATGCTGAGCAGTGCCCAGGCCAGGTGATGCTGTGGGGATGCTGAGCAGTGCCCAGCCAGGTGATGCTGTGGGGATGCTGTGGGGATGCTGTGGGGATGCTGTGGGGATGCTGTGGGGGTGCTGAGCAGCGCCTGGCCAGGTGATGCTGTGGGGATGCTGTGGGGATGCAGGATGCCCGGCCAGGTGATGCTGTGGGGATGCTGAGCAGTGCCTGGCCAGGTGATGCTGTGGGGATGCTGTGGGGATGCTGAGCAGTGCCTGGCCAGGTGATGCTGTGGGGATGCTGAGCAGTGCCCGGCCAGGTGATGCTGTGGGGATGGTGATGCTGTGGGGATGCTGAGCAGTGCCTGGCCAGGTGATGCTGGGGATGCTGGGTGCCCGTTTTGATGCTGGGGGATGCTGTGGGGATGCTGAGTCCCTGGCCAAAAGATGATGTGAGACACTGTGGGGATGCTGAGCAGTGCCCGCCATTTGTGGGGATTTTGTGGGGATGCATTTCCATGCAGAGACCCTGGCCAGCTCTGCATGGGGATGCTGAGCCCCGGCCAGGTGACGCTATGGTGATGCTGCTGTGGGGATGCAGCCCCTTTGAGAACTGGGGGATGCTTTGGGATGCTGAGCAGTGCCCGGCCAGATAGATGGGGGGGTGCTGTGGGGAGCTGTGGGGATGCTGAGCAGTCCCTGGCCAGGGATGCTGTGGGGATGCTGAATGCCTCCTGGGGATGCTTGCCCTGAGCAGCGCCCCCCAGGGGAAAGGGGTTTTGGATGTCAGAATTTGCACAGCAAGGCCAGAGCCCAGTGAGGAGTTCTGTCGGAGCTGTTTCTCAGTGCTCCCTGCACTTTCTGTGCTGCACTTAGCTCCTGTCCCTGACCAAAGGGCAGTTCCACATCTTGATCCTGAATTCTTTTGGTAGTGCTTTGGTAGCTGCATCCACTGCACATCCAGAGCAGCCACACAAGGAGGAGGATTAGGAATTGGGCATGGTTTATATTTCCCCTTTTCGTGATTGCCCGTTTGAGCACCGCTGAGATCCAGGGGCTGATTCTGCTCAAAAGTAGAAATGTTTTATATTTTATGGTGCAGATGACAGAGACTTGCAGCGCCTGGTCCTGGTGTGATGCGGTGGGGGGTGCAGATGGGGAGGCCCGTCCCAGTGTTCTGTCAGAGCTGTTTCCACTCCCTGCACTTTCTGCAACCGGTCCTGGACAGACCAAAGGAATGGTTCCAGCCTGAACTCTTTTGGCAGTGCCCCTGGTAGCTGGGCAATCCAGGCAGGGTCTGCACCTCTGCCTGATCCAGCTGCCCCCACCGCTGAGATCCAGGCAGCAAAGGCAGTTTTATTTTTATAGCGGGATGACAGAGCCCGGCTGTCCCTGCGGGAGCGGTGACAGTGTCCCCCGAGCGTGTCCCCTGTGTGTGTCCCCTGCCATCCCCGAGCGTGTCCCCTGTGCGTGTCCCCTGCCATCCCCTAGCGTGTCCCCCGCGTGTGTCCCCGAGCGTGTCCCCTGTGTGTGTCCCCTGCCATCCCCGAGCATGTCCCCTGTGTGTGTCCCCCGTGTGTCCCCTGCCATCCCCGAGCGTGTCCCCTGTGTGTCCCCTGGCAGCCCTGGCGGCTCCGAGCCCCTGCCCGGCTCCTGCCGCGCTCGCTCTGGAGAGGAAGTTGCAGCGAGCCGCAGCCCCGGGCTGGCAGCGCCCCCGGGCCGGGCTCCGAGCCCCGGCCCCCCCGGTGCCCCCCGGCCGCCGCTGGCGCTGCGCTCCCCGCCCGTGACCCGGCGGCCCCGGGGCTCGGCGCCCGCCCCCCGCCGCCCGCGCCGCTGCTGCTGCAGCTGCAGACGGGGCCGGCGCCGGGGCCGCTCCGCACCGACCGCCGGTTTCCTGCGCCGGGCCCCGGGGGGAGCGGCCCCGCCGGCGCCTCCGCCCCCGGGCCGCCCCCGCGCCGCCGGCCGGCAGCCAGCCATCCATCCATCCATCCATCCATCCATCCGTCCGTCCGTCCATCCATCCATCCATCCATCCATCATCCATCCTTCTTTGCATCCCTCCATCCTTCCCTCCATCTATCTTTCTTTCTCCATCCCTCCATCATCCCTCTGTCTCCCATCCATCCCTCCATCCCTCCATCCTACTCTCCATCCATCCTTCTGTCTCTCCCTCTCCCTCCGTCCCTCCCTCCATCCCTCTGTCCATGCATCCGTCCGTCCATCCATCCCTCCCTCCATCCTTCTCTCCATCCATCCTTCCATCCCTCCATCCTTCTCTCCATCCCTCCCTCCATCCCTCCCTCCATCCTTCTCTCCATCCCTCCATCCCTCCGTCCATCCCTCCCTCCCCTGCCCCTGGCACGCAGGCAGGGCTGAGTGCCCTTCCCAGGGCCGAGGTGCAGGCACAGCCGTGGGGAAGCAGGGGCTGCCCCTGGGCTTTGTGCCCTCACTGGGGTTTCTGGATGGGAGAATGGCACAGGCTGCCAAACCGTCCTGAGTGAGCTGCCAATGTGAGCAGGGCTCTCCCTGTCAGCTTTGGGCTGGCACAGTTTGTGTTGTGGGGAGCCCTGGATGGGTTCCAGTGTGTTCTGGTGAACCCCATTCATTCCCTGCAGGGCTCCCTCTGCTCCAAACCCACCCTGCACTCTCTGCATCTCTGCTCCAGCCCACAGCCAGGCTGGAGGGGGCAGTGGGCTCCCAGAGCCAGGGGGAGAGCAGCTCTGAAATCCTGATTGAGGAACCAAAATGCCTCAGATCTGTGAACTCCAGCATCACAGGTCCAGGACAACAGTGGAGGGACATCTCACACATCCAGGACAACAGTGGAGGGACATCTCACATCCAGGACAACAGTGGAGGGACATCTCACGTCCAGGATAACAGTGGAAGGACAAACCTAACCACTGGATTGTTTCCCTTACGGACAAAGTGTGACCCTTGCTGTGTGTTCCATTCTCAGAAAGGGACTTAGGGCTGGAGGCTGGCTGCTCCTCATCCTCTTTTCCATGGTTTCCCATGGATATTTGGTTTCTCGGACAGGGTGTCTGTTTGAAAGGTGGCCCTTACGGGGTTCAGGTAGAGAAGACCCCTCTCCCCAGAGCTGTTGTGGCATGGCCACATTCAAACAAACAAACAAAAAGAGCCATAAATGGCGTTTGGGGTTTGTCCCTGTCCATCACATGCAGAGGCACAGGGTGGCTGTGCAGGGCTGGGGCACTGACAGTGGGAATCCATTTGCTGGGGCCGTGTTTTGCTCTTGGTTTGATTTATGTGTGATTCCTTTATTTGCTGCCTTTTGCTTTCCTCATCGTGGTTGTTGTTTTCCTTTGCTGCCCTGAGGTTCAGGCCTCAGTCCAAGACTTTGTCAGGGATGGAGGGAGGAACTCTGCTGCTAATCTCAGAAATGCCAGTGAGGAGCAAATCTGTTCTTCAGCCCTGAGGTTCCTGAGCCTTCTCCTGGGCCCTGTTTTGGGTGGAAGGCAGCTCTGTGTGTCCCCAGAGAGGCTTTGTGTCTCTCGGGGCTGGGCTCCCTTCCCTCCTTCCCTGGTGCTCCCTCCTGGCTGCTCCACAGTTTCCTTGGAGAGCCAGGAGCAGAGCAGGGCAAGGAAGGGACATCCTGGGGCTCCTGAGCATGGTGGGATCCAAATTCAGAGGCTTTCACCAAAAAGGGAATCTCCCACACCAGGAGGACTTTGCTGTGCTGAGAGGACTTTGCCTGCTGGAGAATTTCCTTGGCAGGATTAATTCTGAAATTTCAATTCTGTCAACTGAAGAGATCAGATTTGGGTTCCTTTCTGAACTGCTGTGGGTTGAGGGATGGGAGCTGGAGAAGGTTGGGGTTTGTGTGCAGGGGCTGTTTTCATAACTCTGCCTTTGTGCCCCTCGGGGCTGCCTCATGAATGTGGAAAAAGCCCCTCTGCAGAGCAGACTTATAAACCTCCAAATCCCCCCAAGGACCTTGGCACAGTCTGTTGATTTTCATTTGTGGTTTCATGCTGATTTGGCTTGTTGCTTTTAATCCAGCACGTTTTAGTTCAGGTTAGTGTTTGTTGGAGCTTTTGGAGACGGATGGGCTTTTTTTGTTTGGTTGCAGAGGTTGTGTTGGTTCTGTTTTGTTGTTTTAGAGGACTTGGCCCAGGTGGGTTTTAACCTGTGTTGCGCTGCAGACTTGCAGGGTGGATTCTTAACAGAAGTTGATTCAAACTCTGATTTGAGCTCTATGGAGGAACTGGAGATGAGGTGAATCCTGCTCTGAAAGGGGGTGAGGGACCCCCAGAGCCCCCCCAGTGCTGAATTTGGGGTGCTGAGCTTGGTCCAGCTCCCAGGGCTCCTGCTCTGGGGGCAGTGGGAGCCCCTGTGCTGCTGCTGCCACAGAAAGGTCCCTAAAATCCACTGCTGTGGGGTCAGGGAGCATTCCAGAAGGGGACTTTTGGGGGCAAACAGCTGGAAATGGGGATCAGCCTGGCTGGAGAGGAGCTCTGAAAGGCTCTTTGGGGTGAAAGTTATGGTGATGGTCCCAGCTCTGCTCCTCTTCCCCTTTCCCATGGCAAACAGCTGGAAATGGGGATCAGGGTGGCTGGAGAGGAGCTCTGAAAGGCTCTTTGGGGTGGAAGTTATTGCTGATGGTCCCAGCTCTGCTCCTCTTCCCCTTTCCCATGGCAAACAGCTGGAAATGGGGATCAGGGTGGCTGGAGAGGAGCTCTGAAAGGCTCTTTGGGGTGGAAGTTATTGCTGATGGTCCCAGCTGTGCTCCTCTTCCCCTTTCCCACGGCAAACAGCTGGAAATGGGAATCAGGGTGGCTCTGAAAGGCTCTTTGGGGTGGAAGTTATTGCTGATGGTCCTAGCTCTGCTCCTCTTCCCCTTTCCCACTGCAAACAGCTGGAAATGGGGATCAGGGTGGCTGTGAAAGGCTCTTTGGGGTGGTGGAAGTTGCTGCTGAAGGTCCCAGCTCCGCTCCTGGGCAGGACAAGCAGCAGCTGCCCCTGCTGGGGGCTGCAGCAGCAGCAGGAGCAGTTATTGTTCTGCGCAGAGGCACAACGAGCCCGGATCAATGGCACCGACAGTGCCAGCACAATGCTGAAGGATTTCATTTTGTGGATTATTAAATACCCTCTGGAAAGGAAAATATTAATTGGATTGCAGGCTTGGGAGGGAACAGCAGCGATGTAGGGGCAGCTGTGGTTTAAGGGAACAATTTTATCGTGCAGGGGGCTTTGAGGGGCTCCAGGGGGTGAGGTTTGCCCTGGAGCAGGAGCTGGGGTGAAGATCCCTGCTCTGGCAGAGGGGACAATGGGGTGGAAGGTCTGGTGGGCTGGGAGGGCAGAGCAGGGGCTGTGTGCGAGGTCAGGGCTTGTGGAAACCAGGCCAGGGGAGAGAGGGAAGGAAAATCCCTTGCTCTGTGTGGAGGGAGCAGATCATCTCCTTGGGATGCTCACAGGGGATCCCTCAGCCCACAGGCAGCACTTCAGCATTCCCTGCAGTGTCCTGCTGCAGGAAAAGGCAATTCCTGAGCCCTCAGTGTGACCCGGGAGACTGGCAGCTGCTGCTGGAATTCTGCTCTGAGGGAAGGAAAGTGAAGGCTGAGGAGAAAGACAGACAAATAAATGTGGGGAGCAGGGGAAGCAGCATCATCTCGTTAGTGCCGTGTCAAGGGCAGCGGAAAGGTGACACAGGAGAAGTAATTTTGCTGTCAAAATTATTTAGAGATGTCATTAAACTGCTTAGGGCTGTCTGTGGTGCTTCAGGGCACAGGCACCTGGTGTTAATTTGCTCTGCTGTATGTCCAGGCTCGCTGGCCCGGCTCAAAGGGGAGCTGGAAGGAAAAGGTGCCCAAGAGCAGGGGGAGCTCCCTCAGAACCTTCATTAATTTAATATTATCCACCAGGGCGGGTCTGCAGGGGTGGTGAGCTCTGCAGAGAGCTCCTTCTGGCTCGGGTGTGGGACAGGGAGGGCAGGGAGGAGCTCACTGCTGGGATCCTGCTGCAGGTGTCCGGGTCAGGCTGGGCAGGGCTCCTGCCATGGGGGATCCCACCACGGGACAGGGAATTTTAGGGCTGGAATTGGCCCTTTGCCATTGCCGTGGGCTGGGATTTAAGGTTCCTTCCATTGCCCTGGGCTGGGATTTAAGGTTCCGTCCAAGCCTGGGCTTTTGTTATTGGCCCTGGGCTTTGGTAAATAAATCCCCTCTGTTCTTACTTAATTATTCCTTGACCCAAAATACTACACTTAAAAATCACTTTGTTTGCTCTCTGTATTTTTCTTTTTCTCCCTCGTTTGTTTGCTTTAGTGGGGTTTGTTTGTTTGTTTGTTTGTTTGTTTGTTTGTTTTCCTTCCCCTCTCCCCGCTGTGCACTGTCCTGCCCTGTTTCTCCTGTGCCCAGTCTGTTTCCTTTATCTGGAAAACGTTTTGCTCCTCCAGGGTCTGGTTTGGCACTTTCCCTCCCTTCTCTCCTCTATTGAAATGCTTCATTTTCACCTCCCCAGCTGAAGAATTCACAATTCTCCCCATTTCCGTGCTGTTTTCCCTGCTAGGATCCTCACCCCCTCCCCTGGCAGGTGGCACTGGGGAGCTCATTGCAGCCCCCGTGTCCCAGAGTTGTGTTTCCAGATTCAAAGGAATGGCAAAGGGGCAGGAAAGCCTCCCTGAGGGGTTCCAGGTCTGGGAGTGATCCAGAGCCCCTCTGCTGGGCGCTGGAGATGCGTCTGTGCCCACCCTGCTCTGCCAGGGCCCTGCGGTTCCTTCCTGGGGCTTTCGGATCTTTTGGCCAAGGCAGGGAGGGCAGGGAGGGAATTCCGCATCCCCGGGTCAGAAATACAGAAATTCCGTCTGGGAAGGGCTTTTCTTGTGGCAGTGTCTGAGGGAGAGGAGGGATCAGGGGAGGGAATTCCCAAGGGCTGCAAGGTTCTTGCTCATTTATTCTGCCTCCAGCCCGTGGGGAAATTGTGGCTTTTACTTCATTTTGCCCGTGGATACAGAGCCCAGATCTGCCCTGGTTTTGGGTTAGCTGCACGAAACACGGCTGCACATCAAATCCCTCACTTTGCAGTGTCAGGAAAGCTTCAGTCCCGGAGCAGAGCAGGTCCTTAAATCCTGTGCATCTGCAGCTGGGAGGAGCAGCTCACACTGGGCCAGGAGGCAGCGTCACCTTGGGGCGACAGCACAGGCTCCAGCGGGGCTGGGAACGGGGATTCCAGAGAAATGGGGGGCAGGAAACCCCCAGAGCTTCTGGTCGTGGCAGAGCCACGGGCAGGAAATACAGAAAATACAGAAAATACAGAAAATCAGAAGCTGGAAGATTCCTGGTGACAGAAAAGCTGTGTTTGCTTGGAGGCTTTCAGGCAGCCAGTTCAGTGCTCCAGGACCTTGGTTTTTTCAGCAAAAAATTTGCAGCACAAAAAAATTCTGAAAATCTGGGGTTTTAAAGGGCTCCAGGACCTCTAAAGGACTTTTCTAAAGTACAGAAAGTACAAAAAAAACTCAGAAAATTCAGAAAATACAGAACCTGGAAGATTCCTGGTGACAGAAAAGTCGTGTTTGCTTGGAGCAGGTGCCCAGTTCAGCGCTGGGGTTGGTTTCAGCAGCAGTGCTGGGATTTTAAGGGACTTCAGGATCTCTGAAGGACTTTTCTAAAGTCAGAAAATACAGAAAATAATACAGAAAATCAGAAGCTGGAAGATTCCTGGTGACAGAAAAGTCGTGTTTGCTGGGAGCTGGTGCCCAGTTCAGCGCTGGGGTTGGTTTCAGCAGCAGCGCTGGGGTTTTAAAGGGCTCCAGGACCTCTAAAGGACTTTTCTAAAGTCAGAAAATACAGAAAATCAGAAGCTGGAAGATTCCTGGTGACAGAAAAGTTGTGTTTGCTTGGAGCTGGTGCCCAGTTCAGCGCTGGGGTTGGTTTCAGCAGCAGCTCTGGGGTTCTAAAGGGCTCCAGGAGCTCTGCAGGACCTTTGAAAACTTTCAGAAAATCAGAGGAGCTTCCTGGTGACACCAAAGTCGTGTTCCTGGGTAGGGCCCTCGGCTGTTCCTGCCTGGGTCTGTGTGTGTGCCAGAGCTCCGGGGCTGGTTTGGATCCCCCCCAGCAGCTCCTGCCCCTGCCCAGCCCTGCCTCAGTCCCCTCGGTCCCACTGGGAGGGAGAGGTGCCACGGCTGGGGATGGAGCTGCTGCTGCTGCTGGGGTTGCCAGGGCAACCAGAGATGGCCCCTGGAGACAGGAAAGGGCAAACATTCCTCTCTGCTACAGGGGGAGCATCGGTGATTGAATGAGATTAGATGGAATTAGATAATCCTGGAATTCTCGGTGATTTGACGCCAGGCCTTTATTAAATAAGTAAAAGTACCAGCCCTTATAATAAAAATGAATTCTTTCAGATCAATAACTTTCCCTGCTGCTCGTCACAGCTGTGATTCTTGAGATCTCTTTTTCTGTGGCATGGGGCGAGCCACACAAACCTGCCTTTTTTAATTTTATTTTTTTTTCCCCTCTCCCAGAGGGGACAAATAATATCAATTCCTCTTTTATTTCCCCCTTGTGATTCACCCACTTAACCCTAAGGTGCCCTTGCAGAGGAAGGCACTGCAGGGTTCTCCAGGGATGATTCAGTGCCCTGGAATTTACAGCTCTGGGGCTGCTTGAACACTGCCCACCATTGCTCTTGGCTATTGCAGTGTTCTAGAGTTAAAGAAAGAAAATGAAAATGCCTGGCAAAATGCAAAAATACATGAAAATAAAAAAGAAATTCATGGGCAAATTCATGGAAAAAAATAATGGAAAAAAATAATGGAAAAAAATAATGGAAAAAAATAATGGAAAAAAATAATGGAAAAAAATAATGGAAAAAAATAATGGAAAAAAATATGGAAAAAAATATGGGAAAAAAAAGGAAAAAAAAAGGAAAAAAAATGGAAAAAAAAAGGAAAAAAAAATGGAAAAAAATCATGGAAAAAAAAATGGGAAAAAAAAAGGAAAAAAAATGGGGAAAAAAAAAGGAAAAAAAAAGGAAAAAAATCATGGAAAAAATCATGGAAAAAAATCATGGAAAAAATAATGGAAAAAATTCATGGAAAAATTCAAAAAAAATTCATGGAAAAAAAATGGAAAAAAAATGGAAAAATTCATGGCAAAATTAATGGAAATAAAAAATACATGAAAATACAAAAAAAACCTGGGCAGTTTTTTGCTCCTTGTGGGTTCAAACTCTCGGCCTGAGCCCTGCCTGGCTGCAGAGGCACTGGTAGCACCGTGCTCCCCTCTCCAGTGAGTGCGGGTTGAACCCAAGAGCAGCGATTCCAGCAGCCCAGTCCTGACTCCTCCTCATCCTCACACGGCAGGGCTGGCACCCGAGCCCTCTGTGCACCACAGGGCACCCAGCACGGAGAGCATGGGGGATTTGGGGTTCCAGAGCAGAGGGTTTATTCATTCAGAGGGATTTTTTGGTGCTGAGGGTGTTGCAGGCACAGGGGCCAGTTCAGCTCTCACAGCTCATGCTTTTAATTCTGAATTAAAATCCAATTCATTCTCTCAATTCCTGCATTAGCAGCGTGATTTCTTACAACATCTTTGGCTTGACATTCACGAGCTGCTGGTGCAGCTCCGGATCTGGGCTGGTTTCTATCAGCACTCTGCATCTGGGGTTGGTTTTTTTTTGAAGCCTCACCTTGCTGTGATGGATTTCTGAGGCAGAAGTTGAGTTAAGAGCGATTCCACGAGGCTGGGGAGCGTTTCTGTCCCCTGGCGTGTGCAGAGGGCAGAAATCATCCTTGCTTTGGGAGGATTTAGCCCTGCCTTTGATGTGCCTGCCGCTGTCTTTAAATCACTGCAGGACCTGCAGGAAGTGTGCTTAAAGGGTGTTTGGAATGATGGGCTCCAAGTTGCTGCGCTTTTCCTTGAGCTGCAAAACTCCCGTGCTGGGAGCCGTTCTGGTGTGCTGGGACCCCCAGCCCCTGCACTGCTTCTCATGGCAAGCCATGGCAACGGGAGGGAAAACTCATTTTCAGCCCACGTTGTAAGGAAATTCAGACACAGAGCAGAGTGAAAGGGAAGGACGGAGAGGCTGAGAAATGGGTGTGCAGAGGAAACCGAGCTGCTCTGGGGACAGCCCCACCCTCAGCAGCAGAACAGCACCGGCTGCTCGTTTCTAGCGTCCTGGAACGGGCTGGGTTGGGTTGGAAAGGGATCTTGAAACCCATAAATGTCCCCCCAGGGCAGGGACAGCTCCCCAGGCCAGGCTGTTCTGGGGGTTCAGGCCGGCAGAATTCTCCCTGCAGGGCTCTGCTTCCACGTTCAGAAAGTTGTGTGCTGCCAGAGCAAACGCCTCGCAGAAATCCGAACACGTTGTGTTGGCACTGTTGTCCCGGCAAAGAAAGATCTATTGGTTTAACATATTTTCCATTAACAAGCTTTAATTTGCATAAATTATATCACCCTCTGTTAATTTATTATTACTTCTTCGGTTTCCTCTATTTCATTATTTCTCCTGGGGGTTATAAAATTACTGGGATTATTCTGCTTAAGCTTTTTAAAATACAGTCACAGTGCTGTGTTTTCCCATTCACCTTGTATTTCCTCATTGTTCTGAGGCTCATTAAAAATCTGAAGTGTCACAAGAACTTCCCCGGATAAGAATTCTGCAAGTCTTTGAGAGCAAAGTACCCAAGTTTGCTGATTTAAACCCGAATAATTTTGGAAGTTTCTGTTTGGACACCTCCTAAATCACTGCTGGAATGAGAAATATTTCATGTCCATGCTGGGTCAGAGCTGGCTTTTCCTCCCAGAGCAGAAATAAAACTGTGCCAGGTTTGTACCAAAACAGAACTGTGCCAGGCTTGTACCAAACAAAACTGTGCCAGGCTTGTACCAAAGAGAACTGTGCCAGGTTTGTACCAACTGTACCAAACAAACAAAACTGTACCAGGTTTGTACCAAACAGAACTGTGCCAGGCTTGTACCAAAACAAAACTGTGCCAGGTTTGTACCAAACAAAACTGTACCAGGTTTGTACCAATTGTACAAAACAAAACTGTGCCAGGTTTGTACCAAACAGAACTGTGCCAGGTTTGTACCAAACAAAACTGTGCCAGGTTTGTACCAGAACAAAACTGTGCCAGGTTTGTACCAACTGTACCAAACAAACAAAACTGTACCAGGTTTGTACCAAACAGAACTGTGCCAGGCTTGTACCAAAACAAAACTGTGCCAGGTTTGTACCAAACAAAACTGTACCAGGTTTGTACCAATTGTACAAAACAAAACTGTGCCAGGTTTGTACCAAACAGAACTGTGCCAGGTTTGTACCAAACAAAACTGTGCCAGGCTTGTACCAAAACAAAACTGTGCCAGGTTTGTAGCAAACAGAACTGTGCCAGGTTTGTACCAAACAAAACTGTGCCAGGTTTGTACCAGAACAAAACTGTGCCAGGTTTGTACCAACTGTACCAAAACAAACAAAACTGTGCCAGGTTTGTACCAACTGTACCAAACAAACAGAACTGTGCCAGGTTTGTACGAATTGTACCAAACAAAACGGTGCCAGGTTTGTGTGGGAAGAGAAGGAGGGAAGAGGTGAGGGACAGGGGGTTCAGCAGCTCAGGTGGCCCCAGAATTTTCCTGCAGAGCTCTCCCCCTCTGTGCTGTGCCCGCAGCTGAGGCAGGGGGGACAGAATCCAGGTGTGGGCTCTGGGGAGGGGCAGCAGGTGAGGGGCTCCCAGTGCACATTCCTGGTGCCAAGGGGCATTTCCAGGTGGGAAGGGCAGCAGGGATGGGAGCACAGGGACCTGCCTGGCACTGAGCCCTGGGGCAGGTTCCGAGGGGCATTTCCAAGGTGGGAAGGGCAGCAGGGATGGGAGCACAGGGACCTGCCTGGCACTGAGCCCTGGGGCAGGTTCCAAGGGGCATTTCCAAGGTGGGAAGGGCAGCAGGGATGGCAGCACAGGGACCTGCCTGGCACTGAGCCCTGGGGCAGGTTCCGAGGGGCATTTCCAGGTGGGAAGGGCAGAGGGTGCCAGCACAGGGACCTGCCTGGCGCTGAGCTCTGGGGCAGGTTCCGAGGGGCATTTCCAGGTGGGAAGGGCAGAGGGTGCCAGCACAGGGACCTGCCTGGCACTGAGCCCTGGGGCAGGTTCGAGGGGCATTTCCAGGTGGGAAGGGCAGCAGGGATGGCACTACAGGGACCTGCCTGGCACTCAGCCCTGGGAGCCTCCTTTGGGGCAGGTGCAGCTCCCCTGGTGTGCCACATTCCCATTCTCTGGAAAATCCCCCCACCCAGGGTTTTTCTCCTGGGAAACTGAGAGGCCTCAGGAGAAAATGAAAGCAATTCCTGTCTCGTTTGCTTCTCCTGTGCTGTGCTCATGTGGAATGTGCTTGGAGATTGTTCGCCCACAGGTGATTGTGTCATTGGGTTCTGCTGTGGGTTGTTTTGGCTCTTTGGGCAATCTGGGCCAAGCTGTGTGGGGACTCTGGAAAGAGTCACGATTAGCTGATTTATTATTAGCTGATTAATTATATTATTAGATAATAATGAAAGAGTTTTCATTATTATGTTTTTAGCATTCAGTAGGCATCTTTTCTGTATTCTTTAGTATAGTATAATATTCTTTAATATATTATTCTTTAATATTCTTCAATATCTTATTCTTTATAGTATCTTTTAATATAATATAGTATCATAAGATAATAAATGAGCCTTGTGAGAGCATGGGGCCAGGTTTGTCACTCCTCCCTGGCACAGGGCCCCCACAAACACAGTCCTGGTGCCCTGTCCCTGTCCCAGCTGCCCTCCTGGGCTGGGTAAATAACACCCAGGGATCAGCCAGCCACGAGTGCCCTCCCAAGGGGCTGCGTTGCCTTCCCCCCAGATCCCACCTTGCCCGGCTGGGTGGAAGGACCTGCAGTTATTATTCCTTTAATTTGTGTTTTTACAATCCTGCTCTTGTCTTTTGTTTGCCTTCCCGGCCCCAAATGTGATTTCAGAGGGGATTTTCCTGCAGCTCCAGCTGGCACCCAGTGTCCAAACAAAGCCAGTGGTGCGCCTGGTGCTGCTCTGCTCCTGCTGTGTTTGGGCAGGGCTCACCTGCCTCAGCAGCTCAGGGAGAGCAGATCCAGCTGAGCCGCTGGAGGCTCTGCAGGGATTTGTCCTTCTCATCCTGTTTGTTTTAATGGGGCATTCACCTCTCAGGAGCTGCCTCAGACCTGAGCTGGTGCCTCCGGAACTAAGGGGTGTAAGAGTTTGATCCTCATTTCATTTAACCCTTATTTTGGCTGTTTCTCCATGGGAATTTGGGTTTGTGCTGGGTTTGAGCTGGGTTTTGCCTGTGCAGAGATGGCCCTGTTAAATAAATAAAATTAATGATTATTGGTATGGTACTGCATACCCTGTGCAGTTCAGGGCACGTTGTGCTGTGCTCTGACATTGGTATTTTACTTTTGCTTTGAGCTGGAGTGGGGGAAATCCAGAGAAAGATGCCTGGAGCAGGATTTCTCCAATGCAAAGATTCCTGGAGCAGGATCTGTCCATGGTAGGAATTCCTGGAGCAGGATTTGTCCATGACAAGAATTCTTGGAGCAGGTTCTCTCCATGGTAGGAACTCCTGGAGCAGGATTTGTCCATGGCAGGAATTCCTGGAGCAGGATTTGTCCATGGCAGGAATTCCTGGAGCAGGTTCTCTCCATGGTAGGAACTTCTGGAGCGGGATTTGTCCATGACAGGAACTCTTGGAGAAGGATTTATCCATGGCAGGAATTCCTGGAGCAGGATTTGTCCATGGCAGGGCTGTCCATGGCAGGAATTCCTGGAGCAGGATCTGTCCATGGCAGGAATTCCTGGAGCAGGATCTGTCCATGGCAAGAATTCCTGGAGCAGGATTTGTCCATGGCAGGGCTGTCCATGGCAGGAATCCCTGGTGCAGGATTTGTCCATGGCAGGAATTCCTGGAGCAGGATTTGTCCATGACAAGAGTTCCTGGAGCAGGATTCCTCCCTGGCCTTTGAAGCAGGTGCCACCCTGGCTGTCTGCAGGGGTCAATCCAAGGCTGTGATTTGCAGGTGGTGGCTCCTGCAGGAGGAAGATCCTGGAAGCAGGATCTGTCCATGGCCCAGATTCCCTCTGGAGCAGGATCCTGCAGTGCCCAGGGTTCCCAGAGCTGGATCTGATGCCAAGAGTTCCTGGAGGGCCGCCTGTCCGCTGCCCTCAAATTTGGATTGCCGCAGTGTCACTGGTACAGCTCCTGTGTTTGGCTGGGCTGTTTTGTTTTAAGAGGCCTGGGAAGTCAGCAGGTAAATGTTAAACTGGGGCTGTTTGCTGTGCAGCAGTGGAGGGAGGAGCGCCCCATGCTCTCACAGCTCCCCTGCCCTGCAGGCTCAGCACAGGTGTGTTTCACCTGAGCTCATGCAGGTGGAACCCCATCCAGGGCCTTTCCAAACATCATTCCAGCCTGGAAGGAGCCCAGCCTGGGCTGCTTGGCTGGCGCAGGACAGACCCAGGGTGTTCACTCTGAAATTGTGTGGTTTCCCTTGGCTTTCTGACTGGGCTGGGGTTTGAAGCAGCTGCAGAGTGGCCAGCAGCAAAACCCAATTCTGCTGCAGGTTTTGGTTCAGAAATCGAGGAGATCTCCAGGCTGTGGGCACAGTGTGGGTTTGTGTGCAGCGGGCCAGGGCTGGGGCTCTCAGTGGGAATTGCTGCTGGAATTCTGGAATTCCTTCAGGCATCCCCAGCTCTACTGTGTTTGTCACAGGTGAGGGTTGGGGGCTCTGGGTGGGATTCCTGCTGGAATTCTGGAATTCCCATCTCTGCTGTGTTTGTCACAGGTGAGGGTTGGGGGCTCTGGGTGGGATTCCTGCTGGAATTCTGGAATTCCCAGCTCTGCTGTGTTTGTCACAGGTGAGGGTTGGGAGGTCTCAGTGGGATTCCTGCTGGAATTCTGGAATTCCCATCTCTGCTGTGTTTGTCACAGGTGAGGGCTGGGGGCTCTGGGTGGGATTCCTGCTGGAATTCTGGAATTCCCATCTCTGCTGTGTTTGTCACAGGTGAGGGCTGGGGGCTCTCAGTGGGAATTGCTGCTGGAATTCTGGAATTCCCATCTCTGCTGTGTTGTCACTGCTGCAGGGCTGGGGGTTCTGGGTGAGAATTCCTGCTGGAATTCTGGAATTCCCATCTCTGCTGTGTTGTCACTGCTGCAGGGCTCTGTCCATGGTGTCAGACCCCAGCTCTGCTTCCCACCCTGGAGTTCCTCAGTGCCCAGAGGGGAGAGAGGCCATTTCCAGATTAAATGTTCCACTTTCCAAACTTCCCCTCTGTTTTACTCCAGTTGACTCTGGTTCTGGTTCCACTCCCATGTCAGATTTTTCTGGAGTTTTTCACCTTCTCACAAAACTCTTCCCTCTGGCATTGCTCCTTTTCCTTTCTTCCCTTCCAGCTTCTTGTTTTCCACTCTTTTGATGAATTATTTACCTCTCTAGTATTACCTTTTTTTATATTCTCTTTGTGTTTACCTTCAAAACACACAACTCCCAACACTCCCCTCGTGCTCCCTTGTGCTCCTTGGGCAGCCACTGCATTTATTGGTCATTCACTTCCCAGCGTTAGTTATAAACACAAATGTTGTAAAATCCTGTGGTGTCACCTGGTGGGGCTCCCAGTGTGCTGGGCCAGCTGGGTGAGTGTTCCTGTGATTTTTGGGGTATAGGGTTTATTCTTTGCAGCTGGGTGCGTGTTCCTGGTGATTTTTGGGGTCCAGGGGTTTATCCTTTGCAGCTGGGTGTGTGTTCTGGTGATTTTTGGGGTGCAGGGTTTGTCCTTTGCAGCTGGGTGAGTGTTCCTGGTGATTTTGGGATCCTGGGGTTTATTCTTTGCAGGTAGGTGCGTGTTCCTGGTGATTTTGGAGTATAGGGATTTATTCTTTGCAGCTGGGTGAGTGTTCTGGTGATTTTTGATGTGCCCAGTCCCCAGGGCTGTGCTGAGCAGGGATGTGCCCACTCCAGCTCTGCCCTCCGTCCCCAGCTCCTTTCCCTGCATTTCCTTGGCCTGATCCCAGCACTGAATCTCTTCTAAAACAATTTATTCCCATTTATTCTGTAGAATGCCTTGGTCCGGTACCAACGTTTGCTTCCAGCAGCCACCTCGGGGTAAAAATAAAAGCCCCAAACCCTCCAGTTGTGCTTGGAGCCCCTTGCCATCCATCAGCCAGGGGTCACAGGAACTGCAGCTCAGGTCTGAAACCTGCAGGAAATCAGTCTTTGTTACACGTGAAATAAAGCAGTCTATGGGGAAAATAACCATAAATGTTCATTATTTGTACAGGAAAATCAATTTGTAGGCCAATTGACCAAATAAAGTAATACAATTTGCTGGGAAATCCCCCAGGTGTGGCAGGGAAATGGCAAAACTGCAGGGCAGGGCTTTGGGGTTTTGTGGGGTGGGGAAGGTGATGGGGACAGGGACAGGAGGCTGGGAAATTCTGGTGTGGTGCCGAAAACTGCAGAAAAGGGCGCAGGGGAGAGGGGAATTGGGCTCTTTTGGTGGTTTTGCAGCATTCTGTGTGTGGTACCAAGGAAGGTGATGGGGACAGGGACAGGGAATTGGGCTCTTTTGGTGGTGTTGCAGCATTCTGTGTGTGGTGCCCAGGAAGGTGCTGGGGACAGGGACAGGGACAGGGAATTGGGCTCTTTGGTGGTGTTGCATCATTCTGTGTGTGGTACCAAGGAAGGTGCTGGGGACAGGGACAGGGAATTGGGCTCTTTTGGTGGTGTTGCAGCATTCTGTGTGTGGTACCGAGGAAGGTGCTGGGGACAGGGCCAGGGACAGGGAATTGGGCTCTTTTGGTGGTGTTGCAGCATTCTGTGTGTGGTACCCAGGAAGGTGCTGGGGACAGGGACAGGGACAGGGAATTGGGCTCTTTTGGTGGTTTTGCAGCATTCTGTGTGTGGTGCCAAGGAAGGTGATGGGGACAGGGCCAGGGACAGCCCTGGGAGCTGCTCCCCTGTTGTTCTGCTGCTCCAGAGGCGCCACAGCAGGACTGGGAATAGAGGGACAGGGAATCCGGGCTCTTTTGGTGGTGTTGCAGCATCCCACCCTCTGGTCCCAGGAAGGTCCACCTGAGAGCTGGAGCAGGCAAGGAAGAAAAACAGCCCTGGGAAATGCTCCCTGTTGTTCTGCCTTTATTTACCTGAGCCAGCAGGCAAGGAGAAAAAAAGGGGAAATGCTTTTGCCCCTCTCAGCTGGCTGTGTGGGGCGGCTCTGGCTCCCTCAGGGGTGACTCCACTGCCTCAGGAGCTGCCCTCACATCTCTGCTGCCTCCCGGGACACCCCGGGCTGGGGGGACAGAGCTGTTGGATGTGGGGCAGACACAGCAAACCAGAGCAGGACACTCTGCAGCCTCCTGCCAGAGAGGCTTTGGAAACAGGCGGCTCCAAAGGCCTGAGAGATTTTCTGTCCTGGACCTGCCTCCCTTCAAAGCCTGCAGATTCCAGTTGGCTCTGTCCAGAAAAGCCAGATTATCAAATTGTCCTGTGGGTTTATAACTCACTGTGAGATTCAGAGTGGGAAATGCTCCCCTGTGCTCCCAGATCTTGTTCATCTCTTTCTGTTCCCAGCTCTTCTTCATCTGTTTCCTTAGGGCTTCACAAACCCCTGTTGTTCATGCTGATGGGAAGAGCTGCACCTTCCCTCCTGGGCAGCATCATTTCGGGTTAAAACTTCCATATTTAGCCCAGTTCCTGCAGGAGCCAATTTCTGTGCCCCAAAGAACCAGGACAGCCCCCGGGAGGAGGATGAGGGGCAGGGATGGGGCAGGGAATGTGCTGCTGGTGCCTTTGGAGCAGGAGCCTGAGCACCAGGGGTCCAGGGAGCTGCTTGGGATTTCTCAGGGGAGTTGTGCTCAGGGGGGATTTCCTTTCCTCTTGAGGATAAAACAGCCCAAACCCGAGCTGGGCTCTGCTGTGCCCTGCTTCCAGCTGTGCCACCTGTCTGGCTGAGCCCCATTCCTGCCCTTTCATCCTCCCGGGTCACTGCAGAGCCTGCAGAGCCCTGCCCTGGCACTGGGAGGGATGGGACGGTCCCCAAAACCTGGGGGGGGTTCTCCTGCTCTGTCCTGGCTCCTCCATCAGCTCTCCCTTGCAGAGAACCTGACTGGCCTTCCCAGGAATTCTTCTGCCTTTTGCCAGTTTTATTGGTAAAGCTGAAATCAGTTTGTTGTTTTTTTTTTCAGAGAAAAAATATTATTTATTTATTATTTATATTATTTGTCTAATTTATTTATTATTTATTATTTATTTATTTTATTTATTATTTATTAATTATTTTATTTATTTATTATTATTTGTTTTATTTCTTTATTTTATTTTTTATTTTATTTCTTTATTTTATTTATTATTTATTAATTATTTAATTTATTTATTATTATTTGTTTTATTTATTTATTTTATTTTTTTTATTTTATTTATTTATTTTATTTTTTTTATTTTATTTATTTATTTTATTTATTATTTATTATTTAATTTATTTATTATTATTTGTTTTATTTATTTATTTTATTTATTTTATTTATTTATTTTATTTATTATTTCTATTATTATTTCTGTTATTTTTTAATAATTGCTGGCTGCTCCCCCCGGCTCCCTCGTGCCCTGGGCCATCCCTGCTGTGCTGGAGCAGTTCCAGGTGGCCCTGGTGTCCCTGGGAGGATGCTGGAGGGTAAAGCGGGCAGTGCCAGGGCACAGGGCTGGCAGGGGATGCCCTGGGAGCTGTAATCACGGCTGAAGGGGAGTGCAAACTCTGCTGCTCCTGCAGGGGACGTGTCCCCACTGCTCTGCAGTGCCCCTAATCAAAGCCATTCCCCAGGTTTGCTGTTGGGAAAAGCAAAGAAAAATATCCCAGGCTCTCTGAACCTCCCCCTTTCCTCTCCCCTGTCTTTGTTATCAATAAAAAGAGGGAGAAAAGGCTGTCTGGGCTTGAGGATTTCCTTCACATATGGAAGAGATTTAGAATCCTCCTGCTCCCAGAGCTGCCCCAGCATTCCCTGGCTGCTGCCTGTGTTTCCCAGCCTTACCTGTGAGCAGGGGCTGCTTTAACCTGCAGGTTTTTATCCAATAATAATTATTCCTGAGGGTTGGATCACAGGCACACGAACCATCCTGCAAACAGCTTTGATATTTTCAAACTCTTGGTCTCGCTGGGGTTCCTGTCCCAGTTCCACTGGGACTTGGATTAAAAATAAAATCCCATTCCATTTTATTGGCTGAAACGACAGGTTCTGTGGGGCAGTGGCGGTGCAGCTGCCTGGTCTGCAGGGTGTTCCTGCTGCTGCCAGGGTCAGGAATTCCCTGGGCTGCTGCAAAGCCTTCATTGAGTGGTGATGTGGAAATGTTGGGTGGGGAATACCTGGAGGCAGAGATTGGAGCCCGATTGTGCTGCCTCCCTCCTTTCCTCTCCCTGGGGATGAGGGGCTGGGAGAGGCTGGAAGTGCAGGGCTTGGTCAGGACTGGAGAAACCACCAACAGGAGTGCCTGTGCTGCAAAGTCCTTTAAAAAGTGACCAAAGCGACAAAGTGTGAGCCAGGTGTGACAGCCGTGGCTTGCCAAGAAGAGCTTTCTGCCAGAGATGAACAAGTGTTTGTTTGGTGTTTGTGGAAATGCTGAGATTTCTCACCAAATCTTGGGGTTTTTTTGTCTCTCCCTGTCCCGTGGCAGAACCGGGGCCGCCTGGCAGAGAAGAGGAGCATCCCCCTGCCCCCCAGCAGGGTCCCCAAGAAGGAGCTGGGCTCCCTCCTGTCCCCCAGCGAGGACAGCCAGGACAGCGACAGGAGCAATGGGCAGCAGCCGCCCCAGGTGAAGCAGGAGGAGGATCTGCACATCAGTATCATGAAAAGAAGGTACCTGCAGGCAGGGCTGGGGGGAAACGGGCGCAGGAACCTGGGCAGAGGCAGCCAGGGAGGCACCTCCAGGGCTGGAATGCTGGAATCGCCGTGCCAGGGGCACCTCCAGGGCTGGGATGCTGGAATCCCTCTGCCAGGGGCACCTCCAGGGCTAGAATTCCAATGTCAGGGGCACTGGAGTCACCTCCAGGGCTGAAATGCCCTGCCAGGGGCACAGCCCAGCTCGCAGAGGGCACTGCTGGGGGAGTTTCACTTTACTCCTGTCTGGAGTGGGGTTGGCACTCTGCGTTTGCAGGTTCTCACTCTCTGGCCAGGGCCCTGTGCCTTTGGGAATTGCAGGGCCAAGAAATCATCCGTGGGCTCCAGCTGTGTGAAATCAGAGGTGTGGGAACCCAAATCCTGCCTCCTGCTCTCAGTTGTGCTCCAATTGTGATGGAATTGAAGCTGAGGGGGGGCTCAGTGCTGGGGAGCAGAGTTTGGGGAGCAGCAAGGTCTGGGGTTCTGTGTTTGTTACAGAGCAGCAAGGTGTGGGGTTCTGGGTTTAATTGGAAGATGTGGGTTTTTTTATTTGGTTTCAGAGCAGCAAGATGTGGGGTTCTGTATTTTGATGCAAGATGTGGGGTTCTGTGTTTGATTGCAAGGTGTTGTGGGGGTTTGTGTTTGGTTCCAAGTCTCAGAGCATCCTGAGAGCCTCTGGGAGCAGGGCAGCAGTGCTGGAGTTGCAGCAGGGAGGAGGAGCTGCTGGATTTTGGTCCTGTTCTTCTCAGTGCCATGGACATTCATGCTGGGACTGTGCAGTCCTAGAGGAAGAGGAGAAGGGATGGCCTTGAGTGACTGGTGACCCTCACCTGGGCTCTCCTGGGAGCCTCAGTGCCCTCAGCATTCAGCTCCCAAATTCCAGATCCTCTCCTGAGAGACCTCAGTGCCCTCAGCATTCAGCTCCTGAATTCCAGATCCTCTCCTGGGAGGCCTCAATGCCCTCAGCATTCAGCTCCCAAATTCCAGATCCTCTCCTGAGAGACCTCAGTGCCCTCACCATTCAGCTCCCAAATTCCAGATCCTCTCCTGGGAGGCCTCAGTGCCCTCAGCATTCAGCTCCCGAATTCCAGATCCTCTCCTGGGAGCCTCAGTGCCCTCAGCATTCAGCTCCCAAATTCCAGATCCTCTCCTGGGAGCCTCAGTGCCCTCAGCATTCAGCTCCCAAATTCCAGATCCTTTCCTGAGAGGCCTCAGTGCCCTCAGCATTCAGCTCCCAAATTCCAGATCCTCTCCTGAGAGGCCTCAGTGCCCTCAGCATTCAGCTCCCAAATTCCAGATCCTCTCCTGAGAGGCCTCAGTGCCCTCACCATTCAGCTCCCAAATTCCAGATCCTCTCCTGGGAGCCTCAGTGCCCTCAGCATTCAGCTCCCAAATTCCAGATCCTCTCCTGAGAGGCCTCAGTGCCCTCAGCATTCAGCTCCCAAATTCCAGATCCTTTCCTGAGGGGCCTCAATGCCCTCAGCATTCAGCTCCCAAATTCCAGATCCTTTCCTGAGGGGCCTCAATGCCCTCAGCATTCAGCTCCCAAATTCCAGATCCTTTCCTGAGAGACCTCAGTGCCCTCACCATTCAGCTCCCAAATTCCAGATCCTCTCCTGAGAGGCCTCAGTGCCCTCACCATTCAGCTCCCAAATTCCAGATCCTCTCCTGGGAGCCTCAGTGCCCTCAGCATTCAGCTCCCAAATTCCAGATCCTCTCCTGGGAGGCCTCAGTGCCCTCAGCATTCAGGTCCCGAATTCCAGGTGCTGCCAGCCCTCTGGAAAAGCAGGAATTTCGGAGGGTCTGTGACCCCAGAGAGCACAGCCCCGAGGCATTGTGCCTCATCCCCCTGGGCCGTCACCCGCCCGTGATGCGCAGCAGGGCTCAGCTCCTGAGACGAGCCTGCAAAGCCAGAGCAGAGGGAGCTGGGGGCTGCGATTGCTTTGCTGCTGGTTTATGTGCTCCTCGGCTGGCAGGGCAGGAGCTGCTCCCCTTGCTCGGACAGATGCTGGTACCCTCAGCAGCTGAGGGAAGGAGCAGGGCGGCACAGGAGCAGCCCATAGAGCCTCCTGTAATTAATTTAATCATTGCAGCTGTCCAGTGGTGCTGCTGGAAATGGAAAGTGTTTTGGGATGCACCTGGGCTGCTCAGGAGCACAGGGAACCCTCCCAGGGAGCTTTGGTGGGCTGCCCTGCCCCTCCTGCCCCTTTAATTGGGCTTTTAATGCAGCAGAATTAGTGCTGGATTGCCTCATTAAGGGGAGAACAACGTGATAACTGCAATTGATAACGCTGGGCCCCCCAAACACAAAGTGCCCTTATCTCAAATCTTTAATTACTGTAATTGCTGTGCCTTGTTTGTTGGGAGATGAAGGAGGAATGTGTGGCAGCTCCCAGGCAGTGATCCCCAGCCTGCCAGGGCTGGGCTCTCCTGCAGTTTGTGCCTCTTGGTTAATTTTATTTCCTTGGGGGGAGCAGGATTCTCCCAGCCGGGTTCAGCTCTCCCTGATTTGTGCCCTTGCTCTTTTCCTTTCCCTGATTTTGTGCCCTTGTTCTTTTCCTTTCCCTGACTTTGTGCCCTTGCTCTTTCCCTGTCCCTGCTTTTCTACCCTTGTTCTTTTCCCTGATTCTGTGCCCTTGTTCTTTCCTTTCCTTATTCTGTGCCCTTGCTCTTTTCCTTTCCCTGATTTTGTGCCCTTGTTCTTTCCCTGTCTGGGACCTGTGCTGCAGTGTGGGGGGCAGGTGGGACAGGCAGAATTCCCGTGAGGGCAGGAACAGGTGGAAAACCCAGGAATTCAGTGCTCAGTGCACATCTGCTCCCAGCCCCGGCATCCCTGAGCATTCACCCCTCAGAGAGGGGAACCCAGGGGTCTCCTGTCCCAGTGGGGTGAGACTGGGCACCTCGGCTGCTCCAGGGCCTCCAGTGGGGAGCAGTCACCCCTCCTGATGGCCCTGGGGTGGCCAGGGTGGCTCTGGGGGTATCAGGAGCAGCCTGACCCTCTCCTGTTGGCCTGGGGTGCCTCTGGAGGTGGCTCTGGGGACAGGAGGAGCAGTCTGACCCCGTCCTGCCGGGCCTGGGGTGGCCCTGGGGACATCGGGAGCAGCACAAAGGCTCCCGAGCCCAGACACGACAGCTGGGCCCTGCAGGGGCTGTGCCCCATCTGCTCCTGCCTTAATTCACCTGCTGTGGCCTCCCCAGGCTGGGGCTCTGCTGGCCCCCCCTGAGAGCAGAACTGGGTTAAACTGGGATGGGGAGCTGGGCCAGGCCTGGGTTAAACTGGGATGGGGCTGGAGCTGGGCCAGGCCTCAGCAAACCAGAGTTAAACTGGGATGGGGCTGGAATTGGTGCTGGACTAGGCAGGAATTGGGGCTGGAATTGGGGCTGGAACTGGGACTGGACAAAGCAGGAATTGGGGCAGGAATTGGGGCTGGGCAAGGCAGGGATTGGGGTTGGAATTGGGGCAGGAATTGGGGCTGGACAGGGCAGGAATTGGAGCAGGATTTGGGGCAGGAATTTGGGGCTGGACAGGGCAGGAAATTTGGGGCTGGACAGGATTTGGGGCTGGACAGGGCAGGATTTGGGGCAGGAATTTGGGCTGGACAGGGCAGGAATTGGAGCAGGAATTTGGGCTGGACAGGGCAGGAGCTGGGCCTGAGGGCTCTGGGGTCCCCAGGGTTTGGGGCAGGGTTGGACAGGGGGAATTGGAGCAGGATTTGGGTGGACTCAGCCCCTGCCTCCCCAGGGTGAGCAGGGTTCAGGGGGTTTTTGGATGGGTGCTCAGCCCTCTGAGCTCTGTTTTTGGTTTGTTTGTTGCAGGATTCACACCCACTGGGACCTGAACATCTCCTTCCGAGAGAGCTCTTGCAGGTACCATTTTTGGGCGCCTCTCTGTGTGGTGGGCTGAGGGTTTCTGATTTGTTCCTGGGTGCTGATGGATGTAAATGAACATTTCTGGCAGTTCTGGGGGTTTATTTCTTCCTCCCCTTCCCACACACCCTCTCTTTTGTTGTTATTTTGGGGGAAGTTTTGGGGCAAACAGTCCCTTTTACATTGGAAGGGAGAATTGATGAGATTTCTAAAGAAAGCCCAGTTTTGCTGTGCTTACTCTGGTCCGAAGAAGGTGGAAATTCATAAATTGAGGCTCTCCAGTTGCAAACTAAGTATTCCTCTGTGACCCCTGACATCCTGGGCATGGTGCATTATCTTCATGTGCTGCCAGCAGCCACAAACTCTTCTCATCCTTTAAAAATCCAGAAATTTGCACCAAAACCTGGCATTTTGAAAGGTCTCTTTCATTCTGGATTTCCAGATCAGGATGCAGCCCTTGAGTTGTAGAAAACCGCTTGGTTTTTGGAATTGGAATAATAAATCTGAGCAGCTGGGAAGCTTCTCAGGGAGGAGAAAACAGAGCAGGAGGAGGCAGCGTGGGGGTCTGGGGTGCTCTCTCCACTCCTGGGTGCTGGGGAAATCAGGATCTGCTCCCTGGGATCTGCCAGGGAGAAATTAGAGTTTTGCTAAAGGGAGTTTGTGATGTTTTCTGTGAGCCTGTTCAGTTAGAGATGGAAAAAAGGGAAATTATTGCCAGAGGTGCAGCAGAGACAATGTCCATGTCTTTAACTGGAGAGGGATTCAACCTTGGCCGTGAGAATGAAGGTGGGAAATCCACGTGGACTCATCCTCCAGCAGGGAGCAGCGAGGGCAGAGCAATCCTCTGGTATTTAACTGGTATTTCAGGCTGTGCCTCTGAACCACAAACCCCCCAAGTCCCGAATTTTCCAGCGTTAGGAGCACAAACCCCATCCCACAGTGAGCCAGTGCAGCAGCTCAGCACCCATAAAAGCAGGTTTTGGAAAGGCAGCTCTTAGACTGCAAACCCTGGCTGGCTGCTCCAAGCTGCTGGGACTCTCAAATACAAAAGGATGGATTCTTTCCATGCTAAATTTCAGCCCAGAGCAGAATTTTATGGCTGTTATAATCTCCTAAAAGGCAGAGGTTTGGGATGGAAGTGCTGACAGTGCCTTAATTAATGGCCCTATGAGCAATGATTCTGCACAATGGCAGCTGAGGGTGCCAACACCTTTGGAAATTAGATTTCCCTGTCTTAAAAAAATAATTCTGAGCTTGCAGTGCGTGGAATAAAATCATGGTCTGATTTTTATGTCAAATGCATTTCCTGGTCTTCCTCAGCTTGACTGTTCCCTTCAGTTTAGCTCTGTCCTGGGAGAAACCTCAGCAATTCCCCTGGGAACAGAAATTTTGCTTTTCCTGAGGAGTCCAGCTGTCAAAAGCTGCCCATCCAGCCCGTTCAAAAGGGAAAAACCTGGTTGTGCTGGGTGGCAGAGGAGGGATTTGGGGATTTCAGTATTTGAGCAGCCCAGGCTGGCAGCACCCAGCCCTGTAAAGCAGATTTCAGTTGCATCAGGGCTGGCAGAGAGGTTCAGGTGTTGTCACAGACCTGCCCTGCTGGGCGTGCAGCTGCTAAAGGGGAATGGAACAGGGCAGGCAGGAGGAAAAGGGACATAAATCATGTTCTGGGGGGAAGGAGGAGGTGAAAAACACCTGGGAAAGGAGATGGGAGAAGCAAAGAAAATGGGAAATGCAGTGATTTAGCTCCGTGCTTTGGAAAGGAGAGCAGGGGAGGATTGAAAAGCAGCTGCTGGTGGAGGTGTCAAGGCTGCTCCTGACTCAGCAGAGCTCTGCTGGGTGACACGGGTGACATTATGGGTGGCACAGCACTGCTGCCCTGCCCTCCCAGCACTGACACAGCATCCCTCTGGGGCTGCCTGCTTTCAGTGATTTATTTTTTAGTAAGCTTTTCCTTTCTAATCTCTGAGACCTGAGCGGGGACTGAAAGGTCAGGGGGAGTTTTCAGCAGCTGGGGGCTGAACCTGAGCCCTGAGCCCTGGGCAGGTGAGAGCCCAGGGGGAGGCAGGGCACAGTGTCCCCAAACAGGGACCTGCTGTCCCCTCTGGCACTCCCTGGCTGCTCCCAGCTGGGAAAGCTGAACAGGTTGAGTTTTGCCCATCAGAAGAAGTCAGGCAAGAGGAGACTGGGGGATCCCAGCTCTGCAGAGCTGTCCCCACAGCTCTGGGGACAAATTGGTTCCTGACTCTATGGAAGACTTCAGAAGTCCCCAGTGAGACCTCACAGATGTGTCAGCCATGGCAGGAAAAGGACTTTAGGTATCCTATTAAATAAATATCCTAAATAAAGGATATTTCTTTAACATCAGGCTGAATTCAGCCCGTCCAGCTCCTTCCTGCCCTGGGTTTGGGCAGTGGCTGCTCAGGGAAATTCTGCAGTCCTGGGTTTTTGGGAATCAGGCACAGCAGAGGTACCTGAGTGGCTTTCCCCTTTCCTACAGGGATAAGGCCAAACAAGGGGAGAATTTGGAGTGCTGAAAAGTATGCCTTAATCTGAATTAATTATGTCATCATCATTTCATTAGCAGCACTTTGTGCTCTTGCACTCATTCCCTGGAAGATTTATCTGGCTGCAGGGATGGGGTAGGGAAAGGAGAGCATTTATGGACTAGCAGAGATTCAGGTGCTAAAGGGGAATGGGAGCTGATAAACCAGTCCTAACTTGCATTTAAAGCTAAAATTGCATTTCAGATAAAGGTGGGAAAAGATGTAGATTCCTACAAGAAAAGGGAAGAGTTTATTAAGAGTAGTTCTGGCCATGTTTTCCCCAGTGTGCTGAAATCTTTGGTGCATGGGAGGGGGTAATGGACTTTTTGTAGGGTGTCCTAAAGGATTTGGGATAAACTGAGCATCTGAAGGGCACAGACAGCCTTGGGAAGAATTCCTGATGCCTTTCAGCTCACATAATCCTCAAAGAAAAGGCCAGTCCACAAAAAGGAACCAACCTGCTTTTGGGTCCAGCCTTGCAGGGCTGGAGCTGGAGATTTTCTGTGCTCACAGCCCTGTGGGGTTGGGATGGTTTGGAGTGTCCTGGACACACCTGGGTGCTGTGAGGGATTCCTGTGGATCCTCCCTCCCCTCCTGCCCAGCACCAATCAAAGCTGCTTATTTTATTTTCCATTTTCCCATCATTTTATTCCATGCATTGCATTATTTTAATGTTATTTTAATATTTCATCGGCTGCCTTTGGTAAGTGGAGAAAATGAGGGGAATTGGGGTGTCCAGAGAGCTCTGAGCCCCATCCCCATCCCTGCAGAGCAGAAATCTCCTGGTGTGCCCCGACAGGTCCCACACTCAGGGATCCCTCTCCTCCCCCTCTCTCGGGGTGCTGTAATTCCAGCTTCTTTTTATTTATGAGCTTGCAGGGAGCTGAATGACAAAGCAGGCTTACAGTAAAAACATCTTCATACTTATTTCCACCTTATTTTGGAGTTGCCAGCCCTACTGATCATTTTTATGAACTGTCATGAGCATTAATGAAATTTTATGGGCATTTTGCTGGGGACATTGCAGGATGATTAATTTGTTTTTCCAGGCTCAGGCTGCAGGGAGATTTAGGGCCGTGCTGCCCACGGGGAGGGTTGGGATTTTCAGTTGGGAAAACTTTGTTTGTCCTCCCTCTTTTCCTCTCCTCGTGTCCCCTTCCCTCGCTGGCTGCTGCTGGGGGAGCTCAGGGGTGCAGGGCCTGGCAGGCAGAGGGGGAGGCTGGGGAATTGTCCTGGCGGATCCTGCTCTCACAAGGACGGAGTGAGATTGAAAAGTTACCCCAAAGGCTGAGCGATAAAAATATAATATAAATCCAATATAATATATAATAATAGCAATAATAATAGCAATAATAATAGCAATATAATAATAATAATAATAATAATAATAATAATAATAATAATAATAATAATAATAATAATAATAATAATAATAATAATAATAATAATAATACCCCCAGCAACAATAACAACAACAATAATAAGTATAATAATTATATCAATAATAATATGTAAAATAATAATAAGTATAATAATATATTTAATATATTTAATATATAATAATAATAATACACAATATACAGTATAATAAAATACATAAAACATAATATTAATATACATAATATAATATATACATAATATAATAAATATACATAATATAATAATACACAATAAATAATATATTTATATTATATTCTTTATTTAATAATATATTTAATATATACAATTATAAAATAAATATAATAATACAACACAGTACATAATACATATAACAATATAATATATAATACAGTATAATAATGTGTAATAATACAATATAATATGTAAGTAAATGCAATGCAATATAAAATAGAAATATATTGAATATATTTATATGATAAATATAGATATAAATATATAAAATGTATATGAAATATATAAATATAAATATATACATTTATAAAATATAGACAGACATATAAATATATATATACATACATATATATGTGTGTATATATATGTACATATATATATATATATATACATATATATACATATACATATACATATACATATACATATACATATACATACATGCATATATATGTATGTATATATATATGTACATATATATACACACATATATATACAAAAATTTCCAAATAAAAATAACAATAAGAGGTGGCCAAGTGGTGGCTTTGCCTGCTGGGTTCTGTGCAGAGCACAGAATTAATTCCCATGGAGAACATCCTGCTCCTGTGGCAGGGGGCATTTCCAGGAGCTGCCTTGGCTGCCTGTGCCAGGGCTGTGCCAGGGCTATGCCAGGGAGGTGCCAGCCCTGCAGGACAGGTGCCAGCCCAGCCGGGGAGGTGCCAGCCCTGCAGGAGCGCTCAGGCTGCTGCCCCCGCCCTGCCCTGTCCCCTTGACCCCAATCCCATGCCCGGGTGGCCCTGGGGTGGCTCTGGGGCTCTGGCCAAGGTGACCGTGGCCAGGAGGGGACGGTGGGGCTGAGCCGAGGCTTTCCCTGATCCCAGCCCTGCCTCTGCTGACTCAGGGAGCCTGGCTTAACGCTGGCCTGGGACACCGACCTTGCCCAGGGGCCACGCCAGGGCACGGCCGGGGAGACTGGTTCTATCGCTGGGAGGGAGTTATTCCTCAGAATTCCCTGACAATTCCCTGCCCAGGGTGGCTCCTGGCTCTGCTGGCCTGCAGGGCGGCCAGTCCTTCACTCCTTTGGTGCCCTGTGTGTGTGGGGGGGGGCGAGCTTGTGAATTTTTTTTTTTTTTTTTTTTTAGGATATTTTTTAAAAAATAAATTTAAAATTTAATTTAAGTTATAATTAAATTAATTTTAATTTAAATTAATTTTCAATTAAAATTAAATTTAAAAATTTAAATTAATGTTCAATTAAAAATAATTTAGGTTAATTTTAAGTTAATTTTAAATTAATTTTATTTTTTAAAATTAATTTTAAATTAATTTTTTATTATTTGTTTAGGAAGCTTTATATTCGAGTAAGGAAGAAGCTGAGGGGATTCATCAGTTCTTAGGAATAAACCTGATTTTATTCCCAGACACTGGGTTTGGCCTGGTCAGGGTTGGGACGGGGGGGTCTCTGCTCCTGCCCAGCAGAGACACAACTCACACGTGTTTTCCCCTCTGAGCTGCCACCATTAGCTGGGAGCACCAGGGGCTGATTTTCTGACAGGTTCTGAGCAGGAGGTCAGGGCAGGGAGATGGAGCAGTCCCTTCTGGGGCCCAAAAATCAATGGCAGTGGGATTAAACGGCCCAGGGAGGCTGGGCACGGCAGGGGCAGGGAAAAGCAAGGCCACTGCTGGGCTTTCAGCTGGGGGCTGCAGCAGGAATTGCTCCCGCAGCTCTTCCAGGTCCTGCACAACCCCCAGATTCACCAAATTGAGGTTTGGATTTTGGTTTTTTGGTTTTGTTTTTATCCAGGGGCTGGACCGGAGTGCTGATGTTTCTTTAGAAATCAGTTATTAATTTTTTTTAACAAATGCTAACAATTTTTTTGACAAATGCTTTGTTTTTAAATGCTAACTGGAAAACCTGAGCCCCCTCACGTGCTGGCCCAGCCCTGGCACGCCCCAGCTGTTCCATCAGGGTGTTTGGCAGGGCTGGGATGATGCCACAGCATTTATGCACCACTCTGGGCTCTCCCTTAATGGCGCCCATAAAAAGCTCTTTATTCCCTCCCCAGGGCCTGAACTACATCCCTGCCACCCTGGGCTGGGGGCAGCCCTGAGGCACTGAGTGCTCTGCTGGGTCCTGGGCCCTCCAGGTCACCAGGGCCACCCCCTGAGCCCTGCCAGGGCCACCAGGGCCAGCAATGCCCACATCCCCAGGGCCAGCAGTGTCCGTGTCCCCAGGGCCACCTCCTGAGCCCTGCCAGGGCCAGCAGGGTCCCCATGTCCCCAGGGCCACCTCCTGAGCCCTCCAGGGTCCCCAGGGCCAGCCTAACCCTGCCAGGGCCAGCAGTGTCCATGTCCCCAGGGCCAGCAGGGTCCCCATGTCCCCAGGGCCACCTCCCCATGGCTCCTAGACCCTGCAGGGTCCCCAGGTCCATCCCCAGCAATGCCAGGGCCAGCAGTGCCCAGGGTGTCCCCAGGGCCAGCAGTGCCCATGTCCCCAGGGCCAGCAGTGTCTGTGTCCCCAGGGCCACCTCCTGAGCCCTGCCAGGGCCAGCAGTGCCCAGGGTGTCCCCAGGGCCAGCAGGGTCCCCATGTCCCCAAGGTCACCCCCCCATGGCTCCTGGACCCCGCAGAGCTGGGCTGGGCACTCCAGCTGTGCCCTGGGCAGCCTGGCCAGGGCTTTATTCCCTTGTTTTGGGTGGGAAATGTTCCCTGAGATCCCATCCAACCCTCCCCTGGTGCAGCTCAAGGCTGGGATGCTGCTCCTGACAGCAAAACTTGTTTTTTGTGCTGCTGAGAGCAGAAAAGGAAAAACCCCTCGTGTTTCTGCAGTTTCTGGGGATTTTCTCCACTCCTGGAGCTTCTCTGCCCTGCCGGTGCCTCAGCCTGGCCAGGCAGGGCTTCACTGCCCTGAGCCTGCCCCTGCCCCTGGGCCAGCCCTGGGTGCTGCTGCCCCTGCTGCCCTGCTGTCTCCTCCCTGCAGGGCTGACATCGCTCCCTTTGCATATTGGATTTTCCCTTTCTTTATTGGAGGGAGGGGCAGAGGGTCGGGACAGTTTTATGGCTGCTGTATTGATCAGTAAAATTTAATATAATCCCTGCACTTACTGCCTGATCGTTAAGGGGATGGAGAGCAGGTGGAATGTGTTCTAAAAGAAATGTTTTGCCATTTTATTTCCTTCCTATTTCACTTTCTGAGTTTCTCTTCTCCCAGTCTCCTACTTTGCATTCCTGCAGAGATTTTTGAGTGCGTTTTCCCAGCTTTGCTTTGATTTGATGGAGTTTTAGGGAAAGTTCCCCACTCTGGTGTGGTGCTGGGTCTGTTCCCCACTCCCTCAGCTCTCCTGCAGTTTCTGGAGCTGTGGAATTTTGTCCCTGCTGGTTTGGGGCTCCCTGTGGTCCTGTCCCAGCTCTCTCTGGAGCTCCTGAGGCTGCAGGGCCAGGTGGGCTCTGCTGTCTGCTGCCCATTGCTGGGCATCCCAGAGCTGCCAGCCCAGTGAGGTCTGGAGCAGGGCAGGGACAGCCTGAGCTCCAAAACTACACAGCACCTCACTCTGGAGCTCCAAATGTGCACCAACACCTCACTCTGGAGCTCCAAATGTGCACCAACAGCTCACACTGGAACAGGGCAAGGACAGCCTGAGCTCCAAAACTACACAGCACCTCACTCTGGAGCTCCAAAACTACACAGCACCTCACTCTGGAGCTCCAAATGTGCACCAACAGCTGGCACTGGAACAGGGCAAGGACAGCCTGAGCTCCAAAATTACACAGCACCTCATTCTGGAGCTCCAAATGTGCACCAACAGCTCACACTGGAGCAGGGCAAGGACAGCCTGAGCTCCAAATATACACAACAGCACCACTGGATTCTGTACACCAACAGCTCACACTGGAGCAGGGCAAGGACAGCCTGAGCTCCAAAATTACACAGCACCTCATTCTGGAGCTCCAAAATTACACCAACAGCTCGCACTGGAGCAGAGCAGGGACAGCCCAAGCTCCAAAATTACACAGCACCTCATTCTGGAGCAGAGCAGGGACAGCCTGAGCTCTAAATTCACACCAACAGCTCACTGTGGAGCAGAACAAGGACAGCCCGAGCTCCAGATTCACACCAACAGCTCACTCTGGAGCTCCAGATTCACACCAACACCTCATTCTGGAGCAGCCCTTGGCAGCTGCAGCTGGCTGGAACCGCTCCTCTGCAGGGCACTGCCCTTCCCCTGGCTGGCATCTCTCTGCAGTGACCCTGGAGCTCAGGGCAGGGCACAGCTGGCAGTGCCAGCAGGGTCGCAGACCCTGCCAGGCTCCTTCAGCCTCGCCCGCGAGGAGGATGAGGCGCTGGGAGCAGCCCCTGCCCCATCCCCACCCCGGGCAGAGGGGGCTGCAGGAAGGGAAGGGCAGCCCCTGGTGGGAATTATTTCCATTTTGCCCGAGCTGTCTCCTTCCCCCGTGCAGTCTGCGAGCAGAGCCTGCGGGCGCCTGGCTGCCTGAGCTCTGCAGAGCCCCGACACTGATTTATCCCCTGCTTAATTGTCTCCAGCCATTAGTCTGCTCATCCCTCTCCTCCTCAGACATGCACTCGCTGCTAATGGCTGCAAATGAAGCACATTTGGGAGGCGTTGCTGCCAGCCTGGGGCTGGCTGTGACCCTCGGGGACATCCGTCAGCACCTCTGTGCCCACTGGGGCTCACAGGCCAGCAGCCAGAGGGGCTGGGGTGGAGGCTGGCACTGGGTCCTGCCTGGCTCCAGGGGTAAACTGAGGCTGGAGTGTGCCTGTGGCTCCCTGAGGATGGATTTGCTGGTGCACCTGTGCACACCACGATGGTTTTTATTGGGCTGGAAGGGACTGGGATAGAGAATGGGACTGGGTTGTGCCTGATTCCATGGGTAAACTGAGGCTGGAGCGTGCCTGTACTTGGATTTGCCTGTGCTTGGATTTGCCTGTGCTTGGATTTGTGCCTCCCTGAGCTTGGATTTGCTGGTGCACCTGTGCACACCACAGTGGTTTTTATTGGGGTGCAGACTGGGACTGGGTTGTGCCTGATTCCATGGGTAAACTGAGGCTGGAAGGGGCTGGGGTGGAGAACGGGACTGGGTTCTGCCTGGCTGCATGGGTAAACTGAGGCTGGAAGGGGCTGGGGTGGTGAATGGGATTGGGTTCTGCCTGGCTGCAGGGGTAAACTGAGGCTGGACTGTACCTGTAGCCCCCTAAGCCTGGATTTGCTGATGCACCTGTGCACACCACGATGGTTTTTATTTTAAACTGGTGGAAAATCAGACAGCAGGGGGTTTTGGGGGCAGGAGGGCAGCACTGCTGCTGTGGGGATGATTCCCTGTCCTGGGTTCTGTTTTCCCTGGATCCATGCCGGTGTTCTGCCCTCTCTGGGTTCTGAGGAGCTGCTCCAGAGAGAGGGAGCTGCGTTTTCCTGCTGGGTGAAGCAATCCCTCCCAGCAGCTGAAGGTGTTTACCCACCAGCCTGCTCCGGGCTCCATTGGGATGCGAGGCAGTGTGCAAATGCAAAGATGTAATTATCCCATTTTTCTCTTCCCACTCCTGCTCTCCTGGCTCCTCTCCTCCGCCCTTTCCGGGCCTTGTGCTGATGGCAGCGTTTATCTGCATTTGTCCTCTGTCCCTGACAGCCACTTATTGATTGGCATGATTAAAAAGAACTGATAATCACTTCACATTAATCCCATAAATGACTTAAGACACCAAAATATTTGCATAATGCATCTTAAAGGTGGCAGCTAAAAGAGGATAAGACCCAAAACTGCTTGGCACAGGAGAAATGGGCTTCCCACTCACCTGTGGGCTTGCTTAAGTAATGAGCCTCGTGCTTGCATAAGGAGCGCTCTGAAGCGCTCCGGGGGCAGGTGGGAGGGCGCTCGGGGGATTTGGGAGCCCAGCATCCCTTCTCCTGCTGATCCCCCCGAGGGATGGGGGATCCTGCAGGGAATCAGGGGCTGTTTGCGTCTGCAGCCCCCCCTGGAAATCTGCGGCCAGACGCCCGCTGAAAGTACCTAAAGACTTTCTGTCCTGGGCTGATGAGCTTAGCAGCAGCTAGACACGGATTAGCTCCATCCCTGCTGCAGGCCGGGCTGGGCCGCGGGCCCCGGGGGCTGCTCGGGCCCGGCAGCAGCACCGGGGGGATATTTAAGGCAGATCAGTGCCGGGTAATTCTGCAGATAATGCACCCTCCGGGCTGCCCTGCCGGGCCCAGGTGAGGACACCCCCGGGCGGGAGCAGGGAGGGAGCGGTGGCTGGGCAGGGAGGGCAGCGCTCCCCGTGGATTCCTCGTGGATTCCTCATGGATTCCTCATGGATTCCTCGTGGATTCCTCATTTCTGTCGCTTCTGCCGAGTGTCTCTGGCTCTCCTGGCTGTCGTCTTCCCTTCAGAGGCAGGGCAGGAGGAAAAGTTGTCCCGTTCAGCTGGGGGCGAGCCCCTGGTGCTGGCAGGATGGGGAGCTCAGCATCTCCTGCAAACAGACAAACCAAAGGGAGATGTTCCAGCCCCACCAGCTCCTGCCACCTTCTTCTTCCTCCTCACTCCTTGTGGATCCTTTACTCAGGAATATTTTGCAACTGGAGAGTGGTTTGCCAGCCAAAGAATTCACCGCTGAGCTGCAGTATCTGCTACAGTTAATTGGTTGTTGTGTTCATCCTCTCCATAGAAGGAAAGAAAAAAAAAAAAAAGGACTAACCCAGCCTAGTTAGCAGCAGTGTGATGCAAGGAGAGCAGGCAAAATAATGCTGAATTGCTCTAACACAGTCTCTTTTCCCAGAAGGAAGAGCATTGTTTCAGGATCTGTTGGAGGGGGAGTTGAGAATGGGTTTTGTAAATAAATCTGTCCCCTCAGCTCTGGGAACGCTGCTGCCCGGGCTCGTGGTGGGTTTCTCTCTGAGGAGAAAAACCATCATTCAATCAAACCAAACAGCCTTTTGTCCCAGCACTGATGGAATGGAAAAACTTGGGGTTTTTTAAGAATAGAAGGGTGGCAGCTGATAGAAAACTATCAGTTATTTCAGTTCAAGTTTCCTATTCATTCCAGAGCAGCTCTGCCAATTCCTCCGCTTTCAGTTTTTCCATCCTCCATGTGAGTCCTGGCCCACGCAAGTTCTATCTGGCAGGGCTGGGATCAGGAATCAGCAGCTCTGGCAGCTGCAGGGCCCTTGATGGGAAATGAGGGGGGAGCTCGGGAAGGGCTTTGAAATCCCCAAAAATCCAGGAGAGGTTAGGGAGGGAGGGAGGGAAAGAGGGAAGGAAGGAGCAATCCTGCAATCCAGCAGTGCTGGAGCACACAAAAACCTCTCCCAGCTGTGCTCACACAGGGGAAGGAATCAATTCAGGGGGGATTGGTACTTGAGGTACTTTCAGTGGTGGGATTTCCTTAACGTGGGGTTTCTGTGCTCTGCCGCAGCCGCGACACCGACCTGTCCAGCATCATCTCCAGCCTGCAGCAGGGCCGCCAGCTCGGCATGCCAGAGAGCCAGAGCCGCTGTGAGCTCAAGAGGAACCCCCTGGACGTGGGGCTGGCAGCAGCAGGTGAGGGCTGGGGCACCTCTGCTGCCCTGGGCTCCTGGTTTCCCTCCCCTCCTCTCCCTCTCGCCTGTGGTGGTGCTCGCAGGGGTCCCAGGATGAGGGAAGAGATCTTGACCCCATGTTTCAGAAGGCTGAGTTATTATTTAGTGATATATGTTATATTTTATGATGTATATTATATTAAAAGAAAATTATATATTAAAACTATACTAAAAGAACAGGAGAAAGGATTTCATCAGAAGGAAAGAAGTGGAATGATAACAAAAGCTCGTGACTCTCAGAGAGTCTGAGACAGCTGGACTGTGATTGGCCATTAATTAAAAACAACCACATGAGACCAATCACAGATGCACCTCTTGTATTCCTCAGCAGCAGATAACCATTGTTTACATTTTGTTCCTGAGGCCTCTCAGCTTCTCAGGAGAAAAATCCTGGCAAAGGGATTTTTTATAAAATATCACGGCTGCACTCACCCCCCAGTCCCTTTGTTGTCCTGTTGGATTTTTCCGTGTTGCATTTCAGCTGGAGGAAATCTTGTGGTGCTGTGGCTAAAGAGGAAGGTGGGAAGGGTGGCTAAATCAGGTGGGGAGGATTTGTGGTGCTGGTAAAGCCCTTTGGAGGTCCCCAAAGCCAGTGGGCTGTGTTAAAGGAGCTTGTGGCAGCACTGCAGCGTCCCCAGGGCTGGTGCCAAGTGAGGCACAAAGGCCTTGCACAGAGCAGGATTGGATTTGTAATTTCATTAATCTCAGGTTCCCCACGCTGCTGCAGGGCCTGCCAGCTCCTCTGGGAGCAGGGTGCTTTGGGCTCCTGGGCAGGGCTTGTTCCCCTGGTTTGAGCTGCACCCAGGGTGCAACCAGAGATGCTCCTGTGGGATCCTGCCCTGGGCTCAGGGAGGGGGTCTGGGGAAGGGTGGTCTGGTGGTGCAGGAGTCCACAAGTGACAGTCTGCAATGAATGAACCAACATCTGCCTGTTGATTGCAGGAGCCTTCAATTAGAAATGGAAGTTGAGGAAAAACTGGGGTTTCTGTCAGCTTTTGTACTGTTTTATTCAGTTTTATACCCTGCCCTTCCAAGTCAGAGCTGCCTCTCTCTGTGTGCTGTTTTAGGCCCTCTCAGAAATTCTGTCTGGTTGTGTTCATGTGTTTTGTCAGTCATTCTGCTGAGTGTGTGAGTGAGCCCCAAATGCAGAGGGAACCCCACACCTGGCAGCCTTTGTGGGGAGAAAACTTCAATCGCATCTTCAGGATGGACTCAGGAGGGGTTTGTGGTGTGTGTGTGTAAATCAGCCACGGCAGCTCCCAGACTTTGCTTCCACAGCAGAATCTCCAATCTCATCATTAACAATTTCCCAAAGCCCCTTTCCCTGCGCAGCTCCAAAAGCCGAACTGGCCATAAATCCATTTTCCCCGTGACCCTGCTGGAGCCGGCGTGGCTCAGCTGACCCTGGGTGTCAGAATGGGTTTCAGTCTTGTTTGCTTTGCAGAGAAACTGCTGGCCTTGATCAGCATTGCTGGAATTCTCTGGGACCTGTGGCATTCCAGAAATGCAAAGGGTTCTTCTCATTCCCACCAGGAGAAAAGAGGAGGTGCAGGAGCTCTGGTTCCCCTTTCTTAATTGGTGTTTGAGCTGCTCTGGCTGGGTTCTTAAATTAAGAAGCTGTAAGAAATGGCCTCAAGTTGTGCCAGCAGAGGCACAATATTAGGAAAAAATATTAGGAATGATGTTATTAATATTAGGAGCAATTATTAGGAACAATATTATCAATATTAGGAACAAATATTAGGAATTATATTATTAATATTAGGAGCAATTATTAGGAACAATATGATTAATATTAGGAACAATATTATCAATATTAGGAACAATTGTTAGGAACAATATGATCAATATTAGGAACAAATATTAGGAACAATATTATCAATATTAGGAACAATTGTTAGGAACAATGTTATCAATATTAGGAACAAATATTAGGAATGATATCAATATTAGGAGCAATTATTAGGAACAATATTATCAATATTAGGAACAATTGTTATCAATATTAGGAGCAATTATTAGGAACAATATTATCAATATTAGGAACAATTGTTAGGAACAATGTTATCAATATTAGGAACAATTATTAGGAACGATGTTATCACTATTAGGAGCAATTATTAGGAACAATATGATCAATTTTAGGAACAATATGATCAATATTAGGGCAATTATTAGGAACAATATTATCAATATTTAGAAAAATTATTAGGAACAATATTATCAATATTTAGAATAATACAATCAATATTAGGAACAATTATTAGGAACAATATTATCAATATTAGGATCAATTTCCAGGGGAAAGAGGCTGCCCAGGGCAGTGGTGGAGTCACCACCCTGGAGGTGTCCGGGTCACCTGGGGACATGGGTTGGTTAATGGTTAAGGCTGGTTGGTTAAGGTTGGTTAATGCTTGGCCTGGGTGGTCCTGGAGGTCTTTTCCGACCTTTCTGATGCTGTGAACCATCCCTGAGTGACAAAGAAGAGGCTCAGGAGGCACCAACCAGCGACAAAGCTCTAAGGAATGGCAGGTTTGGGGCGTTTAGAGGAGTCAGGAGGTGTCTGAGGGGACAGGGGGGGCTTTGTCACTTTGTCACCTCTCCCCAGGGCCAGGTCCCCTCTGGGCTTTGGGGCTGAGCACTGCTGGGGCTGGTTCTGCTGGGAGGGGAGCTGAATCGTGAATTCACACAGAATTTTCAGAGGCGGTGAAGCGCCGCTTGCTGTTGTCGAAACCATTTTGTTCCAGCAAGAAGGGCAGAGGAACTTTGCCCCCAGCTGCCTGCCCTGTGCGCTGATCTCCCCCTCCCGAAGGCACCTGCGCATAAGCAGTGCTGAATAAATGATGCTGGGGCCGGCAGGTTCAGAGAGTCCTGCCTGGGAGCTGCAGGGCTCTGCTCTGGAATGCTCCTGCGCTGCTTTACGGGTGGGATTTGGAACCAGGGAGGGCAGGAGGAGCTCTCTGGGGGCTCCTGTGTGCCCAGGGCGCTGCTGGAACAGGACTGGCAACCAGCAGAGCACAAATGGCAGAGATTTGCTCATCGCCAGCCCGTGGGGGCAGCAAAAAGGCTGCAGCTGGCAGGGCTGGCTGGTTTGTGAGTAGTTCTGGGAGGGAATTCCTTCTCTTGTTGTTACAACCAGGGTTAGAGGCAGTGCTGTAGATTCCAGCAGCATGGGCTGGGAAATCAGCAAGATCACTGGATCTGGATGGTCTTTGAAATGCAGGAAGGGGCTGAAAGGAGTGAAAAATAATTGTGTGTGGTTCTGGGGCTTTTCTGGCTTCGGGAAGGCAGGAAAGGGCTCGGGGCAGAGCCTGCCTGGGGCTGGGGTGAGGCTGGCTCCCCTTGGCACTGCCAGCCTGCACAGGGGCAGCAGAAAGAGCAGATTTGGTGATTCCCCAAGCCAGCCTGCACAGGGGCAGGCAGAAAGAGCAGATTTGGTGATTCCCCAAGCCAGCCTGCACAGGAGGCAGCAGAAAGAGCAGATTTGGTGATTCCCCAAGCCAGCCTGCACAGGAGGCAGCAGAAAGAGCAGATTTGGTGATTCCCCAAGCCCCCGGAGCAGTTCCCTACACACCAGGGCTGGTCTCTCCTGGGCTGACCCTGCAGAGCATTCATTCCCTGCTGTCCCTCCTGCCCTGCTGGTTGTGCAGTGGGGATTGCTCTCCCTGGTGCTAATGGCACTGCAGCTGGGGATGGGGGGGAAGATTTTTTATCCCAAAAACACCACAGAGGAGAGGAAAGGTGCATGGAATGGGCTCTGTGCTTCCCTGGGGGTCTCCAGGTGCCTCCCCCAGGCTGCTGTGCTCTGCACGCCGCTTTAGGGCCTGAGCCAGCACTTGGCACCTGCTCCCCAGGCTCTGATTCATCCCTGCCCCGCACAAAAATCCTGTTAATTTCTCCTCTTTCTCTCCTCAAACACCCTCTGTTCTGCAGTGCCAGATTTCATGGGTTTCCAGTGGCAGTAGGACTATTTGCATGGATGATTCCCCAAGCCCCCGGAGGATTCCCCTACCCACCAGGCTGGGAAGGTGGGCTGACCTCTTCCCATTCCTTCCTTCCCCCCTGCCCTGCCTCAGGGACCTGCTGTGCTGGCTGGAATGGCACTGAGCTGGGGACAGGGGGGGAGACAGAGCCCCAAACACCCCAGGCAGGAGAGAAAGGTCATGGAATGGGCTCTGTGCTTCCTGGGGCTGGTGCCTGCCCCAGGCCTGGGGAGGCAGCGGCAGCAGGGCAGAGCTCCAGAGAGGCTTTCCCAGGGGCTTTGGGCACTGTGATGGCAGTGACAAACCCTGAGAGCTTCTCCTCTTTCTTTCCCAAACACCCTCTGTTTGGGTGCCAGTTTCATGGGTTTCAAACCCTGAGACTATTTGCATGGATAGAAGGGGAGGATTCAGGGCACTGTGATGAGGAAGGTGGGTAAACCCTTCCCTCTCCAGAGAGGCCTTCTGCCCCTCGGGGCTTTGGGCCTGCTGTGATGGGGAGACAAACCTGAGAGGGCTTTTCCAGGGAGACAGAGCCTCAGCCGGCACTGTGATGGGAGTGACAAACCCTGAGAGGCTTTTCCAGGGGCCTTGGGCACTGTGATGGCAGTGACAAACCCTGAGAGCTCCAGAGAGGCTTTCCCAGGGGTTTTGGGCAGTGTGATGGGAGTGACAAACCCTGAGAGGCTTTTCCAGGGGTTTTGGTCACTGTGATGGGAGTGACAAACCCTGAGAGGCTTTTCCAGGGGTTTTTGGTCAATGTGATGGGAATGACAAACCAGAAGAGGCTTTTCCAGAGGTTTTGGTCAATGTGATGGGAATGACAAACCCTGAGATCCTTGCAAAGCTCCAGAGAGGCTTTTCCAGGTGTTTTTGGTCATGGTGATGGGAATGACAAACCCTGAGAGCTCCAGAGAGGCTTTTCCAGGTGCTCCTGAGTTCCTGGTGCTTTTTGCAAACCCTGGAGGAGTAGGCTTTTCCAGGGTTTTTGGTCAATGTCTCAAAAACAAACCAGAAGAGCTGTGTCCCCCTGAGGTTTTGGATTTGTTCTGTGAATCAAACCCCTCTTGCCCCATCTTTTCCTGTTGTTTTTGGTCAAGGTGATGGGAGGACAAACCCTGGGGCTGTAAAGAGATTCAAATGTGAGAATTCAGAGATTCAAATGTGAGAATTCAGAGATTCAAATATGAGAATTTGGGGTTTTATTTTCTCAAAAACACCCCAGAGCTGAGCTGTGTCCCCCTGAGAAGATCTGTTCTGTGCTCACCCTCTTGCCCCATCTTTCCCTGTTGGCCAAGCAAGGGAGAAGGAGGAATTTTTGGGGCTGTAAAGAGATTCAAAAGTGAGAATTTGGGGTTTTTATTCCCAGTGTGGATGCACAGCTGGCTGCTCAGGCCTAGCCCTGGGCTCTGTGTCCCTGCCATGGCCTTGCAGTGACCTGCTTTGCCTCTGCACTGAGCCCCAGAGCTTTCATATGCTAAGGAGGAGTTAATATTGAGGATGAAAAGGAATTGGGATCAGGGATGCTGCTGCTAATGGCTGGAGACAGGATCCCAGCACAGGGCTGGGGTAATGAGCTGGGCTGCAGACATGTTTTCATTTAGCTGAGCCAAACAACGGGAGAAAAAAGCAGCAGCCTTTATTGGACTGCTGCCTTAAATTGAGCAGAAAATCAGCACCAAATGGGCAGCCAGGAGCTGGAAGGCCAGGCCCTGTTGTTGACGTGTTTTCCCCTGAAGGACAATTGTGTACCTTGGCGGCCCCTGAGGGCTCCATTCCCTCTGTCCTCTGCCCCCATCTCTGGGCCTGCCCCATCTCTGCATCCCCTGCCCTTGGGCTCTGCTGGGCTCCGTCCCCGCTCCCCTCTCGGCTCTCCCCTCTCCTCTCCGCTCCGCTCCCCTCTCCGGGCTCCATTCCCCTCTCTGGGCTCCATTCCCCTCTCTGGGCCGCTCCCCTCCCCTCTCCGGGCTCTCCCCCTCTCCGGGCTCTGGCCCCATCTCCGGGCTCCGCTCCCCTCTCTGGGCTCCATTCCCCTCTCTGGGCTCTGCCCCCATCTCTCCGCTCCCCTCTCCGGGCTCCGTTCCCCTCTCTGGGCTCCGTTCCCCTCTCCGGGCTCCGCTCCCCTCTCTGGGCTCCGCTCCCCTCTCCGGGCTCCGCTCCCCTCTCTGGGCTCCGCTCCCCTCTCTGGGCTCTGTTTAACTTTGGTTTTTTGGTTTTGCACCTCCTGAGGCCTTGCAGGAGTGGGACGTGACCAAGAGCCTTTGTAATTCCAGCAGAGGAGTTGGGAAGTGAGGGCAGAGTGGGGAAAGCCAAGGTGGAAGGGAGGGAGCGTTTCCTTTGGCTGTGCCAGCGCAGGTCAGGGCAGGGATTTTGCTGGTTTTTGCTCGGGTTTTACCCTTGGCTTTGCCCCTGCTGGAGCAGAAGGAGCTGAGGAAGGTCAGGCCCTGCTGTTGGAGTTCAGTTAAGGTTGGAAAAGACCTGAGATCATCAAGTCCAGCCTGGGCAGGGCTCAGCATCCCTGGTGGCTCCTGGTGGCTCCTGGCCCCTTCAGGGCAGATCAGGGAGCTGGGTTGGGATTTCCCAGGTGGAATTGTGGCTCTGTCCCCGTGGGGACTGTCCTGCTGCTGCCCTGTCCCCGGTAAAGCTCTGGTCCCACCCTGCCCAGGCAGTGAGCATTGCTTTGTGCCAGCCACGAGCAGATTGGGAAGAGTTAAGGATGGAGGGCTGGCCATGGGAAGGGTTTTATTAATGACTTGCTGTGGGCAAGAAGAGGCTCAGCTGCCTGTTTCATTCATTTCTCAGCTCTGCACAATCTTTTTGTTCCCAGTTCCTTTTCTCCTTTGCTTCTCTCCCCTTCCCTGCTCTTCCCCCTCCTCCTCCTCCTCCTCCTGGCATTTCTTTCTTCTCAAACCCTTTTCCCCCCAATTCCTTTTCCACTCTTAATCCCCATCTCTCTCTCACACACGCATCCTTCTTCCTCTGCCCTCCTCCTCCTCCTCCTGCCGGGTTCCCTGTGCAGGTCCCTGCCCTCCCTCCCTGCCCAGCTCCTGGGGAAGGAGACAATTTGAAGGTTTTCCGCTCTGCTCTCAGCTGAGAGCCTCCTTCCCCCAAGCCAATCAATGGGAGCCTTCCAGCCCCACCGGGGCTTGGCAAACATGAGATCAATAAGTTATTAGCACCATTCTGTCAGCTGTAATGTGGAGATTGATCGGGGCCGGGGCTCCTGCTTGCAGCCTGGCACTTCCCCAGCCTGATAAAGATGACAGATTAAGGGAATAAGAAAAAGGAATTAAGGAGTCTGGCTGTCAAAGCTGTCACGGGCTGGAGGAGCAGCGGGTGTTTTTCAGGGGCTGAATGAGTGCAATTGGACATTTAAATGGTGCTGAGGGGGTCCAGCCCCACCAGCAGCTCTGCTGGGCATGGCTGTGCTGAGGGCGCGCTCTGGAAGGGGCAGGAAAAGCAGATTTCCAGGGGCTGGAGCAGCTCTGCTCCTCCTGAGCCTGCAGGGGGACAGGGATGCTGTCCCTGGGCCAGGTGACATCCCCAGGGCTCAGGGCCATGGGGCCAAACGGGCTCTGCCCAGGAGGTTTGTGCTCGCGGGATGCCAGAGTGATGGGAAGGGAATTAAATAAATAAATTAAATAAAAATAAAATAATTTTATTTATAATAAATATATAAATTTATTATAAATTTAGAATAAATACAAATTATTTAAATAAATTAATTAATTTAATTTAAATTAAAATGAAATTAAAAGGGAGCACCCAGAGCCCCCCCCGCCATGGCAGGGACACCTTGCACTGCCCCAGGCTGCTCCCAGCCCTGTCCAGCCGGGCCTGGGCACTGCCAAGGATGGGGAATTCACAGCCTGTCTGTGCCTGTGTCTGTGGTTTATCAAACCTCCCACTGAACCTGCTCCTTTCCAGGCAGGAAAAGGAGCCTGGACTTCCAGCCCACCCTCCCAGCTGCGTCCTTTAGAGCTTTTCTAAAAGAAAGTTGAGATTCACAAGTTTGTGATTGCTAAAAAGCCTCTCTGCAGCATATAAAATTAATTCACATCTCTCTCTTAAGTGCAGTATATCCTTTCCATGAGCCTTTCTCACACTATGAATATTTACCACCTTCCTGTGCCTTCGGTGCGCGCTGTAAAAATGAATTTTGGGAGAGCCTGGGAGCCGGGGGTGCTGGAGCAGCTTCCCTGGTAGATGGGCAGGCGGCAGGACGGCCCCAGCAGCACCTGCAGTCCCTGTGGGTCACTCCTGGGCCTGGGGTGCTGGCCGTTCCCTCAGGTGCTTGGGGAGATGCAGTGGGAGCAGTGGGAGGCAGCAGGAGCTGGGCACTGCGGGGAGAGGCAGAGGCTGCTGCGAGCTGGGGAGGGCATCCAGGCTGCTGTGGCATCCCTGGGAATCCTGCTGAGCCCCCCAGCAAACTCCTCACAACAGCAGGAGTGGCTGGGACAGGGGGTCCCCAGGGTGTCCCAGGGCACAGGGACAGCAGGAGTGGCTGGGACAGGGGGTCCCCAGGGTGTCCCAGGGCACGGGGACAGCAGGAGTGGCTGGGACAGGGGGTCCCCAGGGTGTCCCAGGGCTCAGGGACAGCAGGAGTGGCTGGGACAGGGGGTCCCCAGGGTGTCCCAGGGCTCAGGGACAGCAGGAGTGGCTGGGACAGGGTGTCCCCAGGGTGTCCCAGGGCTCAGGGACAGCAGGAGTGGCTGGGACAGGGGGTCCCCAGGGTGTCCCAGGGCACGGGGACAGCAGGAGTGGCTGGGACAGGGTGTCCCCAGGATGTCCCAGGGCACAGGGACAGCAGGAGTGGCCGGGCTGGGCACAGGGACAGCAGGAGTGGCTGTGACAGGGGTCCCCAGGATGTCCCAGGGCACAGGGACAGCAGGAGTGGCTGGGACAGGGGGTCCCCGGGGTGTCCCCAGAGCTGTGGGCTGGGCTCAGGGACAGCAGGAGTGGCCGGGCCGGGCACAGGGACAGCAGGAGTGGCTGGGACAGGGGGTCCCCAGGATGTCCCAGGGCACAGGGACAGCAGGAGTGGCCAGGCCGGGCTCAGGGACAGCAGGAGTGGCCGGGCTGGGCTCAGCAGCCCCTCTCTGGGAGCTGTCCCTGCCAAAGGGGAGCAGGGAGAGGCTGCCAAGGCATCCCAGGCTGGCCAGCGGGGATTGTCCTGCTCAGGGCTGGAGCTCAGAGCCAGGCAGGATGTTTCTCCCGTTTTTCCCTCTCCTAAAGTGGTGAGGAGGAGATGGGAGAGGGGCTGTGCTCTCGTGGGTGTTGGCTGGCCCAGCCTGGGTGCTTTCCCGTGGGAGCTGGCTCCATTCTCTGTTTGCTCAGGACTTTGTGCTCCAAGAATCTTCCAGAGCAGCCCCAGAGCTGGGGTGGGGAGCGTGAGACAGGTCCCCATCCCCCCATGTGCTGCAGCAGGAGCACAGGGCAGAGCACTTTGGGCAGAAACTGGGACCCTCTGCAGCCCCTCCAGCAGAATCCTCCCCGATGTCCCCTGCCCAGCTGTCCCAGGGGTGTCCCTGGTGCAGAGCCCGTGCAGGGGGGGTGAAGCCCCCCTGTGCCTGTGGGATCCTGGGGATAGGGTTTCTAATCCCCCCAGCCTTGGGCTGCCAAGCCCTCTGCTGAAAGCTGATCAGAGGCTTGGGCTGCTTAGCTGGGCTGCTGAGGATGGCTCTGCTGAGGGCGGCCAGGCCGAGGATTAGAGCGGGCCAGGAGACAAAATATCCCCCCAGGCTGGCAGCCGTGCCAGCTGGCCAGCTGGCTGCTGGGGCAGGGCCCAGCTCCTGTCCCTGCTGCTGCTGCCGGGGCTGGCTGGGCACGGGGCAGGGCACGGGGGGCTGAGCTGGCACAGGGGGGCTGCAGAGCCCTGGGCAGGGCACGGGGGGCTGAGCTGGCACAGGGGGGCTGAGCTGGCACAGGGGGCTGCAGAGGGGCCTGAGCTGGCACAGGGGGGCTGAGCTGGCACAGGGCAGAGCACGGGGGGCTGAGCTGGCACAAGGAGGAGTCGAGCCTGGCTGTTTTTAGGGCAGGGCAAACCCCACCCTCGCTTCCTGAGCTGCAGGGGCAGGTCCCAGAGTGCTTTAATGATTCAGTGAACTCCCAGGGCACCGCCAGGGCACCACCAGAGTACAACTGGGGTACAGCCAGGGTACAGCTCCCAGGGTGCAACCAGGGGGCTGAGCTGGCCAAGGGGGCAACAACCGGGTGCTGGAGCTCCAGGGTACAGCTCCAGGAGTCGCAGCTCCCAGTGTTTTGTTGTCAAACCCCACCCTCGCTTCCTGAGCTGCAGGGGCAGGTCCCAGTGCTTTAGATTCACAACCCCAGGGCACCCCCAGGCACCACCAGAGCCCCCTGTGGGGTCAGCCAGAGCCAGGATGGGCGCAGCCCCAGGGCCAACAACTCCTGAACTTTGCAGCAGCAGGGTACAGCTCCAGCAAAGCCAATCCCATCCTCTGCTCCTGCCCAGCTCAGCACAGCCCAGCTCCACCTGCCCAGCCTCTGCCCAGGACCCTGCTCCTCCCCCTGGCAGCCCCCGAGCCCCCTGTGCCCTCACAGAGCCAGGATGGGCGCAGCCAGTGCCCGTCTCCCCTGACTTTGCAGCAGCAGCAGCAGCAGCAAAAGCCAATCTGCACCTGCAGACAGCTGCACAACAGCTGAGATGTCCGGCAGCACCTGGGGCCCTGATCCCCAATCCCTGCTCTGCCTGCCCTCCCTGCCTCCTTGCAGAGCGCTGCAGCTGACAGGGAGCCAAATCAGGGCTGGGTTTATTATCACAGCTGAAAATGAAAGACATTATCGGTGGAACTGCAGAGTTACGGGGCCAGGCCAGGCAATAACCTGGGGCCAGGTCAGAGCTCTGCGGGATCCTGCTCGTGCCCCTGGCTGGGGGGACATGGGGCTCAGGTGTGTGGGAATGGGCTGGGAATGGTAGGGAATATATGTGTATGGCAGGGAATGGTAGGGAATGGGCTGGGAATGGCATGGGAATAGCAGGGAATGGCTGGGAATGGCAAGGAATATCTGGGAATGGCAAGGAATATCTGGGAATGGCTGAGAATGGGCATGGCACGGGAAAATCAGGGAATGACATAGGAATAGCAGGGACTGGCTGTGAATAGCAGAGAATGGCAAGGAATATCTGGGAATGGGCTGGGAAAACTGGGAATGGCTGGGAATATCTGGGAAAGCTGGGAATATCTGGGAAAAGTGGGAATATCTGGGCATGGCCATGAATAGCAGGGAATGGCTGGGAATATCCGTGAATAGCAGGGAATAGCAGGGAATGGCTGGGAAAAGCGGGAATATCTGGGAATATCCGTGACTAGCACAGAATGGCTGGGAAAAGCGGGAATGTCCGGGCATATCCGTGAATAGCAGGGAATGGCTGGGAAAAGTGGGAATATCTGGAAATATCTGGGAATATCCATGAATAGCAGGGAATGGCTGGGGAAAGCGGGAATGTCTGGGAATATCCATGAATAGCAGGGAATGGCTGGGGAAAGCGGGAATGTCTGGAAATATCTGGGAATATCCATGAATAGCAGGAAATGGCTGGGAAAAGCGGAATATCTGGGAATATCCATGAATAGCAGGGAATGGCTGGGGAAAGCGGGAATGTCTGGGAATATCCATGAATAGCAGGGAATGGCTGGGGAAAGCGGGAATGTCTGGAAATATCTGGGAATATCCATGAATAGCAGGAAATGGCTGGGAAAAGCGGGAATATCTGGGAATATCCATGAATCTGGGGAAATAATGTCTGGGAATATCCATGAATAGCAGGGAATGGCTGGGGAAAGCGGGAATGTCTGGAAATATCTGGGAATATCCATGAATAGCAGGAAATGGCTGGGGAAAGCGGGAATATCTGGGAATATCCATGAATAGCAGGGAATGGCTGGGAAAAGCGGGAATGTCTGGGAATAGCAGGGAATAGCAGGGAATATCAGGGAATGGCTGGGAAAAGCGGGAATATCTGGGAATATCCGTGAATAGCAGGGAATAGCAGGGAATGTCTGGGAATATCTGTGAATAGCAGGGAATGGCTGGGAAAAGCGGGAATGTCTGGCCATATCTGTGAATAGCAGGGAATAGCAGAGAATATCTGGGAATATCCGTGAATAGCAGGGAATGGCTGGGAAAAGCGGGAATATCTGGGAATATCTGGGCATATCCGTGAATAGCAGGGAATGGCTGGAAAAAGCGGGAATGTCTGGGAATAGCAGGGAATAGCAGGGAATGGCTGGGAAAAGCGGGAATGTCTGGGAATATCCGGGCATATCCGTGAATAGCAGGGAATGGCTGGGAAAAGCAGGAATATCTGGGAATATCTGGGGATATCCGTGAATAGCAGCCCCGGAGGGAGCAGCGGCTGCCGGCAGATGGGCCCGGGGGCGGCAGAGCAGCAGCGGGAGGCAGGCACGGAGGGAACGAGGTGCCTTGGCAGAGCTGCGAACGAACGCGAGGATGGAACCGTCACTGCTCACATTCCAGGGCTGTCACATGGAGCCCGTGCTGCTGTCACCAGCTCCCTGCCATGGAGACTCCTCTGCCTCCTCCCGCCCGGCTGGGAGGGCAGAGCAGAGCGGAGCAGAGCGCCTGGAGCTTGCTCCAGAGCCGCAGATCCCGGCTGGGAGCAGCCCTGGGCAGCAGCAGGATGTGTGATCTTGGCCTCCAGCACCGGGGGCTGCAGCATCGGGGCGAAGCTTCCAGGAAAACCAGCGCTGAGGGATGGAGCATTGCAGGGGGAGGGAGCTGGGGCTCGGGGTGCGCTCCCCGGGAGCCCCCGGGAGTGCGGGGCTTGTGTGAGGGGGAAACTGAGGCAGGAGGAGTGGGAAAATCCTGATTGTGTGGACAGAGGAAATTCTGATTGTATGGCCGGGCTCTGGGTGTGCTCCCTGTTAGCCCTGAGGTCAGGGAGTGGAGGAGTTGTGTGAGGGGGAAACTGAGGCAGGAGCAGTGGGAAAATCCTGATTGTATGGACAGAGAAAATCCTGATTGTATGGACAGGCTCTGGGCGTGCTCCCTGCTACCCTTGAGCATGGGGAGTGCGGGGCTTGTGTGAGGGGGAAACTGAGGCAGGAGGAGTGGGAAAATTCGGATTTTGTGGACAGAAGAAATCCTGATTGTATGGCCAGGCTCTGGGTGGGCTCCCTGCTACCCTCGAGCCTGGGGAGCTGACGTGGCTGGGCAGGAGTTGTGTGGGGTAAACTGAGGCAGGAGGAGCGGGAAAATCCGGGTTGTATGGACAGGCAGCTGGGGTGCGAGTGCTGAGAGGCTCTCAGGGGTCCTTCTGTCCTTCCCTGGCTCTCCCAGCCCCTGGGCTCTGCTGTGCTCCCTTGCCTTTGGGTTCTGCACCACCACGAGCCTCTGCACCATCCCCGTGCCGGTTTCCTGGGGGGGTTTGGTGGCAGGGCTGTGGCAGGCTGGTTTGCAGGCAGCCTGTGCTCTTCCAAGCCTTGAGATGCCCCTTGGAGCTCCTTGGGCAGAGGCACCTGCTGGGGCTGCTGCGCTCTGATCCCCGGTAAATCCCCAGTACAGCCCAGCCGCGGCAGCGCCTGGGCTGCTCAGCTGCATCCCCGGCCATGGGGAGTGATGCTGAGTGCTGGGGACAGCGCCTAGGCTGGAAATGTCCCCTGGAACAGGAGGACCTTGCTGTTGTTGTTGTTACAAACAGGAGCAGGGGGTTTGTAACCTCCCTTAACCCCCACATTGCAGCAGCCTGGCACTGCTTGGGCTCGCAGGCACGTCCAGCCCTTCCTCACTCCTTGTTCCTGAGATTTTTTACTATTATTATTATTATTATTATTATTTTCTCTCTTTTAAGATGCTGCATCTTTAACAAGCCCTTGATAGATGAGGGTTTGGTGCTTGCAGTGACAAACAGGCTCTTCCTTCCTGCCCATATGCACCATCATGCTTTCAGTTTCCCCGGCGTTATTAGGGGAGGATATTGATTCCAAAGCTGCTCGGGGACGCTGTAATTGTGTCTCGGAGATTCGGTGCTGCTCCGGAGGGCTGCAGTAATGCACAAGGCTCGAGTGTTTCCGTGCAATCCAGAGGGGGAAGATTGCTGAGGACCTTGAGGTTTTGAAGGAGGAGGGGGAAGGAGGGGGAGAGACTGAGAGAGAGAGAGAGACAGAGAGAGAGACACAGATACTGTGCTAGGAGGATTCAGAGATCTGTTGTGCTTTTTTTTTTTTTTTTATCCCTTCCCTGTGTTGTTTTTTTCCTCCCCTTCCTCTCCCCCAGTTGCTTTGCATCAGGGCATGAAAGGAGTGGAAACACCGGGGGGACAAAAGGCACCAGAGCAAATGATGAAACTCAGTAAGGAAATCAACTGGATTCAGAATTTATGGCTGGAAAACGTTGCATTGATCAGAGTATGAATAGTCATTATGTGCTTTTGGGCTGCGTGATTAGGAAAGCAGATCAAGGCTCTCAAGATGATGATTTTTCTTACTTTCATTTTTTTCTCTCTCTGCTCGTAATATCAGAGTGTGTGTGTGTGTGTGTGTGTGTGAGAGAGAGAGCAGCAAAATACCAAAGTGTCTCTGGTCTCTCCTGCGAAGTGCAGCCTCCTCTGACAGCCGGCTCTCTGCTCTCCCCCCAGATGAGATTTTAGGCAAGAGAAGAGTATGTTCCCCCAACAGCAGCAGTGAGTGTCCTCTGGAGAGCAAGAAAGCCCGGAGTGAGTCCCCAAAGGGTAAGTGCAGCCTCTCCTCCCCCATCCCCTTCCCCTTCCTTCTCCTTTCCCCCGAGTGGAACTCAATTGACACCGAGGAGGGAGGGCTCTGGGGTGGGAGCTGCGTCTGGGGCTGCAGGGGGAGGCTCCGCTTCCTTTATCTCCGGGGGGAGCCTGGCAGGGCGACACTGGGATTGCCTCTTAATTACTCTAATTGCTCGCTGGTCGAAATGGAAAGGCAGGCTGCAGCCTTCCAGGTGGGTTTCAGGGGTGCTGCTACTTCTTCAGGCAGAAATGTCTCGGTGACATGTTTAATGTGAAAGGTACACACGGGCTTATCGTGCTGGCATCTGCTCCTTTAAAGGGAAAAAAAGGAGCCTGGCAGGGAGAATGGGGCTGCTGAGTTTTCTCTTATGCATTTATGGCACCGTTCCTATAGAGATGGAATCTGCAGAAGGTTTCTCTATTTAGGGTTTGGTTTGTTGTCTTTTTTTTTTTTTTTTTTTTTTTTATCTCTTGATTTGCCTTCCAGTTCTTCCCTATAAACAGGATTTTTAAACTTTCTTTACGAGTGGCAAAGTGGGCTGGCTAATGGAGCCTGCAGTTAATGAGTTTGTCTCCAGGTTGAGTAAATGAGGTTGTGCGGGCCGTTTACTTAAAGGCTTTGTTGTTAATATCGGGCTAATTAGCTGTCAGCGATACCCGGCTCCATCCCAGCGCCTAAACCTGCTGTCCCTGAGCACCCAGGGCAGCTCTGTGAGGCTGGTCCTGCTCCAGGGACTCTGCCAGGGCTGGATCCCAGTGACCCACCCGGGGCACCTCCAAGGGCAGCACTTTGTCCTGGAGCCTCCTTCAGCCCCACGCTTCCCGTTCTGCCGGGCAGAGCTCCTTCGGGGGACCCGTCCTGCATCCCGCGGGCACTGAATGCTCCTGGCTCTGCCCTCCCCGTGCCCAAAGGGCGCTCTGGAGGCACAATTGAGTGCTGGTTTCACTATGGAAAATACCAAACCCTCTCTCTGATGTAACCCTCTCCTGCCCATTAACTCTTTCATAGCAGCAGAAATGCCTCAGATTTTGCTGGAACCCTTTAAACTGCTCCTCCTTACGTTTTCCTTGATGGTTTTTCCCATTTGCTCTGTTTGTGTTATCCTTGAAATGTTTCTGGTGGCTGTGCAGGTGAGTTCCAGGTGATGCTTCCACAGGTTCATGAACAGATTTGTCCCCTCAGGCACGAGGCCCCTGGGACACACATTATATTTTATATTGTATATTTATATATTGTATTTATATTTTGCTGAGGTTGTGCCCCTCGTAATTCCAAGTTTGTGGTTGAGAGCTGAGTGCAGGGAACAGAACCTGTGGGGCCTGGCTGGGGATGGGCTGAACTTCACCCAAGCCAAGGGATTGCTTTGGATTCATCCTGAACAAGTGCCTGAGCAGGCACAGGTGGATGTTTTTGGCATGGGGTCAGGGGATGTCATTCTGTTCCTTTCCTTTGGCCTCCCCACCTTTATTTCTGTGGGCTGAGGGCAGCGTGAGGAGCCCTGGCTTTGCAGGAAGCACTCAGGATGTGAATCCTGCCCCTTGGCTCCCAGAGCCTCAGGATTCCCCCAGCTTTTGAACAGAGGGGTTCCCAGGAAGCCAAAGCAAAGTTCTGTTTTCTGCTCCCACTCTGAGGTGAGACACAGTGGAAACTGGGAGCTGGGGCTTTTGCTGATCCCCCCAGTTTTTATTAAATCCTTGGGGAGCTCCCAGAGCTGTGCAGGAGTTCTAGCCCAGAGCTGTGCTGATGCTGGAATTCATTGGAATGGTGAGGAGCTGAGGTTTCTGTGCTGTGAAAAGGGGGTGACAGGAGGGGCTGTGCCCCCAGGGTTTGTGTCCTGACCCCCAGCAGTGGCAGCTCCCATCCTGCTGTGGCTCCAGCAGCATCCCTGGGCCGCGGATGCCATGGGGAAAACAGGATCCCTGTGTCCCCAGCTCGTGTGGGAAACCATTCCCAGATGGGATGGGCCCTCCTGGATGCTGCCCTGGGGTTTGGAGCTGCTGCTGTGGGTGCTGCTGGGCACTGGGGGCTCTGCCTGGGGCCCAGAGGGCACTGGGGATTTGGGAGTGGGAAGGGAGGCCAGGGCTGCCTGGAGTTCAGGATCCCACCGGCCCCGCGTGTCCTGCTGGAGGAGCCAGGGCTGCAGCATCTCCTGGGGCCCCTTCTCCTGCAGCTTGGGGTCCTGGGCATCCCTGGGGAGGAGGCAGGATCTGCCCTGCTCCAGCTCCCCTCTCCATCCCAGGGGTCCCAGGGATGGGCTCCCAGGCCCAGGATCTGCCCCTCTGCATCCCAGTGATCCCAGCAGGATCTGCCCCTCTGCATGGCAGAGATCCCAGCAGGATCTGCCCTCTCCATCCCAGCAGGATCTGCTCTCTCCATCCCAGAGATCCCAGCAGGATCTGCCCCTCTGCATGGCAGAGATGCCAGCAGGATCTCATCTGCCCCTCTCCATCCCACACTGGCCCTGGGAGCAGCTCTGGCTCAGGCACAGCTGGGCTGGATCTGGAAGAGCCTTTGGAAGGGGAGTCTTTAGAAGGAGGATCTGCCTTTGGAAGAGGAGAATCTGGAAGGGGAACCTCTGGAAGGGGAGGCTGTGGAAAGCCTGTGGAAGGGGAGCCTCTGGAAGAGGAGGCTTTGGAAAGGGAGCCTCTGGAAGAGGAGCCTTTGGAAGGAGAACCTTTGGAAGAGGAGCCTTTGGAGGAGGAGGCTCTGGAGGAGGAGCAGCGAGCCCGGGGCTCCGCTGGCGCTGCCGTGGCCGCTCCTGGCGTGGCGAGGGCAGCAGAGGCAGCCAAGGCAATCCCTGCTGCTCCCTGGCTGAGTGAAAATCCACCTGTGGGGCTGGAAACCCTCCCAGAGGGAAGCAGCCTCCCTGCCTGCCCTGGCCCCTCCCCAGAGCTCGCTCCGGAGATCAAAAGGGAGCCCTGGCTGGGGGAACGGGGCCCTGCCAACCTGAGCACAACGTTCTGGAGCCAGGGCTGGGCTGGCAGGGCAGGGGGACACCGTTCCCCAGTGAAACAAACCTCTCCTGCCTGGCTGCAGAGCTCCTTCCCCAGCGCCTCCAGGCTGGAACTCAGCTGGAGGATGGGGAAGGGAAAATTGGGAAGAGCGTTCAGTTCCTGCTGGAGCAGCTGGAAAATCCCTCTGGTGGGAGAGAGGCTGGATGGAGGCTGGGAGAGCAGGAGCAGGCTTGGATGGATGAAAGCTGGGAAAGCAGGAGCAGGCTGGATGGATGGAGAGGTGGGAAAGCAGGAGCAGGCTGGATGGATGGAGAGGTGGGAAAGCAGGAGCAGACTGGATGGATGGAGAGGTGGGAAAGCAGGAGCAGGCTGGATGGAGGGCTGGGAGAGCAGGAGCAGGCTGGATGGATGGAGAGGTGGGAAAGCAGGAGCAGGCTGGATGGAGGATGAAAGCTGGGAGCAGGAGCAGGCTTGGATGGATGAAAGCTGGGAAAGCATGGATGGAGGCTGGATGGATGGATGGATGAAAGCTGGGAAAGCAGGAGCAGGCTGGATGGATGGAGAGGTGGGAAAGCAGGAGCAGGCTTGGATGGATGAAAGCTGGGAAAGCAGGAGGCTCATGGACAGATTTGTCCCCTCAGGCACGAGGCCCCTGGGACACACATTATATTTTATATTGTATATTTATATATTATATTTATATTTTGCTGAGGTTGTGCCCCTCGTAATTCCAAGTTTGTGGTTGAGAGCTGAGTGCAGGGAACAGAACCTGTGGGGCCTGGCTGGGGATGGGCTGAACTTCACCCAAGCCAAGGGATTGCTTTGGATTCATCCTGAACAAGTGCCTGAGCAGGCATCAGGTGGATGTTTTGGCATGGGGTCAGGGGATGTCATTCTGTTCCTTTCCTTTGGCCTCCCACCTTTATTTCTGTGGGCTGAGGGCAGCGTGAGGAGGCCTGGCTTTGCAGGAAGCACTCAGGATGTGAATCCTGCCCCTTGGCTCCCAGAGCCTCAGGATTCCCCCAGCTTTTGAACAGGAAGCCAAAGCAAAGTTCTGTTTTCTGCTCCACTCTGAGGTGAGACACAATGGAAACTGGGAGCTGGGGCTTTTGCTGATCCCCCCAGTTTTTATTAAATCCTTGGGGAGCTCCCAGAGCTGTGCTGATGCTGGAATTCATTGGAATGGTGATGAGCTGAGGTTTCTGTGCGGCTCTGTGCCGTGAAAAGGGGGTGACAGGAGGGGCTGTGCCCCCAGGGTTTGTGTCCTGACCCCCAGCAGCGGCAGCTCCCATCCTGCTGTGGCTCCAGCAGCATCCCTGGGCCGCGGATGCCATGGGGAAAACAGGATCCCTGTGTCCCCAGCTCGTGTGGGAAACCATTCCCAGATGGGATGGGCCCTCCTGGATGCTGCCCTGGGGTTTGGAGCTGCTGCTGTGGGTGCTGCTGGGCACTGGGGGGCTCTGCCTGGGGCCCAGAGGGCACTTGGGGATTTGGGAGTGGGAAGGGAGGCCAGGGCTGCCTGGAGTTCAGGATCCCACCGGCCCCAAGTGTCCTGCTGGAGGAGCCAGGGCTGCAGCATCTCCTGGGGCCCCTTCTCCTGCAGCTTGGGGGTCCTGGGCCTCCTGGAGCTGCTGCTGCTGCAGCTCCTGCATCCCTGGGGTGGGGATGGGCTCCAGGCAGGATCTGCCCCTCTGCATGGCCGAGATCCCAGCAGGATCTGCCCCTCTCCATCCCAGAGATCCCAGCAGGATCTGCCCCTCTCATCCCAGTGATCCCAGCAGGATCTGCCCCTCTGCATCCCACACTGGCCCAGCAGGATCTGCCCTGGCTCAGGCACAGATGGGCAGCAGGATCTGGGAGAGCCATCCCAGAAGGGGATCTGCTCTCCCATCCCAGAGATCCCAAGAGGATCTGCCCCTGGAAGGGAACCCCTGGAAGGCAGGATCTGGAAGAGCCCCTCTGGAAGATCCCACACTTTGGCCCTGGGAGCAGCTCTGGAAGAGCTCCTTTGAAGGAGGGCTGGATCTGGAGCCTTTGGAGGAGGAGGCTCTGGAGGAGGATCAGCTCAGCCCGGGGCTCCGGGGCGCTGAGGTGGCTGGAAGAGGCGAATCTGGAACAGCAGAGGCAGCTGGAAATCCCTGCTGCTCCCTGGCTGAGTGAAAATCCACCTGTGGGGCTGGAAACCTCCCAGAGGGAAGCTGTGGAAGGCCTTTGGAAGAGGCCCCTCCCCAGAACTCGGAAGGGAGATCAAGGAAGGAGGCTCTGGCTGGGGAACAGGGCCCTGCCAACCTGAGCACAACGTTCTGGAGCCAGGGGCTGGGCTGGCGGGGCAGGGGGCAACAGAGGCAGTGAAACAAACCTCTCCTGCCTGGCTGCTGAGCCCTTCCCCACCTGTGGGGCTGGAACTCAGCCTGGAGGATGGGGAAGGGAAAATCCCTGCCTGAGCCCCTCCCCAGTTCCTGCTGGAGCAGCTGGAAAATCCTCTGGCTGGGAGAGAGGGCCCTGGATGGAGGCTGGGAGACAGGAGCAGGCTCTGGATGGATGAAAGCTGGGAAGCAGGGCAGGCTGGATGGATGGAGAGGTGGGAAACAAACCTCTCCTGGATGGATGGAGCTCCTTCCCAGACTGGATGGATGGAGGCTGGAACTCAGGAGGAGGCTGGATGGAGGGCTGGGAGAGCAGGAGCAGGCTGGATGGATGGAGAGGTGGGAAAGCAGGAGCAGGCTGGATGGAGGCTGGGAGAGCAGGAGCAGGCTTGGATGGATGAAAGCTGGGAAAGCAGGAGCAGGCTGGATGGATGGAGAGGTGGGAAAGCAGGAGCAGGCTGGATGGATGGAGAGGTGGGAAAGCAGGAGCAGGCTTGGATGGATGAAAGCTGGGAAAGCAGGAGCAGGCTGGATGGATGGAGGGCTGGAAAATGCACCTAGGGAAGGCTCTGGGGCTGTCACCCTGCATGGGGATGAGCTCACAGGCTGCTGCTGCTGCCATCCTCCTCTCTGTGCTGCTGGGGACCATTTAAACCAAAGCAAGATCTCTGCTTAACAGAGGAGCCCAGAGCCAGAGCTGGCCTGCAGCTGAGCGGTTCAGACCCAGCCTCTGTCCGTCTGTCCCTCTCCTTTGAGGGACACATCCATGTGCTGGTGGCTTTGGCAGCCCTTCAGGTAGGCCGGGGGAAGAAATGAGGTTGTGGCCCCATGTTGCTGACCCCAAAGCCATCAGTGTCCCCAAAGCCATCAGTGTCCCCAAAGCCAGGCTGCTGAACGCGGCAGGAGTTGGGCACAGGCAGGAAAAACCCCTGGGGCTGCTGACCCAGGCCTGGGCTCTGAGCTGAGCTGGGTTTGCTGCTGGCCCTTGGGGTTGAATAAAGGGAACCTTGGCCTGTCGTGGGTTTGTTCTAGGACAGGCTGGGTGCTCCTGCCTTGTCTGGGGTTGCCTGGGCAGGATGGGCCTGGGGAATGTCCTGGGGGGCCGTGCAGCAGTGAGGTGCCCTGGGGAGGCTGTGCAGCAGGGAAATGCACTGGGGAGACCGTGCAGCAGTGATATAGATGCCCATGGCCGTGCAGCAGTGATATAGATGCCCTGGATGGCCGTGCAGCAGTGGGATAGATGCCCATGGCTGTGCAGCAGTGAGATAGATGCCCGTGGCTGTGCAGCAGTGGGATAGATGCCCGTGTCTGTGCAGCAGTGGGATAGATGCCCTGGAGTGGCTGTGCAGCAGTGGGATAGATGCCCTGGAGTGGCCATGCAGCAGTGGGATAGATGCCCTGGAGTGGCTGTGCAGCAGTGGGATAGATGCCCTGGAGAGGCCATGCAGCAGTGGGATAGATGCCTGTGGCCGTGCAGCAGTGGGATAGATGCCCGTGGCCGTGCAGCAGTGAGATAGATGCCCGTGGCCGTGCAGCAGTGGGATAGATGCCCGTGGCTGCAGCAGTGGGATAGATGCCCTGGAGTGGCCATGCAGCAGTGGGATAGATGCCCTGGAGAGGCCGTGCAGCAGTGAGATAGATGCCCGTGGCTGTGCAGCAGTGAGATAGATGCCCATGGCTGTGCAGCAGTGGGATAGATGCCCATGGCCGTGCAGCAGTGGGATAGATGCCCGTGGCTGTGCAGCAGTGAGATAGATGCCCTGGAGAGGCCGTGCAGCAGTGAGATAGATGCCCGTGTGGGATAGATGAGATAGATGCCCGTGGCTGTACAGCAGTGGGATAGATGCCCATGGCGGTGCAGCAGTGATATAGATGCCCGTGGCCATGCAGCAGTGGGATAGATGCCCGTGGCTGGGATGCCCTGGGTGGCCGATGAGATGCTGCCCTGGAGAGGCCGTGCAGCAGTGAGATAGATGCCCGTGGCTGTGCAGCAGTGGGATAGATGCCCATGGCTGTGCAGCAGTGGGATAGATGCCCATGGCTGTGCAGCAGTGGGATAGATGCCCATGGCTGGCCGCAGCAGGAGCTGAGTGCCCGTGGATAGCCCCCATGGCCGGATGATGCCAGGCAGAGGGCAGTGGGATGGGAGACAGGAGGCCCAGGGCCCCTGGGCTGCTCAGAGGGGGGGAGACACGTGGCTGGGGGGCAGAGGGGGGCTGCAGAGGGCCCAGCAGATGCCCGGCCAGGCTCTCACAGCCTCCCCAGGGCTGTCCAGAGCCCATTTCACACCTGGCGGCTGCGGGAGCTTTGGCGGGATCAGTCTCCAGCATTACCCCTGGTAATGACAAAAGCAGACAGCAAAGCTCCAGCAAAGCTGGAATTACTGCGGGCTGAGTCATGTGAAATCTTCCAAGTTTTAAGCGTGGAAATCCAGCCTTTCCCTGGATCCCTCCTTCCTCCTAGCCTCCCCTCTCAGCCACCCCCATTGTCCCTCCCCTCCCTGCACCTGAAATCTGCTCTGCGGCTGATCCCATGGAGTTTATGGTAATTAAGTGTTATTAAATCCCTCCCCCCTCCCTTTTTTTTTTTTTTTTTTTTTTTTTTTTTTTTTTTTTTTGCTCTAATGACACAGCTGTGGGGGGAGAAGAAAAAAAACATAATCAGTGTTTTTCTAAATCGGGTCTGAGGCTTTGCTCCTGAGACCTTTGGGTAAGAGCATCAGGAGGGAGCTGAAACTGAAACAGTGAGCTCCTGCATCCCTGGGGGAGGAGGAGGAGGAGGGAATCCTCCCTGCTGGGAAGGAGACCTGGCAGGGAATTCTGCCCTCTCCTCCCTCCCCTGCGGCTTCCAGGGGTGTCCTGCAGGTTTGGGATGGGGCTGGGGGATCGGGGCTGTTCCCAGAGCAGCTCCTGCTTTTGGGGTCTGGGTTTTGGGGCTGGGGACCCAGGGCAGGGTGGGAACTGCGCTCCTGATCCCAGCAGGGAGGCAGCAGGGTGCAGATGTGGGTCACTGGGGCACGGGCTGCGGCTGCAGGGCAGCCAGAGTGCTGGGGGAGGAGAGCCCTGGCCCTGCTGGGGGCTGAGCTGAGCTGGAGTCGTTTCCCTTCTGCTCTTGGCAGCCAGGGATGCAGCCCTGAGGTGTTGAGATGTGGTGCAGCTCAGATTATTATTATTATTATTATTATTATTATTATATTATTATTATTATTATTATTATTATTATTATTATTATTACCGTCATTATTATTGTTATTATAGTTACTCATTATTCACTGTTATTTTTCTATTTTATTATTGTTATAACTTATTACTATTATTGGGATGATGATGGGATGATGGTGATGATGATGGTGATATGATGATGATGGTGGTGATGATGATGGTGAGATGATGATGATATGATGATGATGGTGATATGATGATGATGATGGCGATATGATGGTGATATGATGATGATGATGGTGATATGATGATGATGATGATATGATGATGATGATGGCGATATGATGGTGATATGATGATGATGATGATGGTGATATGATGATGACATGATGATGATGATGATGATGATGATGATGATGATAATGATGATGTTGATGTCTCCCTCCCATATTTTGGGGAGGGGGTGGTGCTTTCATTGCAGCCTGTGGAAAGTTCCACCCCCAAAGGCCGAGCCCCGTGGGCTGGGTGGTGTCAGACCAAGGCAGCAGCAGCCCCTGAGCTGCCCCATTCTCAGCCCCTGCATGTCCTGGGCCGTTCCCGGCTGCCCCACGCTGCCCTTTCCCTTCTCTCAGCCCCCAGCAGCATTTCCAGCGCCGTGCTGTGACGAGTGCCGCCCCGTGAGCCCTGCAGCAGGAGCTGGGGCGCACAGGAGGGTGGCCCTGTCACCCCCAGCCCCGCTGTGCTCCTGTCAGTGCCAGCCCTGCCACCCCCCTTCCCCTGTGCCTGGGAGTTCCTCTCTGAGTAATGAAAAGGCTTTGCCTGTGGGAAAGATCCAAGATAAAATAGCGTTGGAGCAGCCAAGGCGAGAGCAGTAATTACCGAGAGCTGTGCTTACAGTAAACACAAAACCCCTGCGGTGTTCCCTGCCTGGCTGCCGGGCTGGGATCCCTCGGGCACTCCGGGGCAGGGAGGGGCCCCCCCAGGCTGCTCGGAGGTGTCCTGCCGAGGGCTGGCCGCGTGGGCGGCAGCGCTGTCCCTGGGGTGTGACAGCGCTGTCCCTGGGGTGTGACAGCACTGTCCCTGGGGTGTGACAGCACTGTCCCTGGGGTGGATGGCACTGTCCCTGGGGGTGGATGGCACTGTCCCTTGGGGTGGATGGCACTGTCCCTTGGGGATGTGGTCCCCTTAGGGATATGGCACTGTCCCTGGGGTGGATGGCACTGTCCCTGGGGTGTGACAGCACTGTCCCTGGGGTGGATGGCACTGGGGGGTGTGACAGCACTGTCCCTTAGGGATATGGCAGCACTGTCCCTGGGGTGGATGGCACTGTCCCTGGGGTGTGACAGCACTGTCCCTTGGGGATGTGGCAGCACTGTCCCTGGGGTGGATGGCACTGTCCCTGGGGTGTGACAGCACTGTCCCTGGGGGATATGGCAGCACTGTCCCTGGGGTGTGACAGCACTGTCCCTTGGGCACTGTCCCTGACAGCACTGGGTGTCCCACTGTCCCTTGGGGTGTGACAGCACTGTCCCTTGGGGTGTGACAGCACTGTCCCTGGGGTGGATGGCACTGTCCCTGGGGGTGGATGGCACTGTCCCTTGGGGATATGGCAGCACTGTCCCTGGGGTGGATGGCAGCACTGTCCCTGGGGTGGATGGCAGCACTGTCCCTTGGGGATGTGGCAGCACTGTCCCTGGGGTGTGACAGCACTGTCCCTGGGTGGATGGCACTGTCCCTTGGGGGTGTGACAGCACTGTCCCTTGGGGGTGTGACAGCACTGTCCCTTGGGGATGTGGCAGCACTGTCCCTGGGGTGGATGGCAGCTGTCCCTTGGGGATGTGGCAGCACTGTCCCTGGGGTGTGACAGCACTGTCCCTGGGTGGATGGCACTGTCCCTTGGGGGTGTGACAGCACTGTCCCTTGGGGGTGTGACAGCACTGTCCCTTGGGGATGTGGCAGTGCTGTCCCTTAGGGATATGACAGCACTGTCAGGCCTTGCTCTGCTGAATTCTGAATTGCCAACAGGCTTCTAAGTTCTTACAAGGAAAGAATTCCCCCACATTCTCAGAATCCCCAGGTTGGAAGAGACTTTCAAGACCATTGAGTCCAACCCAGGCCCAACACCTCAACTAAACCTTGGCACCCTGGACTCCTTTGGGATGGGTTTGGGAGATGTCCCTGGGACCTGGAGTTGTTTGGGATGAGGCTGGGAGATGTTCCTGAGCCCTGGAGTTCTTTGGGATGGGTCTGGGAGATGTCCCTGAGCCCTGGTCTCATTCCAGAACTTTATCACCCTTTCTGTGAAAACCCTTTATCACCTTTCTGTAAAAAACTTCTTCTTCCCAGCATCCAACCTGAATTTCCCTTGGCGCAGGCCAGCACAGCCCCTCTGCTCCTTCCCATAAGCACCAGTATGGAACTGGACACCCAGCTTTCCTGCAGGCAGACCCTGGCTCCCAGCTGCTGTTTCCCCAGGCTGAGCGTGTCCGTGTGTCTGTCTGTCTGTCCCCAGAGACATCGCAGACGCCGGCGCTGGAGGAGGTGGCGCAGATGACCCCCGAGGAGCACTACAGGCGCATGATGTCTGCCCTCAACGAGCACGGCTCCTTCGAGGAGCAGCAGCAGCAGCAGCGCCTCTTCCAGCTGGCCAACAGCATGGCAGTGCCCAGCCACGGGGGTAGGCACGGCCAGCGCGGGGCACAGGGGGTGCTGACACCGGGGGGTTCCTGAGCCCTGGGGTTGTATGGGATGGGTCTGGGAGATGTTCCTGAGCCCTGGACTCCTTTGGGATGGGTCTGGGAGATGTTCCTGAGCTCTGGAGCTGTTTGGGATGGATCTGGGAGATGTTCCTGAGCCCTGGAGCTACTTGGGATGGATCTGGGAGATGTTCCTGAGCCCTGGGTCATTTGGGATGGGTTTGAGAGATTGTTCCCAGCCCTGGACTTGTCTGAGAGATGTTCCTGAGCCCTGGAGCTGTTTGGGATGGAGATGTTCCCAAGCCCTGGGGTTGTTCGGGATGGGATTGGGACATGGCCCTGAGCCCTGGACTCCTTTGGGATGGGTCTGGGAGATGTTTTGGAGGGAGCTGGCTGCATCCAGCACGTCCTGGGCTGTGCCTAAAGGGGGCACCAGGAGGTTGCAGGATCACGAGCATCCCTGCACAGGTAGAGAGCATCCCTGCACAGGTAGAGAGCATCCCTGCACAGGTACAGGTACAGAGCATCCCTGCATCCTGCAGGTGCAGAGAGGTGATCATCCTGCACAGGTACAGAGCATCCCTGCACAGGTACAGCGCATCCCTGCACAGGTACAGCGCATCCCTGCACAGGTACAGCATCCCTGCACAGGTACAGCGCATCCCTGCACAGGTACAGCATCCCTGCACAGGTAGAGAGCATCCCTGCACAGGTAGAGAGCATCCCTGCACAGGTAGAGAGCATCCCTGCACAGGTAAAACATCCCTGCACAGGCAGAGAGCATCCCTGCACAGGTACAGAGCATCCCTGCACAGGTACAGCATCCCTGCACAGGTAGAAAACATCCCTGCACAGGTAAAACCTCCCTGCACAGGTAGAGAGCAGGGCTGGCACGTCCTGCCTGCCTCGGGAGCAGCGGCAGCCCCAGCAGAGCAGCGCTGGAGCCGCAGGAGGATCTGTGCTCCCAGCGTGAATCCCCAGGGCTCCTTGTTAGGTTAATGAAGAGGCTGTCTTCTTTTCCACTCTGTTTGATTTGATTGGCTTCTCTGGGGGCAGCGAGGGATTGCTGTGGAGGAAGGATTTGCTTATCAGCAAAGGCACAAACACAAACCTGCCCCGGCCCCGTGGGGAGGTGGCAGCAGCTGGGGCTGGGGCTGGGCTGTGCCAGGCCTGCAGAGCCCCTGCAAACCCAGCTCTGGTGGCTGAGGGGCAGAGCTGTGTGCCACAGGGCCGGGATGGCACCTGGGAACTGGCACAGAGGGGGGACAGGCGGTGACAAAAGGGTGGCACTGAATATTCAGCCATGACTGGAGCCCAGCAGGGCTTGGGCACAGCACCATGGGGTGGCACCAGGGCTGGGACAGACACCCCCCGGGTGGCTGCTGGCCACAGGGACGTGTCCATCCCTGCAGTGTGTGCTGGGGGACAGCTGGGTCACCCCTGCCCCCAGAATAACCAGAGGAGCTCATTGCCTTGGGAGCCCGGCCTGTTTTTGTGGTGATGATTAAATTCCCTCATCAGCATTTGTCAGGGGGTCGCGCTGGGGTTTGGGGGGAGAAGGAGCCTGCACAGGCAGACTGGCTCGGGGAGCACTGACAAGATAAAACTTGGTGTATTTTTGGATTGTCTCCACACCACAGGGCTCTGGTTGGGCTATAAATTATTAGTGCCAGTACAAAGCGCAGTTTATCTGCGGGCTCACACGGAGGCACCAATAACATTAATAATTTAAAAAATGTTAATAATTTAGAAATCTTTTTTTTTTTTTAATTGCTTTTCAGCCCCCCCCCCCCTCCTCCTCCTCCTCCCCTGTTCTCCCAGTGGCATTCATCCCACATTCTGAATTCAGTCTGTCTCCATGCCTGGAACCTCCATCCGCCAGCGTCCCTCTGTCAATCAATCTGATTTCCCAACTGTCAGAGCGGGATTGTAAATAACAGATCCTCGGGGGGGCCTGGGCAGCCGGGAGGGGGCAGGCAGGGGAGGGGGTGTGAGCGGGGGCTGTTGCGGTCACTCAGGATCAATGCAGCTCCTGGAGCTGGCTGCACGCCAGCCCTCTAAATTACAGCCGCCGTGGCAATCAGGAGTGACCTGGGCTTTTCAGATAATTAATTTATAAACATTGCAAGGTTGCACGGTCTGCCTGGCTCGGCGAATTCTCGGGGCTTTTTTTTTTTCTGTGATCTGATGGTGCTTGGCTGTTCCTTGCGTGCTTGTGCAGTTCAGAATTGTTTCAGTGTTTGTCCCCCTGTCCGGGGCAGGAATGGGGGCAGAAATGGGGGCACTGCTGTCCCCCTGTCTGGGGCAGGAATGGGGGCAGAAATGGGGGCACTGCTGTCCCCCTGTCTGGGGCAGGAATGGGGCAGAAATGGGGGCACTGCTGTCCCCCTGTCCGGGGCAGGAATGTGGGCAGAAATGGGGGCACTGCTGTCCCCCTTGCTGCCAGCACAAACAGCAGCTGTGGGAGCGTTCTCAGCCCAGCACGGGGCTCCTGAGCACCGCCACGGTGTGGGATGCTGTGATTGATGGAGCTCAGGCTGGGCTGGGCACATCGTGGGGCCAGGAGGGCTGGCTGGGTTTTTCAGAAAAGAGCCTGGTGGGGAGAAGGGAGGCACAGAGATGGGAATGTGGCGTTACCAGGGTTTGCAGTGCTCCTGCAGCTTTACAGACCAGCTGTGGGAAGAGGTGCCTGTGCTGCTGGGTGCGAGGGCTTTGAGGGTCAGTGCTGGAGCTGATCCTGCCCAGGGTGTGCTCGGGGAGGTAAATCTGCCTGTGCTGCTCTCTAAGGGCTGTGCTGTGGTTTCCTGTGGCAGGGTGATGGTGGCAGGGAGGTTTCCTCTGCGGGGATGTTTCCTGTGCACCAGCAGAGGCTCTGGGGTGGGTGTGAGCTGTGTGCCAGGGGGGTTTCACACTGACACCAGCACTGAGGGACTCCTGGTGCTTCACTGGCCCTGGGCGCCCTGGGAGCCTCAGTGTGCCTGGCTCAGGTGTCCATGTCACTTGTTGTTCCCTGGGGCCAGGGCAGGGCACATGGGCTGTACCTGCATCACCTGCCCCTCCCTGGGGCTCCTTGGCCGTGTGCATGTGTGACTCTGGCCTTGCCTGCTGTGTCCATCCCAGGGCACCATGTGGGCTGCACTGACCCCTGAAGGGGCTGTGCAGGTGTCACAGGCAGGGTGTCACAGGCAGGGTGTCACAGGTGACACAGGCAGGGTGTCACAGGTGTCACAGGCAGGGTGTCACAGGTGTCACAGGCAGGGTGTCACAGGTGTCACAGGTGTCACAGGTGTCTCAGGCAGGGTGTCACAGGCAGGGTGTCGCAGGTGTCACAGGCAGGGTGTCACAGGTGTCACAGGCAGGGTGTCGCAGGCAGGGTGTCACAGGTGTCACAGGCAGGGTGTCGCAGGTGTCGCAGGCAGGGTGTCGCAGGTGTCACAGGCAGGGTGTCACAGGCAGGGTGTCACAGGTGTCACAGGTGTCACAGGCAGGGTGACACAGGCAGGGTGACACAGGCAGGGTGTCACAGGTGTCACAGGTGTCACAGGCAGGGTGTCACAGGCAGGGTGTCACAGGTGACACAGGCAGGGTGTCACAGGTGTCACAGGCAGGGTGACACGGGTGTCACAGGCAGGGTGTCACAGGTGTCACAGGTGTCACAGGCAGGGTGTCACAGGTGCCAGTCCTGCCATGGTCCCAGGGCAGTGCAGGCTGAACGAGGGCTGTGTTTCCTTCTCACCCGCAGCAGTCTCCAGGCAGTGCCGCGCTCAGGCCGGGAGGGGGGTGCCCTCCTGTACCCCCTGCTCAGCTGCTCGGGGCCCAGCCCTTCCCTGTCCTGGGCGGGCTCAGCGCCGCGGAGCCCCTCGGGGGTCCCGGGCAGAGGGCGCCCGGCGGGAGCGGGGCAGGTGCCAGCGCGGCTCCGCTCGGGACCGGCCGGGAGAGGGAGTGCGGGGAGCGCCTCGCTCTCCTCCCGCTCTCCTCGCTTCCATCCATCCCTCCTTCCATCCTTCCCTCCCTTTTTCCGCTCCTTCCCTCCCTCCCTCCCTCCCTCCGGCAGGAAGGCAATTAAGCCGCAAATCCACCCCCCTGCCGTAGTTGCACAATTTCCTCCGCCGCCGAGCTCCCAGGGCGGCGGGGGCGGATCGCGCCCGGAGCCGCTCGGCCGCTCAGAGCCGGGGCCGCCGCTCCCCGCCCGGTGAGAGCCGCGGCCGCCGCTCCCCGCCGGGCTCCGCCGCCGCCCCGGCGCCCGAGAGCCGCCCCGAGCCCGGGCTGGCCCCGGGGGGGAAGGGGGGACAGACCGGGGAACGGGGACAGACCGGGGACGGGGGGGACAGCGGAGCCGCCTGGCCCGGGAGCTGCGGGCACGGCCGGGAGCGGTCCCGGGGCACAGCGGGTCCGTGGGTGTGTGTGTCCGTCTGTGTGTGTGTGTGTGTCTCCGTGTGTCCAGCGGGTCCGTGTGTCCGTGTGTGTGTCCGTGTGTCCGAGCGGGGCCGGGGCTGGGGCAGCGGGCTTAGGGCACAGCGGGTCCGTGTGTCTGTCTGTGTGTCCGTGTGTCCAGCGGGGCCGGGGCAGCGGGCTCCGGGCTGGCCAGCAGGATCTCCAAGAGCAGCAGCTCCAGCAGCTCCTCCAGCAGCCTCTGACCGTTCCCCTGTGTCCCCAGATCTGCTCCGGGCGCGGCAGGAGGTGGCGGCGGCGGCGGCGGCGCGGACCCCGGGCGCGATGGAAGCGCACATCCCCTCGGCCAGCAACTCGTCCAGCCAGCGCAGGAAGCAGGGCCTGCCCCAGCACAGGGACAGCCACTTCCCCGACAGGTACCGGGCACGGCCCGGGGCGGGCTTTGCCGGGCCGGGAGGGCTGGCACGGCTGTGGGAAGGGTCAGGCCTTGTGTTGGGATGGGATCGATGGGATGGGATGCGCAGTTTGGGAGTCACCGTCCCTGGAAGTGTTCCAAAAGCGTGTGGATGTGGCACTGGGGACGATGTGGTTTGGTGGTGACCATGGTGGTGTCCATGGTGGCTGGGCTCGGTGGTTTTAGAGGGCTTGTCCAGCCTTTGGGACTGTGCAGTTCTGAGCTGGGCAGAGCTGATTGGCCTGGGCAAGGTGTGACCGTGTCCTCTGGGGGCTGTGCAGGTGCTGGGGATGCTCCTGCCCCGCTCTGGGGTGTCCCTATGGAAAGGGGGGCATCTCTGCCTGTGCACATCTGCATCCACATCCAGGGGAGCGACTGCCAGGCTGGGGTGATCCCAAACCTGTGCTGGAGGTGCCACTCCCACCTGTCTGTGGGCACAGAGCAAGCTGAGGTGGTGAAGTTTGCATTTCATAGCATCCCCAGATAATGAGAGGAGAAATGCTCTGAGGTGGAACAGAAAGGGAAGAAGTTTTCTTTGTTAGGGAAAAGAGCCTCAGCTTGCCTCTCCCACTGCTGGGAGTGCTGGAAAGCTGATATCCCCCCACCCCCAGGAAATTCTAGCTCATTTATCTTGCTCTGTGCCACGAGCCATTCCCTCTGCAATCAAGAACTTCAGAGGGAAATTAAATTAAAGCTGTGTGCGTTGCTGACAGGGATGGAGGGGCAGGAGGGGGCTGTGGGGATGCAGGGGCTGTGGATGTCATGGGATGAGCAGCGGAAGGCTCTGATATTTCCACTTCTCTTGGCTTTTGTGTCGGGCTGGGGGCCGAGCAGGCTGCACTGTGGGCTCTGCAGTGTGTGCATGGATGTGCTGAGTCCAGAATTTCCCCCCATTTAAAGCCTTGGAGATCCTGTCTGGTTTTCCTGCTCTCCCAGCAACACCTTTGCACTGTGGAGGGGCCGGGCGGCCCTGGAAGCCCCTGTCTGTGCACAGCGTGTACTTTGGCTCACCCAGCCCATAAATCCCGGCTCCTGAGCAGACCTGGGAGGAATGCAGGGACGGAGGAGCCTCCTGCAGCCGCGTTTCCCCAGCGCTGGGTGGGCTGGAGAGGAGCCAGCCCGGCCCGGGGCTGCGGCAACAGCGTCCGGGGGCTGCTCGGGGGAGGTCCCGCTGAACCCAGGGGTGCCATTCATTCATTCATTAATTATTAATTAATTGGAGGCTGCTCATAGAAGGGGCAGGCTGAGCGTGGGGAGGTCCAGATAAACCCAGGGGTGCCATTAATTAATTAATTATTAATTGGAGGCTGCTCACAGGGAGGGGCTGCTCACAAGAGGGGCGGGCTGAGCGTAGGGACTTCAGGATAAACCTAGGGGTGCCATTAATTAATTAATTATTAATTAATTGGAGGCTGCTCATGGGGAGGTGCTGCTCGTGGGGAGGTCCAGATGAACCCAGGGGTGCAATTAATTAATTATTAATTGGAGGCTGCTCATGGGGAGGTGCTGCTGTAGGAGGGGCGGGCTGAGCGTGGGGAGGTCCAGGGGTGCCATTAATTAATTAATTAATTACGAATTCATTGGAGGCTGCTCACAGGAAGGTGCTGCTCGTGGGACGGGTGGGGAGGTCTAGGGTGCCATTAATGAATTAATTATTGCATCTTTGCTGCTCAGAGACGGGCTGTGAGGCTGGCTTTGTGGGGATGAGGCACGCAAACACACGGATGTGGGTTTTCCTGGGCCAAGGTCGTGGCTGTGGCAGAGCGGTTCCTTCGTCTCTTTGCTCCCCGGAGCCAGTGAAGCTGAGGCAGCTTGCCCAAAGCAGAGCCAAGGCCCCGTCTGCTGGAGAAATCATGTGGCGTCGTGGCTTTGGTTTCCTGGATCCTTTGGAGGTGGATTCAGCTGGGATGCCAGGGCCTGGCGGTCTGTTTGGGAAGATGCTTGGGTTCCGTGTTATAAAAAGACTTGGAAGAGGAGAGGGTACAACCGAAAGGTGCCACTGTAACCACTCCAGCCTGGAGCTCTTCCATCTGCACGCTGCTGCCTCTCCTGCAGGGCTGGCAGGTGGCTGTGCCCTGCGGAGCTGCTGGGACGCTGCTCCTTGGCTGCTGCCTCCAGGGTTTGCTGGCAGAGTTCTGCTGGGCTCCTTCAGCCTGGCGTCTTCCTCCCCAGGGCCCATCCCCTGTGCTCACTCTGGAGAGGGGCTGGGGCAGGGCTGGAGCCTGGGGAAAATTCCTGCTGAGGGGGGTTGGAATCTCTGGGGCATGCCCTGCACAGAGAAGGAGCTGGGGCAGGGCTGGGTGAGGGTGGGGTGGAGGAGCTGGGGCAGGGCTGGGTGAGATGTTGGATTCTGTGCTCACTGGGATTGGAGAGGAGCTGGGGCAGGGCTGGGTGAGATGTTGGATTCTGTGCAGAGAAGGGGTTGGAGAGGAGCTGGGGCAGGGCTGGGTGAGATGTTGGATTCTGTGCTCACTGGCATTGGAGAGGAGCTGGGGCAGGGCTGGGTGAGATGTTGGATTCTGTGCTCACTGGGGCTGGAGAGGAGCTGGGGCAGGGCTGGGTGAGATGTTGGATTCTGTGCAGAGAAGGGGGGTTGGAGTGCTCAGGGGGCTGGAGCTGGGGCAGGCTGGGTGAGATGGTGCTCACTGGCGCTGGAGATGTTGGATTCTGTGCTCAGTGGGGTTGGAGAGGAGCTGGGGCAGGCTGGGTGAGATGTTGGATTCTGTGCTCACTGGGGTTGGAGAGGAGCTGGGGCAGGGCTGGGTTTTTGTGCTGGACTCTCTGCTCACTGATGTGAAGCTCCTTGGCTGTGTTTGGTGCATTTTTCTGTGCTGGCAGCTGTTGGGAGCCGGTTTTTGTGCCTGCCCTGTGAGCTGTGGGGCCTGGGGCTCCTGCCCCTCTCAGGGGAGAAGAGGGCAGAGCCAGGCAGGTGCTGAGGCGGGTGTTGGCACAAGCAGCGTGGCTCTGAGCAGGCAGGGGAGGCACAGCTCAGCCCCCAGGAGCCGGGGGAGGCAGCAGGAGTGCCAGGAGCAGGGGATGTGCCAGGCTGAGGTGCCAGCAGCAGCGCCCCCAGCCCGGGTCCTGGGCAGCCCAGCCCCTTGGCAGGACTGAGCTGGGGCTGGGAGCCGAGAGAGGCAGCCCTGCCTCCCCTGCAGGGGCTGACAGACACCCTGCACCAGCCAGAGGCTTCCTCTGAGCAGAGATGCGCCCAAAATACCCAGCCTGGGTTTTTGGATCCCCTTCCTCCCATCTGCTGTTGCTACGGTTTGTTCTTCACCGCCTCATTCCTCCTCCCTGCTCTGGGGAGGTTTTCCCTTTCCCTGCTGGCTCCTTGGGCTTGGCTCTGCCCTGTCTGGGCTCAGCTCCTGGGTGTCGGGGTCTCTCACTGCTCAGAGCGACCCCGAGCAAAGTTGGGAAGTCTCTTCCCAGCCCAGTGCTTGAAGAAAGAGTCAGGGCTCTTCATTTCTCGGTCTCAAGGTTGTTTGCTGTGTCTTATCTATAAAATTCCTTCTCCTGTCCTGCCGAGGTCTGTTCAGCAGCACAGAGGCACTCTGCCCACCCCAGGTGGTGTTACCTTTTTATACTAAAAACTACGTGTGCAATATTTACAATTTCCAATACCTATCACCTGTGTTAGACAGTGAGCTTCTACTCTAAACCAATGTAAAAAACCAATCTGTCTTTATAAAAAACTGCATGTGCCATTTACAATTCCTTCCCAGAAGATGGAGACAGTGAACTTCTACCAAAAAATCTAAAAGTGCCAATCACAGCAGAAGATGGAGGAAGGAAGAAAGGCTGGACATGCCCAGATCCCTCCATCTTGCCCCCCTGAACCCCCATTCTAAGAACCCCAAAATCTCCTTTTTCACCTTGTGATAAATTCACTATCATTCTATTTAATTTGTCACGGCTTGCTGATCTTCATCTAAGGTTGATAACTTGCTCCACCACGGGTCATAATCAAAACCACAGGGGCATTCTGGGCTCTGTGCCAGGGTCTCTGAGACCCCTGGCAGGGTCCTTGGCTGCTCAGGACAGCCAGAGGGATGTCCTGGGTCCTGGCTCCTGCCCTCCCTGAGCACCATCCCCTGCCCCCTGCACCATCCCCTGCCCTCCCTGGGCACCATGTCTCTCCTGCTCTCTCTCTGCTCTCTCACCCCCCCCAGCCTGTGTCCCCCCTCCTCTCTGAAAGGCCCTGATGTTGTGATTTCTGCCCTGCCAGGATCCCTCCTCCCTGGTTCCCACCTGGCTGAAGGTGCTGCAGAGCAAAGGCCAAGGAGCTTGCCCTGGTTTAACCAGGTTGGTTTCAGCAGCAGTCTGGATTTTGAGGGGGCAGCACAAGCCAGTCCCTCTGCAGTGCCAGCATATGTTCTTTTCCTGCCTGGAAATCCCAAACAGCATTTCTAGCAAGGCCTTTGATTTTATTTATTTTCCCTTGCTGGCAGTGTCTGGGGATGGCAGAGCAGCCAGGAGCTCTGTGCCTCCTGCCTGTTACCTCGGGTTTAAAGTGTCTCTTCCTATCAAATGCAGAGCAGAAGAAAGCAGAGCTTTCATGCATTCTTTCCCCCCCTCCCTTCCCCTCTTCTTCCATCCGTTCTAAATTTATTTCCATGCCTTGCCGGTTTCAATCTGCATTTCCTGACCCTCTCACATCTCCAGTCACAGCCTGTGCTCTGAGCCTTCCCCCAGAGCCTGGCTCGAGCCAGGGCCTGGGGAGGATATGATGGGGTTAAAGTGAAAGGCTTGGTTTTAACAGTATAATGTGTAACCCCATAATGACTTTAAATATTGATTATTTGAAGGCCATTAGTGCTTATTGTTAAAGAAAAGTCGATACTTTTTAAGCCTTGCGAACCATTTGTCTCCTGTTAAAGGACATATCAAATTTAGCAGCGTGCAGTGCAAATCCCCTAATACCCTCTCACAAGCCTCCAGCTGGCATTTCAGGGGGGGAAAAGGAAAAGGGGGCAGGGGGAGGAATGTGCAGCAGCACAGAATTGCTCTCTTCCAGGGAAGGACAAGGCTTATCAGATGTAATTGCCAGGGGCTAAATTCACCTCCTCAGGCAGGGCACTGCAGTTCTGACTCTGAGGAGGAGGAGGAAGGAATTTGGGAATTTGATGGGGGATCTGAGGCTGGCAGGTGCCTGGAGAGGATGCAGGCTCAGTGTTTGCTGCGCACCTGGCTGAGGGCACAGCAGCCTTTGTGCTGTGGCTTTGTGCTCTGGCCTTGCCCGGCTTTTCTGGCAAGGCTGGGAGGGCGCCCAGCCCTGTGCCAGGGCACAGCCTGGTGCTGCTGCCTCCCTCCTGTGCCCGCTCCCCGTGCCAGGGCCGGGGCAGAGGGGCTGGCAGGGAGCAGGGCAGGCTCCAGCGCGTTCTGTGCCCGTGGGTGGCTCTGTGGGGTGGCACGGAGGGTCTGTCCCTCGTGTCACACACCTGAGGGGCTCCGCAGGGAAGCTCTGAGGGAATGAACTGCAGAGTCTGGAGCAGAGGCCAACTCCTCAGGGATCAAAGTCGTGCCCTGTAGCACAACATGAAAGCATCAAAACAACCTGGGATGGGCACTGAAGGGAGAACCTCTCCTTTTCCAGCCCCCGGCCCTGATCCCATCCCACCCTCTGCTGCCTGGGCACAGACTGGCACCAACCAAGGAGCTCCTTTGTTTTTGGGGTCTCCATTGGCAGCCTGGATGTCCCGCAGGAACCTGCACATCCCCAAGGCAGGCGGGGGAAGGAGGGCACGGCCACGCGATGGTTAACAGCGACTTGATTTCCTAAATTGCTTCTTATAAAACGACCAGCACGTCTGCCAGGCTCGTCTCGCCGTGATTACAGCTAATTACGATCGAGCGGACACCTCGGAGCCCCCGTCACGCCGCTTTAATTGTCCCTCATTCATCCGCGGGGCCGGCCCGGGTGGCAGCAGCACTTGGCAGCCCGGCGACCGCGGCCCCGGCTAATTGCGAGGCCTCGGGGATTAGGGCAGGTGATTACACACTTCACGGTGTAATTACATAAGCATCGCTTGGCTGCTGCCCCGGCTCGGAGGCGAAGGTCGAGCGCGGCGTTACCTGAGATTAATTGGAGCTGCCAGCGGCGCGCGGGCGGCATTAACATTGCAGCAGCCGCGATCGATCCGCGCCGCGCCTCCAGACACCGCCGGGGCCGCAATTAGGTTAGGGCAGAGCCAGGGAGGAGGGGGCCGGAGCCGGGAGAGGCCACGGGGACGGCAGGCAGGCGGGGCGGGGAGGGGCCGTGGGCACCGGCAATAGAGGGACTGGGGAGGGGGAGCGCAGCCGGGTCCGTGTGGTGCAGTGGATGCACAGAACGGGGTAAAGCAGAGCTGGGAAGGGCTCCCCTCGCCCACTGCGTGCCCAGGAGTCCTTGGTTGGCTGGCCATGGCCATGAGCTGATCCCTCTCCACGAGCTGATCCATGCCCATGAGCTGATCCATGCCCAGAGGTGATCCATTTCCATGAGCTATCCATGCCCACAGGCTGATCCATTTCTAGGATCTGATCCATTTCCATGAGCTATCCATGCCCATGATCTGATCCGTTCCCAGGAGCTGATCCATGCCCATGAGCTATCCATGCCCACAGGCTGATCCATTTCTAGGATCTGATTCATTTCCACGAGCTGATCCGTGCCCATAACCCGATCCATTTCCATGACCTGATCAATTTCCACAAGGTGATCCATGCCCATGAGCTATCCATGCTCATGATCCTGATCCATTTCCATTATCTGATCCATTTCCATTATCTGGTCCATTTCCATTATCTGGTCCATTTCCATGAGCTGATCATTTCCATGAGCTATCCATGCCCACAATCTGATCCATTCCAACAGTCTGATCCATGCCCATGATCCGATCCATTTCCATGAGTTATCCATGCCCACAATCTGATCCATGCCCACAGTCTGATCCATTCCCATGAGCTGATCCATGCCCATGATCCTGATCCTGATCCTGATCCATTATCTGATCCATTTCCATTATCTGATCCATTTCCATGAGCTATCCATGCCCACAGTCTGATCCATTTCCATGACCTGATCCATTCCCACGAGCTGACCCATGCCCATGATCCGATCCATTTCCATGAGCTATCCATGCCCATGATCCGATCCATTTCCATGACCTGATCCATTCCCACGAGCTGACCCATGCCCATGGTCTGGTCCATGGATGGCCAGCACGCTCCTGCTGCTATCCCCCCAGTGCAGTGCCTCTGCACGTGCTGTGCTTGTTGCAGAGTCACAGGCACCTTCTGCCTCCCTGTGCCTTGGCCTCCAGCCTCTCCCCGAGCAGATTTTTCCAGGGAGATACTGTAAAATGAAAATAAACAGCCCGGCGCTTGGCTGTGCCTCTGGATGCCCTGCTGAAGGTAATAATGTTGTAAGTGGCCATCAAAAGGAATTAAGAGACGTGCAGCCGGAAAGCAGATTTGCTTGCAGGCTCCCAGGGCAGATTTGACTAATGGAAGAGACCTTGGCTCTTATTACCCTCCTGCCTTTTTTTCCCCTGCCTTTTCTCTCCTGCTGCTGCAAGTGCTCCCTGCTTCTCCTCCAGGACTGTCCCCTTCCCACCACCCCTGTCCTGTCTGGGTCTCCCCAGCCCCTGGCATCTGCTCTGCCCATTCTGCCTGGCTTCACCCACCCTTCTCCAGCAGGATTCCTTCCCCCTGACCCCACTGCCCTTCCTGCTCACATCCCTCTCCTGTCTGTATTTGCCTCTGCCTCACTTCAGCTTTCCTCTCCACAATTAAAGGTCATCCCTTAGCCCAGCCTGGACAGGGGTTTTTGGCAAGACAAGCCAGTGATGCTTTCAGATCTTCCCAAACCTGTTCCCCAAGCACAGAATTCCTTCTCAGGTGTGAGGTGGTGGAGGCAGAAACCCAAATGTGATGAGGAAAGGGCAGATGGAGCATCCTCAGCCCTGCCCTTTAAGCTGCCAGGGAAAATCCTTTGGACAGCCCGGCTGAAAGGCCACAGGAGCAAAGGGGGGAAATGTGTGGGACCTGTGGAGTCCTGGCTGCTTTCTTCCCCTTTTGGTTCTGCTCTTTCTGCTTTTTTCTCTCCACTTCAGAAGCTCTGCACGAGGGTGAAGAGGCAGAGAGAGCCTCTGGGGCAGGATGCAGCTCATCTGCAGCCAAGATGTTCTTCCTGAGCCCTTCGGAGCCTCCAGGTTTTCAACAGGGCTTTATTTTTGTGATTCCTGCAGGGAGATCTCCCACCCACCGCCTCTGCTGTCGCCCCAGAACGCTCCCCACATCGCCCTGGGGCCCCACTTGAGACCTCCCTTCCTCGGGGTGCCTTCAGCTCTGTGCCAGACGCCAGGTGAGCACTCAGGTGACACCAGGGCAGGGCAGAGGGGCAGCCTGAGACAGTCTGCCCTGCAGGCACACAGCCACACACATTTCTGTGTCTCCCCATGGCTGCTGGGACAGTCTGTCCTGCAGGCACACACCTCACACACACATTTCTGTGTCTCCCCATGGCTGCTGGGACAGTCTGTCCTGCAGGCACACACCTCACACACACATTTTTGTGTCTCCCCATGGCTGCTGTGCCAATTTCCCCCTGGTTCTGCAGCCAGAGGAGCAGATTCCTTGGCTGCTCTTCCTGGCCCTGCGTTCCTGCCGTGGCAGTGAGGGGGGATAGCTGGGCTCTGGAATAAAAAGCAGCACTCAGGTGTCCTTTTCCCCCCTGGGGAGCTGGCCCTGAGGCAGCCACGGGTCAGTGCTGACAGGAATAACCCGCAGCGTTCTCCCTGCCCAGGTTACGGGTTCCTCCAGCCGGCACAGGCAGAGATGTTTGCACGGCAGCAGGAGATGCTACGGAAGCAAAACCTGGCCAGGTAGGAGTGGAAAGGGCTGGGTTTGTCCTGCTGTGGGGTGAGCTGGGTGGAGATGGCAGGGGTCCCAGTGAGGCCTGTGCAGGTGTGGAGGTGACACCTGGCTCCTGAAAGGCTGGGTGGGACCACGTTCGTCCAACTTCCCACCAAAATCCCCTGTCCCCACGCAGGCTGGAGATGTCAGCCAGGTATGGAGGTGCCACCTCACACCTGCACGGCTGGGTGGGACCATGTTCTTCCAACTCCCCACCAAAATCACGTCTCCCCATGCATGCTGGAGGTGTTGGGCAGGTGTGGAGGCGCCACCTCACTCTTGCAGGGCTGGGATGGACCACATTCTCCCAACTCCCCACCACAATCCTCTCTCCCCATGCAGGCTGGAGATGGCAAGGTGTGGAGGTGACACCTCACTCTTGCAGGGCTGGGATGGAGCACATTCTCCCAACTCCCCACCACAATCCCCTCTCCCCATGCAGGCTGGAGATGGCAAGGTGTGGAGGTGACACCTCACTGCTGCAGGGCTGGGTGGGAGCACATTCCCCCAACTCCTCACCAAAATCCCCTCTCCCCATGCATGCTGGAGATGTTGGGCAGGAGTGGAGGTGCCACCTGGCTCCCACCTGGTGGGACCACATTCCCCCAGTCCCACACCACAGTCCCCTTTCCCCATGCAAGCTGGAGATGTCAGCCAGGTGTGGAGGTGCCACCTCACTCCTGCAGGGCTGGGTGGGACCACGTTTGTCCAACTCCCCAGCACAGTCCCCTCTCCCCACGCAGGCTGGAGATGTCGGCCGAGCTGATCCGCCAGAAGGAGCTGGAGAACCTGCACCGGCAGCGGCTGCTGGCCGCGGACCCGCTGAGCCTGCACCCGGGGCTGCCCCCGGACCACCCCGCGCTGCGCAGCGTGCACGACGTCCCCGAGGGCCAGGCGCTGCGGGACGAGCTGTCCCGCCGCAACGCCATGCTGGTGCTGCGCCACAACAACGCCCCGCTGCTGTCCCTGAGCGCCGGCGGCAAGCCAGGGCAGCCGCGGCGGGCCGAGCCGCAAGGGCCCCCGGGGCGCGGGCCGAGCCGCAGGGGCCCCGGCGGGCGGGCCGCGCGGCGACCCCGACCCGCCCAGGACTGTAACGATGAGGAGATGAAGGACTCGGAGAGCGACGGCGAGGACAAGGCCGAGGCGCTGAAGGGCGAGGGCGCCGCCGCAGCGGAGCTCAAGGAGGGCAAGGACGGCGGCGGCGGCGCGGGCAAGGCGGGCGAGGGCGCCAAGGAGGCGGGCGAGGCGGGCGCGGCGCCCGGCACGGTGCCCTGCAGCTCCTCCAGCGCGGAGTCCCCCAGCCACCTGCTGGGGCCCGCCATGGGCAAGGCCGAGGTGAAATACCTGCCTCCAACCTCCCTGCCCGCCCCGCAGCCGCTGCCCTTCGGCTTCCCCTACACCATGAGCCCCTACTTCCATGCAGGTGAGGATGGGGAGGTGCTGGTGTGGGGCAGGGATGGGTTTGGCAGGGCTGGAATGCTTCCTGCTCGTGGTTGTGGTTGCTTTGGGAGGTTCTCTTGTCTCTAAAGGAAGAGTTTGTGCATGGAAAGGGTGGTCAGGTGTTGGAAGGGCTGCCCAGGGTGTCACCATCCCTGGAAGTGCCCATGAGCCCCTAGGTCCATGCAGGTGAGGCTGGGGAGGTGCTGGTGCTGGGGCAGGGATGGGTTTGGCAGGGCTGGAATGCTTCCTGCTCGTGGTTGTGGTTGCTTTGTGAGGTTCTGTTGGCTTTGAAGGAAGAGTTTGTGCATGGAGAGGGTTGTTGGGCATTGGAAGGGCTGCCCAGGGAGGTGGTGGTGTCACCATCCCTGGAGGTGGACAAGGAAGGATGGACGTGGTGCTTTGAGCTGGGGACAAGGTGGGCATTGGGCAGAGGTTGGATCTGACGGCCTTGGAGGCCTTTCCAGCCTGGTTCCCAGGTGCCCTGTTCCAAGGCAGGGGCTCTTTGTGGTGCCTTTCTGTGTCACAGGCACTGGGAGAGCTGGGCTGGATGGGACAGACAGACAGACAGACAGACAGACAGGAGGTCACTGCCAGCCCTCAGCTCCCACTGCAGAGCAGGGGGTGGCACAAATGGGGTCTCACACCCCGGGAGCCCCGTCAGCCCAGCCGAGAACCAAACCTGCCCCAGCTAATTACTGGCAGAGCAATTAGCGGGAGGCAGGGGGGGCTGAACTGAGCTATCTTGAGCTGAACTGAGCTGTGCTGTGCCATGCTGTGCTGTGCCGTGCTGTTCCCCACGCCAGGAGCTGCCTGGGAGCAGGCTGCCCATCCCTCATTAGAGCTGCCTCCCCGGCAGCAAGGAGGAAGCGATTTTTCAGCGGCAGGCAGGTGGCCAGGATGATGAATATTCCTGCTGCCTCGGGCTGCCCAGCCTTCCTGCAGGAGCCTTCTGCTCCCGGCCATTAGAGAGGGCTGGGCTCAGCTCGAGGGCGCTCCTGGCTCTGTGGGGAGCCCGGGCTGGGGCTGGCTGCCCTCCTGCCTCCCCCTCGGCGTGTGAGATGCCGTAATAGCCCATTTATTATTATCACTTTGGATTTATATCACCAGCGCATCCCGGGGCCCCGGCGCGGCTCCGGGCTGGGTTTCCCTGCTCTCCTCCCCTGGCTTGTGCAGCCTGTGCCAGGGCTGGGGTCTTTTCCTGAGGGCTCTTTGGCTTCTGGCTGGTTTCACCCAGTGTGGGGCTGCTCTCCCTGTGGGTTTGTGCTGCTCCCGAGCAAATCCTCCCACCTGCAAAGCCTTGGGAGGACAGGGAGGTGTGCAGGATGCAGCACCAGGGCTTGAGGAGGGAGTTCAGCAGCTGAAATATTGAGGGTTGTATTGATCCAGGGGCTGCAGCCATCCTGGGGTGAGTGACAGATGCGTTCTGTGGCTCTGGGGCAGCACAAAGCACCCCAGGGCAGGCGGGCAGGGCTGCACCCACCTCTCCCCCCGTGCCACACGGTTCCTGAACCCCTTTTGCACATCGGGAGGGATGGGGGGTTGTACCCTGACCTGGCGACTGGAATTGTGAAATGCCCACCCAGCCAAGGCAGGGAGAGCTGGAGGGAGGAGGAGAGGGGAGAAGCATCCGGCTGAGAAGGACGGGGATTATGAGGCAGTTGGAGGAGGAGGAGCTGCTCTGTCCCCGCTCTGTCCCCGCTCTGTCCCCGCTCTGTCCCCGCTCTGTCCCCGCTCTGTCCCCGCTCTGTCCCTGCCGTGCCAGCTCCATTCCCAGAGCTGCTTTCTGGGGCTGTGGCTCCATGACCTCATCTCCTCAAGGTTTCAGCCTCCTGCTCCTCCTCCCAGGGCCCTCTGCAGCCCCGTCCTCTGGAAGAGGTGAAGGATGGAGTGTGCAGGAGGCTGAAATCCTTCTATTGATTGCAGTCTGGAGAGCAATTAACGCAGCCGTGTGCTGCTCCTGGCCCCAGCGCTCACTGGGGGACACAGGGGGTGCTCAGGGATGGGAAGGGGCTGGAGCAGGGCTGATGGAGCCCAAGCTGGTGCCATGAGGGGACACAGGGGGTGCTCGGGGATGGGAAGGGGCTGGAGCAGGGCTGATGGAGCCATGGTGGGGGGGGACACAGGGGGTGCTCAGGGATGGGAAGGGGCTGGAGCAGGGCTGATGGAGCCCAGGGAGGGCTGGTGCCATGGGGGGACACAGGGGGTGCTCAGGGATGGGGAAGGGGCTGGAGCAGGGCTGATGGAGCCCAAGGAGGGCTGGTGCCATGGGGGGGGACACAGGGGGTGCTCAGGGATGGGGAAGGGGCTGGAGCAGGGCTGATGGAGCCCAAGGTGGGCTGGTGCCATGGGGGGACACAGGGGGTGCTCAGGGATGGGAAGGGGCTGGAGCAGGGCTGATGGAGCCCAAGCTGGTGCCATGAGGGGACACAGGGGGTGCTCAGGGATGGGGAAGGGGCTGGAGCAGGGCTGATGGAGCCCAGGGAGGGCTGGTGCCATGGGGGGACACAGGGGGTGCTCAGGGATGGGAAGGGGCTGGAGCAGGGCTGATGGAGCCCAGGCCATGGGGGGGGGCTGGGGGTGCTCAGGGATGGGGAAGGGGCTGGAGCAGGGCTGCCCAGGGTGCCATGGGAAGGGGCTGGAGCAGGGCTCACGGAGCTCAAGGAGGGCTGGTGCCAGGGTGGCACCACTGTGTGCCCAGGCCGTGCCCTCTGGTGCCAGGAGCACAGGCTGTGCCCATGCTGCAGGGCCACTCCAGCTCTGCTCTCCATGGCCCTTCCGGGCCCTGGCTTCTGTTTCAGGAGCAGCTGGGGCTCAGGAGGAGGGAGGGGGTACAGATGGGCTGTGCTGGGACACCTGTCCTGGCCCCATGGATTCCTCCCAGCCCCACAGGCCAGGCCCCAGCTGCTGGAGCGCTCCCCAGCGCATTGCAGCCCCCGGAGCAGCATTGATCAGGCAGCCAGGCGGAGCAGGCCTGGCTCTGGCTGCTGCCCGCGGTGGCTCCTGTGAGCTGACAGGTCATTACCGGGATGGAAGGTGTGGCCCTGCAGCCCCTGGCACCCATTTGTTCTCATTGTCTGGGCTGCCAGAGCACGAGGGGGGACAGGAGGGAGGGCAGGAGCCCCTCTGCCCCGGGGGGATCAGGGCTGGGCACTGCTGAGGGCAGGGGGCAATGAGCAGCTCCAGAAACCCTTCCAGGGCCATTGCTGAGGGGTGGCAGGGGCACAGCTGGGCACTGACCCTGACTGAGGGAACCCAGGGTGGAACTGGGACCGGTCTGGTGAGCGTCCTGAGGGGTCTGGGGGGGAACAAAGCACTGGAAGAGAGGCTCACAAAGAGATGAGGAGAGGGGAGCAGCCCTGTCCCTGCTGCAGGGGCACGGGCACAGCTGGCAGGGGCAGTGGCCACCACAGAACCCCAGGGATGGAGAGATCACTGGAGCTCCTGTGGTCCAGCCCCTCTTCCAGAGTCCCCTGAGAGCCCCCTCTGGGTTGTGGGGAGCCTTGGGGAGCTCCAAGGGCTCCGGGGCTGCCCCTCCTGAGTTGCTGGGGCTGTGACACGAATCACCCAGAGCTGTGGCTGTGATCACTGGGTGCTGTGGCTGTGGGTGAGCACCCAGAGCTGTGGCTGTGTCTGAGCTGTGCAGGGTGCTGTGGCTGTGACACGGATCACCCAGAGCTGGGGCTGTGACATGGATCACAGGGTGCTGTGGCTGTGACATGGATCACAGGGTGCTGTGGCTGTGACATGGATCACAGGGAGCTGGGGCTGTGACATGGATCACAGGGAGCTGGGGCTGTGGGTCTGTGTCTGAGCTGTGCAGGGTGCTGTGGCTGTGACACGGATCACCCAGAGCTGGGGCTGTGACATGGATCACAGGGTGCTGTGGCTGTGACATGGATCACAGGGTGCTGTGGCTGTGACATGGATCACAGGGAGCTGGGGCTGTGACATGGATCACAGGGAGCTGGGGCTGTGGGTGAGCACCCAGAGCTGTGTCTGTGACTGTGATCACTCTGAGCTGTGCAGGGTGCTGTGGCTGTGACACAGATCACCGGGTGCTGGGGCTGTGGGTGAGCACCCAGAGCTGTCCCTTCCCAGCCTGAGGGCTGCAGCGGCAGGGACAGCCAGGGGAGCAGGAAATGGGGAAGGGAGATGGGTGGGAATGGTGCAGAGGCTCTGCCTGCTCCCTGGGCAGGCTCTGCTGCTTTAAAGCCTCTCCCTGGCACGATAGCTTCCCCTGCAGATCCCAAGCCTTTCCTGCCTCCCTGGCTGTGCTGGAGGCTCTGTAGGGAGCGTGTGGGGCTGTGCTGTGTGGCTCTGCTCCTTTCCCTGCCTGTTCCCCAGCCCTGGGGTATTCCCCAGGGAATTAATTGGCTGCTCCCTGGCCTGTGCTCCCCTCCGTGGCTTTGTTTTATCTGTTTTTCCCTTGTGCTGTCCCACAGCTGTGGGCAGGAGCAGGGGTTATATCCATCTCATCCACCAGGGAGAAGCCCCAGGCCCACAGGACAGATAATTTTGTCACTACAGGCTCCTGGGAGAGATATTTTTCTCCTGGCAATTCCATTTTCCGTGCGCTGAGCAGAGCAGCTCATACCCCTCATAAACTCTTTCCCTGCCTGAGAATCCTGGATGTTCTCATCCCTGTACACGTCCTCGTGCTCTGCTGGCCCAAACGCCCCCCAGCAGCCAGTTCCAGGGGTTGGTGTTGGCTTTCCCCCACCCTAAAGAGGCATTTTGTGGCATTTGCTTTGTTCTGTGTCCTCACCTTTCCCCCACGGCAGCTCTGACTTCCCTGACTGTTCCTGTCCCCATGTCCACCCCCTGTGCCTGTCCCTGGCTCCTTTTGGGATTCCTCTGAGTGTTCTGTCAGGCTGGGGGCTGCCCCAACCCCTGGGAACCACTGCCACCCTCTGTGTGCCACCCTCTGTGTGACAGTGACAGGGCTGGCAGGGACAGCACAGCCCCAGCCAGGGCACAGCTCAGGCTGGGCAGGGTGGAACTCGAGCCCTGGCAAGGGGCAGGAGCTCCCCAGTGATCCCTGTTATCATTCCAGCCCTGGCAAGGAGCAGGAGCTCCCCAGTGATCCCTGCTGCCATTGCAGCCCTGGGAATGAGCAGGAGCCTCCCCCAGTGATCCCTGTTATCATTCCAAAGGAGCAGGAGCTGCCCAGTGATCCCTGCTGGCTGATCCCCGGTGCCATTGCAGCCCTGGCAAGGAGCAGGAGCTCCCCGTTGTCATTCCCGGCACGTTCCAGGAGCGGGGCTGGCCCAGGAGCCCCGGGGCAGGCCGAGCTCTGTGCTCTGTGTGCACAAACTCCTGCAGGCTCCGCGCTGTCCTGCCCGCCCTGCTTCCCCCGCAGCTGAGGAGCATGAAACACATGAAATGCATTAGCTGGGATTTTTCCTTCCCTCCCCCAGCCAGGGACCTCCAGGAGGAAGAGGCCTATGAATTGACCCTGCCCAGTGCTTTAATTGACAGGTCATTAAAGATGAATGTGTGGCTAGAGACAAATATTCAGATTGCAGGCTGCTTGTTGTCCGTGTGGGATTTTAATGATTTATGTTCCTTTCTCCTCCCCTCCTTCCCACAACCCAGGCACCATGGGAGGTCTGTTTCTGGATGGGGAGGAGAGCCCAGCGCTGGAGGACATCAGCAAATGGACAGTGGAGGACGTCTGCAGCTTCGTGTCCAACCTGTCCGGCTGCACTGAGTACACTCAGGTAGACCCAAAAGGAGGAGCATCCTCCCAGCTGGGCTTGTCCCTCCTGGGCTTTCCTGGCTTTTATCCTCGTGGGTTGCTGAGCTTGCTGCCAGCCAAGGTGTGGGGTGGGGCCTGGGAGCTTCCCTGGCATGCTCCACATCCAGAGCCAGGACAAGGCTGGAAAATTCCCTGGAATGCTGTGGTTCCAGGGCCAGGAGAGCCCTGCAGGATTCCCTGGAATGCTGTGATCCCAGAACCAGGAGAGCCCTGCAGGATTCCCTGGAATGCTGTGGTTCCAGGGCCAGGAGAGCCCTGCAGGATTCCCTGGAATGCTGTGGTCCCAGGGCCAGGAGAGCCCTGCAGGATTCCCTGGAATGCTGTGATCCCAGAACCAGGAGAGCCCTGCAGGATTCCCTGGAATGCTGTGATCCCAGAACCAGGAGAGCCCTGCAGGATTCCCTGGAATGCTGTGATCCCAGAACCAGGAGAGCCCTGCAGGATTCCCTGGAATGCTGTGGTTCCAGAACCACATCTCAGGGAACTCCCGCACAACTCAAAATTGCCTCGGCCTGGCTGGGATTCAGCTTTGTCTCTGGGGGACAAAGGGGGGATGCTTTTCCCAAGTGCAGGCTGTTTGTGGAGTGTTTCAGGGAGGGCTTTGGCTCCTGCAGAGGAGGGAAGGAATGGCTGCAGTGCTGGGTCCAAGAGCAGCAGCTCTGTGCCATGAAAATCCCCTTGGCTCCAGAGGGATGGCTCCAGGCGTGGGTAAAGGGCTGGAATCACCCCTGGGGGATAAATGCAGGCTCTGAGGGGGTTTGGGTTCACCTTTTCCACGGTGCCAGGGCAGCGCAGGGGGCTCAGGTGTGTCCTGGGTGTGTCCCCTCAGGTATTCCGAGAGCAGGCCATCGACGGGGAGACCCTGCCCCTCCTGACAGAAGAGCACTTACTGAACAACATGGGGCTCAAGCTGGGACCTGCCCTGAAGATCAGATCACAGGTAGGAAAATCTCCTCTCCCAGAACAGGTGAAGCTGTCCCTGGGGTGTCCAGAAATGTGGTTTATGGAATATCATTTATTAAGCAATAATTCAGTTGCGATTCTGTTTCAAGAACGCTTTATTTGTCCTTGAAAATGTTCCATAGCCTCACCTGAAAGCTGTCACAGCTGTTTGAGGGAGAAACCACTGACAGAATTCCATGCCCAGGGGCAGAAATAAATAGTCCAGGGTGAGTGGTGGCAGGGAATAACAGGGATGCAGCGAGGGAATAACAGGGATGCAGTGGGAAGCCCTTACATGGGCTGGTTCCAGCCACAGCAGTTCCTCAGTGGGACTCAAACCCAGAGTGCCTCTGCTGGCTCCTTTCCCTCTGAGGCAGGGAAATCCCTGCTGGCAGTGCAGCGCTGTGTCCCCCGGGATTGTGTCCTGCAGGGGCTGTGGCAGTGCCAGCCCTGGCACAGCTCCCCGAGCCCACGCTGCTCGTGCTGCCTTGGAACAATGAGAGGCTTTACTGCTTTCCCTGCAGCCCTCCCTGTTTATGAGGGGGCTCGTAAAAAGGGTCTGTGGGCAATTGTTCCCCGTGGGTCAATTCAGGAGGAAATAAAACTCTTATGTTCCTTAAAAAACAAGAGAGCCCTGAACAGCTCAGAGATGGGGCTTGGGGCGGGGGGAATGTGAGATACGAGCTTGAAAAATTCCTTCAATTTCATCAATAGTGTTTAAGGTTGTATAACCAGGCAGGGCTGGGGGTTGGATGGGGGGAGCAGAGCCCTGATGCTGCTCCCTGAATAATGTCCCACTTGTCTGGGTCCAGCAGCAGCCCCTGGTTTTGTTTAAGCTCAAATGGGAAGCAGCTGTGGAGGTGCTGGGAGGCTGTGGGGCCTTTGGCCCGTGCTGGGAGGGAGGCAGGAGCTGCTGCAGCAGGGAGAGGTTCAGCAGTTTTATTTTCCCTCCCTGCCTTGGCCTTTTGAAGAGCAATTCCTGCAGTGCTGTGCCCTCGGCAGAGGGAGAGCAGGGTCCTGTGAAGTGTCCATGGGTAAGAGGGCAGGAACGAGCCAGGGCCCCTCAGCTGGGCTGTCCCAGCACACCCAGGGCAGACCTGGGGCTCCAGCAGTGCCCAGGAACAGGAGCAGGACTGCAGGACAAAATCCTTGAGGAAAAGAGAGGGGGAAACCTTCCGGGCTCTGGTTTTCAGGTGCACAGGGAATGGGATTGCTCCATTCCAGTGATGTTCCACAGAACAGTTTGGGGTGACAGGGACCTCAGTCCCATCCAGTGCCAGCCCTGCCATGGGCAGGGACACTTTCCACTGTCCCAGGTGCTCCAGGCCGAGCCCAGGCTGGCTTTGAACACCTCCAGGGATGGGAGAACGTTTCTGCCGGCAGCCCTTGGGACTGAGCCCAAAGCCCTGGGCGCTCCCTGGCTGCCCGCAGCCCTGACTCAGCCGTGCCGTTTCCCGTTTCCCGCAGGTGGCCAAGCGCCTGGGCCGGGTGCTGTACATGGCCGGGCTCCCGCTGGCGCTGCCGCTGCAGCCGCCGGGGCTGCGGCCCCCGGAGCGCGAGGCGGCCCCGGGCGAGCTCCGCCCGGCCTCCACGGGCAGCGTGGCCTCGCCCTTCGGCAGCGCCGTCCCGCCCAGCCGGGGCTCCCCGAAGCAGGAGAACGGCAACGCTGCCCTGCTCAGCGACACCACCAAACCCCCGTCCTAACGGGGCCCAGCGCCCCGCACCACAGGAACGTTCTCTTTTTGGGTTGGTTTTTTTATTTTGGATGCGTTTGCTTTTTTTTTTTTTTTTGTTTGGGGAAAATAAAAGAAGAACCACGGAGATTTCTGAACTGTCAAAAAAAAAAAAAAAAAATTAAAGGGAAGGAAGGAAAATGATCCAAAGATGTTGTCGTGGGACGGCGCCAAGTGACGAGAAGGATGCTGGAGGATGGAGGCAGCATTCCTGTCCCTTCCACACTGCTCAGTGGAGCTGCAGAGCCCCGCACGGGAAGCAAGGACAGGCGGCTCTCTGCCTTCGGGAACTCGGGGCTGTGCCTCCACACGGACGGGAAGGGCTCTGCTGCTCCCGCCGGTACCTCGGGCAAAAAATCCCATCCACAGCCACCCCAGCCAAGCTCTCCTCCTCCCTCAGACTGGGCTCACTTCCTCATTCAGGTGTTCTATGCATCTCTAGCAACTTTGAAAACAATACCAAAGACAGACAAAAAGGATTAAAAGACAAAAAAAAAAAAAAAAACAAAAAAAAAAAAGGACAAAAGGCAAGTTCCCGTCCATGTTTACTTCGTGCGGATGGTACAGAGCCACCCTGCCCTGGCACAGGGGCCTGGCAGCGCCCAGAGAGGGGCCTGTGCCCGTGCCCCAGCCCTGCAGGGCTGGATTGATTTCCCCGTGGGATGTTGGGTTCCGAGAGGCGGCTGCCCCAGGCTCCTCCTGCAGCTCGCGGGGTTTGTTCGCAGCCTGGTTCCAGAGCTGGATGGGCGCACATCTGGCTGCTTGCTCCAGAGCTGGATGGGCGCACATCTGGCTGCTTGCTCCAGAGCTGGATGAGTGCACATCTGGCTGCTTGCTCCAGAGCTGGATGGGCGCACATCTGGCTGCTTGCTCCAGAGCTGGATGGGTGCACATCTGGCTGCTTGCTCCAGAGCCGGATGGGTGCACATCTGGCTGCTTGCTCCAGAGCTGGATGGGCGCACATCTGGCTGCTGTGGACCCCCTGGCTGCAGGGGAGGGGGCCAGGCTGCAGCAATGGGCAGGGTTTTTACTACTGTGAATGAGCTGGGAACTGCTGGGGGTGACCTCCTGTGACTTGTACAGTTGTGAGCAACAATCACATGTGGTACTTTTTCTCTCTCTCCCCCAAATCCCCTTTTTATTTTTGGGTTTGTTTTTTGTTTAAACGTTGCACGTGCTGCCGTTTTTTCTTACAGAATAGCTTTGGTGGTACTTTAGCTTCTTTATATTGTAAAAAAAGGAAAAAAATTCATTATCCATCACATCACGATAAAAATGCTTTCCAGCAATCAATTTAAATAAAAAAGAAAAACAATTTACAGATGGTACCTGGCTTTACCCACGCAGTCTCTGTCCTTCCTTTCCTGGGTGCCCACCTGGCCAGGTGCAGCAGAGCTGCCACATTCCTGCCTGGAATCCCATCCAGGGTTGGCTCCCAGCTGGCAGAAGGCAGCCAAGTTAGAGCCAAGAGAAAAAGGGAATTCCTTTCTCTTTGGGAAGAACAGGTAAGTTAAATTTTTTCCAATGTGAAAATTTTTTCTTTGTAGTTTAGGTGGTGCAGTTCTCACCTGGGCAGTGTTTCTACATTATCAATTTTGCCTTTCCTTATTCCTTCATGCCTGCACGTCCCCAGCCCAGAAACTTCAATTTATAAAGTTTCCTTCTGTAGCACACTTGAAGCAGCTTGAATGATCAAGGCTTCCTTGGAAGCTGCAAGGCTCTGGCAGAGTCTCTGCAGTCCTTCAGGCATTCTGGGCACCAGGAGGGTTTGCTTAAGAGCTAAATCTGGGGTGGCTGCTGGGGCAGAGAGGGGCAACCTTGGACAAAACCCTCAGCCTGCCCTTGCTCAGGTCACCCAGCAGGAGCTGAAGTGAACCCTGTGCTACTGAAAGCAGATTTTAATGGGTTTTTATTCCCTCTGCTGAGCAGTTTGTACTGGCCTTGACTTGGCCTCGGTTTATTGGTACCAAAAGCAGAACGGGTAGAAAAAGCTGGAGAAGTCCAAGCTGAGTTGCAAAGTCCAAGCTGTGGATGGGGGCCTGGTCCCAGCTGTGCTCCTGGCTCCGACAGCAGCTCCAGGTGCTGCAGGGCTCGGGCTGGACAGGGCTGGGGTGCTCAGTCCTCATCAGAAAACTGCAGGTCCTGCACCAGGTCGTCCCCTCCCTGTGCCAGCTGCTGCAGGTCCGAGCGGGACAGGCCCCGGGGGCAGCTCCTCCTCTGCTGGGCATCCTGGGCACCTTCCCTCCCTGCCTTCCTCTGCTGGGACAGGGACAGGGACAGGGTCAATCCTCCTGCCTGCCTGCCAGGGGGTCACTCATTAATGCCAGGCACTCATTAATTCATCCTGGAGAGCCCTGCAGGGCTGGGCACAGCAGCGGTGCCTGGGGGGGCACAGGAGCCCACAGTGCCCCAGAACAGGAGCCCAAGGTGCCCCCCTGGGGCAGGAACAGGAGCCCAAAGTGCCCCCGTGGGGCAGGAACAGGAGCCCAAGGTGCCCCAGGAACAGGAGCCCACAGTGCCCCCCTGGGGCAGGAACAGGAGCCCACAGTGCCCCCCTGGGGCAGAAACAGGAGCCCAAAGTGCCCCAGTAGGACAGGAACAGGAGCCCAAGGTGCCCCAGGAACAGGAGCCCACAGTGCCCCCCTGGGGCAGGAACAGGAGCCCACAGTGCCCCCCTGGGGCTGGAGCACCAAGGGAAATTTGGGAGCTCTCCAGCAAGGAAAGGGTTACCCTGTGCCCCGTGCCCCCGGTGACGGTGAGGGCACCCTGGGGTGGCACCGGCAGGGTCTGTGTGCCCCAGGCTGGCCTGAGCCTCCTGCAGGAGGGCCCAGGGCAGAGGTGAGAGGGGCTGAGAGGGCTGGGAACACTTTAACCCTTTGCTCTCTGCAGCTCAGGGCTGCCAGCTCTCCCCTCAGGGTCTGTGCAGCCCCTCCTGGCCCCCTGACAGGACAAAAAGCCCCGGTGCTGTCAGGGACTCCCCACTCACCCTCTGACTCGCTGTCCTCTTCCAGCTCTTCCTCCTCATCCTCCTCCACTTCGTAATTTCCTTCGTCATCATCATCCTCCTCCCCAAACTCCTTGCTGCTGGCTTCTGAGCTGTCATCGGAGGCTCTGCCCTTCCCTGCAGGGGTTTCAGGGAGTGAGCGGAACAGGAGCAGCAGCACGGGTGAGGGGAGGGAGCTCAGCAGTGCCAGGCTCACCCAAGGGCACATTTCTCCTCATTTCTCACTGACATCCCCCCACAGCCCCTTCCCCTGCCGCGGGGCCCAGCACCTTCCTGAGCCATTCCTGACTCCCAGCTTCCCCCTTCTGCCCAGGAATCCAGCTGGAAAGCAGGAGAGGCTCCAGGAGAGCAGGAGCCTCCCCAGCCCCTGCCTCTTTCCTGCTCAGATTCCCAGAGGGAATTCTCTCCCCTCTTCAGCCCTTGCAGAGACCCCAGCCCGGGATCTTTTCCTGCCTGACAGACATTTCCCATTCCAGGGGAAAGCTCGCCCTGATCTGATGGAAACCCCAGCACCAGCACCTTTCCTGTGCCCTGGGGGGACGCCGGGGCTGTGATCCTGCTGGGATTCTGCCCCAGGAGCAGGAATCTCCCCTGGATCCACAGCGCCACGGAGGGGCTGCAGATTCCCCTCCCTTCCTGCTGCACACGCCCGGGACATCCCAAACATCCCAAACCCCAGGGGAACTCCCAGGTTTATCCCAAACATCCCAAATCCCAGAGGAACTCCCAGATTTATCCCAAACATCCCAAACCCCAGAGGAACTCCCAGGTTTATCCCAAACTCCAGAGGAACTCCAGAGGGCTGAGGGGGCTGGGAATACTTTAACCCTTTGCCCTCTGCAGCTCAGGGGCTGCCAGCTCTCCCCATGGGGTCTGTGCAACCTCCTGGCACCCTGACAGGACAAAAAAAGCCCCGGTGCTGTCAGGGACTCCCCACTCACCCTCTGACTCGCTGTCCTCTTCCAGCTCTTCCTCCTCATCCTCCTCCACTTCGTAATTTCCTTCGTCATCATCATCCTCCTCCCAAACTCCTTGCTGCTGGCTTCTGAGCTGTCGCCGGAGGCTCTGCCCTTCCTGCAGGGTTTCAGGAGTGGCGGAACAGGAGCAGCAGCACGGGTGAGGGGAGGGAGCTCAGCAGTGCCAGGCTCACCCAAGGGGCACATTTCTCCTCATTTCTCACTGGCATCCCCCCACAGCCCCTTCCCCTGCCGGCACCTCTTCCTGAGCCATTCCTGACTCCCAGCTTCCCCCTTCTGCCCAGGAATCCAGCTGGAAAGCAGGAGGCTCAGGAGGCAGGAGCCTCCCAGCCCTGCCTCTTTCCTGCTCAGATGCCCAGAGGGAATTCTCTCCCCTCTTCAGCCCTCACAGAGACCCCAGCCCGGGATCCTTTCCTGCCTGACAGACATTTCCCATTCCAGGGGAAAGCTCGCCCTGATCTGATGGAAACCCCAGCACCAGCACCTTTCCTGTGCCCTGGGGGGACGCCGGGGCTGTGATCCTGCTGGGATTCTGCCCCAGGAGCAGGAATCTCCCCTGGATCCACAGCACCACAGATCGGCTGCAGATTCCCCTCCCTTCCTGCTGCACACGCCCGGGACATCCCAAACATCCCAAACCCCAGGGGAACTCCCAGGTTTATCCCAAACATCCCAAATCCCAGAGGAACTCCCAGGTTTATCCCAAACATCCCAAATCCCAGAGGAACTCCCAGGTTTATCCCAAACATCCCAAACCCCAGAGGAACTCCCAGATTTATCCCAAACTCTGCTGAACATCCCAGGCAGGCTGCACAATTTACTGTGGCCCTCTCGTGGTCACAGCCCAGGTGACATCAGCCCCTGCTCTCCGGGATTTCTGGGCTTCCTGGGAACACCAGTCAGGATAAAATGAGTAATAAAATAAAGGAAATCAATCAGAAGTGCAGCAAGGACAGGATCAAAGGTCCCCGTGCTGGTGAGAGCCCCTGCCATACACAGAACCTGCTCAGGGATTGTGAACAGGGAAAATGGGAATGTGGAAAGGGAATATGGAATTGGGAACAAGGAAAATGGGACTGTGGAAAGGGAAAATGTGATTCTGGACAAGGAAAAGGGGACTCTGGACAAGGAAAAAGGAACTGTGGACAGGGAAAAAAGGAACTGTGGACAAGGAAAATAGAATGTGGATAAGGAAAAAGAACTGTGGACAAGGAAAAGGGGAATGTGGATAAGAAAAAAGAGATTGTGGACAAGGAAACTGGAATTGTGGACAGGGAAAATGGGCCTGTGGACAAGGAGAAGGCAAGGCCAGCCCCAGCCCTGTACCTTTCACAGAGAATCCACCATTCTCCTCCTCAGAGTCACTGTCCAGCTCAAAGAGATCCTTGAATTCCTTCTTATCCTCCTCCTTCCTCTCATCTGGCCTCCTGCGTTTGATTTCTGGGAAGTTCAAGTCTTCAAGCTGGAAAGAAAACAAACCCCACAGTGAGAGCAGCCCTCATTTGTGCTTTTGAATGCCAAAGGCTGTGTTTAAAGGCAGGAACTTGGCTTTGCCCAGGGCAGCTGGGGATCTGTGGGGGCTCCCAGGGCCGAGGGAGGCACACGGAGCTCTGCTGCTGCATTGATCCTGCCCTCACAAACTGCTTTTGCTCATGGACCGGGCTGGGCTGGCAGCCCAGCAGGGAGGAGGACCAGGATGCCCATGGGGCACCTCTGGAGCAGCAGATCCTGAGCCACGCCCTGGGTTTGGGTGCAGATTTCAGGTTTCAGGTGCTGAGGATGCTCAAGGGCTGCATCCATGCCCTGCCCTGCTGCAGATCGATGGGCCAGGAGCCCCTGGAGCAGGCAGCCAATATCGATGCCATTAAAGTCCCCTCAATTGACCACCTCAGTGCTCTTTACACCTCTCCGGAGGGGGATTAGGGGGAGGATTTACTTGCAAGGGCTCAGGCCAGCAGGGCAAAGATAATGAGAATGCAAATGAAATCCCAAGTGCCCTCTGAGCCCAGCTGCCCTGCCCTGCCTGGCTGCAGCCCCTCCCGGGAGGCACTCGGGCATTAGCACACATTAGGGCCGGCCTGGAAACGCTCAGCACTCATCTGCTGCCCCTGGCACCCCCCGGAGCACCCCAAAAGCCTCTCCAGCCCGAGCACAGCCACCCCCCAGCAGCCAGCAGCAGCCTGAGTGGGAAAGCACAGACACAGGGGCAGGACGGGGCTGGGCAGCGGGAGATGGAGCTGTGGGTTTGCTCCTGCAGCCAATTCCAGCAATTTCCCCCAGCCCGTTCCAGGGCTATGGTCCCCAGCTGGGCCGCATTGATCCTGGAGCTGAGCACTGCCCAGCAGGGAGGGGCAGGAAGGGCAGAGAGGGGGACAAATCGCCCTCCGCCATTTGCAGGGGCCTCATTTTAAATCATCATCATCATCATCATCATCATCTTCCCACTGCCCTCCCTGCCACAGGGGGAGAGGCCTCTGCTCCTCCCTGTCCGTGCTGGGGAGCAGCTCAGGGCTGGCTTGAAAACCAGCCCAGAGGTGCCAGGGAAGAGACTGGGGAGGCAAAATGCAGCAGGGGCACTGCCAAGCTGCTGCCCTCAGCTGCCCCCAGGCTGCTCAGAGCGACCCAGAGTGGTCTGGGCAGGAAAAGACCCCAAATCTCCTCCAGGTCCATGGGCAGGGACCCCTTCCACTGCTCAGAGCCTCTTCCAGCCTGCCCTGGACACTTGCAGGGATGGGGCAGCCCCAGCCCGGTTATGCTCCAGCCCCAGCGAGGGGTGAAAGCACTTTCCCTAATCTCCATCCCCATAATTTCCATCATCCCACCATTTCTGGGGCACAGGGCAGGCTCCTGTCCTGGCAGCAGGGGTTTGGTAGCTGGGGTTCCACATTCCCACAGGGAAAAACCCCCAATTCCAAAGGCAGCTCTGGGTGACATCAGCACAACCTGAGCGCATCAACAGGACCTGGGTGAGCTGTGCCACCTCCACCCTTCTGAGAGCCCTCAGGATGGGCACCAAATAAACCCCAACGTGCTCTGCAGTGGCCCCAAGGGACTGAGACTTGCGCTGGCACAGCCCACAGCCCCTGTGCTCGTCACACACAAGCACTAATTAGCTAATTTGGGGGCCAGCCTTTTAATCCCCAGCTAGAGGGCTCCTATCTGCAGGGTCTCACCAAGCTGATTAGTCCCCATCCCATTAAAAACCATTGGGAAAAGCAAATGGAATGGGCAGGAAGGGTCAGAGCTGTTGTCTAAGGCAGGCTGCAGCTCCCAGCCAGGCTGGCTTTCTTTTTCTCCCTGTTATTACCTTTTTTCCCCCCAATGGCTGCTAATGGGACATGGATTTTCCCAGCCCTAATGGGCCTCATGGTGTTCCCTCTCCTGCTGGGGCTCACAAAGCTGCATCATTAAGGCACCAGTCCCCACCGAGCCACACAACAGCCCCATTCACCAGCAGGGCTGCAGGGCAGCCTGCAGGACAGCAAACCCCAAATCTGCCTCTGTCTACACAGAGCAAACCCCAAATCTGCCTCTCTGCAAAGCAAACCCCAAATCTGCCCCTCTCTGTACAGAAAAAAACCCAAATCTGCTTCTGCACAGAAAAAAACCCAAAATCTGCCTTTCTGAACAGAAAAAAAAAACCCAGATCTGCCCCTCTCTGCAGAGAGCTGCTCCAGCAGCAGGGCCAGTGTGGGGCAGGAGCTTGGCCCCACTCTGGGCTGTCCCTGTCCCCACTCCCTGGCTGTCCCCGTCCCCATCCCCTGGCTGTCCCTGTCCCCACTGCTGTCCCCCAGCACCCCCTGGCTGTCCCCAGGCCGTGGCTCTGCTGTCCCCAGGGCTCACACCCCGGGTTTGCTGCTCACCCTTTCCTTGCCGCTGATCTCCAGCTGGATCTCCTTCTCCCTCAGCTTCTTCCACTGCGTGTAATACCTGCTCAGGGGCGTCCCCTCCTCCTTCACCTGCTTCTCCCACTGCTCCTGCGGACAAAGGGACACACACACACACATTCCAAGGGCTTCCAGGCAGCTTCCAGCCAGCACAGGCAGCCGAGGGCACAAGGTGAGGAGCCGTTCCCAATGCCCATTTTCCCAGCTCCTGGGCAATTTGGGGGCCAGCGGGATTCAGTGGATTTGTGAATTGAGCCTCAGTTATTGAACAGCTGCTGGGTCAGGGGTGGTGGCACTGGGAACTGTCCCCAGGCCTGGCACAGCCTGGGCACTGCAGGGACGCACAGGGAGCCAAAGGCTGAAGTGGAAAAGTGTCTGTCCCATGTCCCCATGGCTGTCCCATGTGCCCATGGCTGTCCCCATTCCCCATGTCCCCATGGCTGTCACATGACCCCAGGCTGTCCCTGTGTCCCCATGGCTCTTCCTGTGTCCCATGTCCCCAGGCTGTCCCCATGTCTGTCCCTGTGTCCCCATGCCATCCCATGTCCCCATGCCATCCCCATACTGTCCCCATGTCTGTCCCTGTGTCCCCATGCCGTCCCCCTGCCGTCCCATGTCCCCATGCCATCCCCATACTGTCCCCATGTCCCCATGCTTGTCCCTGTGTCCCCAGGCTCACCACAGCAGCCGTGCTGGCCACTCCAAAGGCCACTCTCTGCCTCCTGCTGCAGATGTGGGCTGAGTTCTCCTGCAGCTTCTCCAGCAGCTGCCTCATGGGCCTGCAGTAGTTGGCCACCTTGCACTGCTTCAGGAAGGATTTCAGCTGCAACAGGAAAAGGAGAGGAAGAACAAAAGCCATGGACGGGAGCCTTGTCCCTCTCCCTCCAGCACATCCCAGCTGCCACCACAGCACCAGCTCAGAAAAATGGCAATTCAGACCCAGACCGTCCCTGCCTCCCCAAAGCACAAAGAAACCATCGGCACAATTCCTCTGCTGCTGAAGCCTGTCCTGCCCTCACCCCCCCTTCCTAAAATATTTATTTTTCATAGGTGCAGCATATTTATCTCCACTGAGAGATGCATTTGTCATTGGATTTATCTCACTTGATCCCCCAGCTGCAGCCCCAGATCCATTCCATCCGCTGCCACATCCATCCTCATTTTTCTTCCCTTGCACAAATGTCACCACAAGTCCTGCAGCACCCTGGGCCCTGCAGCTTGGAGCTGTGTGCTCCCTGCACAGCCCCTGCTCCACCCCTGCTCCCCTCACACTCCCACCCTGGCTGCCACAGAAATTAATGGAGCCTAATGAGACCTCAGCCCTGGCTGGAGAGGCAGGGACACAACCAGGGGAGTAAAAAAAGGACAGAGAGGGGAAAAGCAGGGTCTGTGTGTGCTTTTCCCTGCTCTGCCAAACGGAACGAGGGGATCTTAGCGGGGTGAAAGCACTCAGCACCCCAGCGTGTGTCTGTGGATATGGCAGCGAGGGCTCCCAGCCCAGCCCTGTCATTACTGGGGCTGGCTCTGTCCCGCTGCCAGCTCAAACACCACGGAGCAAAACCCCAGCTGCTCTTACTGGAAATGCTGCAGGGGAGCCAAACCCTGCCCAGCTCCCGCCCACAGCAGGGACATGTCCCTGGGGACAGCGCTGGGAGCAGCAGCAGAGATGCTGGCAGGGCAGGGCAGGGCAGGGCAAGGCAGGGCACAGGGCAGGGCACAGGGCAGCATCTCCTGCCCTTCTGGCTCCTGCCAGCTCCTGCCTCAGTGCCAGCTTTTCCCCTCCACGCTCCCCCTCCTGCCCTGTGCTGCCTGCCAGGGCTCTGGGCGAGGGAAGGGGCTCTTCCCCCCCAACCCCACAGGCAGAGCCCACCACGGGGCAGCCCTGGGGCAGCAGCAGCAGCTTTGAAGTGTTTCCCATCCCCGCTGGCTCTCCTTTCATCTGTCAGTGCTTCCTGCCTTGCAGGCAGAGAATTTGGGAAGCTGAGGCTGGCAAGCTCAGCCCGGCTTCCCCCAGAGCAGGAGGAGGAAGAGGAGGAGGAGGGACACAGCGGCTGCCAGCTGGAGCAGCCCGGCAGGGAGGGATGGAAGCAGGGCAGGGCTGGAAGCTCTCCAGGAGAAAATCCTCTCCCCACACAGCTTTTGGGAGCCAAGGGCAGCCCCAGCCTGGCAGATGCCTCGAGGCTGTGGGCAGAGCAGCCCGGCAGGAACACAGCAATGCAGGAATGCAGGAAGGAATGCAGGAATGCCCTGCACAGCTCCTGCTGCAGGCAGAGCAGCCAGGCAGGGCAGCAATGCAGGAATGCCCTGCACAGCTCAGCCTGGGCAGGGCACGGGGCTCCCCCAGCTCCTGCTGCAGCCAAACCCAGCTCCCAGAGCTGCTGGCTGCAGCACAGGGCTGCCAACAGGGGGACAGGGACAGCCACAGGCTCAGGAGCTGCTCTGGCTGCTCACACAGGGGCTGCCAGCTCCCTGTGCCAACCCGGGGCACACAGCCAAGAGCCTGGCAGATGCCAGCCCTTGGCAGGGACACAGAGCTCTGCTTCCCAAACAGCCTGTGGGGCACAGCCAGGGCTCCAGGGACACCCCAAACAGCCTGTGGGGCACAGCCAGTGCTCCCCCAGCACCAGGGCACCCCAAGGTGTGCAGGGGCTGGTGGCACACAGCAGGACAAGCCACAGAGGATGTGACAGCAGCCACTCCTGAGTTAAAAGCACCGGGAGTGAGGGAACACATTCCAACAGTGCCACACTGAGCTGGGCTGTCTGCAGCTCCAGGTGAGCGAGCCTGAGAAGGGAGGGAAGACTGGGGAAGGGAAAACTGGGAAGGGAAAACTGGGAAGGGAAGATGGGGAGGAAGGTTGGGAAGGGAAGACTGGCAGGGAAGACTGGCAGGGAAGACTGGCAGGGAAGATTGCCATCTTGTGGAGAGCACCTCGGGGAGGCTGAGCACAAGGAAAAGCTGGGGCTCAGAACAGGTTCTGCTCCAAGACCTCACAGCAACAGCTCTGAATCCCCAAGAACTCAGCTGAGTTCACCATCCCCATCCCAGAGCAGCTGTGCAGCCTCTGCTCCACTCTGGCTCCCAACAGATGGCAAACTCCAGAGCACTTTCCCCTACCTCCAGCCTAATTGGATGTGATGCCTCTGTTCCTCCCCAAAACACAAATTAAAATCAAAATTAGCAGAGGTAAATGGCTCTGCCCTCATTCTGAGGGCCATCCTGAGGTCACTGTTAGTTTAAATTACTTTATGCCAGCCTGTGCACATTCACGGCTCCACCAGAAGTGCCTGCCCCCTTACCTGGATGACAGTGGGCAGAACCAGCTCTGGGAAGCCAATGCTGTGGGCTTGGCCATGGAGATACTCCAGCAACAGGTCATAGAGCTGGTCAATGAGCCCATCCTGAGCAGGAGAAACACAAATCAAGGGACTGGGTACGACCTGAACCCCACAGAATTCCCACAGCACCCAAACCCAGCCTGGGAAAGGCGTGTCCAGCCTTTGGGGACAGGGACACGGAGCACTTGTGCCTTGTCACGGGGAGCCCAGGTCCCACTCACCCTGAAGGCCTTTTCCTGCAGGTTGGCATTGGAGAGCTTCAGGATCACAGCAAAGTTGATGGGCTTGGAACTCATCCGTCCTGGCTTCTTGTTGAAATCCACTTGTTGGAAAACCTGGAAGAGATTAAAAAAAAAAGAGTTTAAAGGTGATCACAGCACAAAGCAACCAGCACACGACTCAGCCAAGGGCAGGCAGGCGGTGGCAGAGCCAAGAAATAAATCCAGGAACCCCAATTCCTGATCTCTGCCCCAGAGCTTTCCCAAATATCCCAGCCAGGGACAGGGAGGGAGCAGACAAACCCACACCTGAGGCTGTGGAGCCCTGGGTGTGCAAGGTGCTGAGGTGGGAAGGGGAAACCCACACAAGCAAGGGCACAAGAAGCTGAGGTCTGTTCCTCAGCCCCACCTTTCTCATGGTCAGAGGCTGTGCCCCAGAGCTGGAGTGGGGTTTGGAGCTGTCCCTGAAGGTGAGAAGAGCTCCAAAGCAAGCCTAAGTGATGCCCACACCAAACTCACTATTGTCACTGCAATCTCTGTCCCAGGGACACCTGCTCCAACCACTGGCTCTGAGGCAGCCCCCTTTGGCCACCAAGGGAGGCTTCAATCTCACTGAAACATTACAAAGCCACCAGCCGGTGACACCTGCACAGCTGATGGCACCAACAGATGGCAAACTCACCTCCTGCTCACCCCACCCTGCAGCCCCCAGCTCCTCTCCAGTGCCCAAACCTCTGGGACTGCCCTCAGGCAGGAAATCATTTCCCTGTGAAAAGCAGCAGCAGATCCATCAGCAGCCCCGTGGTGGGGATGCATTCACAGGGAGGCTGAGGGAGAGGAGGCTCTCAGGTCACAGCTTTATGCCCCCAGGCCACAGGAGCAGGAGGCTGGTATTGATTTCCTGACATTTTATTTGTCAATCCAGGTTCTCTGGAAGGGAGGGACAAGTGTGCAAACAAAGAGCCCCTGCCTGGGGATCGATGCCACAAACCTCGTTATGCAAGCTATTTCTGTGGCCCAACAGCACAAAGCAACAGCAGCACGACTCAGCCAAGGGCAGGCAGGCGGTGGCAGAGCCAAGAAATAAATCCAGAAATCCCAATTCCTGATCTCTGCCCCAGAGCTTTCCCAAATATCCCAGCCAGGGACAGGGAGGGAGCAGACAAACCCCACCTGAGGCTGTGGAGCCCTGGGTGTGCAAGGTGCTGAGGTGGGAAGGGGAAACCCACACAAGCAAGGGCACAAGAAGCTGAGGTTTGCTCCTCAGCCCCACCTTTCTCATGGTCAGAGGCTGTGCCCCAGAGCTGGAGTGGGGTTTGGAGCTGTCCCTGAAGGTGAGAAGAGCTCCAAAGCAAGCCTAAGTGATGCCCACACCAAACTCACTATTATTGTCACTGCAATCTCTGTCCCAGGGACACCTGCTCCAACCACTGGCTCTGAGGCAGCCCCCTTTGGCCACCAAGGGAGGCTTCAATCTCACTGAAACATTACAAAGCCACCAGCCGGTGACACCTGCACAGCTGATGGCACCCACAGAGGGGTGAGGAGCACCTCCTGCTCACCCACACCCTGCAGCAGCCCCAGCTCCCTCTCCAGTGCCCAAACACTCTGGGACTGCCCTCCAGAGCAGGAAATCATTTCCCTGTGAGCAGCAGCAGCAGCAGCAGATCCATCAGCAGCCCCCGTGGTGGGGATGCAGCACAGGGGAGGCTGAGAGGAGGGAGAGGCTCTCAGGTCACAGCAGTGCCCCCAGGCCACAGGAGCAGGAGGCTGGTATTGATTTCTGACATTTTATTTGTCAATCCAGGTTCTCTGGAAGGGAGGGACAAGAGTGCAAACAAAGAGCCCCTGCCTGGGGGATCGATGCCACAAACCTCGTTATGCACAGCTATTTCTGTGGCCCAAACAGAGCTATTGATCCCCCAGGTCAGACTCTGGGGCTCCTGGCACTCCAGGCAGGCAGGGAAGGGCAGCCAGGGGCTCTGGCAGTGGCCCAGGAGGTGGCAGGGCCTCAGGGAAGGGAGGAAGTGTGGCTCCCACGCTGAGGGCTGCAGCCAGGCTGGGCACAGCCCCACTGATGTCCAGGAACCCCTGGGGCAGGCTGGGAGGGGATAATGAGGGACCAGGGGGCCACAAAACCTCACCAGGAAACCACAGGCAGACAGAGGGAGGGACAGGCAGGAAGGAGAGCGATTCGGGGATTTCTGGCACTCCCCAGCTCCCAGCTGCCACGTGGGGAGTGGGCAGGGAGCTGGGATGCAGCAATTCCATTTTCTCAGCTCCCAAGCCTCCTTCAGGAAGATATGTGTACGTTTTTTCATTCTTGAAGTGGTTTTTTCCCTCCACTTCCCGCTGTCTGCAGCCAGGAGCCACTCTGCCTTGGCCAGGAGACGACCACAGCAGCAGGATGGGGCTGGGGAATTCCCGCAGCTCTGAGCTCCCCCTCGGCCTGCCCCAGCTCAGCCCCTGGCAGGGCACAGCTCCCACGCAGTGAAAGCTCAGTTCCAGTTTCTATTCAAAGCTCAATTCCAGTTTCTATTTTCTGTTTCCTCAGCAATTCTGGAGCTGCCTGCCAGGGATCTGAGGGAGTGAGCACAGGGGCAGCCGGGAGCTGTGGCGAGGGGCTGGAGCAGGGACCCACCCACCTCCAGGATGAAGGGCAGCACGGGGATGAAGGTCCTGGTGCTCTGGGACAGCAGGGTGAGGGCACGGACGCAGTGCATGCGCAGGGGGTAGAACCGAGACGTTGGCACCAGCCTGGGCAGCAAAACAGATAAATAAAAAGAAATAAAAATAATAAATCTTGAATAAAAATTAAAAATAATTAAAATATTAAATAACAATAAATTTTAACATACTAAAAATAAATAAAAATAAATATATGAAATAAAAATAAATAGAATATTAAATAAAAAGAAATAAAAATATTAAATAAAAATAAATATATGAAATTAAAAATATTAAATAAAAAGAAATAAAAATATGAAATAAAATAAATATATGAAATAAAAAGACATAAAATATTAAACAAAAATAAATAACAAATAAATATAAAAATATGAAATAAAAATAAACTATTAAATAAAAATAAAAATATGAAATAAAATAAATATATGAAATAAAAAATTGAATATATTAAATAAAAATTTAAAATTTGAATATTTTAATAAAAATAAAAATAAATATATTGAATAAAACTATATGAAATATTAAATAAAAATATTAAATAAAAATAAACTGTATTACATATATTAAATAAAAATAAATTCACATAAAAATATTAAAAGTGTTAAATAAAACACAGTGTCTGCCCCATGGAGCCACAGCCCCCAGAGCTGCCACTCTGCCTCCTGCACAGCCCAGCCTGGCTCCGAGGGGATTGGGTGGGATGTGACTCTGTCTTCCCAACACTGGGATCACAGAGTCATGGAAGGGTTTGGGTTGGAAGGGACTCAAAGCTCATCCAGTGCCATGGCAGGGACACCCTGCACTGTCCCAGGCTGCTCCAAGCCCATCCAGCCTGGCCTTGGACACTTCCAGGGGCGGGACAGCCACAGCTGCTCTGGGACATCCACTCCAGGGCCTGCCCACCCCTAGGAGGAGGAATTCCTTCCTGCTATCTCGTCCGAAGCCCCCTCTCTCAGTTTGGAGCCATCCCCTGTGTCCTGTCCCTCCACCCTTTGGAAATCCTCTCTCCATCTCCCTTGTAGCTCCTTCAGCTCCTGGAAGGCCACACTGAGGTCACCCCAAAGCTCCAAAGCCTCGCCAGGCAGTTCCTGCAGCTCGTGCCAAGCTGCTAAACCCCTGGGGGCCTCACCCCATTCCGTCCCCAGCCCCTGAGTGATCTGCTGGACAGGGAGGAAGGTGCCTGGATCCATCCCCGAGCAGGGGGGTGCCAGGGGGATGTTTGCATCCTCTTATCTGATCGTTTAAATCTGCTTATCTCCATCACCGTGGGGAGCTCCTCCAGAGCTGGGTTTAAAGCTGGGAATCTGGTTAGCAGAGCTAACAGGATTTAGGAGATCACCAGGGATCCCCAAATTCCCTCAATGCTAATGTTAACAGGCACCTCAGAGCACAAACATTTCATCCATCTGAGCTGATGTGAGGAGGGAATTCTCAGCAGACATCCTGAAAATAACAACTGTGGCCCACTTCTTCCAGTCCCAACAAACAGGCACCAAAAATGCAGCTTCTAAATGCATTTACAGAGCTGCAGATGAGGATTTTCTGCATCATTTTCCTTGCAGTTACAAGGATAATCTGCCCAGGTTATTCAGGCTGAGACTTTTCTTGTATAAAGAGGAAAGAATAACGAAACCACAACTGTGTTACCCCCTAAACAGCTGCTCACACACATCTTGGGCTGAAAAATTCCAATTAAAAGCAACTTTGAGACCATTCATGGTTAAATCCAAACCCCAGAACTGTAAAATAACACACCAAAGCAGAGCAAAAAGAATGAGGAATTCCACTCACTTGATACAGCCAATGATGACCTGTGTCAAGGGGTAGATGAGGGGCTCCATGACCTCACTGGGGTGGATGGTGCTGAGAACTCTGCACCAGAAGTACAGGCAGTGGATGTACTGCCAGTTATAGACTGACTGGAAGTTCTCCTGCAGGAAACAGGGGGAAAAATAAAGGCAGAAAGGTGAAAATGTGGCATTTGATAGGTGCTCACTCTGCTCCCTGCCCAGGCTCATTTTACCCAGCACACTGCAATGCCCAGCGAGGAAAAACAACACTGGAGCTGCCATTCCCAGGGCAGCAAGTTCACTGGTACCAGCAGTGCCTGAAGGAAATCAAGTGAATAAAACCAGGCTGCTGTGCTCAGCTGGGGCTGCTTTGAGAAGGAAAAGTTCCCAGGCTCACAGCAGGGACTGGGATGTGGCCAGGGACAACCCTGAGCTGAGCACTGGAGCAGACATCAGCTCAGAACTTCTGGGGAACCCTGAGCTGAGCACTGGAGCAGACATCAGCTCAGAACTTCTGGGGAACCCTGAGCTGAGCACTGGAGCAGACATCAGCTCAGAACTTTTGGGGAACCCTGAGCTGAGCACTGGAGCAAAGGATCAGCTCAGAACTTTTGGGGAACCGTGAGCTGAGCACTGGAGCAGACATCAGCTCAGAACTTTTGGGGAATCCTGAGCTGAGCACTGGAGCAGACATCAGCTCAGAACTTTTGGGGAACCCTGAGCTGAGCACTGGAGCAAACATCAGCCCAGCACCTCTGGGGAACCCTGAGCTGAGCACTGGAGCAGACATCAGCTCAGAACTTTTGGGGAATCCTGAGCTGAGCACTGGAGCAAACATCAGCCCAGCACCTCTGGGGAACCCTGAGCTGAGCACTGGAGCAAACATCAGCTCAGAACTTTTGGGGAATCCTGAGCTGAGCACTGGAGCAGACATCAGCTCAGAACTTTTGGGGAAGGCACCACCCAGCACAGGGAACCCTGAGCATCAGCTCATTTTTTTAACTCAGCAGGGAGCACTGGAAGGTGCCTGGGCAGACATCAGAGAACAAACCTGCAGCTTGGTTGCAGGCAGAGAACTCAGAACTTTTGAAGGCATTTTTTTTACCTGCACTGGAAGTGCTGGGCAGCAGAGAGCAAACTGCAGGCCAGCAGTGACACAGTGACAACAGTGACACAGTGTCCTGGTTTGAGGGGAAATGGAATTCTGGGAGTGTGTCAGTCCAATTGAAATGTAGATTTGCGATTGACACCTGTTTTGACCACTGAGAGTTGGATACGCCTCTGAGAACACACAGGGGTTAAAAGCAGAGCTCTGCCCCTGGGAAGCCCTCTTGGGACTTCGGCGTGGAAGAGGAAGGACCTCTCCCCCTGCTCCAGCTGTCCCGGCTGGGCAGGGGGAGGGGCAGCCATGTGGTAGGCCTGGGCCTAGATCGAGATGGGTAGGCTTGGCCTGGCCTGGCCCCCCCCCCCAAAGGGTGGAAGGGTGGAGGAAGAATACCAGAGGCATCGGGCAGCCCCCCCCAGGAGAGAGAGAGAGTGAGAGAAAGTGCCAGCGTCCGAGACTGAACTGTTATCTTGAAATTTGATATCCTGTGCTGGCCGCGCAGCCCGACAGCAGAGAAGGGGGGGGGAATGCCGGAATGGGGGGGAGGCCGTGCAGGGATGTGTCCAGCCGTGTGTGAGAGCTTTTAACCCTTTTGTGGACAATGAAAGCTTTTGCAGAGTACTGACCCTTCCTGGAGAGAAGATGAAGGAGGATTTAAGCAAGTTTTTAAAGGACTGAGCAGGGGAGAGATTGTAAGAAGAACCTAGGGTGGAAGAGATGTGGAGTGGCATTCTTTGCTGGACGCTTTTTTTGTAGAGCCATGGACTGTTCCTGAATACAGAGACTATTTTCAGGGGAGCCACCGGGTCCCAGAGTTAAGAAGGCAGTGTGGGAGCCTCCCGGCCCAGGAGGTGAAATAATGGGGGACAGATGTCCCAAAATGGAGACTGTGCCTTTGTTTCGGAGGGGACGATGGAATCCTTAAAAGACAACCCTCAAAGTAGCTCTGGTCCATGTTCAGTGGTGAGAGCACTGAAATGGGAGGAAGGGGTCACGATCTCCAATCTGGGTGGGGATATGTGACCAAAAGCCCAGGGCATACAAGAAGGACTCCTCCTCTTAAGGAATTCATGATTGAGTGTTTGTAAGGGTGGTTTTTGCTGGACTGAAAGATGTAATTGTATTGGGAATTTGGTGGGGGGAGGAGGAGGAACTGTATTCTGTGGAGTTTTCATTTTCCTTGAGATTGTCTTTTCTTTTCTTTCCTATTGTAGTGTGTAGTTAATAAAGTTCTGCTTTCTATAGTTTTAAGTAGAGGACTGCTTTGCTTATTCCTAGGCACATCTCACAGCAAGTACCAGGGAGAAAGTATTTTCATGGGGGGCACTGGCATTTTGCCAGGCTCAAACCATGACACACAGTGACAGCAGTGACACAGCCTGGCTCAGCAGCACAGCCAGGAGCAGCCTTAGGCTTGCACCAAGCTAGGACATGGTTTTCAAGACTCTGGACAGATGCTGCAGCAGCTCTTAGTGTCACAGTATATAATAATAAAGTAATAAAAGTATAAAAGCCCAGCTGGAGCAGGAGTCCCTGAAGGAAACCCTTCCCTCAGTCCTGCAGCTCTGCAGGCACTGCCCAAAACCACAGCAGCCTGCACTCACACGGTGCCTCAGCCCCCACTTGTGGCTTTTTCCAGATTTCCAAGGCCCAGCTCACCTCTCCTGCAGGGAAAAGCAGGATGATGCCCAAGCCCTGAGACAGGCACAGAATGTTTAACTGCAGCCACTGGGGAAACCCTGCAGCAGGGCCCTGAGCCAAGGCACAGCTGGACGCGGCAGGGCTGTGCCAGCTCTCCCCAGGTCACTGGGATGCACCACAAAGATTTTCCCAGCTTCTCCTGCACAGAGCAGACGAGCAATCTGCTCTGGTAATCACCTTCCAGCACCATCCCCTGCCCATTCAGACAGGCTTAGTGCTTGCATTTGGACATCTTGGTGGTGCCATTCCCATCTGAAGGGCCACGAGCCCCCCCAGCTGTGAAATCAAACGGATTTACTCCTTGTCTGGGCCACAACTGAGGGTGTAAGGAGCCAGTGCAATCCAATTAGGGGATCGGCAGCCCAGACTTCATTTATCTCTGCTTATTTATCCCCATGTCTGACAGGCCAGGAGATTTAGCTGGGCACCAACCCTGCCCTGTTTGGGGGCAGCTCAACAATTAATCTGTGGGGTCTGTTTTGCTAAACAGGACAAAATCCAGGATTAGCAATCTGACTCAGATTTCCCAGGTCACACTGGAGGTGGCTGAAACCAGGGCAGCTCCCAATGCTCTGAGCTGCTTTGTTGAGTCCATTAAATGTCCCAGAATTTGCTGGGGAGCTGCAACACCCCAGGGTGGCCTAGGAAGAGCAGCAAAACCAGCCTAGGGCTAAGGTTGGTTCCAAGAAGAACACAGGGGAGGAAGACACGTTGTGACACTTTTGTGTTCCCCTTGGTAGGACTTTTGCAGCTGAAGTGTTCTTGGGGCCCTGGGCATTGTAGTTTTCAGAACCATAATCCTAACCCTAGGCGCAACCCTAACCCTAGGAAGGTAAATCAGCCTAGGGTTAGGGATGGTCCCAAGGAAAAAGCCGTGGAAGCAGCCATGTTTGGCAGTTTTGTGCTGCCCCTGGGATGCCTTTGGCAGCTGCAGTGTGCCTGGAGCTCAGGGCTTTCTGCTTTAAAAACTCTAACCCTAACCTTAGGCCTAACCCTAACCCTAGGCAGGAAAAGCAGCCTTGGCCTAGGGCAGGTTCCAAGGAAAAAGCTGTGGAAGCAGCCATGTTTAGCATTTTGTGCTGCCCCTGGGATGCCTTTGGCAGCTGCAGTGTGCCTGGAGCTCAGGGCTTTGTGGTTTATAAACCCTAACCACAGGTGTAACACTAACCCTAACCCTAGGCAGGAAAAGCAGCTTGGCCTAGGGCAGGTTCCAAGGAAAAGCCATGGAGGCAGCCATGTTTGGCAGTTTTGTGCTGCCCCTGGGATGCCTTTGGCAGCTGCAGTGTGCCTGGAGCTCGGGGCTTTCTGCTTGAAAAACTCTAATCCTAACCTTAGGCCTAACCCTAACCCTAGGCAGGAAAAGCAGCCTTGGCCTAGGGCAGGTTCTAAGGAAAAAGCCATGGAAGCAGCCATGTTTGGCAGTTTTGTGCTGCCCCTGGGATGCCTTTGGCAGCTGCAGTGTGCCTGGAGCTCAGGGCTTTGTGGTTTTCAGATCCCTAACCACAGGTGCTTTACCTGCTTGTTCCACACCAGAGGCTGGTGCACACTGTGATATATTCTGCTTACAATGTGCCATTCCTTCCTCAGCCCTAGCAGAGCCTCCATCAGGCTCCTGTCCTGCCCACGGGGTATCCTGCCAAGGCCACGCCACAAATCCCCTCTTGATGCCTGTAAGCGTGCCCAGCCCCGCTGCAGGGAGGATGAGGAGGGTGCCCACCTTCTTCCTGAGGGTCATGGCGCTGCGCAGGTGGATGGCCAGCTGGCGGATGTAGATGAAGCTGTGCTGGTAGGACGTGGCGCTGTCCAGGGCCAGCATCTCCGTCAGGGTTCTCTGCATGAAGTTGATCATGGGCAGCACGTTGGGAGAGGTGAACCTGGAGTTCTTCACAAAGGCAATGTACATTTGCTGGGAGGGGAAGAGGATGAGAAAGCAGCGTGTAAAATAAGAGTAAAAAGCATTCTGGGACTCCTCTGCCCCTCCCCATGTGACCAAACTGTCACTGTGAGCTCAGGTTAGAGATTGATGAGGCACAGTCTTCTTCAAGCAGTGAAAGAACTGAACTAATTATAAATTAAGCAGTAAATTAATTATAAATATTTAATATATTAATAGAAATACTATTATTTAATATAAATAAATAATAAATATAAAGCAATGAATTTACAGACTTTTCTATAAGCATTGTTCCTAATTCTAATTGGTTGGTAACTAATTACCTTGTTTGATTGGTTACTTCACTAGAAGTGGTTACATGCTTGTATCTCTTTCTAGATATTGTTTGCATTTTTCCTTTAATGACTCAGGATAGTTTTTACAGGTGCTGTTGACAGTTACAGCCTTGGAATTCTTTCTCAGGAGAATAAGCAGATTTTCACTGTTATAGGATTTTATTTTTATGGGAACTTATCAGGCTAGCTTAGCTAGGTAAGTTCCCATCAGAACACTCATACAAGGCCTTTCTCTGTAAGGTTTTGCTTGTATTAAACACCAAACCAGGGCTGAAGTGTTGCTCTGATGACAGAAAGGAATAACCCAGCCTGTCCCTTCTCCAGGGAGAGACAGGAGTGTGTTTGGCTTGGACATGTGCCCAGCACTGCTTGGCAGCAAGGGGACAAGGCTGCAGGAGGGGCTGGACACGTGGGGATGGCTGGGCACAGCTCTCCTGCTCAGGTGCCACTGTGGCAGGAAAATACACCTGGGCACTCAGCTGAAAGGTCAGAGCAGCTCAGGAAGATGGCAGCACCCAGGAACGGTGGGATGAAGATTCATCAGGCACCAGAGACCTCCCTGCTCAGTGTCTGTGCCCCCAGCAGGAGGGCAGCAGTGGGAAGCAGGAGTCACCCTGACCTGACAGAATTTCTGCCCTGTTTGGTTTTCTGGAGGCTGCCAGCATCACCTCCAGCACCTGCTCAGCTGCAGCTCAAGGCTCTGAGGTATTTGCACACAACCTGAGGAAGAGAAGGTGCAGATCTCAGCAAAGCCAGGCTTACCTTGATCAGGGGACTGAGGTAAACCTCCTTCTTGTACCTGCAGATCTTGTTCAGCACCAGGAAGGCCAGGACCCTGACTGTCTCCTCCCCTGTGCTCCACAGAGTGATGGTTTGCTGGGATAAACCACAGAGACAGGTGAGTGAAGGCACAAAGAGCTCCTGGCTGGCCACACACAGGCCTGAGCCTCCCTCCTTCCCAGCAGAGGTGACACAGAGGTGACACAATGTGCTGTCAGTCCGTCACTGGCAGCCCTTCTGTCCTCACACGCTCACTGGGACACCACACAACAGCCCAGGCTGATGTTTCCATGATCAATAAAGGAACCAGTCTAAAACCTGCACCTCCTAAAAATACACAGCTTTTATTTGTGTGGTTAAATACACATTTGAACTCTCCTGAGTGACTCCACCACCCCCAGGAGCCCCTGGTGCCCCCCACAACCAGCCAGCTCAGCTGCACCAGTGAAGAGCCCAGCACAGAGGGGGCTCAGTGCAGGGCTGGAAAAGCCCTCTGAGAAATGCCTGCAGCAGCTGTGAGGTGTGCCAGCCTCCAGCCCTGCATGACTGCAGCCATCTCCACCACCAAAGGCATCCCTGGCTCCTTGCAGAGCTGCAGTTTGCACTCAGATGCCACCCTGCTGCCCTGGGTGTCCCCCCACACCTCCTGTGCTGTTGCTCGCGCTCAGCAGCTGAGACTGAGCTGCCACAGAAATATTCCACCCCCAGCTCCCCGAGTGGAGAGGCAGCACAGGCATTCCCAGGGCCTGGCAGCAATTCCTCCATCTGGGAGGAGGAAGCAGCTTCCCCAAACACCTCCCTGGGGAGCAGCAGCTACAAACAGAGCCACCCCCACGCTCACCTCAGCCTGGCATCACCTCGTGGCACCTGGAGAGACGCAGGAATGCTCTCCAGGAACAGCAGCAAAGCAAGGGAGCACCACAAGGGACTGCCTGCCAGGGGATGCAGCCCAAACACCACAAATGCTCAGCTGAAAGGGGGGAAAAGCACCTCAGATGCCAATGGCACATCCCAGCTGCCCCCTTACCTTGAGCAGGGCCCGGCACTGCTTGGGGAAGGACAGGTAGTATGGGACTGTGGAGTTCACGTGCTGCAGGACTGCTGCACCCACTGAGGCCTCTGTCAGGCAGGACAGCAGCTGTGGAGGAGAGCAAAACACCCCCAGTTGGCAGGCAGGGCTGTCACCCTCCTGTGCCAGCTGCATTTCACTGGTTCCCAACACGGCTCGGCCAGGAAGGAGCTCACACAAACCCAACAGCTGGATCAGGGCAGGAGCAGAGGGTAAAGAGCTGCCCTGCAGGTCCCTCAGCCTGGGGATGGGGGCTCAGGCTGCTGCCCCTGCATGGCTGATGGTCCCTGAGCTCACCACACAGCACGTCCCTCATGGACACTGCAGAATCCCAGTTTATCTGCAGTGCAGGACACCAAAATGGCCAGGGCAGAAGGTAAAGAGCTGCCCTGCAGGTCCCTCAGCCTCAGGATGGGGGCTCAGGCTGCTGCCCCTGCATGGCTCATGGCTCCCTGAGCTCACCACACAGCACCTCCCTCATGGACACTGCAGAATGCCAGTTTATCTGCAGTGCAGGACACCAAAATGGCCCGACTGCCCCTCAGTCTGCACAAGGAAACATCACCTGAGCTGCCTGACAGCACGCTGGATTTCTCCAGGATTTCTGGGCGGGAAGCTGGAATTCTTTGGGTATTTGGGTCAACTCTCCCTCAAGGAAAGGCTTTGACAAAATGTGAAGAACCAAACCTCTGTGTGTGCAGCTTGTCCAGCTCAGCTCACTGCAGACAAACCCAGATTCCAATCTGAAGTCAAGGTGAGCTCCAGGTGACTCTGAGAGGCTCTGCCTGATCAGTCCCAGCTGCTGGAAGCAGCACAGGCATTTTGTCCACATTTAATTTGCCTCCTCACCCTCCCCCTTGCTCTGCAAGGATTCTGGACTGAGCAGACTTGGCCAAGGACACCAAAAGGAGAAGATTTTGTTCAGAAATGGTGCCAGAAAACCCACAGTGGTGAAGGCTGGGGCTGAGGGCTCTCAGGAGGCAGCCCAGGAGCAGGGATTGCTCCCAGGGACTGCATCCCCAGGGACTGCATTCCCACTGCTCCCAGGGACTGCAATCCCAGCTTGTCCCTGTCTGCAATGCTCTGCTGCTGGAGAGAGGCACCACAGCTTGAGGGAAAAAAAAAAAAGAAAAAAAAAAAGCTCTCCTGCTCCAATTGCTCTTTCTGCTAAGTCATTGTGCCAGCTCCCAGCTGAGGCACAGCAGCTCCTGGCTGTCAGTCCTGGCATCCCTTCCCTCAGGGCTGAAGAATCAGCGTTGGTTTGGTTTTAATATTCCAATTTGGGGATGCTAACAAAGCAATCTAAAAAAAAAAAAAAAAAAAAAAAAGTGGGGGCAGGAGTTTCCTTCAGAAATAATTCATAAATCATCTCTGAAACACCAGAAATCTTGCATGGGTGGGATGGAACTTTGTCATAGTCAGAGATTGCTCATGTGAGGTCACCAAGAGAACATCTCAGTGTTTGCCTCAAGTGCAGAGATCACAGCACCAAAAACTGAATTAATGATGCAGAATGCAGGAACACAGACTGCAAACTCCTTTAAAGCTATTAAATATTAATCTGCCAGACAAATTAAAACAGAGAGAGCTGCCAGAATGTTAATTCAACCCTTCTTTACTGCCTTACCTATTCTGACACAAGCATCCTCTGAAGCTCCAATTTGTTAATTGGACCAAATCATCCCAAAACAACCCAGGGAAACAATGAACACAAATCTCAGAGGGGCAAACCCCACCTGCCTCACCCCAAAACAGCCCAGCGAGGCAGAGAGCGACCCCACAAACAGAAAATGATGATGTTTCTTACTTGTATGGTACAGCCAAGATAAACTTTGATGTCCAGTCGTAGCTTTCCCCAGAGGGGGCTGGTGGAAGGGAGAACCATTCTGGAAAGGAGCAAGAGTTGGGTTTAGCTTTAAAAAACCCTAAATAAATCAGATTTCAGCAGCAACACGAGCAGTGAGATCAATTCCTTGCCTCCTTCTTCCTCGGGGGGAAGAAAAGAAGAGCCCTGTGAGCAGCACCAGGCACTCAGTGTTGGGGAAGAGCTGGCACCCTTCCCCAGGTCCAAAGGCAGCTCTGGAAATCCCCAGCAGCTTTCCTGAACACCCCAAACCCCCCCAGACTTACTTGAGCTTGTTCTTGGGGGCTTTGGGGAGCAGCAGCTTGTGCAGGTGGTGGAACAGGTCCCGGATACAGAAGGACACCAGGGCGTTGAACACTGGTGAAACAAGCCAGGAAAGAATTTTAAGTGATTTTCCATGAATTCCTGGCTTTCCTCATGGGAAAAGGGATCCCCGAGGAACTGAAGACAGCGATTTCCATGGCAGAACTCCTGCATTTCCTTCTAGAACCCCCAGTCTGCCTCATATTCCATTTTTTATCAAAGATCAGAAGGCACAGGGGCCACCTCCCCAAGGAAAGAGCACCAAAGCCCACCCTTGAAGGAAAAGCACCCAGGGCAGCAGAGCCAGACTCCTCAAGGCAGTGAAACGGTGAATTAACTCCTGCCAGGGCTCATCCCCCCTCCCCCCGATGATTTCCCTTCCCTCACCTGCAGTGTCAGTCACCTGGAACTTGCTGGGGTCACCACCACTGTCCCCTTTGGTGGTGGCCACAGCTGCCTTGTAGGCTTGGGTGATCTCATGGAAGAGTTTTGGGGTGAGATTCCTCTGGGGAAAGAAGAAAAGGGGGTGTTGAGGGAAGGAAGGGATCTCCTGGAGTCCTGACTGGACAGGGGGACTGGAATTCACTGGGACTTTGATGGCAAAAAGATCTCCATCCTCAGGCACCAGGGCAGGGTTAACAAACCCAGTGACCTCCCCTGAAATTGGCTTTTAATTGCTGAGGCTGGCAAAGGCATTAATCAGCTCCAAACAGCTTCCAGTTTGAGCTTCATCCCCCTCAGCCATTCCACCACTGCTAAATATGGCACTGAGAAAGCTCCTGGAGCTGCCAGAGGGTAAAAAACCCAAATTTGATCATTCTGGCCTCTTGTGAGCCACATTTCTGCAGCTGCTCCCTCACACGGGATGGCAGCACTTGAATTTTACAGCCCAAAGTCAAGCTGAAGGCACGAGAGCTCTGGGGGCTTGGGACATAAAATTTTGTGCCAGATGAACAAATAAATAAATAAATAAATGTTGTGCCAGATGAACAAACAAACAAATAAATTTCATGCCAGATGAACAAATAAATAAATAAATTTTGTGCCAGAGCAACAAACAACTAAATTTATAAATTTTGTCCCAGATAAACAAATAAATAAATAAATTTTGTGGCACATGAACAAGGCCCCAAGCTGGCCCTTTTACAGGCAGGGAGGAGAACCCTCCAGTGCTGTGTGCTCCAACTCCCTGCTCACCTGGGCAGCTTTCTTCCACTCCTCCACCATCTTCAAGCTCACATGGATGAGGGAAACTTTCTTCCTTTTGACTTTTTCTTGCTCTTCGTCTTCATCATCTTCATCCTCATCACTGGCTTCCTAGAGAGACCAGCAGGAGGGACTGAGGAAGGGATTCTACCACCCCCGTGTGGCCCCAGCTCTTTTACTGAGCACTGGTGAGGAGGGAGGCAGGCAGGGCTGATTTGGGAGTGCTGCTCCCAGCGCTCTGTGCAAAGCAGGAATGGTTCAGATGGGAATAAACAACGCAGGATATTGGGAATAAATCCTCCCTGGGAGGCTGGCACAGGGAAGCTGGGGCTGCTCCACCCCTGGAGGTGTCCAAGGCCAGGCTGGACAGGGCTTGGAGCAGCCTGGGGTTGGAGCTGGATGAGTTTTAAGGCCCTTTGCATTCCCAAATCACTCAGGGCTGGCACTGGAACACACACACTGCCCATGGAGCTGAGGTGTCAGATGCCAGCAGGTACCTCCAGGGTGTCAGGGGGTCTGTGCAGAGCCTCCTCCTCCTCTGAGCTGTCTGAGGCATCAAAATCCAGCAGCTTGCGATCGTTCTCCTGCAGAAACTTGTAAAACTCGGGGTCTCTGTCCTTCAGCCTGGAGAGCTGATCTTTGTGCTCCGATGCCTTTCCCTTCTTCCTGCTGGGACAGAATGAACGGTTCATTCACTGCTCAGAGCTATGCTGAGGCTGTGACAAAAACACTTCGCTAAGGATTAAGAAATCTTGACAGCAAGATACCAGACTGCACTGGGATAGATGGAAACACACGGAAAAACCATCACAAATGTGTCTCTCAGTTCTTCAGAACTGCTGCAGAGATGGGGACCACACCATTTCCCCGGGCAGCCCCTGCCAAGGCCTGACCACCCTTTCCATGGAGAAATTCCTCCTGATGCCCACCCTGAGCCTGCCCTGGTGACACTGAGGCCGTTCCCTGGGAGCAGAGCCCCACCTGGGGCTGTCCCCTCCTGTCAGGCAGTTGTGGAAAGCAAAAAGCATCTCCTTTTCTCCCGGCCGAGCGCCTCTCACCTGCCCGGCCGTGCCTGCAGCCCCTGGGCCGCCTTCCCGCTCGGCCGCCTCTGCCTCGCAGCGCCGTTAAGGGCCCGGCCGCCTTCCTCCTCCTCCTCCTCCTCTTCCCAGCCTCCGTCATGCTCCGAGTCCGAGCCGGCTGCGAGGAACTCGTCCAGGCTCAGCTCCTCCAGCTTCCTGCGGGGGGAAAGGAGTGTGAGGGGGAAAAAGAGAGTGTGAGGGGAGAAAGGAGTGTGTAAGGGGGGAAAAGTGGAATGTGAGGGGGAGAAAGGAGCGCGTGTGAGGGGAGAAGGAACGTGTGTGAGGGGAAAGCTCGTCCCGGCGTGTCCGGGATCCTCCGGGACGCTCCTGGCTCCCCTCCGGTGCGGGGCTCACCTCCTCCCGGGGGCCGCCATGCTGCCTCCGCCACGCGGCCGCCGCTTCCGGTCCCGGCGTGTCGCGCGGCCGGGGCGGGGCGACAAGACCACGCCCACAAATATGTAAATGTAGCGTGTTTTCATGGTTAGTCACGCCCCACAACACCCCTGGCCCCGCCCCGCGGATTTGGCCCCGCCCCGCCCCGTGATCCCTCCGTCCCGGGCATTCCCAAACAGGATCGGGGCCAACGAGGCCAGCGAAGGAAGGGAAGGGATGGGATTGGAGTCTCCCTTCTCCGCACTGCAGAGCCCGTGCCCCGAATGCCCTGGCCAGTTCTGGGCCCCTCAGTTCGGGGAGAACACTGGGGGTGCTGCAGTGTGTCCCCTGGAAGGGGATTGGGGTGCTGTGTGTCCACTGGGAGGGTATTGAGGGGCTGCAGGGTGTCCAAGGAAGGGGAATGGAGCTGGGGAAGGGTCTGCAACACAAATTCTATGAGCAGTGGCTGAAAGAGCTGGAGAAAAGAAGGCTCAGATAGGACCTTCTCACCCTCCACACCAACCTGACAGGAGGCTGTAGCCACATAGTGGTCACTCTCTTCTTCCATGTAAGAGGACGGTGGTCACTCTCTTTGTCCACGCAACAAGTGACAGGACACAAGAGCGGAGTTTTAACCTGCACCAGGGCTGGTTTGAGCTTGGACACCAGGAGGAATTTCCCTGTGGAAAGACTGACCAGGCCTTGGCAGGTTCTGCACAGTGAGGTGTTGGAGCCCCCATCCCTGGAGGTGTCCCAGGAGCTCCTGGAGGTGGCACTTGCTGCTCTGGGTGCTGACAAGGTGCTGATGGACCCCAGGTTGGCCTCCTGGAGGTGTCCCAGGAGCTCCTGGAGGTGGCACTTGGTGCTCTGGGTGGTGACAAGGTGCTGATGGACCCCAGGTTGGCCTCCTGGAGGTGTCCCAGGAGCTCCTGGAGGTGGCACTTGGTGCTCTGGGTGGTGACAAGGTGCTGATGGGCCCCAGGTTGGTCCCTGGAGGTGTCCCAGGAGCTCCTGGCGGTGGCACTCGGTGCTCTGGGTGGTGACAAGGTGCGCATCAGCGCCAGGTTGGCCCCCATGACCCCAAAACTTTTCCTGCATAAATTATTTTGGGACACCCCTTCAGGCCACGCCCACCAGCACTGACCACGCCCCTCATTAACCCCGCCCCACCCTTTGTGCGGCGCTCGGCAGCGGGGGCGTGGCCTCTCCTCACCGCCCCGCCTCATTCGCCCGTTTGGCCCCGCCCCCGCTCTCTGGCCCCGCCCCCGGTGCCGGTGCCGGTGCCGGGCCCTCAGCGGGGCCGGTGCCGCTCGGTTCGGAGCGCCGGGCCCGCACACGGCCACACGGCCACACGGCCACACGTGCGGGGCCGGGCCGGGCCGCCGCGGGGTTATTCCGGGTGACGGAGGAAGCCGCAGCCCCGGAGCCGCCGCCGCACCTGCCCGCCCCCGGCCCGCCCCGAATCCCCGGCGCGGGGCCGCTGCGGGTGTAGCGGCGCCCCGCATCGTCCGGCTTGGGCCGTGGCCGCCCCGGAGCCGTGAGTACCGCCGGGGCACGGCCCTGCCGCCCGCACCTCCTCTTCTCTTCCTCTCCGTCTGCCTCTTCCTCTCCCTCTTCTTCTGTCCCTCTTCCCGCAGGGCCGGGCCGCTCGGACCCGCGGGGAGCGGAGGGGTAACGGGATGGGGGCACACGGGAGGGGTAGCGGGATGGGGCACACCGGGGATGGGGCACACCGGAGGGGTAACGGGATGGGGCGCACCGGAGGGGTAACGGGATGGGGCGCACCGGAGGGATCACCGGGGATGATGGGGTACCCCGGAGGAGCCCCCACTCCATCACTGCCGGCGCTGCCCCTGCACATCCCTCCTCGGAGAGCAAGTTTGCTTTCGGGGTACCCCTCTGCACCTTCCAAAGGTTTTGGCACAACCGCTGTGGTTCCCAAATATTTGCAGGGCTTTGGAGCAGCCGATGCCCTTGCCAGCCTGTGTGGCATCACCCCCGGGGCCGGCAGCATCCCTGTGCCCTCCTCCCCTGTCTGTCCTCTGCCAAGTGCTGCCCGGATCCCGTTGGAAGTGGGAAAGCCGCAGCTCCGGGGTGTCCCCTGCCCTCGGGGGCTCGGGGCTGGCAGCTGAAGGGCACGGGGAGAGGCGTTTTCCTTCCTGGAAACTTGGGGGACGCAGCTCTTTGGTGGCCTCTGCAGTGGCTGCCAGGGCAGAGGGCTCTCCTTGAGCCTCAGCATCGCTGCTGGAGCTGGAGCTGGAGCCGGTGGCGGCAGCTCAGGCCAGGCTGGCAGCTGGGCTGGTTCTGCTGGCTGAGCAAAACCTCCCTCTCCAGGGAGCAGAGCCCTGCACCTCGGCAAGGAAGGGGAGGGTGCCTGTCCCTGCACTGTCCCTGCGCTGTCCCTGTGCTGTGCCAGCCTGCAGAGCAGTGGCCTTGCTTTGGTGGCTCTCTGTGCACGGTGCCAGCTCTGCTGTGGCTTCCTGCTGTCCCACAGCATTATTCCGGGGGGCTCTGCATTGCTGGGGGTGATTCTGGGGTGATTCAGCAACACGTGGATGTTTCTGGGTGCCTTTCGTGTTTGGTGCTGGTTTGTTACAGGTCTGGTGTTTTGGGGCTCACTGGTGCTGGTTGTTACAGGTTTGGTGTTTTGGGGTTCACTGGTTTGTTACAGGTCTGGTGGTTTGGGGTTCACTGGTTTGTTACAGGTCTGGTGTTTTGGGGCTCACTGGTGCTGGTTTGTTACAGGTCTGGTGTTTTGGGGCTCATTGGTGCTGGTTGTTACAGGTCTGGTGTTCTGGGGTTCACTGGTTTGTTACAGGTTTGGTGTTCTGGGGTTCACTGGTTTGTTACAGGTCTGGTGTTTTGGGGCTCACTGGTGCTGGTTGTTACAGGTTTGGTGTTTTGGGGTTCACTGGTTTGTTACAGGTCTGGTGGTTTGGGGTTCACTGGTTTGTTACAGGTCTGGTGTTTTGGGGCTCACTGGTGCTGGTTTGTTACAGGTCTGGTGTTTTGGGGCTCATTGGTGCTGGTTGTTACAGGTTTGGTGTTTTGGGGTTCACTGGTTTGTTACAGGTCTGGTGTTTTGGGGCTCACTGACCCCTCAGGGATGAAAATCTTTTGGTTTTCAAAGCAAACCCCGTCCCCTGTGCACCCCGAGTTTCTCCCCCGGCCCGTGAACATCTGCTGGAAATCCTTGATTCAGCAGAGCAGTGAGTAAGACCCGGGGAGATGTTGGGTGTAGAGATGTGAGTTTCCTTCCTGAGCACTGAGTGATTAATGAATCACAGCAAAGAGCAGCTAATTCAGAGCACACCAGGAGCTGGCAGGCGGATCAGGCACCTGCTCCCTTGGCTTGGGAGCCCAGCATCCACAGGGAGCAGCTCGGGGGGCTGGGGTGGTCCCTGTGCCCGCTGCCAGCCCGGGGCAGCTCCATGGGGGTGGCACTAGGAGGGCTTTGTTCTGCCAGCACAGACAGTGACCATCTGCCCTGCTCCCTTGTGCCAGCCTGGCTCTCTGGAGATGGCCTGGAAATGAGAGCAGGCGTCCTCTGAGGACTGCAGATCTGCTCTGGGCCCTGCTCTGCTCCATGTCAGGAACAGCCATGTGCAGATCTGCTGGGAGCTGCTCTGGGCCCTTTCTCTGCCATCTCCAGATCTGCTGGGAGCTGCTCTGGGCCCTTTCTCTGCCATCTCCAGATCTGCTGGGAGCTGCTCTGGGCCTGCTCTGCTCCATGTCAGGCTCAGCAGCTCCAGAACTCGAGCAGCCCTGCTGAAGCCCCAGTGCTGCCTCCTGGATCTGGGCACAGCCTGGGCTTGGGAGGCCTGAGAGGCTCCATCTGCTCTGCCTGGGCTGCTGCAAACCATCCTAAAGGATGTGGCTCCCCAGGGACAGGAATCTGAGCTCCTCCAGCTGCAGTTCCCAAGGCCTGGGCCCTGCTGGCCTTGGCAGGCTCTGGTTGTGCCAGGGAGCTCAAGGCCATGGCGTCACATAGCTCAGTGTTTGGGGATGTGGCCTGTGCTGCTGCTGGCCAGGAGGTGGGAGGGAATGCTCTTGTTTCCTGGCTTGGAAAGAGTTTCCCACTGCTCCACAGAAGCTCAGAGCTGGTTGAGAGCAGGAGGTGCAGAGCTGGGCTGGTCTGGGTTGGCTGGAGGAGGCTTTGGGAGCCATCCCTGCCCGTGGTGTGAGAGGGCTGAGCCAGCAATGCCCACTGCTGACCTCCTGGTTTGGGGAGGCAGCAGAATTACTTCATGTCTGTAAAATTCAGAATCATTTCATTCTGTAAAAGCTCTCCCTGCCTGTTTGCAGCCACCAGATCCAAGTCCTTTTTCCTGCTTTCCCTGCTGCTGCTGCCTCGTGTCACGGAGTTGTCCTTCCCTTTAGCAGCCCAGTGGTGTCTCCTGCTGAGCCTCCCCAAATTCATGCCTGTCCAGTGACACCAGGGCAGTGCTGGGCAGTGCTGGTGGCCCGCTCTGAGCTGGGCCTCTGTCACCTGGAGCCAGCAGCAGCTGGCACAGCAGAGGGCACAGTCCCTGCAGGCAGCGAGGATGCTGCAGAGAGCGGGATCCAGGGCAGCGCTGGGAGCCAGGAGTGTGGCTGTGCCCGGCTCAGGCTGCCTGAGCGCTCTCCCCTCGTGTTTGCCCATCCGAAATGGAGCTGGGGACAGAGATTGTGTCCCAGTGCACCCGGGCTGGGCCTGCCCTGCTGCTGGGCAGGGCTCCTGCTGTGTGTGCCCAGGCTGGCACTGCCTGTGCCACAAACCAGCAGGGCACGGGACACAGGCTGCTCTGCTGCTGGGGACACTGGGCAGGGGAATCAGGACATGACCCACATTTGCAGCTCCTCTCAGAGCCACAGGGCTCGTTCTGCTCAGCTTTCGGTGTGCTTTGTGCCGGGCTGTGGAGCTGCAGTCTAACCCAGTGCAGCTGGGGACCTGCGCCTTCTGGCAGGAATCCATTTCCATTCCTTGTTCCTCCCAACCCGGGAGTTCAGCAGTCCCAAACCTCCTCCAGTGCTGACCCTCACCACCAATTACTTGAGAATGACCCAAACATTGCCTCGAATCCCTCAAGCATGGAGCCTTGCTTGGAGCTGCAAGACAAAAGCTGGGTTTGGAGGTGGCTGAAGGAAGAGCTGCTGCCTGGGGGAGGTGAGGACAAGGTTGTGGGCACTGAGATGGTGATGGTGAGGGTGCCCTTCATCCCCCTGAGATATGAGAATGTCCCAGGGCATCGAGCCTCTGCCTCCTGCTCCCTCCTGTCACTTTTTGGGGTGACTGAGAGCAGCTTGGAGCTTCCCAACAAAACTCCCAGGGAATAACGAGGAGCCAGGCTTTAATTAGGAGAGACTGGTGATTGCAGCAGGGCCCAGGGAGGGGCTGGGAGGCCGTGCCCAGGTCAGTGTGCTGCTGAGAGCCCTCCTTGCCTGGAGCCAGCAGTGTCTCTGTGCCTGGAGCTGGCAGCTGAGTGCAGCTTTTCCCTGTCCTCCCCACCCCCTTGCTGAGGCTCCACATCCTCCCTGGCAGCTTGTCACTTCTCTGCAGATGTCTAGACAGGAGGATTCAGTGCGTGTCAGTTATGCCTAATTCATTAAAAAAATAAAAAAATAAAAAATCCCCGTCCCTCCTGGGAGCTGGGGATTCTCAGTCCTGCAGACTCAGCGCTGTCTGTGCTGCCCTGCCCTGCCTTGAGGCAGCACATCCATGCCAGGGAGCTGCAGGAGCAGCAGGGGATGCAGGGGAGGGGGTTTGGAGGGGTGCTTAGGGCCGGGCTGTGCTCCTTGTCCCTGCTGCTCACCCCGTTTGTGTGTTCTCATGTCCCCGCTTCCCTGGCCCTGCCGGCTCCCCAGCTCCTGCTCCCTCCCAAGGGCAGGGCTGGTTCCGGAGGCACAGCTCCCTTGCTGCCACTTCCATCCAAAACCTCAGCCCTGGCCCCTGCACAGGTGCGAAACTCTGCCCTGGGGGGCAATGAGGATCTGCAGTTCCTGAGCAGCTCTGAGCATCCCCTGGGTGCCAGAGCAGCTCCCTCCCTCTGCTCCTTGCCAGCCCCGGCTCTCCCAGGCTGAGCTTTCCTAAGCTGAGCTCTCCCAGGCCGAGCTCTCCCATGCTCAGCTCTCCCAGGCCGAGCTCTCCCAGGCCCAGCTCTCCCAGGCCAAGCTCTCCCAGGCCCAGCTCTCCCAGGCCAAGCTCTCCCAGGCTCAGCTCTCCCAGGCTCAGCTCTCCCAGGCTCAGCTCTCCCAGGCCCAGCTCTCCCATGCTCAGCTCTCCCAGGCCGAGCTCTCCCAGGCCGAGCTCCCCCAGGCTCCCAGGCCAAGCCTCCCAGGCTCAGCTCTCCCACCGGCCTCCCAGGCTCAGCTCCCCAGGCTCAGCTCTCCCAGGCCGAGCCTCCCAGGCCAAGCTCAGCTCTCCCAGACCGAGCTCTCCCAGGCTCAGCTCTCCCAGGCTCAGCTCTCCCAGACCGAGCTCTCCCAGGCTCAGCTCTCCCAGGCCCAGCTCTCCCAGGCTCAGCTCTCCCAGGCCCAGCTCTCCCAGGCTCAGCTCTCCCAGGCTCAGCTCTCCCAGGCCCAGCTCTCCCAGGCCAAGCTCTCCCAGGCTCAGCTCTCCCAGACCAAGCTCTCCCAGGCTCAGCTCTCCCAGGCCCAGCTCTCCCAGGCCCAGCTCTCCCAGGCCCAGCTCTTCCAGGCCGAGCTCACAAGGAGCTGGAGCTGCTGATGCTGTCAGTGCGTGTGGGAGCTCCCTGGGTGCAGGCTGAGGGAGGGCTGAACCCCAGAGCGTTTCGTTTTCTGTGTCGGTGGCACTGCTGTGACACTCCCTGCTGGGGACAGCTGCCTGGGTTTAGTGCCTGCTTGGCAGCTGGCTCCTGGACAGGCGCAGCTGAATGGTTCCCATCCGTCCTCTCTGCTGGGGTTTATGGCGGGGAAGGGAGCAGGAAAGGTGGCAATGCAGTTTTGTATAAATTTGAATAAATTTATTTTGTAATAAATTGCAAAATAGAAATTATTTTTATAATTGCAAAATAGAAATTGTTATTATTTCCCTCTGGAAGAAGGAATAATTTGGGATATCAGAGTTTGAGGGGTAAGGGCAGTGCAGATCTGCTGTAGCTGTGCAAACAGCCCTGGCACTTGGTTATTGATGGAAAACTGCTGCTGCCCTGAGATCCTCTCCCTCCCCAGGGATCCCAGCTTTTGCTCCATCCCAGAGGTGTTTGGCTGTGCCATTTTGGAGGGTCCAGCCCTGGAGGGGGCCTGGCCCCACGGTGCCACCTGGCAGAGCTGTTTGTGCTGCTGTGCCACGCTGGGCTCCAGCCGAGTGCCACTGAGGGCACCCGAGGGCTTTGTGCCTTCTCCCTTGTGCGGGAGCTGCAGAGCTGAGCACAAACAGCTGATCTTCCAGCAGGGAGGAGGCACTAAGGGATGGGGACACATGGCAGGAGGGATTGGAGCAGGGCATGGATTGGAGCTTGGCAGCGCCTCGTGCCTGGGGGCACGGGGGCTGTGCCCTGATCCCTGTCCCCACCATCGGAGCAGCTGCACAGGATGTGGCCCTGCTGCCTCCCAGCCCTGCTGCCAGCCACAGAGTCCCCATGCAGGCTGCCAACAAAAAGCCATTCTGCAGGGCCTTCCTGGGGAAAGGGCAGCCTCAGAGCCTCTCCCTGGAGGATGCTCTGTTTATTGCTCCGCACACTTCTTTTCACTCCCAGCAAAATATGGTGGTTTTGTGTGCAGAGAACAGGCCTCCCTTTGGGCAGGGATCATTTGCATTAATTAACAGAGCTGTTATGCACGGCCACGCTCTGGCGCAGAGGAGCCAAACAAACGCCTCCTTTTTTTGTTTTTTTGGGGGTTTTTTTTGTGCCACAAGCTCAGAGCTGTTCCAGGGGAGGCAGCACATCCGCCCCAGCCCGTGGGGACACGTGCAGTGCTGCTGCTGCTGCCCACAGAGTGGGTTTGTGCTTCCCTCCCCCGTGCAGCCCTGACACTGCTGCTCTGTGTCCTGTGGTGTTCCCCATTGGTGACACCCCCAGACCCTCATTTCCTGGGAATGGGGTTTGACCAGGGAAATGAGGGGTGTTTGGTGCTGCCAGCGAGGTGGCACAGGGCGCAGGGAGCAGCCTCAGGGCCTCCAGCTGCTCACAGTGACCCAGAGAATGTTCAAAGTCTCTTTTCCCAGCCCGAGTGCTTGAAGAATGAGTTGGAGATGTTCATTTCTCAGTCTCAAGGTTGTTTATTGTATCTTATCTATAAAAAAGTTTTCTCCTGCCCTGCTGAGGTCCATCCAGCTGGACAGTTCCAGGCACTCTGCCTGCCCCCAGGGTGGTGTTATGTCTTTATACTAAAAACTACCTGTACAATATCTACAATTCCTTCCCAACACCTATCGCCTGTGTTAGACAGTGAACTTCTACTCTAAACCAATGTAAAAAACTGCCTGCCCCCAGGGTGGTGTTATGTCTTTATCCAAAAACTGCATGTGCAATGTTTACAATTCCTTCCCAATACCTATCACCTGTGTTAGACAGTGAACTTCTACTCTAAACCAATCTGAAAGTGCCACCATCACAGCAGAAGATGGAGGCCAAGAAGAAGAAGGAGAAAGGCTGGACATGTCCAGATCCCTCCATCTTGCCCCCCTGAGTCCCCATTCTAAAAACCCCAAAATCTACTTTTTCACCTTGTGATATATTCACTATCATTCTATTTAATTTGTCATGGCTTGCTGATCTTCATCTAAGGTTCGTAATTTGCTCCACAGGTCATAATCAAACCCACAGGTGTTTTGGGCTCTGTGCCAGGGTCTCTGGAGTTTAACCCTGCCCCTCTGGAGCCCAGGTAGGGATGTGAATAACAAAATCCCTGTGTTCTGTGGGCACCTCAGCCAGCAGATGGGAATTAGGAGATGGGGTGTCCCAGGGATGCTGCAGCTTCCCAAAATGGGATGTGGAGGGACAGGACCACGCTCCTGGGCTCTTCCCTGGTGCCCAGGGCACGGTGCCACCCTGCTGTCCCTGCTGGAGGGCACCAGCAGCCCCTGCCTGTGCCAGGGGGAGAGCAGGGACCTCACCCATCCCTGCTGTCCCTGCTGGGGGCACCAGCAGGCCCCTGCCTGTGCCAGGGGAGAGCAGGGACCTCAAGGGCATGGTGCCATCCTGCTGTCCCTGCTGGAGGGCACCAGCAGGCCCTGCCTGTGCCAGGGGGAGAGCAGGGACCTCAAGGGCATGGTGCCATCCTGCTGTCCCTGCTGGAGGGCACCAGCAGGCCCTGCCTGTGCCAGGGGGAGAGCAGGGACCTCGAGGGCATGGTGCCATCCTGCTGTCCCTGCTGGAGGGCACCAGCAGCCCCTGCCTGTGCCAGGGACCTCAAGGGGACGGTGCCACCCTGCTGTCCCTGCTGGAGGGCACCAGCAGGCCCTGCCTGTGCCAGGGGGAGAGCAGGGGCCTCAAGGGGACGGTGCCACCCTGCTGTCCCTGCTGGAGGGCACCAGCAGCCCCTGCCTGTGCCAGGGACCTCAAGGGGACGGTGCCATCCTGCTGTCCCTGCTGGAGGGCACCAGCAGGCCATGCCTGTGCCAGGGGCAGCAGGGGCCTCATGGCCCCCGGGTGATGCCAGCAGCAAAGGGCACTGCAGGCTTCTCTCCCCGCGCAGGAAACTGAAAGATGTTTATTCCTCTTTCCATCCTCCCCCGGACTCTGTACGTGCTACAACTGCTCCATAGAGAGGCAGGAGCTGCGGCCGTGGCTGAGCAGGCTCGGGATGCTGTTTGCTATTTCTGGGCTCGCAGGCTGAGCACGGAGGTGTGCAGCAGCGGGGGCTGAGGGGATCCTCTCGCCGCAGGCATGCGGGGGCAGCTGGCAGCCCTGGGATGGGTTCAAGCTGTTTCTGTCCCTGCTGCTGCCTCCCCCTCCTTCCTCCTGCTGCTCAGTCATGCCCTGCTCGCCCCCCCAGCTCTGGCACAGCCAGAGGCCTCGTGCATGCAAACAGCAGCAGGGGGAGGAAATCTCTGCGTGAATAAATGTTCCTTGATCAGGCAGGGTTTGTTTTCCTAGAAGCACGGAATGGTTTGGGTTGGAAGGGAGTGTGAAAAATCATCCGGTTCCATGGGCAGGGATGTCTTTCACCGTCCCAGGGGGCTCTGAGCTCCATCCAGCCTGGCCTGGGATGCAGGGGCGGGCACAGCTTCTCTGGGAAATCCATTGCAGGGCCTCCCCACCCTCACAGGGAAGAATTCCTTCCCCATATTGAACCTGAATTTCCCCTCTTTGTTTGAAGCAGATGACATTTCCCCAGCAGGGCCTGGCCAGAGCTGTCAGGGTCGCTGTCAGCACAGGGTGCTTGGGCTGTGCTGGCTCCCACAGGGATCACCCAGGGCTAAAGCCTGGATTGATGCCTTAAGTTTGAGCTTTCATATTTTCCACATTCTGACCCTGAACTCCATATAAAGTGTCAGCAGTTCTCCTCACAGCTCAGGCACACAGAACAATCCTCCAGCCCCAGAACCAAGATCCAGGCCCAAAAAATGCAAACAACAGGGAATGGAGGAGAACAAACTGGGAGGGTGGGACTGCATAGCCTGGAGCTGGGATTGGACAATGAACCCCAATATGGAAATGGACCAAAACTTAGAAAAGTGGGAAAACTCATGACCTACTGTCCATCTTGGGTCCACCTTAGGTCCATCTTGGGTCCATCTTGAGTCCGTGTTGGGTGCATTTTGGATCCACCTTGGATCCATATTGGGTCTGTCTTGGGTCTATCTTGAGTCCACCTTGGGTCCATCTTGGGTCCATTTTGGATCCACTTTGGGTCTGTCTTGGGTCCATCTTGGGTTCACTTTGGGTCCACCTTGGGTCCATCTTGGGTTCACTTTGGGTCCATATTGGGTGCATTTTGGATCCACCTTGGATCCATCTTGGGTCTGTCTTGCGTCTATCTTGAGTCCACCTTGGGCTCATCTTGGGTCCATCTTCCACCTCCACCATCTTGGGTCCATTGGGTCCATCTCTTGGGTCTGGTTTTTGGGTCCATCTTGGGTCTGTTTTGGGTCCATTTTGGATCCACCTTGGCTCCACCTTGGATCCACCTCAGCCAGCCTCCTTCCCTGCCCACGGTGACTCCTTTGAAGCCCATTTAACAAACGCCCAGTTTCCCCTGTCCCCCGTCCATCCTCCAGCCCCCCTCCCGAGTTTAACCCTTACTCTGCCCCTTTGGCAGAGGCGGCGGGAGGGCGCTGCCCCCGTCGGTGCCCGCCGCAGCCATGGAGGGGGCAGTGCAGCTGCTGAACCGCGACGGGCACAGCATCTCCCACAACTCCAAGCGCCACTACCACGACGCCTTCATGGTGCATGAACCGCATGAGGCAGCGGGGGCTGCTCTGCGACATCGTCCTGCACGTGGCCACCAAGGAGATCAAGGCCCACAAGGTGGTGCTGGCGTCGTGCAGCCCCTACTTCCACGCCATGTTCACAAGCAAGTAGAGTCCTCTCTTCCCCAGGGACAGGCTGGCAGCTCTCCCCTCTCCAAATCCCTTCCCTGCTGTGCCCCCTTCCCTGTTCTCACTGCCCTGCCCTTTCCTGTGTCATTTCTGTGAGCAAGAGCAGGGGTATTCCTCATTTCACTGCCTTCCCTGAGTCCCTTTGCCCGTGTGCAGGATCCTGGTGTCCCCCTCCTGCACAGGATCCTGTCTCCTGTCCTGCAGACCTACCCCCCGATCCCTAGAGCCGGGCAGGAAACCTTCCAGAAACAAACCCCTTGTTCCATGCGTGGTTTAATCCTCCATTTCCTCCTTCCCTGATTCCCTTTGCCCACAGCTCCCTACACAGCGATTCTGGTGCCCTTTCTCCTGTCCTGACCCCCCAATTCCTACAGCTTCTCCTTGCTATGAGCTGGGCAGAAAAACCTCCTTGGGCTGCGGTGTGGAGGTGGAAACATCTCATTCCATGCATGGTTAAATCCTACCTTGATTCCTTTTTCCCTCAGCCCCTGCACAGGATCCTGGTGTCCCTCTCTGCACAGGATCCTGGTGTCCCTCTCTGCACAGGATCCTGGTGTCCCTCTCTGCATGTGATCCTGGTGTCCCTCCTCCAGTCCTGGTCCCCATTCCCCAGAGCTGGACAGAAACCCTCCTGGGCTGGGATGCAGAGGTGGATGCAGCTCGTTCCATGCATCCTCCTGGAGGGAAACAGCCCTGCTGGGGGGGTTTTTGTTCATTTTGGGTGTCCTTTGCCCCAGATGAGATGAGTGAGCCGCCAGACCCATGTGACACTGCACGACATCGACCGCAGGCTCTGGAGCAGCTGGTGCAGCACGCCTACACGGCTGAGATCGTGGTGGGAGAGGGCAATGTGCAGGTAGGAGCTGTTCTCCCATTCTCCACAAAGCTGTTCTGTTCCACATTTTCCTCCTGGGGACTCCTCTCCTGCTCAGCGCTGCCAGCTGTGCCTGTGGTGGCAGCTGGGGCTGGCAGTGCTCAGGAGTTGAGCTGATCCCTTCCCAGAGGCGGTTCCTCAAAGCTCTGTGCAGTTCCCAGCCCTGTGCCTGAGCACCTGCCATTCTCCTGGCCCTGGGGAGTTACAGGTGTGCTCCCCAGCTGTTCTCCACCGTGGGAAACCAGGAGTGCTCTGTCCTTTCTGTGCCTGGAGGTGCTCACTAAACCTGCTCTGCTCGTGCCTCGCAGGGGACGAGGTGAAAATCGTTTCCTTGCCCTGGGAACTCCCTTTTGCCCCATTCTTTTCCACTGTGCCAGACCCTTCTCCCTGCTGCCAGCCTGCTTCAGCTCAATGGTGTGAGGGATGCTTGCTGCAAGTTCCTGCTCAGCCAGCTGGACCCCTCCAACTGCCTGGGCATCCGGGGCTTTGCTGACACGCACCCTGCAGCGACCTGCTCAAGTCTGCCCACAAGCATGCGTGCTCCAGCACTTCGTGGAGGTGTCCAAGACAGAGGAGTTCATGTTGCTGCCCCTAAAACAGGTGAGGCCTGTGGCGGCGTTCACAGGGGTCCCAGCATGAGGGCAGAGACGAGAATGTTGACTCCATGAAAAGACACCAATGGCGAGATAGAAACTATGTGCCATAAGGGAAAGATGAAATAATGATGAAAACTGAGCTGTAAACAGCAAAGATCAACCCTTGTGCCTTTTGCATTGTGGTCTAGCAAGAAAAACCAAGCAAAATGAATTTAAGTTTGCATCATGGTCTAGCAAGAAAAACCAAGCAAAATGGATTTAAGTTTGCCGTCCCAAAACCCAAGCAAGCTCCTTACAAGCAGCTATTATTGAGCGAACCCGCCTCGTTCAGAAGGCTTGATTTATTATTTTATGATATTTATTATATTAAAACTATACTAAAGGAATAGAAGAAAGGATTTCATCAGAAGGCTGGCTAAGAATAGAAAAACAAGTGATAACAAAGGTTTGTGACTGACCGAGACAGTCCGGACAGCTGGACTGTGATTGGCCATTAATTACAAACAACCCCATGAGCCTATCACAGATGCACCGGTTGCATCCCACAGCAGCAGATAACCATTGTTTGCATTTTGTTCCTGAGGCCTCTCAGCTTCTCAGGAGAAAAGATCCCAAGGGAAGGATTTTCCATCGAACATGTCTGTGCCAGAGGCCCCGCTGGCAGCGTGCAGGTCGGGGTGCAGCACAGCTTGTCCTGCTCTGTGTGGGAGGATAAAGCCTGAGGGATGTGCCCTGAGGGGACGGGGTTTGGCAGGGGGTGCAGCCAGTTCTGGGCTTTGGCCCCACTCTGTTCAGGCTGTGGGAAGAGCCCTGCCAACAGGCTGAATCCCACGGGAAATAGGGATAGGAGGGGAGGACAGGGGCTCCTTTTGGTCGCTGGTGCTCGCCAGGTGAGCTCTGAGCACACTGCCCTGCCTCTGGGAGCACAGCCCAGGGAGTGGGTGCTGTGGCTGGGATGTTTAAAGCAGCTCAGCTGGTGTTTCTTGCTGCCCATCATGGGGTGCCAGTGTGGCCCTGGCCCATCTCCCTGGGCAGGAGCAATTCCCCAGTCCTTGCTCTGTGTGGATCAGGGTCAGACACCTCCCTCACCCCATCCCCGGGCAGGGGGAGGGTGACAATGACGGAGGGTCACGCCTCCCCTGCTGCAGCCCTTGGAGGGAAGGGACAGTTCTGGGAGCAGCCAGGCCTGCTGGGTCTGTCCCAGGAAATACGGAAGGGACGAATGCCAGCAGAGTCATCTCCCTGCTGCCACTGCCAGTGACATCAGGGAGGATTGTCAGGCACTGCAGCAGCCTCAGCCACAGCAGGGGAAAGAGCCAGGAGCATGGTCAGAGATGTCCCACAAAGCTGCACCTGCTGCTTTTGGGGCACCCATTTGCTGTTTGGAACCCCCAGCACGTCCAGGAGGCAGAGCTGTGCCTCTGGCACTGCTGTCCACTGTGCTGGGAGCTGGGAACGTCCCCACACCGAGCAGCACTGCCCTCCCCAGGTGCTGGACCTCATCTCCAGCGACAGCCTCAACGTGCCCTCGGAGGAGGAGGTGTACAGGGCTGTGCTCAGCTGGGTCAAACACGACGTGGACAGCAGGAGACAGCACGTGCCCAGGGTGAGCGTGCTGGGAACGGGCTCAGAGGGGCTGGGAAAGGGGAGAGAGGCTGGGAAGGGCTGAGAGGGTACTGGGAAGGCCTCAGAGTGGGCTGGGAAAAGGGAGAGGGGCTGGGAAAGAGGTGAGAGTGCTGGGAAGGGGGCTGATTGTGCCCATCACCTCCAAGTGCCTGGGCTGAGGAAGCTGCAGGACAGCCCTGGAACAGCAGGTCCCTGTCCTACCACTTCCAGTCCAGGCTGGAAGGACTTTTAATCCCATCTCATTCCAGGCCGTGCTATGGGCAGGACACCTTCTGCTGTCCCAGGCTGTTCCTGAACGGTCCCAGGATGGGGCAGCCCCAGGGCAATGCTCTGAATTTCTCCCTGATCTCAGCTGTCCCCTTCAGTCCCCTGTCCCACTCCCCCGCTCTGCTGTCCCCCCCAGCTGATGAAGTGCGCCTGCCCCTGCTGAGCCGGGATTTCATGAGCCACGTGGACACGGAGCTGCTGGTGCGGCACCACTGTGTGCAAGGACCTGCTGATCGAGGCGCTCAAGTACCACCTGATGCCCGAGCAGAGAGGGGTGCTGGGCCACAGCCGCGACGCTGCCGAGCCTCACTGGGTAGGCGCCAGCACCGCGTGCTTCGGGCTGTGGGTAAGGCCTTGCTCACCTAATCCCTGCCCCACATCCCTGCCCCATCCCGGGCTTTGGCCTGTTTGGGGGACACCTTGGTCTCTGGCTGCTCACAGTGACCCCCAGATGCATTAGAAAGTCTCTTTCCCAGCCCGAGTGCTTGAAGAATGAGTTGGAGATGTTCATTTCTCAGTCTCAAGGTTGTTTATTGTATCTTATCTATAAAAAAATTTCTCCTGTCCTGCTGAGGTCCATCCAACTGGACAGTCCCAGGCACTCTGCCTGCCCCCAGGGTGGTGTTATGTTTTTATACTAAAACTACCTGTACAATACAATATCTGTCGGTGTAACTTCTCAACACCTATCACCTGTGGGTAGACACTGAAAAACTGCATGTGCAATACTTCTAAACCAATCTGTTGTTTGAACTTCCTCTAAACCAATGCCACCATCACAGCAGAAGATGGAGGCCAAGAAGAAGAAGGAACTGGCTGGACATGCCCAGTTTCCTCCATCTTGCCCCTGAGCCCCCATTCTAAAAAACCCCAAAATCTCCTTTTCACCTTGTGATATATTCACTATCATTCTATTTAATTTGTCATGGCTTGCTGATCTTCATCTAAGGTTCGTAATTTGCTCCACAGGTCATAATCAAACCCACATTTGTTTTGGGCTCTGTGCCAGGGTCTCTGGATTTTACCCCTGGCCCTCCTGGAGCCCAGGTAGGAGGGATGACAAATCAATCCCTGTGTTCTGTGGGCATTTCATCCAAGATGGGAAAAAGGAGATTTGGGGTGTCCAGGATGCTGCAGGGGGGCAAAATGGGATGTGGAGGGACAGGACCAGCCCTTCTCCTTCTTGCCCAGGGCACGGTGCCATCTTGCTGTCCCTGATGTTGGCAGCCCCTGCCTAGATTGGGGGAGAGCAGGGAGGAGGGCATGGTGCCATCCTGCTGTCCCTGCTGGAGGTGCAGGCCCTAGGTATGTGCCAGGGGAGGCATTGACCTCAACATGGTGCCATCCTGTTGTCCCTATGGAGGGCACAACAGGCTGCCCAGGGGAGAGCAGGGACCTCAAGGGCATGGTGCCATCCTGCTGTCCCTGCTGGACAGGACCAAGAATTTGCCTGTGCCAACAAACAACCTTGGACCTCGAAATGGTGCCATCCTGCTGTCCCTGCTGGAGGGAAAAGCAGCCCCTGCCTGTGCCAGGGACCTCTGAGCAGCCAGAGCCACCCTGCTGTCCCTCCTGAGTTCCACCAGCAGGCCCTGCCCTGCCAGGGGAGGGAGGCCTCAACCCATCCACGGTGCCACCCTGCTGTCCCTGCTGGAGGGCACCAGCAGCCCCTGCCTGTGCCAGGGACCTCAAGGGGACGGTGCCATCCTGCTGTCCCTGCTGGAGGGCACCAGCAGGCCCTGCCTGTGCCAGGGGCAGGGGGCCTCATGGCCCCGTGATGCCAGCAGCAAAGGCACTGCAGGCTTCTCCCCGCGCAGGGGGCTGAAAGATGTTTATTCCTCTTTCCATCCTCCCCGGACTCTGTACGTGCTACAACTGCTCCATAGAGAGGCAGGAGCTGCGGCCGCTGAGCAGGCTCAGGATGCTGTTTGCTATTTCTGGGCTCGCAGGCTGAGCACGGAGGTGTGCAGCAGCGGGGGCTGAGGGGATCCTCTCGCCGCAGGCATGCATGGGGCAGCTGGCAGCCCTGGGATGGGTTCAAGCTGTTTCTGTCCCTGCTGCTGCCTCCCCTCCTTCCTCCTGCTGCTCAGTCATCCCCTGCTCATGGCTCTGGCACAGCCAGAGGCCTCGGCATGCAAACAGCAGCAGGGGAGCATCTCACTCTGTTCCTTGATCAGGCAGGGTTTGTTTTCCTAGAAGCACGGAATGGTTTGGGTTGGAAGGGGTGAAAATCATCCGGTTCCATGGGCAGGGATGTCTTTTTCACCGTCCCAGGGGGCTCTGGCTGATCCAGCCTGGCCTGGGATGCAGGGGCACACTTCTCTGGGAAATCCATTGCAGGGCCTCCCCACCCTCACAGGAAGAATTCCTCCCCATATTGAACCTGAATTTCCCCTCTTTGTTTGAAGCAGATGACATTTCCCCAGCAGGGCCTGGCCAGAGCTGTCAGGGTCACTGTCAGCACAGGGTGCTTGGGCTGTGCTGGCTCCCAGGGATCACCCAGGGCTAAAGCCTGGATTGATGCCTTAAGTTTGAGCTTTCATATTTTCCCATTCTGACCCTGAACTCCATATAAAGTGTCAGCAGTTCTCCTCACAGCTCAGGCACACAGAACAATCCTCCAGCCCCAGGGAACCAAGATCCAGGCCCAAAAATGCAAACAACAGGGAATGGAGGAGAACAAACTGGGAGGGTGGGACTGCATAGCCTGGAGCTGGGATTGGACAATGAACCCCAATATGGAAATGGACCAAAACTTAGAAAAGTGGGAAAACTCATGACCTACTGTCCATCTTGGGTCCACCTTAGGTCCATCTTGGGTCCATCTTGAGTCCGTGTTGGGTGCATTTTGGATCCACCTTGGATCCATATTGGGTCTGTCTTGGGTCTATCTTGAGTCCACCTTGGGTCCATCTTGGGTCCATTTTGGATCCACTTTGGGTCTGTCTTGGGTCCATCTTGGGTTCACTTTGGGTCCACCTTGGGTCCATCTTGGGTTCACTTTGGGTCCATCTTGGGTGCATTTTGGATCCACCTTGGATCCATCTTGGGTCTGTCTTGGGTCTATCTTGAGTCCACCTTGGGCTCATCTTGGGTCCATCTTGGATCCACCTTGGGTCCATCTTGGGTCTGTTTTGGGTCCATCTTGGGTCCATCTTGGGTCCATTTTGGATACACTTTGGGTCCACCTCAGCCAGCCTCTTTCCCTGCCCACGGTGACTCCTTTGAAGCCCATTTAACAAACGCCCAGTTTCCCCTGTCCCCCGTCCATCCTCCAGCCCCCCTCCCGAGTTTAACCCTTACTCTGCCCCTTTGGCAGAGGCGGCGGGAGGGCGCTGCCCCCGTCGGTGCCCGCCGCAGCCATGGAGGGGGCAGTGCAGCTGCTGAACCGCGACGGGCACAGCATCTCCCACAACTCCAAGCGCCACTACCACGACGCCTTCGTGTGCATGAACCGCATGAGGCAGCGGGGGCTGCTCTGCGACATCGTCCTGCACGTGGCCACCAAGGAGATCAAGGCCCACAAGGTGGTGCTGGCGTCGTGCAGCCCCTACTTCCACGCCATGTTCACAAGCAAGTAGAGTCCTCTCTTCCCCAGGGACAGGCTGGCAGCTCTCCGCTCTCCAAATCCCTTCCCTGCTGTGCCCCCTTCCCTGTTCTCACTGCCCTGCCCTTTCCTGTGTCATTTCTGTGAGCAAGAGCAGGGGTATTCCTCATTTCACTGCCTTCCCTGAGTCCCTTTGCCCGTGTGCAGGATCCTGGTGTCCCCCTCCTGCACAGGATCCTGTCTCCTGTCCTGCAGACCTACCCCCCGATCCCTAGAGCCGGGCAGGAAACCTTCCAGAAACAAACCCCTTGTTCCATGCGTGGTTTAATCCTCCATTTCCCTCCCTTCCCTGATTCCCTTTGCCCACAGCTCCCTACACAGCGATTCTGGTGCCCTTTCTCCTGTCCTGACCCCCAATTCCTACAGCTTCTCCTTGCTATGAGCTGGGCAGAAAACCTCCTTGGGCTGCGGTGTGGAGGTGGAAACATCTCATTCCATGCATGGTTAAATCCTACCTTGATTCCTTTTTCCCTCAGCCCCCTGCACAGGATCCTGGTGTCCCTCTCTGCACAGGATCCTGGTGTCCCTCTCTGCACAGGATCCTGGTGTCCCTCTCTGCATGTGATCCTGGTGTCCCTCCTCCAGTCCTGGTCCCCATTCCCCAGAGCTGGACAGAAACCCTCCCTGGGCTGGGATGCAGAGGTGGATGCAGCTCGTTCCATGCATCCTCCTGGAGGGAAACAGCCCTGCTGGGGGGTTTTTGTTCATTTTGGGTGTCCTTTGCCCCAGATGAGATGAGTGAGAGCCGCCAGACCCATGTGACACTGCACGACATCGACCCGCAGGCTCTGGAGCAGCTGGTGCAGTACGCCTACACGGCTGAGATCGTGGTGGGAGAGGGCAATGTGCAGGTAGGAGCTGTTCCCCATTCTCCACAAAGCTGTTCTGTTCCACATTTTCCTCCTGGGGACTCCTCTCTCCTGCTCAGCGCTGCCAGCTGTGCCTGTGGTGGCAGCTGGGGCTGGCAGTGCTCAGGGAGTTGAGCTGATCCCTTCCCAGAGGCGGTTCCTCAAAGCTCTGTGCAGTTCCCAGCCCTGTGCCTGAGCACCTGCCATTCTCCTGGCCCTGGGGGGAGTTACAGGTGTGCTCCCCAGCTGTTCTCCACCGTGGAAACCAGGAGTGCTCTGTCCTTTCTGTGCCTGGAGGTGCTCACTAAACCTGCTCTGCTCGTGCCTCGCAGTGGGACGAGGGTGAAAATCGTTTCCTTGCCCTGGGAACTCCCTTTTGCCCCATTCTTTTCCACTGTGCCAGACCCTTCTCCCTGCTGCCAGCCTGCTTCAGCTCAATGGTGTGAGGGATGCTTGCTGCAAGTTCCTGCTCAGCCAGCTGGACCCCTCCAACTGCCTGGGCATCCGGGGCTTTGCTGACACGCACTCCTGCAGCGACCTGCTCAAGTCTGCCCACAAGTACGTGCTCCAGCACTTCGTGGAGGTGTCCAAGACAGAGGAGTTCATGTTGCTGCCCCTAAAACAGGTGAGGCCTGTGGCGGCGTTCGCAGGGGTCCCAGCATGAGGGCAGAGACGAGAATGTTGACTCCATGAAAAGACACCAATGGCGAGATAGAAACTATGTGCCATAAGGGAAAGATGAAATAATGATGAAAACTGAGCTGTAAACAGCAAAGATCAACCCTTGTGCCTTTTGCATTGTGGTCTAGCAAGAAAAACCAAGCAAAATGAATTTAAGTTTGCATCATGGTCTAGCAAGAAAAACCAAGCAAAATGGATTTAAGTTTGCCGTCCCAAAACCCAAGCAAGCTCCTTACAAGCAGCTATTATTGAGCGAACCCGCCTCGTTCAGAAGGCTTGATTTATTATTTTATGATATTTATTATATTAAAACTATACTAAAGGAATAGAAGAAAGGATTTCATCAGAAGGCTGGCTAAGAATAGAAAAACAAGTGATAACAAAGGTTTGTGACTGACCGAGACAGTCCGGACAGCTGGACTGTGATTGGCCATTAATTACAAACAACCCCATGAGCCTATCACAGATGCACCGGTTGCATCCCACAGCAGCAGATAACCATTGTTTGCATTTTGTTCCTGAGGCCTCTCAGCTTCTCAGGAGAAAAGATCCCAAGGGAAGGATTTTCCATCGAACATGTCTGTGCCAGAGGCCCCGCTGGCAGCGTGCAGGTCGGGGTGCAGCACAGCTTGTCCTGCTCTGTGTGGGAGGATAAAGCCTGAGGGATGTGCCCTGAGGGGACGGGGTTTGGCAGGGGGTGCAGCCAGTTCTGGGCTTTGGCCCCACTCTGTTCAGGCTGTGGGAAGAGCCCTGCCAACAGGCTGAATCCCACGGGAAATAGGGATAGGAGGGGAGGACAGGGGCTCCTTTTGGTCGCTGGTGCTCGCCAGGTGAGCTCTGAGCACACTGCCCTGCCTCTGGGAGCACAGCCCAGGGAGTGGGTGCTGTGGCTGGGATGTTTAAAGCAGCTCAGCTGGTGTTTCTTGCTGCCCATCATGGGGTGCCAGTGTGGCCCTGGCCCATCTCCCTGGGCAGGAGCAATTCCCAGTCCTTGCTCTGTGTGGATCAGGGTCAGACACCTCCCCTCACCCCATCCCCGGGGCAGGGGGAGGGTGACAATGACGGGAGGGTCACGTCTCCCCCTGCTGCAGCCCTTGGAGGGGAAGGGACAGTTCTGGGAGCAGCCAGGCCTGCTGGGTCTGTCCCAGGAAATACGGAAGGGACGAATGCCAGCAGAGTCATCTCCCTGCTGCCACTGCCAGTGACATCAGGGAGGATTGTCAGGCACTGCAGCAGCCTCAGCCACAGCAGGGGAAAGAGCCAGGGAGCATGGTCAGAGATGTCCCCACAAAGCTGCACCTGCTGCTTTTGGGGCACCCATTTGCTGTTTGGAACCCCCAGCACGTCCAGGAGGCAGAGCTGTGCCTCTGGCACTGCTGTTCACTGTGCTGGGAGCTGGGAACGTCCCCACACCGAGCAGCACTGCCCTCCCCAGGTGCTGGACCTCATCTCCAGCGACAGCCTCAACGTGCCCTCGGAGGAGGAGGTGTACAGGGCTGTGCTCAGCTGGGTCAAACACGACGTGGACAGCAGGAGACAGCACGTGCCCAGGGTGAGCGTGCTGGGAACGGGCTCAGAGTGGGCTGGGAAAGGGGGAGAGTAGGCTGGGAAGGGCTGAGAGGGTACTGGGAAGGGCTCAGAGTGGGCTGGGAAAAGGGGAGAGTGGGCTGGGAAAGAGGTGAGAGTGCTGGGAAGGGGGCTGGTTGTGCCCACCACCTCCAAGTGCCTGGGCTGGAGGAAGCTGCAGGACAGCCCTGGAACAGCAGGTCCCTGTCCTACCACTTCCAGTCCAGGCTGGAAGGGACTTTAAATCCCATCTCATTCCAGCCCGTGCTATGGGCAGGGACACCTTCTGCTGTCCCAGGCTGTTCCTGAACGCTCCCAGGGATGGGGCAGCCCCAGGGCAGTGCTCTGAGTTTCTCCCTGATCTCAGCTGTCCCCTTCAGTCCCCCTGTCCCACTCCCTGCTCTGCTGTCCCCCCCAGCTGATGAAGTGCGTGCGGCTGCCCCTGCTGAGCCGGGATTTCCTCATGAGCCACGTGGACACGGAGCTGCTGGTGCGGCACCACTCGGAGTGCAAGGACCTGCTGATCGAGGCGCTCAAGTACCACCTGATGCCCGAGCAGAGAGGGGTGCTGGGCAACAGCCGCACGCGGCCGCGCCGCTGCGAGGGCGCCAGCACCGTGCTCTTCGCTGTGGGTAAGGCCCTGCTGCCGCCCCAATCCCTGCCCCACATCCCTGCCCCATCCCGGGGCTTTGGGCTGTGTTTGCTCCCCTCACCTCTTGGGTCTCTGGCTGCTCACAGTGACCCCCAGATGCATTAGAAAGTCTCTTTTCCCAGCCTGGCGCTTGAAGAATGAGTTGGAGCTCTTCATTTCTCGGACTCAAGGTTGTTTATTGTTCCTTATCTATAAAATTATTTCTCCTGTCCAGCCAAGGTCCACTCAACAAGACAGTCCGAGGCACTCTGCCCGCCCCGGGTGGTGTTATCTTTTTATACTAAAAGCTACGTGTACAATATCTACAATAACTTCTCAACACCTATCACCTGTGTTAGACACTGAGCTTCTACTCTAAACCAATCCAAAAGTGCCAACATCACAGCAGAAGATGGAGGCCAAGAAGAAGAAGGAGAAAGGCTGGACATGCCCAGTTTCCTCCATCTTGCCCCCTGAGCCCCCATTCTAAAAACCCCAAAATCTCCTTTTTCACCTTGTGATAAATTCACTATCATTCTATTTAATTTGTCATGGCTTGCTGATCTTCATCTAAGGTTGGTAATTTGCTCCACGGGTCATAACCAAAACCACATTTTGGGCTCTGTGCCAGGGTCTCTGTGACCACTGGCAGGGCCTTGGCTGCTCAGAACAGCCAGAGGGATGACAAATCAAGCAGAATGATAGTGAATTTATCACAAGGTGAAAAGGAGATTTTGGGGTTTTTAGAATGGGGGTTCAGGGGGGCAAGATGAAGGGATCTGGGCATGTCCAGCCTTTCTCCTTCTTCTTCTTCTTGGCCTCCATCTTCTGCTGTGATGTTGGCACTTTTAGATTGGTTTAGAGCAGAAGTTCACTGTCTAACACAGGTGATAGGTATTGGGAAGGTATTGTAAACATTGTACACGCAGTTTTTAGTATAAAAAGACAACACTGCCCAGGGGCAGGCAGAGTGCCTCTGTCTGTCTTGCTGAGTGGACCTCGGGTAGACAGGAGAAAGAATTTTATAGCTAAGACACAACAAACAACCTTGAGACCCAGAAATGGAGACCCCTGACTGTTTCTTCAAGGCTGGGAAAAGAGACTTCCCAACTGTTCTCGGGGTCGCTCTGAGCAGCCAGAGACCCCGACAAGAGGGGTGTCCTGAGTTCCAACGCTGGCCCTCCCCGAGCAGGTGGAGGGAGCCTGTTTGCCATCCACGGGGACTGGGCCGGGCGCCGCCATCGGGAACGAGCACACGCCGCACAGAGAGGGGTGGCACAGATGGGCAGGTCCGGGATCCCATGGGTCCATGGAAAAGCCCCTTCCTGCTCGCTGTGCCCCTGGCATGGCTCCTGCCAGCTGCTGCTGGCTTCCCAATGGCATCGCGCCATCACTCTACACTGTGGGCCTAGAGGCACACCATGGAGGGTGGGGGCACAGATGGGCAGAGTGATCCAGGATCCCATGGGTGGCCATGGAAAAGCCCCTTCCCTGCTCGCTGTGCCCCTGGCATGGCTCCTGCCAGCTGCTGCTGGCTTCCCAATGGCATCGCGGCCATCACTCTACACTGTGGGCCTAGAGCTCTGCACCATGGGCGGGTAAGGGGGCACGGATGGGCAGAGTGATCCAGGATCCCATGGGTGGCCATGGAAAAGCCCCTTCCCTGCTCACTGTGCCCCTGGGATGGCTCCTGCCAGCTGCTGTCCTCCCGATGGCATCCCAGCCATTGGGAACAAGCACCACGCCATGGGCGGGTAAGGGGGCACAGGGAGGGTGGCACAGAGGGGCAGAGTGGTCTGGGATCTCTGGGGTGGTCATGGAAAAGCCTCTTTCCTGCACATGGGGATCTCTGTGCCTCTGGGATGTGTTCACAGGGGTCTCAGGATGAGGGAAGAGATGAGGATCTGACTCCATGTTTCAGAAGGCTGATTTATTATTTTATGATATATGTGTTATATTAAAACAATACTAAAAGAACAGAAGAAAGGATTTCATCAGAAGGCTGGCTAAGAATAGAAAAAGAATGGTAACAAAGGTTTGTGGCTGACCGAGACAGTCCAGACAGCTCACTGTGATTGGCCATTAATTAGAAACAACCACCTGAGACCAATCCCAGATGCACCTGTTGCACTCCACAGCAACAGATAACCATTGTTTGCATTTTGTTCCTGAGGCCTCTCAGCTTCTCAGGAGGAAAAGATCCTAAGGAAAGGATTTTCCATAAACCATGTCTGTGCTCTGGGATGGCTCCTCCAGCTGCTGCTGGGCTCTCTGAGGCAGGCGGCTGAGATTCCTCCTGGGAACTGTGGGACAGCAGGGAGGAAGGAAGGGAGGTCCCCCAAAGGGTTTTCATGGCAGGAGCAGGACTGACCCCACAGAAGTGACCTGGCAGGGGTGTGTGGGAAATGCCCCATGGGCATTCCTCGTGGGCATTGCCCCCTCCTGAACTGCCCATTTCCCTCAGAATGCCAGACTGGTTTGGGCTGGAATTTAAATCTCATCTCATCCCATCCATCACACCTGCCACCATCCCAGTTTGCCCCAGGCCCCATCCCGCTTGGACACTTCAGGGATGCAGGGGCAGGCACAGCTTCTCTGAGCGGCCTCTTCTCCCCTTCTGCAGCTATGATGGGACCTCTGACCTGGCCACCGTGGAGTCCTACGACCCTGTCACCAACTCCTGGCAGCCCGAGGTGTCCATGGGCACCAGGAGGAGCTGCCTGGGGGTGGCAGCCCTGCACGGGCTCCTCTACGCTGCCGGGGGGTACGATGGGGCCTCGTGCCTCAACAGGTAGGGATCGCCCTGCTCCATCCTCCCTGCTCCTGCGTGCCCTCCCTTGGAGCTGGCAGCCCTGCTCCTGACCCCTGAGCAGGTGTTTTACAGCCCACCTCTGTGACCGGGCTCACAGGGGTCTCAGGATGAGGGAAGAGACGTGGATCTGACTCCATGTTTCAGAAGGCTGATTTATTATTTTATGATGTATGTTACATTAAAACTATACTAAAGAATAGAAGGAGAGGTTTCATCTCAGAAGGCTGGCTAAGAATAGAAAAGAATGATAACAAAGGCAGCTGCCTCAGACTCTCTGTCCGAGCCAGCTGACTGTGATTGGCCATTAATTACAAACATCCAACATGGGCCAATCACAGATGCACCTGTTGCATTCCACAGCAGCAGATAACCATTGTTTGCATTTTGTTCCTGAGGCCTCCCAGCTTCTTTAAGGAAAGGATTTTTAATGAAAAGATGTCTGTTTCACACCTCCTTCTCCCAGTGGGGAAAAACCCCCTTTGTAGCCCTGTGCCCCAACAGAACCCATCCTGTATCAGCTCCCTCTGCATTTCCCCTGTCTATCCCCAATCCCTGAGAGCTCCCCACATCCAAGAGCTTTGCCCCGGGCTCTTCCAGTGTCCCACCTTTGTCCCTGTGTCCCTGCAGTGCGGAGAGGTACGACCCCCTGACGGGCACCTGGACCTCCATCGCTGCCATGAGCACCCGCAGGCGCTACGTGCGCGTGGCCACGCTAGGTGGGTGCTGCCAGGGGGGCTGGGGGGTCCTGGGCAGGCTCCTGAGGGTTCCTGGTGCTGCTCTGCTCCACTTCCTGCCTCCTCTGCAACACCTCTGCCGAGAACTTGAAACTTGGCAAAGCTCCCAAAACAGCTCAGAATGATGCGACCTACTCCTCTAATTCAGACACAATAGTACTGAGAAAAAAAAGTAAAAAAGTAATCTAAATTAAAAGTTGACCCTCCGATTACCCTAATTAGTCTAATATTAATCAAAATTTTAAAAAAGACTTAAATTCAAAGAAACAACTCTTTGCATTACCTGTAAGATACAATCATAATAATGTAAATCCATGATTTGAAAGTCTTTCTCACCATGGTATAAAAGAACTGTGTCAAGATTTACAAGAAAGCAAATTCTCTTCTCCTTATTTTAATAATATGTTAAAAAGTATTTTTAATTCTTGTAACTTAGTCCCTGCTAATTATCAAATGTGACTTCCCTAATTTTAACCAATTCAGAATATCTTTTATACAAATTACAATAATTTTTACTACAATAATGTTGGCGTGCTCCCTGCTCTGCCCTTCTCGCTGACACCCGGGATTCAGCACACCCTGGAGGCAGCTCCTGCAGGATTCACAAACTGTTCCCTTCTAGCTTGGAGCGAGGGCTGCCAGTGCATGGAGGGATCTGGGCATGTCCAGCCTAAAACAGCAGCACAGGGGGGTTCCCACAAAAGGGTTTCCATGGCAGGAGCTGCGTGGCCAGAGCAGGACTGACCCCACAGAAGGGACCTGGCACAGAGGTGACTCAGCACGGTGGCACCTGTGCTGGGGCTCAGCCTGGACCTGTGTGGGCACCTCCAGAGGGGCACCTGTGACACTGTGAGTGGCTGTGCTGGGACGGGGATGTGTCTTTAGCTCACGCCTGTGCTCTGTCTTTGCAGAAGGCAACCTCTATGCAGTGGGGGGCTACGACAGCTCATCACACCTGGCCACGGTGGAGAAGTACGAGCCCCAGGTAAAGGTGGGAGGGAGATTTGGGTGACTCCTGTGCTTCTCCCCTCTTCAGGAAGGCCTCAACCCACCGTGCATGGCTGGGAGGTGGAGGGGGATCAGCAGGGACAGAACATCCAGGGTGCAATCCTGAGCACAGAGACCCAGAGCTGCTCTGTGAGAGCCCCCTGTGAGGCCTGGCCACCAGAACAGCCCCTGGCCGCTCTGCCCGTGGCTCTGAGGGCAGCAGGGATCCCGCCCGTGCCCCGAGCTGTCCCCAGGTCCCTGCTGGTGAGCAGGGAGTGTGGCAGGCTGGGGACAGCTCTGCTCCAGCAGGGTTGGTCACTGCAGAGAGATCAAAGAGAAGGTCCTGGAGGCTTTGTGTGAGCTGCAAAGCCCCAGCTGCACTCACACAGATTGGAAATAGATACAGCTCAGTCCCTGAGGCTGGGCTGGCATTCAGCTGGGGCACAACTGGTGGCCTGGCACGGGCATCTCTGTGCCCCTGGGATGGCTCCTGCCAGCTGCTGCTGTGCTCTCTGAGCCAGGCAGCTGAGACTGCTCCTGCCAACTGCAGGGCTGCGGGGAGGAACAAGGTGATGCCCCCAAATGGGTTTTCATGGCTGGAGCTGCATGGCCAGAGCAGGTCTGACCTGGCAGGGGTGTGTGGGGTGGCTGATGGGCTCCCTGTCCCCAGGTGAACACCTGGAGCCCCATTGCCAACATGCTGAGCTGGCAGGGGTGTGTGGGGTGGCTGATGGGCTCCCTGTCCCCAGGTGAACACCTGGAGCCCCCAACATGCCCAGGGGTGTGTGGGGTGGCTGATGGGCTCCCTGTCCCCAGGTGAACACCTGGAGCCCCATTGCCAACATGCTGAGCTGGCAGGGGTGTGTGGGGTGGCTGATGGGCTCCCTGTCCCCAGGTGAACACCTGGAGCCCCATTGCCAACATGCTGAGCTGGCAGGGGTGTGTGGGACATGCCCTGTGGGGTGGCTGATGGGCTCCCTGTCCCCAGGTGAACACCTGGAGCCCCATTGCCAACATGCTGAGCCGCAGGAGCAGCGCGGGCGTGGCTGTGCTCGAGGGGATGCTCTACGTGGCTGGGGGCAATGATGGCACCAGCTGCCTTAACTCCGTGGAGCGCTACAACCCCAAATCCAACACCTGGGAGAGCGTGGCCCCCATGAACATCCGCAGGTGAGGAAGGGGCTGTGCCCCTCTGGAGCCTCAGGAGCGGGGATCTCACCTTGCTGTGCCATAAAACAGGCACACCACGGGGTTTCAGGGCTTGTGGCTGGCTCAGCACGCTCCTGCCGTGCTCAGAGGGGTTGGAGGCAGAGCCAGGAGGGCACAGCAGGGATGTTGTGCAGAGGGATTTATCCTCAGCACTTTGTGTGGCCATAAAGAACCAGGGCTTGAGCTGGCTGAGCGCACAGGGATGCTGCTGGGCTGTGGGAGGAATTAAAGCTTGCAAGGCTGAGGATTTTGGGCTCAGAGGGTTTGGTATTTGATGAGGTTTGGTATTTGATGAGGTTTGGTATTTGATTTGGTATTTGGTTAGGTTTGGTATTTGATGGGGTTTGGTATTTGATGGGGTTTGGTATTTGATTAGGTTTGGTATTTGATTTGGTATTTGATGAGGTTTGGTATTTGATTTGGCATTTGATGGGGTTTGGTATTTGATAAGGTTTAGTATTTGATGAGGTTTGGTATTTGATAAGGTTTGGTATTTGATGAGGTTTGGTATTTGATAAGGTTTGGTATGTGATGAGGTTTGGTATTTGATAAGGTTTGGTATTTGATGAGGTTTGGTATCTGATTTGGTATTTGATGGGGTTTGGTATCTGATTTGGTATTTGATGAGGTTTGGTATTTGATTTGGTGTTTGATGGGGTTTGGTATTTGATGGGGTTTGGTATTTGATGAGGTTTGGTATTTGATTTGGTATTTGATGAGGTTTGGTATTTGATTTGGCATTTGATGGGGTTTGGTATTTGATTTGGTATTTGGTTAGGTTTGGTATTTGATTTGGCATTTGATGGGGTTGGGGTGCGAGGGGCACAGTGAAGGGGGACATCTGTGGCTCTGTGCTGTGCTCTGCCCGTTGGTGCCCCAACAGTTCATTTCCACGGCTGTTTGTGGGGTGCCTGCCGTGCTGAGCTCCCCCAGCACCTCCCGGCCTCACCCCCGTGCTCTCCTCGCAGGAGCACCCACGACCTGGTGGCCATGGACGGGTGGCTTTACGCCGTGGGCGGCAACGACGGCAGCTCCAGCCTCAACTCCATCGAGAAGTACAACCCGCGCACCAACAAGTGGGTGGCCGCCTCGTGCATGTTCACGCGCCGCAGCAGCGTGGGGGTGGCCGTGCTGGAGCTGCTCAACTTCCCCCCGCCCTCCTCGCCCACGCTCTCCGTGTCCTCCACGAGCCTTTGACACCGAGCCCGGCCGTGCCTCGGGCCCTGGGGACGGCACCTGAGCCAGCCCGGCCCTCGCGGGGGCTGTGCCCGCTCTGGGGACACGCGCCAGGGCCACCAGGGCCGCCAGGTGTGCTTCCAGGAGGGCACAGAGCACGGGGGCTCTGCCTGCGGCCAGACTCATCCAGCGCCCCCCTAAAGCTCCTCGGGGCAAGGGGGACCCGAACCATTGCTGCTTCTGGGATTGCTCCAGCCGTGCCGCCGGGCACTGCCAGCCCTGTGGGGGCCCCAGGGGACAATGTGTGACCGCCCCACTCCGAATGTCACTGTAGCCAATCCAGCCCGAGCCTGTGCCCTGCTCCGGATGCTGCCCCGCTCCGAGGGCGTCTCTTTGATGCCTTAACCACAGCAAGAGAAGAAGCCCAGCCCAGGCACAGCCCTGCAGGATGGGGAGGGTCCTGAGCCCCCAGGGCTCCCCTGGCCCTCCGGGGTCCCAGCGGAGCGTGGCTCTGGCCAGGCGGGTGCTGCAGGGACCTCGGTGGCGCCGCTGCCATCGCTGCTGGCCCAGGCTCTCTGGGAATGGCCTGGCCTGTTTGCTGTTCCCCTCTCTGCAAAGCAGATTCTGGGCTTGTGGAAAGGAATCAGTTCTTGGAAGAAGAACAGTCCAGCCTTCCAAACGAGAGGGATTGCCTGGCATTACTTTTTTGGGTATTAATTTTTTTATTTGCCTTTTTTTATTTGAACGCTAATGTGACTCCATATCCCTTTCTTTTTTACACTGCCCTGGTATTCCCCATCCCCTCTGCTCTCCAGGCAGCAGGAGGGATGCAGTTCCTTTTCTCATCTGGTGAGGAGATGATTCCTGTGCCCTGGAAGTTCTCTCTGCATGGGTGGGGTGTGTGCACGTGTGAGATGCCAAAAGCAGCGCAGGAGGGACCCTTTCCAATCAGCGACTCCCTGGCAATTAAACCTCCACTTTAATGAACTAAAGCTTGGATAAATTAGCACTGAGAGGCCTGTCCTGGAGCCAGGGCCCCGTGCTGTGGTGTTTTCAGGGTGTGCTGTGTGTGAGCCGTGAGCTGAGGCACAGCTCAGGTGCTCCCCACCCCACAGAGGAATGACCCAACCACTGGTACCTCAATCGTGCCCAAATGTTCAAATGTAGCATTGGAAATATGGCCCAACTGTTTGGAACTCGTTCCTTCCTCCTTTTCCCCTCCCTGCTCCCCAGTTCTCACTCACAGAGCTCACATTTCACTCCTGTGGTACCTGTGGGCCTGAATTTTCAAGCAGCGAGAGATTTCTGCTTTTTAAACTCTTCTGAAAGAGGAGTTTAAAAAGAGACAGGGACTCCCCAGCTCCAGATCCTCCTCCTGGCAGTGTGATTCCCCTGGACTGGTGCCTGCAGGTTTCCCAAGCCCACTCACAGTGCCTCACGTTGGACACCTGCAATTCCCAGCAGCTTCTGCAAACCAGGGCTGCTCCCGCTCCAGCCTCTCCCCAAGGACAGTCTGAGCTGCTCAGCCTCGGGAGGTCTTTTTGGCGTTTGGAACAGGCTCCAAAGGCTCTTTCTGTCCCCTTGTCCCTGCCCCAGCCTGTCACAGCTCAGCAGTTCCCCATTTCCCTGTCCTGCAGAGCCCCCTGTGAGTGTCCAGGCTCTGCAGGTGTCTCCCAGGAAGGTCGGAGCAATCTGCTTTGTTCCAAACCCGATTGAAACCAGTGAAATCTGCTCTGTTTTGTGCACGTGCCTCCACCCAAGTGAGCTCTCTGCCCTTTCCATCCCGCTCCTGTGACCAACCAAGGGATTTCCCTCTCCCGCTGGGCTCACATCCAGGTGTCCCTGGCTCCAGGGCCCCCTTTGGAGGAGCATCAGCCCAAAAGCCCCACGGAGAGGTGGAAGGGGCTGGTGCTGGGCTTGGCCCGAGGTGCTGAGGAGCTCAGGAGGGGTCAGGATGAGGGGAGAGGGGAGCCCGGCCAGGAGCTGCAGTGCAGGAGCTCTGAGGGGGAAACGGGGCTGGTTTCAAACGAGGAGTGAGATGTGGCAGTGGCTCAGCTTCATCTGCCTGTGGAGAGGGAGCTGTGCCTTGGCAGCAGAACCTGAGGGCAGTCAGACCTGCGGCAGAGTTTTGGTGCCACTGCAGATCCTGTGTGGTGCTGTCCTGCTTCCCGAGGGGCAGGGACAGGGGCAGGGGCAGGGTGACCCCTGTGTGCCCTGGCTGGCTCCTGAGCAATACCCCACTGAGCCTGACCCATGGGAGCCCAGCAGGGAGGGAACCTCCTGTCTGTGCTGCCCGAACTATGCAGGAAAGGGCAAACACAACCCCCCAGCATCTCCTGGGGGTCCCCAGCCCCCCGACCCACACTGTGTGGACACGAGGTGTCAGCGCCTGCCCTGGGACGTGCCAGGGTGGGATTGCTCCTGGTGCTGCTTGTCCCCTGCCGAGGAGGAGGAGGAGGAGGAGAGCTCGGAGGGGACGCCTGTCTGTGTCTGTCTGTCTGTCCGTGCTGTCTGAGGGGAGGAGAACAGCTCTGCGCGTGGCTTCCCTGCCAGTCTCAGTCCGTGGTGTCTGCCCAAGATGTTCCTTGTCCCAACTCCCAGCAGAGGAGCATCCCCGAGCCGGGGGGCTCCGGGCGCTGGGGTCTTTCCCAGCAGGGCCAGGCTGGGTCCCCTGCCCTGGTTTGGGGGCAGAGGCTCCCTTGGCCTCCCTGCTGGGCACACCTGGTCCAGATCCATGTCCGAGCGTCGTCACTTTGATTTCTCTGTAACTTTATCCGACTTTATTTATGTGGAACTCTGTTTTCTCTGAATTTTTTGCACTACGTGGGGCTGGGGAGGGGATACAAGCAATAGAAGCCAACGTGTACAATAAAGACATTTTCTTGGGTATCGGATCCTGCCTGGTGCATCCTTCACTGTCCCTTCCCGTCCCCGGCTGGCTCCTGGGGCTGCCCCTCCTTCCCAGCCAGGCAGAGGGTGCAGAGCTCTGCCTGAGCAGCCAGGGGAGCTCCAGGCTGTGTCAGGGCAGGGTTTGAGACGCACATCAGGGAAAGGTTCTTCCCCAGAGGATGTTGGGCAGCCCTGAACTTCAGATGAAGTGTCAGCAGGTTCTCCTCACAGCTCAGTCACACAAACCAATCCTTTTCCAGCCCCAGAACCAAGGACACCGCTGCAGCTTCAGCCCCAAAAAGTGCAAACAACAAAAAGGCCCAAAAGGCCCAAAAAGTGCAAACAGCAGGGAATGGAGGAGAGCAAACTGGGAGGGTGGGACTGCATAGCCTGGAGCTGGGATTGGACAATGAACCCCCGTATAGAAATGTACCAAAACCCATAAAAGTGTGAAAACTCATGACTCAGAGTCCATCTTGGGCAGTGCCACAGCCAGGCTCTTGTTCTGCCCAAGGTGTATCCTTTTAAGGCCTTTTAATAAATCCCCACTTTATTCCTTTAACTCTGCCCAGCCCCTGTTCCGGGTCAGCCTCTCGCGGCACCAGTGCCACCCGTCCCTGGCAGCCCTGCTGGTGTCACTGCTGTCCCAGGGAGCAGGCAGGGGAGCTGCTCTGAGCTCGCAGCTTTTATTTAGCTCCAACTGCAGGAGCAGCACGCTTGTGGTCACGGCCTGACCGCGTTAGCCACGGAGCCAGGCGGAATCGCACTTTTGTGCGCAGAGCACAGCTGGGGCTGCTTGCTGCAGGGTCTGACCGTGGGCAGCAGGCGCTGGGCTGCTGTTGCGCTGTTTCCCAGCTGCGCAGAGAGCACAGAGCAGCCCCTGCCGTGAAAAGCGTGGGATTTGTGCTGGGGGCCCTCCCGAGGGGTCCTGGTGCTGTGCTGGGCCAGGAAGGGTTAATGGATTCTGGACACAAAGGAGCTGCTTTTAGAGGTCCGAAATGGGGAGAAATGTTACGGCACATCCGTTCTCAGCTGCTCTCTCCTGGCGAGCGTGGCCTGACTCTGCAATCCCTTTTGGGGGAATGTTTTGTTACTGCAAGGGCAAAACGCAAATGGGAGTGTGTCTATCAACCCCAGCTCGATTCCAACAGATTCCCCAGGAAAACCTCCTAAAATAACCTGTGGATTCGTCACACCACATCCTTTGTGGTGCTTCTTACATCACTGTTATTTGTGTTCACTCAATCTGATTTTATTTTCAAACATGCCATCGGTTCAATTCGTTTTGACAAGATCTGATTTCCACAGCCCCGTGTTGATTTGTATTAATTATATTCTCCTCCTGTAATTCTCAAAGCTAATCCAACTCCCTCACAGCTGTTACATCATTTTCCCAGGAATTACTGTCAACTGGCAACCCCATAATTACCAGGGTGGTTTTTTACCCATGGAAACTCTGATATCCCTGTTAAATTATGCAATTTCTTTGCAAATTCCGTGGTCCTGCAAGACTGAATTTCAACAGTGACTCAAGCCCTTTGTGTTCAGCTCTTTCAAACTTTCTAATGTGAATTCTCTCTATATTTTGATCCAGAGCATTCATTCTGTGTTTACTTCGTAGCAGCCACCTGAAAATAAAAAGGGTTTCTCATTTCCTATGACTGTAATTCCTGGGGGTTTTTCCAGCACAGAAATATTGAGTCTGCATTTACCTTTTGTCATTAACTTCTCGTTTTTATTGTTTGTATTTCCATGCAGTGAGGCACAGTCAGAAATCTTCAGTTTGCTTCCTTTTAAAGCATTCCTTCTTTTTTTGCTGCCCATGCACATCTCCTTTTGCTCTTTGCTCCCATTTCCCACCATTCCTAGATTTTGGTTAGTGTTCCCGTTGGATATTTTTTCCCATTTATTTTTATATCTTTAACCCCGCAGGGAAGGGGGAACCCTTTGGAACCCTTCAACCCCGGGGATTTTTGTTAATGCTTAAACAGCAACTGCCAACTTTATCTCGCTGCATCCTTATCACCGCCGGTGTGGTGGCCAAATTCCATTTGGGAAAACTTGGGAAAACGCTCTGGGATGGGTTAATTGGCCAAATTCCTTGTGGGAAAAAATTCCAGGATGGGGTTTCTGGGCCGAGTTCCTTTTGGGAGAACGCTCCGGGACTGGTTTGCTGGCCAAATTCCTTTAGAGAAAAAGTTCTGGGATGGGTTTATAGGCAGAATTCCTTTTGGGAAAAAATTCCAGGGTGAGGTTTCTGGGCTGAATTCCTTTTGGGAAAAAGTTCTGGGATGGATTTATCGGCCGAATTCCTTTTGGGAAAATGCTCTGGGATGGGTTAATCGGCTGAACTCCTTTTGGGAGAAAGTTCTGAGATGGGTTTCTGGACAGAATTCCTTTTGGGAGAGCGCCCTGGGATGGCTTTCTGAGCTGAGTTCCATTTGAGAGACGCTCCAGGATGGGTTTCTGTGCCGAATTCCATTCGGGAGAGCGCACCGGGATGGGGTTTCTGTGCCGAATTCCCTGCGGCGCTCCGGGCTGGGTTTCCGGCGGCCCCAGCCCCGCTCCGCGGCGCTCGGGGTGGATTCCCAGGCGCAGGTACCCGGCCCGCCCCTCCCAGCCCCGGGGCGGGAGCGAGGGCAGGATCGGGGCAGGATCGGCTCCGGGCTCTGCCCGTGCGCTCGAGCGCGGCCGGCCAGAGCTGCGGGCCCGCGCCGAGCCCGCGCCGATCCCACAGCGATCCCGCACCGAGCCCGCACCGAGCCCGCACCGAGCCCGCACCGACCCCGCACCGAGCCCGCACCGATCCCGCGCTGATCCTGCACCGATCCCGCACTGATCCCGCACCGATCCCGCACCGAGCCCGCACCGATCCCGCACCGATCCCGCACCAACCTCGCACCGATCCCGCACCGATCCCGCACCGACCCCGCACTGATCCTGCACCGACCCCGCACCGATCCTGCACCGATCCCGAACCGACCCCGCACCGATCCCGCACCGATCCCGCACCGCTCCCGCAGCGATCCCGGCATGGGGAACATCGCCTGTGTCCCGCAGGCTCCCGGCGGCTTCAGGAGATCCTTCCGAAGGAAACCCTCGCTGAAGAAGGAGTGAGTAACCGGCCCTGGGGTGTGGGATCTCCTGCGGGATCTCTGCCGGCCGGGATTTCCCATTCCCGGTGTTTTCGGGGCTCTGGGCGCTGCCAAACCCCGGGATCGGCTCGCCCCGAGTGCTTGGGATGGAATTCTCAGCCGGCAGGGAGCGGGGGAAGCGCCGCTGAGCTCATTTCTGTTTGGGTAATTGAGCTTCCCCCGGCGGGACAGGCAGCAGAACACCTGATGTTCCCCTGATCTCACTTGTGAGCGCTCTTGCTCACCCTTGTGAGAAAACATCATTCCCACTCCTCGGGCTTTGGGGAGAAACCCCCAATCCCAGCACCCCGCTGTGGGATTTGTGCTTGCAAACCCAAAGGAGGAGCAGCAGAAAATGTCTGTGAAACCCTCTGGGGATGTGGGTGCAGAAAATGTCTGTGAAACCCTCTGGGGGTGTGGGTGCTGGGCTGGCAGGTGCCCCTTTGTGGGGCTTGCTGTGCTCAGGTCCCGTGGCTGTCCCACAACAGGGACAGGCAGGGAATGCCGTGCGGCTTCCCAGCTCTCCATGCTCCCATCAGCACGGCCGGAGCTGGAAAGGAGCTCGGGAGGGAACCAGGGGGTTCCTCATGAACCTGTCTGCGCTGGGTTCAGGGTCAGGGCTGTGCCAATAAAACCCCTAAACTCTGCCAGGCAAGAGAAGGGATCCCTTGGGGAGCTTGAGATGAAAGAGAGGGGATCCTTTGGGGTATTTGGGGTAATAGAGAGGGGATCCTTTGGGGTATTCGGGGTAATAGAGAGGGGATCCCTCAGGGAGTTTGGGGTAAAAGAGGGATCTCTTGAGGAACTTGGGGTAAAAGAGAGGGTGGAATTTGGGGTAAAAGAGAGGGGATCTCTTAGGGAATTTGGCATAAAAGAGAAGGGATCATTTGGGGTAAAAGAGAGGGGATCCCTCAGGGAGTCTGGGGTTAAAGAGAGGGCATCCCTTGGGTGGTTTGGGGTAAAAGAGAGGGTGAAATTTGGGATATTTGGGCTCCGGGGTCTCACACCAGGGCCCTGTGTGAAGCAGCCAAGCCCCAGAGCTCCTCCTGTCCCACTGACTCCCATCCTCCCGCTGGGTGGGGACCATCCTGGCTTTGTGCTGCAATCTGAGGGAGCCCCAGCGCTCCCCAGCAGCACCAGTGGCTGCCTGGGACTGGTGTGCAGGCAGGGAGAAGCTGGGGCTGGCAGGGGAGGGCGGGGAAGCCACCAGGGCAGAAATGAGCCCTCCCTGTGAGTGTCTGCCCTGAGGACCCGTGCCCACCCCAGGGGCTCTGCAGGGCGGGCTCTGCTCTCTGTGTCCTGCCACGGGACACCCAGGCCCTGTGAGGATCGGGGGCACAGATGAGCCGAGCTGAGCATTTGGCTGAGCAAAGAGCTGTAAAAAAGCAGAGAAACTCAACAACGGCAGCAAAGGCCCTTTTCAGCTCTCCCAGGCTTTGTCATCCCTGGCTGGGCTGCGATGACTCGAAAGCCCGTGACACATTGCATGCCTGGTGTCCTGGCTTCCTTATTTCAGGGCAGGATTCACCATGCCTCAGCCTGGATCTGTGTTTCCATGTGTGTTTTGGGGTTTTTTCTTTTCCCTGTAGACAAAACGGCAAGAAAAAGCTGCCCAGCTTCTTCGGCATCGACGGAGGCCAGGAGAGAGACGCGACCACGGACAACATCCTGCAGTACATCCCGGCCAAGGCAAGGATCTCCACACCTCCAACCCCTCCCCGCTGCTCCGGGCGTTCATTCCCACCCTCCCCGAGCACAGAATTTGGGCAGGACCTTGGCTTTGGGTCTGGGGGCTGCAGCAGCTCTGCCCCATTGAGATCCCAGGGAGGGGTGAGCACCTCCTTGCAGGTGTGGAGGGGACCTGGCTCAGCCAGGGGAGCCCCGAAGGGACACGGGGACCTGGGGACATGTGCCCTACACCTTTCCTCTGGGTTCTTCTGTTCCTGGGTCTCCTGGGAGGGCAGGGAGCAGGCTGTGAGCGAGCTTTGGCGGCTGGGATGATTCATTCCCACGGAGCAGGAGCGGATTAGCAGGAGCCTGGGAAGGGAATCGGGAAGGGCAGGGCTGCCCCGGGCACGGCCCAGCCTCGCGGCCACATGGCCCCGTTCCAGCCCTGCTGGGGAGAGCGCAGGGGGAGCCGGCGGCCCCCGAGGGCTCGGTGGGTCCTGCTGGGTGGGCCGGGGGTGTGGGGCAGAATTTTGGGAGCGTTTGGGATGTGCTGGGTGGGCCGGGGGTGTGGGGGAGTTTTGGGGGCATTTGGGATGTGCTGGGTGGGCCGGGGGTGTGGGGCAGAATATTGGGAGCGTTTGGGATGTGCTGGGTGTGCATATAGGGAAAGGGAAACTGAGGCACAGCCGCAGTGCCGCACAGAGGGAATTGCAGGGAGTCAGCTGGATCCAAAGGGATCAGGCAGCAAAACCCAGGTCCCAGATGGATCCTGCATTCTTCCCTGGGATAGCAGGATGAGCTGTCAGGGTCAGGGGAGCCAGCGGCCCCCGAGGGCTCGGTGGGTCCTGCTGGGTGGGCCGGGGGTGTGGGGCAGAATTTTGGGGGCGTTTGGGATGTGCTGAGTGTGCATATAGGGAAGGGGAAACTGAGGCACAGCCGCAGTGCTGGGCAGAGGCTCCCTGTGGGAATCAGCTGGGTCCAAAGGGATCAGGCAGCAAAGGCCACCCTGGATTGTCCCCCGGGGAAGCAGGATGAGCTGTCAGGGCCGGGGGTGCTGGGGAAGGGATCCTGGCACAGGGCGCTGGGAGATGCCCCTCTGGGAAGCCCAGGGGGATGGAGGGAAGGAGGGTGGAGCAGCTGGAGCCTCTGCCCTCGCCTGGGGCACAGGGGATGCCAACCCCGGGCTCAGCCACAGCCTGGGCTCTGCCCCCTCCCCTGCTGCATCTTTTGGAGCATCAGCAGCTGCAGGGCCGGCTCACAGGAGATGGCATCGCCACTCCTGCCCACCTGCGGCGGGGACAGGTGACATCCCTGCACCCTCTGGCCCCCATAGCAACCCCTGCCCTGGTTCCCCCAGTGCCCCAGGAGCCGCTCACTTGGTGTTCTGAGCCACTCCCTTGGTGTTTCGAGCTGCTCCCTTGGTGTTCTGAGCCGAGCTGCTCACTTGGTGTTCTGAGCCCCTCACTTGGTGTTTTGAGCTGCTCCCTTGGTGTTTAGAGGTGCTCCCTTGGTGTTCTGAGCCCCTCATTTGGTGTTTCGAGCCCCTCACTTGGTGTTCTGAGCCCCTCCCTTGGTGTTTGAGCCTCTCACTTGGTGTTTTGAGGTGCTCATTTGGTGTTTCTGAGCCCCTCATTTGGTGTTCTGAGCCCCTCATTTGGTGTTTTGAGCCTCTCCTTGGTGTTTGAGCCTCTCCTTGGTGTTCTGAGCCCCTCATTTGGTGTTCTGAGCCCCTCCCTTGGTGTTTCGAGCCTCTCACTTGGTGTTTCGAGCCTCTCCCTTGGTGTTTCGAGCCCCTCACTTGGTGTTCTGAGCCCCTCATTTGGTGTTCTGATGCCTCTCCCTTGGTGTTTTTCCCATGGCGCAGCAGCCCCGGGGCTCCTGCTGCCCGCTGAGCCCTTCCTGCTGCTGCTGCTGCTGATTCACGGGGGCTGCGGGCCCGGCGCGGTTAATCAGTAACAGGTTCTACCTGCAGGATGAGGGAGGACGTGTCAGGGCACCGGCAGCTCGGGAGGAGCCGGGAGTGCGGGGATCGCTGGGATAACGGGAACGGCTGGGATGGGGCTGCAGGAGGGCTCGCAGCCCGGGCTGGGGCGATCCCGGAGGGAGGGACAGCGCCAGGGGCTTGGATTTGCCATCCCCATGGTTTGGGGGCAGACTTCAGGGCTCTGGCCCCGTTCTCCCGCAGCTCCCGTGCTCTGCCGTTCCCTCCATCCCCTCGGGCCACCCCTCCCAGGGTCGTGGGGTGAGGGAAATGTCCCATTTGTTCCCTGGGGGGGGCTCTGCCTCTCCCTCCTGCCCGCGGGAGGATCCCTCTGGAAGCTCCTTCCCAATGTCCTGCTGCATTCCCAGCTCCCACTCTGCTTTTTCCCTCATTCCTGGGAAATTTGGCTGCCACGTCCCCAGCAGCAGCAGCAGCAGCAGCAGTGCCCCAGTGCCTTGTGCTGCTCCTTATCTCCTGCCCGTGATTTTATCACTTCAGCCTCTCCCCACTCCCAGGTGCTGCTGGTGCCCTTATCCTGTGTTTTGTTATTGTTGCACCCGTCACCAGCTGCTCCTTGCTCTGCATTTGTGACACAAATATAATTTTTCTCTGCCCTGCATTTGTGACACAAATATAGTTTTTGTCTGCCCTGCATTTGTGACACAAACACCATTTTTCTTTGCATTTGTGACACAAATATAGTTTTTGTCTGCCCTGCATTTGTGACACAAACACCATTTTTCTCTGCCCTGCATTTGTGACACAAATGCCGTTTTTCCTGCGCTGAGCTGCCCCACTGAGGCATCCACTGTGTTCCCTGAGTTCTGTTCCATAGCTGGGAAACCGGAGGGAGGATTTCAGCAGGACAGGGTTAACTCATGTCCTAAAAACAGCAACCCAAATCCAGCAGGGCCCTGGAAGGGAGATGTGCCCCCCTCTTTTCCAGCCCAGGAGCCCCAGCTTTAGGTCGGGATCTCCTCCCAGGCTCCCAGCACGTTGGCAGGGAGACCCAACAACAAACAGCCCACCCTGGGCTCCTTTCCCAGGAATCCCTGCTGGGAAGGTGCTCTGGGAATGTCCCTTCCACCAGCCCTGAGCTGCTGTTCCCTCTGTCCTCGGCGCAGTTCTATCAGAAGCAGGAAAACCAGAAGGAGAACCTGGACCAGAGGTTCCCCAGCCTGTTCAAGAAGGGCCGGAGGAAAACGGTTGTCAGGAATTTGGGCAAAATGATTTATTACTCCAAGGTCAAGTTCAGGTTCCAGCACTGCCAGGTAAACCTGAGGCACCTCTTTGTGGGGCCTGCTGTGCCCAGGGGGGGGGGCAAACTGGGAAGGGAGGGGAAATTCTGGGAAATGGGAGCAGGGAGAACTCCCTGGGCACTGCCACGTGCTGCCCACCCGCTGCCATCCCTGTGGGCACCTGGGGCACCTCCACCAGCACAGGTGTGGCCCTTGGAGAAGCTTTTCCATGCTTGGGATGCAGAGGGAGGCTGGGAGGTATCCTGAGATAACCCCAAGGTGTCCTGAATAACCCCAAATGTGTCCTGAGATACCCCAAATGTGTCCTGATATAACCCCAAGGTGTCCTGAGATAACCCCAAGGTGTCCTGAATAACCCCAAAGGTGTCCTGATATAACCCCAAAGGTGTCCTGAGATGGCCCCAAGGTGTCCTGAGATACCCCAAAGGTGTCCTGAATAACCCCAAAGGTGTCCTGATATAACCCCATGGTGTCCTGAGATGGCCCCAAATGTGTCCTGAGATGGCCCCAAAGGTGTCCTGAGATGCCCCAAATGTGTCCTGAGATACCCCAAATGTGTCCTGAATAACCCCAAATGTGTCCTGAGATACCCCAAGGTGTCCTGAATAACCCCAAATGTGTCCTGAGATGGCCCCAAAGGTGTCCTGAGATACCCCAAAGGTGTCCTGAGATGGCCCCAAAGGTGTCCTGAGATACCCCAAAGGCGTCCTGAGATACCCCAAATGTGTCCTGAATAACCCCAAATGTGTCCTGAGATACCCCAAGGTGTCCTGAATAACCCCAAAGGTGTCCTGAGATGGCCCCAAAGGTGTCCTGAGATACCCCAAAGGTGTCCTGATTTTATGGAGCTTCTATGGAGCCAAGGAAACAACCCCAAAGGTGTCCTGAGCTAACCCCAAGGTGTCCCTTCTGCAGGAGGTCCACAGCTGCTTCCTGGAGCTGTTCCAGTCCTACCTGTACTTCCAGTCCTCGGGTCCCAACGGCCTCACCTACCAGGTAGGGCTCACCTGGGCCAGCTGGGCTCTGTGGAGCCAGGCGCACAAACCTCTGCTGCTGAGGTTTGGGTCTGGGGGCTGCAGGACCACGCTTATCCCCATCTCAGCAGGGATTGCTGGGGGGCTCATGGAGCCCAGGAGGAGGACAGGGCCCAGGGGCTGCTGCCTCTGCCAGCCCCTGGGCAGGAGCTGGGGGCACCCAGAGGGCCCAGGGGCAGCAGGACCCCGACCTTTCTCACATCTCAGGTGGGTCCTGGGCCCTGCAGGACCACGCTTTGCACATCTCAGGTGGGTCTGGGGGCTGCAGGACCACGCTTTGCACATCTCAGGTGGGTTTGTGCTGCCTTTAATTTGTATTTATACATCTCAGGTGGGTCTGGGGCTGGGTGACCACGAATGCCCATCTCAGGTGGGTTTGTGGGGCTGCAGGACCAGGAAACAGGAGACATCTCAGGTGGGTTTGATGGGGCAGCAGGACCACGCTTTGCACATCTCAGGTGGGTTTGTGGGGCAGGACCACGCTTTGCACATCTCAGGTGGGTCTGGGGGCTGCAGGACCACGCTTTGCACATCTCAGGTGGGTTTGTGGGGCTGCAGGACCACGCTTTGCACATCTCAGGTGGGTTTGTGGGGCAGCAGGACCACGAATTGGCATCTCAAAGGGTTTGTGGGGCTGCAGGACCACGCTTTGCACATCTCAGGTGGGTCTGGGGGCTGCAGGACCACGCTTTGCACATCTCAGGTGGGTCTGGGGGCTGCAGGACCACGCTTTGCACATCTCAGGTGGGTCTGGGGGCAGCAGGACCACGCTTTGCACATCTCAGGTGGGTTTGTGGGGCTGCAGGACCACGCTTTGCACATCTCAGGTGGGTCTGGGGGCAGCAGGACCATGCTTTGCACATCTCAGGTGGGTCTGGGGGGCTCAGGGAAGCCAAGGAGGAGGACAGGGGTGGGTCTGTCCCTGTGCCAGCCCCTGGGCACCCACAGGGCATCCACAGGGCAGTGCCAGGCGTGTCCCCGAGTTCCTTTCCTCATTTTCTCTTCCTCCTGGGCCCTTTTTTAGATGTGGCAGTGGGTGATGCCCTCGGGGTGTGCCTGGGGCTGAGGGTCACGCCCTGGCAGCGGGATTCCTGCTGCCTTTAATTTGTGTTTATAATTGCTGTGAGGAGCTGGGTGCCCAGGGAATGCCCCGAGAGCAGCAGCAGCAGGGACACCAAGGGAGGAGGGAACAGGAGAGCCCCAGAGCCACGTGGATGGGCAGGAAATGCTCCACGCCAAATTGCTGTGGTGGGTTTGAGGCTGATGGGACCCCGTTCCCCACCTGAGCCCTGGAGGGGTGGCGCTTCCTGGTGTCCCGACACCCTTCAATGATGGATGGATGGATGGATGGATGGAAATAATGGATGGATGGATGGAAGATGGATGGATGGATGGAAACCCCCGCTCTGGATGGATGGATGGGCACCTGGAGGTCCCGGATGGATGGATGGATGGATGGATGGATGGATGGATGGATGGATGGATGGATGGATGCTCACAGGTGATGGATGGATGGATGGCACCCACCCTGCGTCCTGCCAGCATGGTGACTGCCCTCAGAGGCCGTGCGGGAGCAGGAGCGCAGGGTGTGGGAGCTGTGCTCGTGCCCCGGGGCCAGGGAGAGCTGCAAGCTCTGAAATCAGCGGCTGCAGGGCTGTCCCTGCCTCCCAGGGGATGTCTGGAGCCATCCTCGGCTTGGCGGGCACGGGCCGGGGTCGGTGAGGCCGTGAACAAACAAACAGTGCCAGAAAGGTGCTGGTGCTCCATGGATGGGTGATGGGACATTGGATGGATGGATGGATGGACAGTCCCTGGATGGATGCCTCCCCACAAACTGCTGGGGGATGGATGGATGGATGGATGGATGCAGGGATGGCTTGGATGGATGGATGGACCTTGGGGCTTCTTCTTGGCCTGGTTTGGGTTAAAAAGTGTCTGGATGGATGGGCTTGGATGGATGGATGGATGGATGGGATGGATGGATGGAGGGATGGATGGATGGATGGATGGATGGATGGTGTCCCCATGGATGGATGATGGATGATGGATGGAGGGATGGAGGGATGGATGGATGGAGGGATGGATGGATGGATGGATGGATGGATGGATGGATGGATGGAGGCATGGATGGATGATGGATGGGTGGATGGATGGATGGATGGATGGATGGATGGATGGATGGATGGATGGATGGATGGATGGAGGGATGGATGGATGGATGGATGGATGGATGGATGGATGGATGGATGGATGGATGGATGGATGGATGGATGGATGGATGGATGGATGGATAGATGGATGGAGGGATAGATGGACAGTTGATTGATGGATGAGAGATGGATGGATTGATGGATGGATGGATGGATGGATGGACGGATGGATGGATGGATGGATGGATGGATGGATGGATGGATGGATGGATGGATGGATGGATGGATGGATGGATGGATGGATGGATGGACGGATGGATGGATGGATGGATGGATGGATGGATGGACGGATGGATGGCGCAGGCTCCATCTCCCAATGTGCCAGCTGTGCCATGAGGGCTGCAGGGGTGGCAGCAGAGCCCTGGTGTCCCCACACCCCAAGGAGGGATGGGCACTGTGCCAGCTGTGCCAGCTGTGCCAGCTGCTCCCGATGGGTGCTGCCACCCCTGCTGTGCTCACCGCGGCTCTCCCACGCCCAGGGCCCCTGCTGAACCCCCTGGTGGTGTTCTGCCAGTCCGAGGCCGAGCTGAAGCAGTGGCTGTACCACCTGGAGAAGCAGATCCAGCTCTGTGGAGGGAGCCTGGCCCTGCCCCTGCTGTGCCAGGTGGGTGTCCCACATCCCAGTGCTGGCTCCCAGCTGGGACACTGGGGTGGATTCCCTTTGGGGGGCTTTCCTGGGGGAAAGAGGTGCAAAAGGAGCTTGGAAGAGGGGTTTGAGAGCTGCTGTGCTGGGAGGAAGAGCTGCCACCCACGGGTGCCACCAGCAGCACAAGCTCCGTGGGGTCACAGCTTGGGTCAGCCTCAGAGAAGCTTTTGGGTGCTTGTGCAACCACCCAGAGCTTGCAAAACATCAGCAGCAGGAGGCTGGAGCCTAGAAAACAGAGAGGAATTGTCTCTCCCAGGCTCTGAGGGTGCTTTAACTCCCTCCCCACTCGTCAAACAGAAATATCCCCCTTGGAAAGGCATTCCCAGGGATGCTCGGTGTGGAGAATGCCAATCCACTCCCAGCTGGAAAACTGCCTCCTGCCCAGATTTATCTGCCCTCTCCTGCTCCTGCCACACCAAAAAGGTGCCCCCAGGTGGGGCAGGCCTGGCTGAGGGCAGGGGGGGTCCGTGTGTCTGTCCCTAGAGCCCCGGGGACAAGGAGGAGCTGCGCTGGTCCGTGCAGAACCTGCCCGTGCAGGACTGGAGGGGAACCCAGCGGGAATCCCTGGGAGAAATCCTCTGCCTGTCCAAGGTGAAGCTCCAGCACCTGCCCTTCCAGGTAGGACACGGCTCTGGGGAGGGAGGGATCCATGGATGGAGTCACTGGTGCAGGCTCCATCTCCCAGAACAGCGAAGCAGCCTGGCCCTTCCCAATCCATTCCCCATACAGCAAAGCAGGCTGGCCCTTCCCAATCCATTTCCCACAGAGAGAACCAGCCTGGCCCTTCCCAATCCATTCCCCATACAGCAAAGCAGCCTGGCTCTTCCCAATCCATTCCCCATACAGCGAAGCAGCCTGGCTCTTCCCAATCCATTTCCCATACAGAGAAGCAGCCTGGCCCTTCCCAAACCCATCTCCCAGAACAGGAAAGCAGCCTGGCCCTTCCCAATCCATTTCCCAGCACAGCTAGCTCAGCTCAGCTGTTCCCAGAGCCCGTGCCCCAGGCTGCTGCCAGGAGGACGGAGCCCAGGGCTCTCAGCTCTGGGCTGGGCTGTTCCCAGGGCTCCAACCCTGTCCCTGTGTGCCCCCCAGGAGCAGCACGAGCGGCTGCTGGTGCTGTACCCCTCCACGCTGGTGATCGTGTCCCAGGAGCCCGGCGGCCTCTGCTTCAAGGTGAGCTCCCCTCAGAGCATCCCCACCTGCGCTCCGAGCTCCCGGCAGGGAGCAGGCACGGGCATGGTGCAAGATCCCTTCCCACGAGAAACACCTTGCTCTGCTCCGGCCGCCCAGGGGCAGGGGCTGCCTGCCAGGGGAGGAGGAGGAGGGAGGCAGTGCTGGCAGGGAGCCCTCCTGCTGCCGACAGGAGCTGGCACGGCCCCACAGAGCCCCTCAGGGGGCTTTTCCCCAGGCTCTGCGCCACTTTGGAGCTGGGAGCAGCCTGGCAGCAGAGCTGGTGCTGCGGGGAAGGGCGCAGGAGGGCAGGGGAGGCTTGGCTGCAGCTGGTGCAGCGCTGGCACTGCTCTCCCTCTGCAGCAGCAGAAGGGACAGCAGGGACAGGGAGCATCCCAGGGGATGCCAGAGCAGCTTCTGTGCTGGGCCTGCCTGTGGGAGCATGCTGCAGCCTCAGCACAGGCAGGCAGGATGGCCCTGAAATCACCCAGTGACACCCCCGGTGGCGCTTGGGGACACGGCTGAGTGGGAGCAGGGCTGTGCTGGTCAATGCTGCTGCTCCAGGGCCTCTCTGCCCTTCCCTCCCCGTGATTCTGTGATCTCCAGCAGCGTTTGATGGCTCACTCAGAGCTCTCTGCTCCTCCTGTGCTGGAACAACTGCGCCAGAAGGAGCAGTGACCTGTCTGTGAGCCCGGAGCTGCTGCTCTGCTGCATCCCTGAGTCACCGAGGCGGGGACAAAGAGCGCTGCAGGGCTGCAGGGCAGTGAAATGCACTGTGAACACCCCGGGGACAAACAACCCTGCAGGGCTGTGAAATGCACTGTGAACCCAAGGGGACAAACAACCCTGCAGGGCTGCAGGGCTATGAAATGCACTCCGGGGACAAACAGCCCTGCAGGGCTGTGAAATGCACTGTGAACATCTTGGGGACAAACAACCCTGCAGGGCTGTGAAATGCACCCTGAACCCCAAGGGGACAAACAGCCCTGCAGAGCTGCAGGTGCTTTAATTAAGCTAGGACCTTCCAATTTCCTAGCCAGATGGGCTTGGATCTCATGATGTTACAGTTAACAGCTGCCTGCCCTAACCAACCGGCCTCTGCCTAAGGCTCCGGTACGTAACCAGTGCACATCAATGAGCCTGCAGCTCACCGTGAGCTTCACCAGAGAGCCGATAAGGAGAGGAACCGAACCTCTGTACAGAGGACCACAGCCTAGCGCTGACACACTCAGCCGTGTTACCTGTGACATTCATTAACCCGTGATTACTCTCAGCTAATCACAAAGATGGTTGTGGTTAGCCGAGAATAATCGTCATCCCTGGGAAGAGCACGTCCCAGGAGAGCAGGGCCAGGAGCGGGCAGAGCTCTGCCCATCCCAGGGCAGCTCTGGATGGTGTTTTCCACATCCTGCAGAACGCTCCTATTGCGATCCCTGGGAAGAGCATGTCCCAGGAGCGGGCAGAGCTCTGCCCAACCCAGGGCAGCTCATGTCCCAGGAACGCCCCTATTGGCCCTGGGAAGAGCATGTGCCCATCCCATCCCAGGGCAGCTCTGGATGGCGTTTTCCACATCCTGCAGAACGCCCCTATTGCGATCCCTGGGAAGAGCATGTCCCAGGAGCGGGCAGAGCTCTGCCCATCCCAGGGCAGCTCTGGCCCATCCTGCAGAACAGCTCTGCACACCCTGGGAAGAGCCCCCAGGCATGTCCCAGGAGCCAGGCTTTTGGGAATCCCCGGACAGCTCTGCACACACCCCAGGCTCCTGGGAATGGGGCACCCTGGGAATGGGGCACCCTGCAAGGGGGCCTGGGCTGGGCTCTCCCATGAGCTCATCTCTTTTGAAACCCTAAACCTGCCCCCGTTCCCTTCCCAGGGATGCTCCCTTCCCACGGTGCTGATTCACCAGCCTGGGACAGGAACCTGCTTTTCCAGAGGCGTGTCGGGGCACGGGGCGGCTGCGCTTGCCCTGCCCGCAGCTCTGCAGCTGCGCAGCCACCGCAGGAGCTGCCCCTGCAGGGCTCTGGGGCAGGGACGGGGCTGCCATGGGGCTCACCCCAATGCTCCGCTGGGAAAAGGCCCTGGGGGAGGTGGGAACCAGCGAGGGGGAGCTGCTGGAGTGATCTGTGGGATGTTGGTGAGCTCCCCGAGGTGGGAACTTATCCAGAGGGTGTCTGGATAAAAGCAGGAATTCCACTGGGATGTGCAGGAGGTGAGGAAATCTGCTGGGATGTGCCATAGGCAGCAGGAATCTCACTGGGATGTGCAGAAGGGTTAGGATTAGGGTTAGTCAATCCCACTGGGATGTGCAGGAGGCAGCAGGAATCTCACTGGGATGTGCAGGAATCCCACTGGGATGTGCAGAAGGGTTAGGATTAGGGTTAGTTAATCCCACTGGGATGTGCAGGGGGCAGGAATCCCACCGGGATGTGCAGGAATCCCACCGGGATATGCAGGAATCCCACCGGGATGTGCAGGAATCCCACCGGGATGTGCAGAAGGGTCAGGATTAGGGTTCGTTAATCCCACTGGGATGTGCAGGGGGCAGGAATCCCGCTGGAATTGCCCCCGTGGGAGCAGAGTTTGGCTGCCCAGGTGCCCCAGAGCTGTGCCCCCCGGCACGGCCAGGAGCTCTGCTGGCTCCCTGATCCCAACCACGATCCCAGCCCTGCCCCTCTCTCCGCAGGGAGAGCTCCCCCTCAACGCCATCCAGGTGCTTTTCGAGGAGAACGACAAAAGCTCCTTCCTGATCGAAGGTGGGTGTCCGGCACTGGGAGGGGAGGGGGGACAGCAGGAATCTCACTGGGATGTGCAGGAATCTCACTGGGATGTGCAGGAATCTCACTGGGATGGGCAGGAGGCAGCAGGAATCCCACTGGGATGTGCAGGATGGCACAGCCACAGGGGGCTCAGGGCTGTGCCCACCCTCCTGCTGGGCAGCCAGGGTAAATTTGGGATGCCCTGTGTCCTGCCAAGAGGGCAGAGCATTCCCAGCACCTCCAGACCCTGTGGAATGCGGGCTGGGATGGAGCAGGGGGGTTTCTGAGGAGGCAATCAGCACTGGGGATGTTTTTCGGGGATTTTTGAGGTTCCTGCCCAGGATCAGCATTGGGGATGTTTTTTGGGGATTTTGAGGGCCCAGCCCAGGATCAGCAGTGGGGATGTTTTCCCAGGCCGGTTGATAAACTCCATCCGGGTGACCTGTGCCAGCTACCAGGACTACCAGGAGTGGCTCTACTGCCTGAACACCGCGCAGTTCCGAAACGCCGACTCCTCCCTCTCGGGCTCCGAGAGCTTCTCGGGGGGCCCAAAGCCGCCGCAGCCCAGCCAGGTACGGGGTGCTGCAGTTTTGGGTGGGATCCCACCTGTGTGACACCCCAGTGACACGGCAGGCTCTGCTCCGAGCTGCCAGCAAGCTGCTGTTCCTTGGGGAGTATTTCAGTAATTATTTTTTATTATAATTTTCATTTATTTTATTCTTATTTTCATTTTATTATTTTAATTATGTTATGATTATTTTCATTTATTTTATTATTATTTTAATTTTATTATTTTAATTATATTATTATTTCCATTTATTTTATTATTATTTCCATTTTATTAATTTTAATTAATTTTATTATTATTTTCATTTTATAATTGTAATGATTTATTATTATTATTTTCATTTATTTTATTATTATTTTCATTTTATTCTTTTATATTAATTTTATTATTTTTTTCGATTTATTTTATATTATTATAAAATATTTATTTTATATTATTTTACATTATTTAAATTACGAATACAGGGCATTATACAGGGAAAAAATGACATTGAATTCCTTCAAAAGAGGAGGCTGGACACGGCCTGTGACTGGCACAAGGGCAGGGATGGGTTCTGGACTCCTGGATCCCTGTGGGTCCCTTCCAAGTTGGGATATTCTGTTTTTCCTGCCAGGAATGGGAGCCGGGCTGGGATGGGGCCGCCTGGCACCATTTCCTGCTGGGCACCCCTCATTGCCCTCGCTCACCCCAAAACCACATTCCCACCCCTGTGCTGGCCATGGGGACACAGCCCCATGGGACACGAGGGCTGTCCTTGTCCCCAGGGCTGTCCTTGTCCCCAGGGCCGTGTCCCCAGGGCCGTGTCCCCAGGGCTGTCCTTGTCCCCAGGGCTGTCCTTGTCCCCAGGGCTGTGTCCCCAGGGCTGTCCTTGTCCCCAGGGCTGTCCTTGTCCCCAGGGCTGTGTCCCCAGGGCTGTGTCCCCAGGGCCGTGTCCCCAGGGCTGTCCTTGTCCCCAGGGCTGTCCTTGTCCCCAGGGCCGTGTCCCCAGGGCCGTGTCCCCAGGGCTGTCCTTGTCCCCAGGGCCGTGTCCCCAGGGCTGTCCTTGTCCCCAGGGCCGTGTCCCCAGGGCCGTGTCCCCAGGGCTGTCCTTGTCCCCAGGGCCGTGTCCCCAGGGCTGTCCCCAGGGCTGTCCCCCCAGGCCGTGTCCCCAGGGCCTTGTACCCAGGGCCGTCCTTGTCCCCAGGGCTGTGTCCCCAGGGCTGTCCTTGTCCCCAGGGCCGTGTCCCCAGGGCTGTCCTGTCCCCAGGGCTGTGTCCCCAGGGCCGTGTGTCCCCAGGGCCGTGTCCCCAGGGCTGTCCTTGTCCCCTGCAGTTCCCCAGCAGTGCGAGGGGATCCCTGAGCTCTGAGGGCCGGACCAGCTCCTGGGCATCCGGGGGCAGAGTGCCCGCGCTGCCCGCGCTGCCCCAGCCCAGCGGCTCCCTGCCCGACGCCCCCTTCCTGCTGAGCCCCGAGGGCCGCCTGCTCCAGGAGCCCCTGTCCCCCGGCTACTGCCAGCCTCTGCACGTGAGTGAGCCTCAAACCAGCCTGGGGTGCCCCTGGGATCCCCTGAGCCCCAAACCTGCCCGGGGTGCCCCTGGGATCCCCTGAGCCCTGATCCCCTGAGCCCCCAAACCAGGGGGATGCCCTGAGGATCCCTGGGTTACAGTCCCATCCTGCCTGGGGTCCCATTTCCAGTCCTGGGGGATCCCTGAGCCCCAAACCTTTCCAGTCCCATCCCATCCAGCCGGGGTGCCTTTCCCAGTCCCCAAACCTGCCTGGGTCCCAGTTCCAGTCCCATTTCCTCCTGTCCCATTTCCAGTCCCATCCCAGTTCCATTCCCATCCCAGTCCCAGTTCCATTCCCATCCCAGTTCCAGTCCCAGTATCAGTCCCAGTCCCATCCCAGTCCTCTCCCCTGTCCTGCAGCTTTTGAGGATTACAAAAGATCACAAAAGGGCAAACAGGAGGTTCCAAGGCTGTGAAACCCCAAACTAAAAGCTGCAGGAGGGTGGAGGTGGTGGCCAGGCAGGGTTTTTGCTGTGCCCCAGGGCAGGAATCCCAGTCCCAGGGCAGGGATCCCAATCCCACCCCAGGGATGGCAGGGCCGTGGGGCAGGGCCCAGGGCAGGGATGGCAGGGCTGTGGGGCAGGAATCCCAATCCCACCCCAGGAATCCCAATCCCACCCCAGGGATCCCAATCCCACCCCAGGAATCCCAATCCCACCCCAGGGATCCCAATCCCACCCCAGGGACGGCAGGGCCGTGGGGCAGGGCCCAGGGCAGGCCCGGGCACTCCCTGAGCGGTGCCCACCATGTCCCTGCGCATTGCCAGCCCAGGAGAGGCCGCTGCAGCCCCGTGCTGTCCCTGCAGAGCCTGGCCCAGCCCGGCCGGCCCAGCCCGGGGCTGCCCAGGCAGGAGCTGCACAGGAGCAGCAGCGGCAGGAACTGCAGGGGCAGGAGCGGCGGGCAGGCCGTGCCCAGCCAGGAGCAGGAGAGCAGCGCCTGCGGCCTCATCCCCGAGCAGCCCGCGGCAGAGACGCAGTCCCCGGTGTACCAGGAGCCCTACTCGGCACACGGAGCCCAGCAGCACCCCCTGGCACCGCTGGAGATGGGCAGGGTGAGGGATGGAGGGGTGGGATGGGGATGGGTGAGGGTGGGGGTGGATTGGGATGGACTGGGATGGATGTGGGGTCAGGATGGATGCAGGATGGGGATGGATGCAGGATCAGGATGAATGTGAGTTGGGGCTGGGCCTGGATGGAGGGTGGGGCTGGATCCTCCTGCCTGGGAAGAGCAGGGCTCACCTTTCCCTGCTGGTGCTGCTGGCAGGGACGGGGGCCTGGCAGGTGCTTCAGAGCAGGTGTGGAACCACTGCCATGGGAAAAGGGGCCGTGGGAGGGAGGTTGCAATGGCAGATGGAGCAATGCCTTCCCTGGGATGTGGGCACCAGCTCCTGAGGCAACCCATGAGTGGGAGGTGATTGCCTCATGGGACACTGCCTCCTCTCCAAGGGTTTTCCAGCGTGTCTCCATCAGGTTTCCAGCGTGCTGCTGCTTTCCCAACCCCTCGGTGACTGTTCCTTTAGGAATTCCCCTCCCCGGCCCAGGCAGGAGTCAGCCCCATCACCCCACAAGGATGAGCAGCATTTGGGTTTCCATCCTGCCTTTGAGCAGGCAGAGCTGGGTGGGAGTTCAAGATCCTGCTCCCACGAGAAACCAAACAGTGGAGCTTGCCAGCCCTGACTCAGCTGTCCCGGCAGGAGCTGCGCCCGGGGCTGTTCCATCCTGGGGGGGTGGGGCAGGGGCTGCCTGCCAGGGGAGAGGGAGGAGGGAGGCAGCCTCAGCGTGTCCTCCTGCCTTGAGCTGGCCCCTGCCCTCCCAGTGCCCCAGGGCTTTTTCCCAGGCTCCAGCGCCCTGACTTTGGAGCTGGAGCAGCCGGGGCAGCAGAGAGCTGGTGCTGTTCCTTCTCGCCATCGGAGGGGATGGGGATGGGGAACTGCAGAGGTGCAGCGTTGGCACTGGCTGCCTGCTCCCCAGCAGCAGAAGGGGGAGCAGGGACCTGAGCATCCCACCAGACAGAGGAGGGGCTTTCTGTGCTGGGCCTGGCTCCCCGAAACTGGGGCAGAGTCAGGCCACAGGCACGGCAGAGATGGCCTTGAAATCAGGAGCCAGTGACACCCCGGTGCTCCTGACGGTCCGATTGGGCGAGGCTCATGAGCAGGGCTGTGCTGGTCAATGCTGCTGCTCCAGGGCCTCTCTGCCTTCCTGTGATTCTGTGATCTCCAGCAGCGTTTGATGGCTCCTGCCTGCCCTCTGGCTGGAACAACTGCCCAGAAGGAGCAGTGACCTGTCTGGCTGAGCCCTGGCCTGCTGCTCTGCTGCATCCCTGAGTCACCCTTGCAGGGGACAAAGAGTGCTGAGGCTGCAGGGCAGTGAAATGCACTGTGAACACCCTGGGACAAACAAGCCTGCAGGGCTGTGAAATGCACTGTGAACCCAAAGGACAAAACAACCCTGCAGGGCTGCAGGGCTGAAATGCACCGGGGACAAACAGCCCTGCAGGGCATTGTGAAATGCACTATGAACATCTTGGGGTCAAAAACCTGCAGGGCTGTGAATGCACCCTGAACCCCAAAGGGGACAAACAGCCCCTGCAGAGCAGGAGGTGCTTTAATTAACAGACCTGCCGGGTTCCCAGCCAGATGGGCCTGGATCTCATGATGTTACAGCACAGTTGCCTGCCCTAACTAACCGGCCTCTGCCCTAAGGCTCCGCACGTAACCAGTGCACATCAATGAGCCTGCAGCTCACCGTGAGCTTCCACCAGAGAGCCGATAAGGAGAGGAACGAACTTATCTGTACAGAGGACCTGACCTAGCGCTGACACACTCAGCCGTGTTACCTGTGACATTCATTAACCGTGATTACCTCAGCTAATCACAAAGATGGTTGTGGTTGGCCGAGAATAATCGTCATCCCTGGGAAGAGCACGTCCCAGGAGAGCAGGGCCAGGAGCGGCAGAGGCCAGGGCAGCTCTGGATGGTGCTTTTCCAGAGAACGCTCTATTGCGATCCCTGGGAAGAGGCAGGAGCGGCAGAGTCTGCCCAACCCAGGGCAGCTCATGGATGGCGTTTTCCCATCCTGCAGAACCCCCCACGCATCCTAGGGAGAGCATGTCCCAGGAGGCCGGGCAGAGCTCTGCCATCCCAGGGCACTCATGGTGTTTTCCACATCCTGCAGAACGCCCCTGTTAATCCCTGGGAAGAGCAGATGTCCCAGGAGGACAGAGCCTGCCCATCCCAGGGCGGCTCTGGATGGCATTTTCCACGTCCCCTGCAGAACGACTCCTTCACGATCCTGGGAATGTCCTAGGAGGGTGTCCCAGGATGGGCAGGGGTGCCCATCCCCGGACAGCTCTGCACACACCCCAGGCACAGCCGGCTTTTGGGAATGTGCTGCTTGCAGCTCCTGGGAATGGGGCACCCTGCAAGGGGCCCTGGGCTGGGACTCCCATGAGCTCATCTTTTGAAACCCTAAACCTGCCTCGTTCCCTTCCCAGGATGGTCCCTTCCCACGGTGCTGGGCCCTTCACCAGCCTGGGACAGGAACCTGCCCGGCCGAGGCGTGTCGGGTCCCAGGCTGGCACTGCTTGCCCTCACCAGCTCCTGCAGCTCTGTCCACAGCAGGAGCTGCCCCTGCAGGGCTCTGGGGCAGGGGACGGGGCTGCCATGGGCTCACCCCAATGCTCCCTGGGAAAAGGCCCTGGGAGGTGGGGAACCAGCGAGGGGAGCTGCTGGAGTGATCTGTGATGTTGGTGAGCTCCCCGGTGGAACTTATCCAGAGGGTGTCTGGATAAAAGCAGGAATTCCACTGGGATGTGCAGGAGGTGAGGAAAACTGCTGGGATGTGCCAAAGGCAGCAGGAATCTCACTGGGATGTGCAGAAAATTAGGGTTAGTCAATCCCACTGGGATGTGCAGGAGGCAGCAGAATCTCACTGGGATGTGCAGGAATCCCACTGGGATGTGCAGAAGGGTTAGGATTAGGTTAGTTAATCCCACTGGGATGTGCAGGGGCAGGAATCCCACCGGATGTGCAGGAATCCCACCAGGATATGCAGGAATCCACCGGGATGCAGGAATCCCACCGGGATGTGCAGAAGGGTCAGGATTAGGGTTAATTAATCCCACTGGGATGTGCAGGGGCAGGAATCCGCTGGAATTGCCCCGTGGAGCAGAGTTTGGCTGCCCAGGTGCCCCAGAGCTGTGCCCCCGGCACGGCCAGGGCTCTGCTGGCCCCCTGATCCCAACCACGATCCCAGCCCTGCCCCTCTCTCCGCAGGGGAGATGCTCCCCTCAACGCCATCCAGGTGCTTTTCCGAGGAGAACGACAAAAGCTCCTTCCTGATCGAAGGTGGGTGTCCGGCACTGGGAGGAGGGGGGGACAGCAGGAATCTCACTGGGATGTGCAGGAATCTCACTGGGATGTGCAGGAATCTCACTGGGATGGGCAGGAGGCAGCAGGAAATCCACTGGGATGTGCAGGATGGCACAGCCACAGGGGCTCAGGGATGTGCTGTGCCCACTGGGACCCTCCTGCTGGGCAGCCAGGGATGTGCAAATTTGGGATGCCCTGTGTCCTGCCAAGAGGGCAGAGCATTCCCAACACCTCCAGACCCTGTGGAATGCGGGCTGGGATGGAGCAGGGGGTTTCTGAGGAGGCAATCAGCACTGGGGATGTTTTTTTAAATTTTTGAGGTTCCTGCCCAGGATCAGCACTGGGATGATTTTTTGGGGATTTTTTCCGGGGATTGGGGTTTGGGGATTTCTGAGGGCCCAGGGATCAGCAGTGGGATGTTTTCCCAGGCCGGTTGATAAACTCCATCCGGGTGACCTGTGCCAGCTACCAGGACTACCAGGAGTGGCTCTACTGCCTGAACACCGCGCAGTTCAAACGCCGACTCCTCCCTCTCGGGCTCCGAGAATCCCCGGGGCCCAGATGCCGCCTTGCCCAGCCAGGTACGGGGTGCTGCAGTTTTGGGTGGGATCCCACCTGTGTGACACCCAGTGACACGGCAGGCTCTGCTCCGAGCTGCCAGCAAGCTGCTGTTCCTTGGGGAGTATTTCAGTAATTATTTTTTATTATAATTTTCATTTATTTTATTCTTATTTTCATTTTATTAATTTTAATTAATTTTTATTATTATTTTAATTTATTTTATTATTATTTTAATTTTTTATTTTAATTATATTTTATTTCTTTTATTTTATTATTATTTCCATTTTATTAATTTTAATTAATTTTATTATTATTTTCATTTTATAATTTTAATGATTTATTATTATTATTTTCATTTATTTTATTATTATTTTCATTTTATTCTTTTATATTAATTTTATTATTTATTTTTCGATTTATTTTATATTATTATAAAATATTTATTTTATATTATTTTGCATTATTTAAATTACGAATACAGGGCATTATACAGGGAAAAAAATGACATTGAATTCCTTCAAAAGAGGAGGCTGGACACGGCCTGTGACTGGCACAAAAAGGGCAGGATGGGTTCTGGACTCCTGGATCCTGTGGGTCCCTTCCAAGTTGGGATATTCTGTTTTTCCTTGCAGGAATGGGAGCCAGGCTGGGATGGGGCCGCCTGGCACCATTTCCTGCTGGGCACCCCATTGTGCCCTCACTCCCCCCAAAACCATTCCACACCCCTGTGCTGGCCATGGGGACACAGCCCCATGGGACACGAGGGCCCTTGTCCCCAGGGCTGTCCTTGTCCCCAGGGCCCCTGTCCCCAGGGCCGCGCGTCCCAGGGCTGTGTCCCCAGGGCTGTCCCCCCAGGGCTGTCCTTGTCCCCAGGGCTGTGTGTCCCCAGGGCTGTCCTTGTCCCCAGGGCTGTCCTTGTCCCCAGGGCCGGCTGTGTCCCCAGGGCTGTGTCCCCAGGGCCCGTGTGTCCCCAGGGCTGTCCCCAGAAACTTGTCCCCAGCTGTCCCCAGCAGTCCTTGTCCCCAGGCTGTCCTTGTCCCCAGGGCCGTGTCCTCCAAGAAAGGGCCGTGTCCCCAGGCTGAGGGGTCTTTGTCCCCAGGGCCCTTGTCCCCAAGGCTGTCCTTGTCCCCAGGGGCTGTCCCCAGGGCTGTGTCCCCCATGTCCCCAGGGCCGTGTCCCAGGGCCGTGTCCCCAGGGCTGTCAGAAACCAGCTGTTCCCCAGGAGGCCGTGTCCCCAGGGCTGTCCTTGTCCCTGCAGTTCCCAGCAGTGCCCGGGGATCCCCCCAGCTGTGAGGGGCCGGACCAGCTCCTGGGCATCCAGCTGTGCCCCAGGAGATGCCCAAAAATCCCCCAGCTGCCAGCCTCTGCAGGAGGAAGCCCCAAAAACCAGCTGGGCCCCTGGGATCCCCTTTGCCCCAAGCCTGCCTGCCCCCGGCTACCCTGCAGGGCCTCCTGCAATCCAGGAGCCTGGGCCTCAGGTTCCCTGCTCCAAACCTGCCTGGGGTGCCCCGGGGATCCCCTGAGCCCCAAACCTGCCTGGGGTGCCTGAGGGATCCCCTGAGCCCCAAACCTGCCTGGGTGCCCCTGGGGATCCCCTGAGCCCCAAACCTGCCTGGGGTGCATCCCTCCCAAACCAGCCCAGGGGTCCCAGTCCCTGATGCCTTGCCTGAGGGATGCTGAGGGATCCCAGTTACAGTCCCATCCCAGTCCCATTTCCAGTCCTGTCCCATTTCCAGTCCCATCCCATCCCATTTCCAGTCCCGTCCCAGTTCCAGTCCCATTTCCTGTCCCATTTCCAGTCCCATCCCAGTTCCATTCCCATCCCAGTCCCAGTTCCAGTCCCAGTATCAGTCCCAGTCCCATCCCAGTCCTCTCCCCTGTCCTGCAGCTTTTGAGGATTACAAAAGATCACAAAAGGGCAAACAGGAGGTTCCAAGGCTGTGAAACCCCAAACTAAAAGCTGCAGGAGGGTGGAGGTGGTGGCCAGGCAGGGTTTTTGCTGTGCCCCAGGGCAGGAATCCCAGTCCCAGGGCAGGGATCCCAATCCCACCCAGGGATGGCAGGGCCGTGGGGGCAGGGCCCAGGGCAGAGGATGGCAGGGCTGTGGGGCAACCCAATCCCACCCCAGGAATCCCAATCCCACCCCAGGGATCCCAATCCCACCCCAGGGATCCCAATCCCACCCAGGGATCCCAATCCCACCCCAGGGACGCAGGGGCCGTGGGGCAGGGCCCAGGGGCAGGCCCGGGCACTCCCTGAGCAGTGCCCACCATGTCCCTGCGCATTGCCAGCCAGGAGGCCGCTGCAGCCCCGTGCTGTCCCTGCAGAGCCTGGCCCAGCCAGCCAGCCCAGCCCGGGGCTGCCCAGGCAGGAGCTGCACACAGGAGCAGCAGCGGCAGGAACTGCAGGGGCAGGAGCGGGGCAGGCCGTGCCCAGCCAGGAGCAGGAGAGCAGGCGCCTGCGGCCTCATCCCGAGCAGCCCGGCGGCCAGAGGCGCAGTCCCCAGTGTACCAGGAGCCCCTACCGGCTTTGGGAGCCAGCAGCACCCCCTGGCACCGCTGGAGATGGGCAGGTGAGGGATGGAGGGGTGGGATGGGATGGGTGAGGGTGAGGTGGATTGGGATGGACTGGGATGGATGTGGGGTCAGGATGGATGCAGGATGGGGATGGATGCAGGATCAGGATGAATGTGAGTTGGGGCTGGGCCTGGATGGAGGGTGGGGCTGGATCCTCCTGCCTGGGAAGAGCAGGGCTCACCTTTCCCTGCTGGTGCTGCTGGCAGGGACGGGGGCCTGGCAGGTGCTTCAGAGCAGGTGTGGAACCACTGCCATGGGAAAAGGGGCCGTGGGAGGGAGGTTGCAATGGCAGATGGAGCAATGCCTTCCCTGGGATGTGGGCACCAGCTCCTGAGGCAACCCATGAGTGGGAGGTGATTGCCTCATGGGACACTGCCTCCTCTCCAAGGGTTTTCCAGCGTGTCTCCATCAGGTTTCCAGCGTGCTGCTGCTTTCCCAACCCCTCGGTGACTGTTCCTTTAGGAATTCCCCTCCCCGGCCCAGGCAGGAGTCAGCCCCATCACCCCACAGGATGAGCAGCATTTGGGACTTTATTTGCAGGGCCATTCCCCACTGCAGCTGTGAGTGCCCTGTCCCCGTTTCCATCCTGCCTTGGGGCTGAGCAGGCAGAGCTGGGTGGGAGTTCAGCCCCCAGCGTGTCCCAGCTGCTCCCCTTTGCCCTGGCCCCTGCACTCCCAGTGCTCCCAGTGCTCCCAGTGGAGCAGCTCCAGCCGGCCCTGACTCAGCGGCCGGGCTCCAGCCGGCAGGAGCTGCGCCCGGGGCTGTTCCTTTCCCTGCCATCGGAGCAGGGATGCAGGGATGGGAACTCCAGAGCTGCATTTCTGGGGTGGGGCAGGGCTGCCTGCTCCCCCGGGCAGGGCAGGGCAGGGCAGGGGGCAGGGGGGAGCAGGTTTGCCCTGTCTGATCAGCCACCAGACAGAGGAGGGACACAGACGTGAGCCAGGCTCCTGAAACTGGGGCTGAGTCAGGGCCAGAGCCCTCACCGCAGAGCTCCCGGCTGAGATCAGGGAGCGCCTGGCAAAGGCCACGGCTCTGCTCCTGACGGTCCGATAGGGACAGGCTCGCTGAGCCATGCCCACCCTGCGGGTGCCCCCTCCTCAGGGCCCTTCCTGGCTCCCCCTGCCCTTCTGCACCCCCTGCGCTGCTCCTGCCTGCCCCTCTGGCCTAGCTCCCAGCACGGCTGCGGCCCACGGGGCTGAGCCCTGGCCTCTGTGTGCCACCTGGGGAGAGCCAGCAACCCTTGCTCGGCCGCAGTGTGCTGCCAGCAGGGCTGCGTTTGGGCTGGGCAGCACCAGGTGGGCATTGGAGGCAGCGCCAGGTGGGCATCTCCCAGCTCTCCACAACCAGGATCTATGCTGGGGCTGGATATGGGCTGGGCAGCACCAGGTGAGCATTTGAGACAGCACCAGGTGGGCATTTCCCAGCTCTGCACAACCAGGATCTATGCTGGGGCTGGATTTGGGCTGGGCAGCACCAGGTGGGCATTGGAAGCAGCACCAGGTGGGCATTTCCCAACTCTGGGGATCCATCCTGAAACGGGTTTGGGCCCAGCACCTGGTGGGCATTGGAGCAGCGCCAGTGGCACTGCCAGCCTCTCCACAACCCTGATCTGTGCACCCCGGGATTTGGGCTGGGCAGCACCAGGTGGGCACCAGGTGGGCATTTCCCAGCTCTCCACAACCAGGATCTATCCTGGGGCTGGATTTGGGCTGGGCAGCGCCAGGTGGGCACCAGGTGGGCATTTCCCAGCTCTCCACAACCAGGATCCATCCTGGGGCTGGATTTGGGCTGGGCAGCACGAGGTGGGCACCAGGTGGGCTGTGCACAACCGAGGGTCCAAACCTGTTTCTGTTTTTGCTGCAGTTCCTGCAGTGCCACGGGCAGGCAGGAGCAGCCCAGGGCACAGTGCCGGGTGCCCAGCAGCTGTCCCTGGAGCAGTGGCACTGCCAGCCCCTGCCAGGGCCCTGCACCTACAGCACCCCGGGCACCTCACGGCGGCTGCAGCTGCGGGCACCTGCCCAGGGCTCCTACCTGGGGGAGGTGAGCTGGGAACCGCCCTGGCGGGTAATGGGGACACTTTGGGGGTGCTGGGGACACTCGGGGTGCAGGGGACACTCAGAGGGTTCAGCGGGACATTCGGAGAATGCAGGGGGACACTCAGGGGGTGCAGGGGACACTCATGGGGTGCTTCACTCACAGACACTCCAGAGGGGTGCAGGGGAAACTCAGGGGGTGCTGGGGATGCTCAGGGGGTGCTGGGGACACTTGGGGATGCAGAGGACACTCAGAGGGTGCAGAGGGACACTCAGAGGATTCAGGGGACACTCGGGGGGTGCTGGGGACACTTTGGGGTGCTGGGGTGCAGGGGGACATTCAGAGAATGCAGGGGGACAAAGCTGGGGACAAAGCTGGGGTCCCACCTTGCCCGGGGTGGTCCCTGCAGGGCTCTGGGCCCTCTGCTCAGCAGGGATGAGGCCGATGCCCGGCCGGGCAGGGTCCCAGGCTGGCACTGCCACCCTCACCAGGCTGCCCCTCTGTCCCCAGATCTGCTCCCTGCCACAGGAACACCTGGGCCCTGAGCTGCATCCCCCAGGTGAGGCCCCCGTCCTGCCCTGCCCTGCCTCCCCTGGCACCCCCAGCACTGGCACCTTGGTTAATGGGGATTTTGGAATTTCTCTGTTAACAGACACTGACTTTAACAGAGAACACCACCTTTGACCTCAGGCCCTAGGGAAAACTTTTAAAATTAAATAATAAAATTAAGATATTAAATATTATTATAAACTTATATAATTATATCGATTTATTATACATAAATTATATAATTTATATCTTATATATTTATATATAATTATATATTCATATAATATATAAATATTAGCTATCTAAAATATATAAATATTATTTTAATATATATAAAATAATGATAAATATAAATATTCCTCCCCATTTCCCTGCAGATGGCACCTGCCCCTGCCAGGACTCTGCATCCCACCACAATAATTATAATTATATTTTTATTTGAATGTTTTTCTGTGTATATATATATATATATATATATATATATATATAATTATATATTATATGTTATAGGTTACATATTGCATACATATATTTATAATAGTAGAAGTCATATATTTTTATACTATATATTATTTATATATATATATTTATATATATAAAATTATATATGTAATTATATATAAATTCACAATTATAAATATACAATCCTGTTCCCCTGCAGGTGGCACCTAAGCCCTGGCAGATGGCACCTGCCCCTGCCAAGACTCCACATCCTACCGCAATAATTATAATTATATTATATATTTTTTGAATGTATATATATTTATTTTTTAAATTATATGTTGTATAATACATATAAATATATATGTATTTATATTAGTAGGAATCATATATTTATTTATTTTTATATATATAAATATATTATTCCTACTATTATAAATATATATATTTATATATAATATACAACAAATAATTATATATAGACACACAATTGTAAATATGCAATCCCCTTTCCCTGCAGATGGCACCTATGTCCTGGCAGATGGCACCTGTCCCTGCCAGGACTCCATGTCCTACCACAATAATTATAATTATATGATATATTTTTAATGTGTATATATCTATCTATATATATATATATATATATATATATATAGATATATAAAAATTATATGTTGTATATTACACATAAATATATATATTAACAATAGTATAAATTATAGATATTTATATCTCTATTTAATATTATAATATTTATTTTTATATATTTAAGTATTATACATAAATAAATAAATTTAAATATATACATATAAAAATGAAATATTATCTATAAAAACACAATTGTACCCATTCCTCCCCATCTCCCTGCAGATGGCACCTATGCCCTGGCTGATGCCAGCTGCCCCTGCCAGGACTCCACGTCCTACCACAATAATTATAATTATATTATTTTTTTTGTGCGTATATATCTATATATGTAAAAATATTAATTATGTGTTGTATATTATATATAAATATATATATATTTACAATAGTATAAATTATAGATATTTATATATCTATTTAGTATTATAATATTTATTTTATATATTTATATATAAGTATTACATATAAATAAATAATTTTAAAATATAAATAAAAATATATAAACACACAATTGTAAATAGCAATCCCATTTCCCTGCAGATGGCACCTATGCCCTGGCAGATGCCAGCTGCCCCTGCTGGGACTCCACGTCCTATCATAATAATTATAATTATATTACCAATTTTTTTTGTGTGTGTATATACCTATATATAAATATAAATATAAATTATGTGTTGTATATGGCATATAAATATATATATTTGCAATAGTACAAATTATAGATATTTATAAATCTATTTAATATTATAATATTTATTTTATATATTTATTATATATAAGGAAATAATTTTAAAATATAAATAAAATATATAGAAACACACAATTTTAAATTCGCAATCCCATTTCCCTGCAGATGGCACCTATGCCCTGGCTGATGCCAGCTGCCCCTGCTGGGACTCCACGTCCTACCACAATAATTATAATTATATTACCAATTTTTGTTATAAAATTAAATATAAATATAAATATTTTATAAATATAAATATAACTATAAATATAAATATAAATATAAATATAAATATAACTATAAATATAAATATATAAATATAAATATAAATATAAATATAAATATTGTGTTGTATATGGCATATAAATATATATTTTTGCAATAGTACAAATTATAGATATTTATATATCTATTTAATATTATAATATTTATTTTATATATTTATATATAATTATTATATATAAATAAATAATTTTAAAATATAAATAAATATATATAAACACACAATTTTAAACAGCAATCCCATTTCCCTGCAGATGGCACTTATGCCCTGGCCGATGCCAGCTGACCCTGCTGGGACTCCACGTCCTACCACAATAATTATAATTATATTACTAATTTTTTGTGTGTGTGTATATATCTATATATCTATATATATATATATATATAAATATAAATTATGTGTTGTATATTATATATAAATATATATATTTGCAATAGTACAAATTACAGATATTTATATATCTATTTAATATTATAAGTATTATATATAAATAAACAATTTTAAATTATAAATAAAATATATATAAACACACAGAATTTTAAACACGCAATCCCATTTCCCCGCAGATGGCACCTATGCCCTGGCCGATGCCAGCTGCCCCTGCCGGGACTCCGCGTCCTGCCACGACTACGCGGAGCTGCAGAGCTTCCAGAGCGACCGGAGCTACGACAACCTGTGGGAGGCGGAGGAGCGGGGCCCGGGCAGCCCGCGCGTCTTCCAGGTCTGAGGCTGCTGCCGCGGCAGGAAGAGCCCGGCCAGGGGCAGCTCTGCCCTCCTCCCGGCAGGCGCAGGGTCCATTCCCTGCCCCAGTGCCCAGCCGAGCAGCCCCGGGCTCTGTGGGGCTGCAGGAGCAGCTGTGCCCGGGAGGCTGCTCAAAAAACCAGCTGTGCCAGCTGTGCCCAGCAGGCTGCTCAGAATAACCAGCTGTGCCCAGGAGGGTGCTCCAAGAAACCAGCTGTGCCCAGGAGGGTGCTCAGAATAACCAGTTTTGCCCAGCAGGCTGCTCAAAAAACAGCTGTGCCCAGGAGGGTGCTCAAAAAACCAGCTGTGCCCAGCAGGGTGCTCAGGAAAACCAGCTGTGCCCAGGAGGCTGCTCCAAAAAACCAGCTGTGCCAGCTGTGCCCAGCAGGCTGCTCAGGAAAACCAGCTGTGCCCAGCAGGGTGCTCAGGAAAACCAGCTGTGCCCAGGAGGATGCTCCAAAAATCCAGCTGTGCCCAGGAGGAAGCTCCAAAAAAACCAGCTGTTCCCAGCAGGATGCTCCAAAAATCCAGCTGTGCCAGGAGGATGCTCCAAAAATCCAGCTGTGCCCAGGGGGGTGCTCCAAAAATCCAGCTGTGCCCCTGAAAATGCCAGAGCACAGAGGGCCGGGCTGCCTCGGGTGAAGGGGACGCGGTGCTCAGAGGCAGAAGCCAAAGGGTGCCTGGCTTAGCTGGATTCCTCCACAGCTGGTCCCTGAGGGGATCCCCTGGGACAGCCAGAGCTTCCCCCAGTGAGCCCTGTGGGCTGCCAGGATGCCCAGGGCACTGCCCATCCTGCCAGCCTTGTCCTCCTGCGAGAGCAGAGGCAGCAGACAGGACATGGAAGGGAAAAAAAAACCCAGAACCCCAAAATTCCAACAGTGGGGTTTGCTTTCCACCTCCTTCCTGCCAGTGCTGCCTCCCAGCCTGATGCCAGGGAAATGCCAGGTGACCTGTGCTCCCTGAGGACCTCCCTGCAGAGGAAACCCCAAATCCCCCCAAATCTGGGGGTGCCTCCTTTCCTCCCTGCCCTGGGCTCTCCCCAAATGCTGCCCGTGGCTGTCCAGGCAAGGAGGGGAGAAAATCCCCCCCAGGAGAAGCTCCAGGGCAGTGCCAGGGGGCTGGGGTGTCCCTGACGCCCCAGGACAGGGCACCCCCAAGGGACAGAGTCTCAGGGCTGTTGTTTCCAGCCTCCGGACCCTTCTGGAAGGTCAGCAGCCAACCCAAATGTTCTCACCTGGGGCTCTGAATTCTTAACCTTTGTTCCCTGCAGAGGCTGCAGCTCAAGCACAGCAGCAAAACCTCTGCCTTGGTTCTTTCCACAGCCATTTGTACTTGAGCACCTCTGGTTGTGGTTTTGGGTTTTTTCGGGAGGTTCCCAACAAGGTTTACATGTAAAGGCTGAGTGGGTTCTTGTGTTTAAATGTAAACGTTGGTGGTTGAAGAGCTGTTGAATTTTCCAGCTGTGGCTGGTGCTCAGCTCTGTAAAACGCCTTCAGGAGTGGGTGGGTTCAGGCCTTGGAGCTGTCGTTGTTTTCTCTCAGGTCTGCTCTGTTTTGGGGAGGATTCGTGTCCGATAAACCCCAAAAGATCCATTTATTCTGAACAAAATGTGCTAGGGGACATCCCAAATGTGCTGGGAGTGAACACTTTGAGGGTCACCATCACATTTTAACTGACTTACAATGGCAAAACCTGCAATGATCACAGGGGGAGATCCCCTCCCGCTGATATTAAAGTTCCCTGTGGATTTCTGAGCTTGGACAATCCCAGTGTGCATCCATCCCCTGGGATCACCTCCCTCTCTTTGCCATCCTCTGCTTCGGTGGAGGCGAATCCTTGCCCATCCTTGAGCAACTGCAGGTGGGAGAATCCACCAAAATGTGCAAGGGCCGGGGCAATTGGGGAGAATCCACCAAAATGTGCAAGGGCCGGGGCAATTGGGGAGAATCCACCAAAATGTGCAAGGGCCGGGGCAATTTGGGAGAATCCCAAAATGTGGGCTGGGCAATTGGAGAATCCAATGTGGGACCAGAATCCCAAATGTGCAAGGTGCAATTGGGAGAATCCACCAAAATGGAGGGCAATTTGGGAGAATCCCAAAATGTGCAAGGGCCGGGGCAATTTGGGAGAATCCCAAAATGTGCAAGGGCCGGGGCAATTTGGGAGAATCCACCAAAATGTGCAAGGGCTGGAGCAATTGGGGAGAATCCACCAAAATGTGCAAGGGCTGGAGGAACTTTGGGAGAATCCCAAAATGTGCAAGGACCAGGGCAATGGGAGCTTCTGCCCCTTGTGCCTCTGCTCCAACCCCCCAAAACCCCTCTGGAGGGCGGCGAAAATTCCCCAGGAATTCCCATTGGGAAGCTCTGCTCTGGTTTCAGCAGCGAGAGGTGAAGGGGAAGTCAGAGTGAAGGAAAAATTGGAGTGAAAAAAAAATCCAAGGGAAGGAAGATTCAGAGTGAAGGAAAAATCAGAGTGAAAAATCCGAGGGAAGGAAAAATCAGAATGACGAAAGAGTCAGAGGGAAGGAAAAATCGAGGGAAGGAAAAATCCGAGGGAAGGAAAATTCAGAGTGAAGGAAAAATCAGACTTAAAAATCCGAGTGAGGGAAGGAAAAATCTGAGGGAAGGAAAAATCAGAGTTAAAAATCCAAGGGAAGGAAAAATCCAAGGGAAGGAAAATTCAGAGTGAAGGAAAAATCAGAGTTAAAAATCTGAGGAAAGGAAAAATCCGAGGGAAGGAAAAATCGAGGGAAGGAAAAATCCAAGGGAAGGAAAAATCCGAGGGAAGGAAAAATCAGAATAAAGGAAAAACAGAGTTAAAGAAAAATCCGAGGGAAGGAAAAATCAGGGTGAAGAAAATATCAGAGGGAAGGAAAAATCCGAGGGAAGGAAAAATCAGGGTGAAGAAAACCCAGAGTAAAGGCAAATCCAGAGCGAAGGAGGTGCTGCAGCCAAGGCCGTTCCCAGGAGAAGGGGGAGAGGCATCCCTGCGTGTCCGGGGGGATGAAATACGGGGCAGCTCCTGGGGCAGCACCTGCCTGACTTTTTCATGTGCCTGGCACTGCCGGGCTGTCAGCTGAGGGGCTACGTGCAGGGAGGGACGGCGGCAGGGCTGCAGGATGCTCACGAAGGTGGCTCTGACTGCGCCGCGTGAGCTGCCAGCCCCTCCAGCCCTCCCTCCTGGCCGCTTTTGTCCGGGACAAACCCCCGGCTAAATCCAATTTGAGAGGTTTTGTCATAGACGTCTTTTATGGAAAACCCTTCCTTAGGATTTTTTCTCTCCTGAGAAGCTGAGAGGCCTCAGGAACAAAATGTAAATAATGTTTACCTGCTGCTGTGGGATGCAACAGGTGGATCCGTGATTGGTCTCATGTGGACGTTTGGAATTAGTGACCACTCATGGTAGAGCTGGCTCTCGCCCTCTGTCCGAGCCACAGACCTTTGTTTTCGTTCCTTTCTATTCTTAGCTTAGCCAGCCTTCTGAGGTGAACCTTTTCCTTCTACTCTTTAGTATAGTTATAATGCAATATATATCATAAAATAATAAATCAAACCTTCTGAAACATGGAGTGAGATCCTCGTCTCTTCCCTCATCCTGAAAACCCCCGTGAACACCGTCACAAGGTTTAATCTCCATTTTGGCCGTGGATAGAAATCCCAGGCATGCCTGGCCTTGCTGTGGGAGCTGGAAAGGTCAGAGAATAAACCAAGCATTAAAATTTCAGGCTGCTGTGGCAGAGGCTCCCAAACCCCCTGGGACCAGCAGGACCTTTCAGTGATTCCTGCCACTCCCGCAGCCGGCTGAGCCTCCAGCTCCTGAAATATTCATCGCATCCTCCTCTCCCTCCAGGAGAGGCTTCGGGACAGCACCTTCAGCTCCTGCTTCTGTTTCACCAAGAGGATGCCGAGAAAAATACTTTTCTTCACTCTGAATTTTCCTTCCCTTGAATTTTTCCTTCCCTCTGATTTTTCCTTCCCTCTGATTTTTCCTTCACTCTGAATTTTCCTTCCCTCAGATTTTCTCCACTCTGAATCTTCCTTCCCTTTTCTTCATTCCCTTTTCTTCATTTTTTTTAATTCTTTTTTTTTTTTTTTTTTTTTTTTTTGCTCTGATTTTTTTTCCTCTGATTTTCTGGGGATTTTCCAGCCCCAGAGGAGCATGGAGGGCACCTGTGACCTGAGGGCTGAGCTCTGAAGGGCCACACAGCAAATACCACAGACAGCAAAGGGGGACAGGCACCTCCTGCCACCCCCAGAGCTCTCCTGGGATCAGCTCTGGGGTAAATCACTTGGGCCAGGGTTAAACCCAAGGATTTCCAGCCCAGAAACCACTTAGGCCAGGGTTAAACCCAGTGGTGTTCACAGGGGTTCCAGGAAGAGGGAAGAGATGAGGATCTGACTCCATGTTTCAGAAGGTTGATTGATTATTTTATTATATATATAATATTAATATATATAATATAATATAATATAATAAATATAATAAATATAATATATATAATAAATATAATAAATATAATTTAATATATTATAAATTAATTAATTAATTAATTTATAGTTATATTTCTATTCTATTATATATATTATTTATATTATATTATATTTATTATATATTTTTTTATATATTTATATATTATATATATAAATATCTATATAAATAATATAAAACTATACTAAAAGAATAGAAGAAAGGATTTCATCAGAAGGCTTGAAAGGAATAGAAAAAGAATGATAATCAAATCTTGTGTGTGATCAGACAGTCTGAGCCAGCTGGACTGTGATTGGCCATTAATTAAAAACAACCGCATGAGACCAATCACAGATGCACCTGGTGCAGATAATCATTGTTTACATTTCGTTTCCGAGGCTTCTCGGGGGAAAAAGATCCTAAGGAAAGGGTTTTCCATCAAACATGTCTCTGTGACCCAGTGGTTTCCAGCCCAGCTGAGGATGCAGCTCTGGGTGCAGAGGGATGGGGAGCAGGGAGGGGATGGAGGCTGTGCCCACTCTGCTCAGGGCAGCCCGGAGCTCCTGAGCCAGGCTGGACCCGTGGAAGGGGCTGCTGGTGCCAGGCTGGGCCTCAGAGGGACAGGACGGGCACACGGGGGACACTGGGAGGGGATGGAGGCTGTGCCCGCTCTGTTCAGGGCAGCCCGGAGCTCCTGAGCCAGGCCGGACCCGTGGAAGGGGCTGCTGGTGCCAGGCTGGGCCTCAGAGGGGCAGGACGGGCACACGGGGGGGACACTGCCCCATGGGAGGGGATGGAGGCTGTGCCCGCTCTGCTCAGGGCAGCCCGGAGCTCCTGAGCCAGGAGGGACCCATGGAAGGGGCTGCTGGCACCAGGCTGTGCCTCAGAGGGGCAGGACGGGCACACGGGGGACACTGGGAGGGGATGGAGGCTGTGCCCGCTCTGCTCAGGGCAGCCCGGAGCTCCTGAGCCAGGCCGGACCCGTGGAAGGGGCTGCTGGTGCCAGGCTGGGCCTCAGAGGGGCAGGACGGGCACACGGGGGACACTGCCCCATGGCCCTGCCTGCCCTGTGCCCCAAACCCCTCAGCTCCTGCAGCTCTGCCCCCCCCCCCACACACACACAAACATTGATTTATCCTCCTGCAAACCCAGCGCTCCCCTAACGCCTCCCCACACACAGCGATGGACACAGGAGTAGTAAATGAGGCAGAACTTTATTAGAAGCTTCCAGCACGTTCCGTCCGCTCTCCTCCTGCACAGAGGCCCTCTCGGCGGGTGTGCCCTGCTCCAGGCCATGCAGAGCCTGCCCAGGCCCCGATGCCAGCCCCAGATCTCTCAGCAGTGGCCCCGGCCCCCAGCCACCCCTGCAGCCCTCACAGCCTTTGAGCACAAGGAGAGGAGCCCCCCCCGTCTGCTGTCACCCCACAAACACCGTGGGTCCCAATGCCAGTCCCTCCCTGGCGGTGAGGCTGGTGAGGGGAGGAAACTCCTCCTCAGCGCTGCCCTGGGCTGCTGAGGGAGGCACTGGGCAGAGCGGGAGCCGAACCATTTCATTTTCTCCCCTCTTTCCATTCCGCGCTCCCCTCACCCCGCGTCTCCTCTGCCTCTCTAGGCCGGGAGGCACAGAAGGAAATGAATCCAACATGCAGAGCCTCTCCCGGCTGCTTGGCACGGCCAATGCTGCCCACCTCCTCCTCCTCCCTGCTCTCCAACATCCTCCTGTCCCCTTTCCTGACCCTGCCCGAGCTCGGCCCCGTCCCTGCTGCCCTTCCCTCAGTGCCTTCCCCCAGCCACCCCTGCCCGTCCTTGCCGCACGATGGGGACGTGTCCCTGTCCCAGCTGTCCCCAGGGACGCAGCCACGGCGGCAGAAACCTCATCCCCGAGCTGGGACTTCTCGGGAGTGAAACCCAAGAGGGATTTGATCCTCCTGGGGCGATCATGGGAGTGCTTGGCAGCGACCCCTGCATCCCTCCGGGAGCTGCTGTCCAGCCCAGGGCTCTGCCAAGCTCTTCCCAAAGCTCCTCCAGGGACATCCCGGCTCTTTTTGTCGGGGTGAAACACTTCCCCGCTTCCTCCGAGCATCCCTGTGCCACCTCTGTGCCTTCCTGTGCCCCCTCCGAGCATCCCTGTGCCACCTCCGAGCATCCCTGTGCCACCTCCGAGCATCCCTGTGCCGCCTCCGAGCGTCCCTGTGCCACCTCCGAGCCTCCCTGTGCCGCCTCCGAGCATCCCTGTGCCACCTCCGAGCATCCCTGTGCCGCCTCCGAGCGTCCCTGTGCCGCCTCTGTGCCTTCCTGTGCCACCTCTGTGCCTTCCTGTGCCACCTCCGAGCGTCCCTGTGCCACCTCCGAGCGTCCCTGTGCCACCTCCAGGTGACTCCAGCGGGGAGGAGGGACCATCGGAGCACTGTCCTGCCCTGCCCTACCGTCAGTTCCCATCCCTGGGAGGCTCCTGCTCCCTGTGCCATCCTGTCCGGTCGGGGATGGGGCCGGGGAAGCTCCCGGGGCCGGCTCCAGGCTTCTCCCACCGTCCGGAACACAGCCCCGGCCCCGGGCGGCGGCTCCGGCGTGGCAGGGGTTAAGTCCGGGGGTGCCCTTCCCTGACCGTCCTCCGGAAGTAGCGGATGGCCGAGAGGGTGCCAAAGCTTGCCAGGAACACTGGAAAAGAGCCCAGGACGTTCCCACCGTGACTCCGGTCCCAAAGTGCTCGGGGGGACACGCGGGGGTCGCTCCTCTCCCTTCCCTGTGCCCTCTCCTGCCGGGGGTCTGCATTCCCAACACATGGGATTTGCTCTGGGGGTCCCTTCCCCGGTCCCCTCGCATTCCCAGCACACGGAATTTGCTCCTCTCCCTTTCCCTGTCCCCTCTCCTGCCCGGGGTTTGCGTTCCCAGCACACGGAATTTGCTCCTCTCCCTTTCCCTGTCCCCTCTCCTGCCCGGGGTCTGCGTTCCCAGCACACGGGATTTGCTCCCAGAGCGTTCCCAGCTGCCCACAGCCTGGCTGGGCACAGCCAGGGTCGCAGTTTGGGGCGCACGGAGACACCCCCAGGCCATGAAAAGGGCTGGTTTAGGGGAAATGCTCAGCAGGGTCCCTCGGTGGTGGGCACAGGTTGGATGCAGAGATCCAGGGGGAGGTTTGATGGAGGGGGTGGATACCCAGATCCAGGTGGGGATTTCAGGGCTTGGCTGGAGTCACAGGCTCAGGTGGAGATTTGATCTTGGATGAGAGAAAGGCACACAAGGAAAACCCCACCAGGGCTTCAGGACAGCACCTTCATTTCCTGCTTCTGTTTGCACCAAGAGGATGCCAAGAAAAATCCCATTTTTTGGATTTTCTGGGAGTTTTCTAGCCCCAGCCAAAAGCAGAAAATATCCAAAGCCCCAAATCAAAAAATGTAGGGACACAAGAAATAATTAATGGGGGTGAAACCCAAACCAAGCTCTGCTCTGTCCCTGCACCCAATGGTTTTGATTTGCTTTATAAGGGACATTAAGTTCCCTTGATTCCCAAGCAAAACCAGGAATCCAAGCTGTGTTTTTGGACCCCACACTTCAAACTCAGACTGGAATTTGATTTATGAGCCAGAGGAACACAAATTGAGCTTGTTAGAAGCCCAAATGCCCAGAGAGCACAGCTGCTCTGGGCTGTGGAGCTGCTCCTGCCACCCTTCTCTCCAGGTTATCCCACACCAGGGCACGAGGAGCTTATCCCCCTTTCCACCCCTTTCCTGGGGACATTTCCTCCATCCCAAACCCTCAGCAGGACGGGGAGCAGGCCAGGAGCTGCTGGGGATGATGGCAGGGAGCAGCCTTAGCTCAGGAGCTATTCCCAGCCTGGTGTCAGCTGCCTGCTGACCTTAGCAGGGAACATTCCTCGCCTGCAAGAGCAGCGGGAAGCCTCAATCCTGGCATTTCTTCCCATGGAAGGGGCTCTGCGGGGCAGGGAGCGGGAATGCTGCTCTGGAAGGGCTCTCCAAGGGTTCCAGGGCAGGAATGCTGCTCTGCAAGGGCTCAATCCAGGCTGCATCCAGGGCAGGGATTGGGAATGTTGCTCTGGAAGGGCTCTCCAGGCTCATTCAGGACAGGAATCAGGAATGCTGCTTTCCCTGAGTCCTGCTCATCCAGCCATTCCCACTCCTTTGTGGGATTCTATGAATTTCTGTTTCCTCAGCTTCCTCTCTCCTCACTGGCTTCCAAGAGCTGGGCTTGGAGAGGAGAGGATCCCACAGACCCCCAGGGAATTGCAGGACTCAGTGCAGGAGGATGATGGGGAGAAGACTGAACTTCCTCCTCCTCCTTGGGGAGAAGATTAAACCTCACCTCAGAAAAACACAGGAATTTTGGTGCTGGATGAAGGTTCTCAACTTTGGTCATGACAAAAAACCCCAGGCAGGCTTGGCCTTGCTGTGAGGCTGATTGTGTTGGGAATTTTGTTCCCGCTGGGATGAGGGAACCTAAGGAGGTCTTAAGGAAGTCCTGCCAAGCTGGGCCCTGTCAGGGACCCTGGATGGAGCAGGACCAAGGCTGTGGAGCCAGCTCAGCTCCAGCCAGCAGCTGCTTTGTGGGGAAAGCACAAACAGACACGAGCAGGAACGGGATCAGAGCGGAGAGAGAAGGCACGGAAACGGCTTTGGGACAGCAGGAAAAGGCTGCACTTCCCCAGAGGCAGCTGCAGGTATAAATATCCTGGTTTTCCTCCCTGCCAGCGTCCCCCAGAGCCCTTCCCAGCCCTCTCCAGGCGGGCACTGTACGTACTGGTCTTCCAGGCATCCGGAGCCTGCAGGTCAGATGTCTTCACAGCCCAGGAGGCGAAGGCACAGAACACCAGGCACATGTCCTTGTGGCTCAGCACGCGGGGCTCCTCCGCTGCTCCTGCCACGAGAGGAGCACGAGGCTCGGGGGGCTCTGTGCCACCCCCTCTGCCCGCCCTGCCCTCCCTGGGCCACAGCAAACCCCTGGGAAATCAGCCCTGGAGGAATTCTGGCACCGGGGGGGACCTCAGAGGGCTCTGTGTGTTCCCAAGGGACAGTGGCACATTAGTCACCCCTCCCCTCAATCCTTCATTGGTTAAAAACCCCAAGGAAATGGGGGTTTAACCCCTCCCTGAGTCCTACACTTCGTTAAAACACTTTCCCCCTCAGTCCTACAAAAAACCCCCAAGGAAATGGGGGTTTAACCCCTCCTGAGTCCTTCACTTTGTTAAAAACCCCAAGGAAATGGGGGTTTAACCCTCCTCTGAGTCCTTCACTTTGTTAAAAACCCCCAAGGTTCCCGGGGGACGGTGACACATTGTCACCCCTCCCTGAGTCCTACACTTTGTTAAAAACCCCAAGGAAATGGGGGTTTAACCCCTCCCTGAGTCCTACACTTTGCTGAAAACCCCAAGGAAATGGGGGTTTAACCCCTCCCTGGGTCCTACACTTCGTTAAAAACCCCAAGGAAATGGGGGTTTAACCCCTCCCTGGGTCCTACACTTTGTTAAAAACCCCAAGGAAACGTTTTAACCTCCCTGGGTCCTACACTTGTTAAAAACCCCAGGCTGCCCCCCAGGCTGCCCCCCCTCCCCTGCAGCTCTGCCCAGCTCTCTGTGGCGGCTGCAGTTGGGTCTGGGGGCAGATTTGGGACACAGCAATTCCTGGGGACACAGGCAAGGTCCCCTCCGTGTCCCCAGTGTCCCCGGGCACAGCCAGCTCCAGGACAACACCCGAGAGTGCTCAGTGTCCGTATCCCTCCCCACTCCTGCTCCTCCAGGGATGGGGATCCCTGAGTGCTCTGCACTCCCTGACCCAGCCTGCAACAGCTTCAGATCCGGTTCCTTCTGCTCCTATTCATTTGATCAGGCTTTTCATTAAAGCTGGCTTATTAATTAGCTGTGACCACCTCAAAGGGGTTTTTTCAGACTGGAAGCTCCACGTCGAGCCTCCCTTTGGGGTGGCTCCCTCAGTGTTTGGGTTTAGGATTAACTCCGAGCATCATTTAAGCTCAAAGACAAACCCCTGCCCGTCCTGGTGGATCACACTTCTCCCTTTATTCCCATTTCTCTCACCTGGCCCAGGAGCAGGCAATGCTCAGGGGACCTCTGAGGTCTCCAGAGGGTGTTTTTCTGCTCAGGGTGGGTTTTACAGTCCCACATTCCCTGTCCATGCTGGGGGACCCGGCCAGGAGCACTGGCTTGGCACGGGGGACAGGGAGACCCTGAGGGGACAGAGAGAGGAACACCCCAAGGGAGACCCCAGGGGACAGAAGGAATGTCCCAAGGGACAGCCAGGGTGACACAGCCTGGGACATGTCCCCACAGGGGACAACAGCATTTACCTGTCAGTGCCAGGGCCCTGTCCTCATCTTCTGGCCACCCTGGGCTCCTCCCAGCGGGACCAGGCGAGCTCCTCTCCGGATCTTCTGGGCACCAGGGCCTGGGAGCTCGGGGCCTGGCCTCCTCCCAGCTGCCCCTGCCTCTGCAGCAGGGAACTCAGGGCCCCTCACAGCTTTCTTCACCTCTGAGGCCGGAGCCATGGAGAAAATCCTCCAGCCCATCCTGTTGGGGGCTGGCTCTGGGAAGAAGCGTTCGTGCACATCAGGGACCGGGATAACCACGGTGTCCTTGTCTGGAGCAGAGCTGGGAGCCTCCTTGTGCAGCCCAGGGCGCTCCAAGCCTCTGAACTTCGTTCTTTTCCTGTCTTTAGCTTTGCCTTTTTTCCTGCTTCCTTCTGGCTCGGTGAAAAAGTACTCGTAGAGCTCGGGCCAGGAGATTTCCCTCTGCAAGGGCGATTTCCGCCCCTCCAGGGAGCTGCCCAGCTCCTCCTCCTCCTGGGAATCACAGAACAGGTACTCGTACATCTCGGGCCAGGTCACATCCAGCGAGCTGGGCTTGCCAGGGCCTCCATCAACAAAGCACAGCGGGCTCACGGCCCTGGGGAGCTCAGCTGCAGGATCACAGGATCTCGATGGCAGGGATCCTGGGGAGCTCCATGGCAGGGATCCTGGGGATATCAATGGCAGGACTCCTGGGATCTCAGCTGCAGGGATCCTGGGAGGGATCCTTGGGCTCAATGGGGGATCCTGGGGATCTCAATGGCAGGACTCCTGGGGATCTCAGCTGCAGGGGGGATCCTGGGGATCTCAGCTGCAGGGATCCTGGGGATCTCAATGGCAGGGATCCTGGGGATATCTGGTTTTCCTCCCTGCCAGCGTCCCCCAGAGCCCTTCCCAGCCCTCTCCAGGCGGGCACTGTACGTACTGGTCTTCCAGGCATCCGGAGCCTGCAGGTCAGATGTCTTCACAGCCCAGGAGGCGAAGGCACAGAACACCAGGCACATGTCCTTGTGGCTCAGCACGCGGGGCTCCTCCGCTGCTCCTGCCACGAGAGGAGCACGAGGCTCGGGGGGCTCTGTGCCACCCCCTCTGCCCGCCCTGCCCTCCCCGGGCCACAGCAAACCCCTGGGAAATCAGCCCTGGAGGAATTCTGGCACCAGGGGGGGCCTCAGAGGGCTCTGTGTGTTCCCAAGGGACAGTGGCACATTACTCACCCCTCCCCTCGATCCTTCATTGGTTAAAAACCCCAAGGAAATGGGGGTTTAACCCCTCCCCTCAGTCCTTCACTTCGTTAAAAACCCCAAGGAAATGGGGGTTTAACCCCTCCCCTCAGTCCTACACTGTTAAAAACCCCAAGGAAATGGGGGTTTAACCCCTCCTCTGAGTCCTTCACTTCGTTAAAAACCCCAAGGAAATGGGGGTTTAACCCCTCCTCTGAGTCCTTCACTTCGTTAAAAACCCCAAGGCTCTGAGTGTTCCCGAAGGACGGTGACACATTTGTCACCCTCCCTGAGTCCTACACTTTGCTGAAAACCCCAAAGAAATGGGGGTTTAACCCCTCCCTGAGTCCTACACTTTGCTGAAAACCCCAAGGAAATGGGGGTTTAACCCCTCCCTGGGTCCTACACTTCGTTAAAAACCCCAAGGAAATGGGGGTTTAACCCCTCCCTGGGTCCTACACTTCGTTAAAAACCCCAAGGAAATGGGGGTTTAACCCCTCCCTGGGTCCTACACTTTGTTAAAAACCCCAAGGAAACGTTTGCTGAAGCCACCCCAGGCTGCCCCAGCGCCTCCCTGCAGCTCTGCCCAGCTCTCTGTGGCGGCTGCAGTTGGGTCTGGGGGCAGATTTGGGACACAGCAATTCCTGGGGACACAGGCAAGGTCCCCTCCGTGTCCCCAGTGTCCCCGGGCACAGCCAGCTCCAGGACAACACCTGAGAGTGCTCCGTGTCCGTATCCCTCCCCACTCCTGCTCCTCCAGGGATGGGGATCCCTGAGTGCTCTGCACTCCCTGACCCAGCCTGCAACAGCTTCAGATCCGGTTCCTTCTGCTCCTATTCATTTGATCAGGCTTTTCATTAAAGCTGGCTTATTAATTAGCTGTGACCACCTCAAAGGGGTTTTTTCAGACTGGAAGCTCCACGTCGAGCCTCCCTTTGGGGTGGCTCCCTCAGTGTTTGGGTTTAGGATCAACTCCGAGCATCATTTAAGCTCAAAGACATACCCCTGCCCGTCCTGGTGGATCACACTTCTCCCTTTATTCCCATTTCTCTCACCTGGCCCAGGAGCAGGCAATGCTCAGGGGACCTCTGAGGTCTCCAGAGGGTGTTTTTCTGCTCAGGGTGGGTTTTACAGTCCCACATTCCCTGTCCATGCTGGGGGACCTGGCCAGGAGCACTGGCTTGGCACGGGGGACAGGGAGACCCTGAGGGGACAGAGAGAGGAACACCCCAAGGGAGACCCCAGGGGACAGAAGGAATGTCCCAAGGGACAGCCAGGGTGACACAGCCTGGGACATGTCCCCACAGGGGACAACAGCATTTACCTGTCAGTGCCAGGGCCCTGTCCTCCTCTTCTGGCCACCCCTGGGCTCCTCCCAGCGGGACCAGGGCGAGCTCCTCTCCGGATCTTCTGGGCACCAGGGCCTGGGAGCTCGGGGCCTGGCCTCCTCCCAGCTGCCCCTGCCTCTGCAGCAGGGAACTCAGGGCCCTCACAGCTTTCTTCACCTCTGAGGCCGGAGCCATGGAGAAAATCCCTCTCCAGCCCATCCTGTTGGGGGCTGGCTCTGGGAAGAAGCGTTCGTGCACATCAGGGACCGGGATAACCACGGTGTCCTTGTCTGGAGCAGAGCTGGGAGCCTCCTTGTGCAGCCCAGGGCGCTCCAAGCCTCTGAACTTCGTTCTTTTCCTGTCTTTAGCTTTGCCTTTTTTCCTGCTTCCTTCTGGCTCGGTGAAAAAGTACTCGTAGAGCTCGGGCCAGGAGATTTCCCTCTGCAAGGGCGATTTCCGCCCCTCCAGGGAGCTGCCCAGCTCCTCCTCCTCCTGGGAATCACAGAACAGGTACTCGTACATCTCGGGCCAGGTCACATCCAGCGAGCTGGGCTTGCCAGGGCCTCCATCAGCAAAGCACAGCGGGCTCACGGCCCTGGGGAGCTCAGCTGCAGGATCACACGGGATCTCGATGGCAGGGATCCTGGGGAGCTCCATGGCAGGGATCCTGGGGATATCAATGGCAGGACTCCTGGGGATCTCAGCTGCAGGGATCCTGGGGAGCTCAGCTGCAGGGATCCTGGGGATCTCAATGGCAGGGATCCTGGGGATCTCAGCTGCAGGGATCCTGGGGATCTCAGCTGCAGGGATCCTGGGGATCTCAATGGCAGGGATCCTGGGGATATCAGCTGCAGGGATCCTGGGGATCTCAGCTGCAGGGATCCTGGGGATATCAATGGCAGGAATAGTGGGGATATCAATGGCAGGACTCCTGGGCATCCCAGCTGCAGGCTCCCAAGGGATTTCAGGTGCAGGTTTCCTGGGAATCACAGCTGAAGGCTCCCAAGGGATCCCAGCTGCAGGAACCTCAGGAATCTCTGAGGGCTTTCTGGGAATCTCTGCTGCAGGAATTCCAGGATCTCTGAGGACTTCCTGGGAATCTCAGCTGCAGGAATTCCAGGGATCTCTGAGGGCTTCCTGGAAAGTTCAGGAGCAGGAATTCCAGGGATCTCAGGAGCAGGAATTCCAGGGGGCTCAGCTGCAGGAATTCCAGGGATCTCAGGAGCAGGAATTCCAGGGGGCTCAGCTGCAGGAATTCCAGGGATCTCAGGAGCAGAAATCCCAAGGATCTCTGAGGGTTTCCTGGGAATTTCAGCAGCAGGAACTCCATGGATGTCAGGAGCAGGAATTCCAGGTATCTCAGCAGCAGGAACTGCAGGGGTCTCAGCAGCATTCCCTCCAGGTATCTCAGCAGCAGGAACTGCAGGGGTCTCAGCAGCATTCCCCCCAAACTCTGCTGCACTCCCAGGCTGGAGAGGCTTCCCTGGCATCTCCTGGCTCTCCTCTCCTGGCAGAGCCGCGGCTCCTTCTCCAGGGGCTGCGGGGACACTGTCACGTCCGCCCGAGCCCCCGGCCTGCGCTGCCTTTGGGGGCCTGGTGCCCTTCGTCCTGCCCGGGCCTTTGGGCTGGCATCGCCGCCATCCGCCCGCCTGCTCTCCGCGGCCTCCTCGCTGCCCAGCCTCACCAGCGCTGCCCTGGCCGCCTTGTCCTTGCCTCTGCCCTTCCGAGGGGACCCCGGCGAGCCCGGCGGAGCCTTCCCGGTGGGCGCCGCGCTCGGGGGGTCCCTGTCCCCCTCGGGGCCGCCCGCCCCGCGCTGCTTGCGGCTCTTCCGGGGCTGCGCCGGCACCTTGGGCCTCACCACGCCGGGGGATGCGCCCGGAGCGCCGGGCTCCGAGCCCGCCTTGTCCTGCTCCGCTGCCGCCCCGGGCACCATCCCCGCGGGCTCCGAGGGGACAGCGGCTGCCGGAGCTGCCGGCTGCGCCAGCGGGGCCTGTGCCGCTCCTGCACCCCCGCCCTGCCCGGGGGGCTCCGTCCCCGCCGCGCCCTGCGCCGTGCCAGCGGCTGCCCGCGGGGGCTGCCTCCTCTGGGCGCTGGGCATGGCGGCGGGTGCCGGGCAGCCGGGCTCGTCGCTGTCGCTGTCACACAGGAGCCTGCCCGCAGAGCCCAGCCCCGCCTCGTCCTCGCCGCCCGACGGCGGCTGCGGCACGCAGCGCTGCCCGCGCTCCGGGCGGCTGGCACCGGCGCTGGCACCACGTGGGGCAGGGCTGGCAGCGCCCGGCCCGCCTGCGCTCGCCCAGTCGCGTCCCGCGGTGTCCCCTTGCTCAATGTCACTGAGGCTCTGCTCCTCGGCCGTGGCCAGCGAGGCCGGCGCCAGGCTGCACTCCTCGGAGGCGCGCAGGAACTCGGCCCACTCGCGGTCGTTCAGCTGGATGCTGTACTCGAAGTTATCCATGCCTGCGGCGGGGGAGCGGCCACACGTTAGGCACGGCGGGGTGGCACCGCTGTGTGCCCCCAAAAGCCACCTGTGTGCCCCAAATCCAGCTGTGTGCCCCCAAAAGCCACCTGTGCGCCCCAAAATCCAGCTGTGTGCTCCCCATCCAGCTGTGTGCCCCCAAAAGCCACCTCTGTGCCCCCATCCAGCTGTGTGCCCCCCAAAATCCAGCTGTGTGCTCCCCATTCAGCTGTGTGCCCCAAAGGCCAGTTGTGTGCTCCTCATCCAGCTGTGTGCTCCCCATTCAGCTGTGTGCCCCCAAAAGCCAGCTGTGTGCCCCCATCCAGCTGTGTGCCCCAGAGGCCAGTTGTGTGCCCCACAGCTGCACAGAAGGTTTGGGATTCACCCCATCTGCACAGCGGCTTTGGGATGCTCCCCAGAGCTGCACCAGGACTTTGGGATGTTCCCCAGAGCTGCACAGAAGGTTTGGGGCTCTCCCCACAGCAGCATCACACCCCACACCCCCCTTTCCCACCCATTTTGCCTCCAATCCACCTTAAAGCCGGCACTGATGCTCCCGAGCATTCCCAAAGCCCAGAGCACCCCTCCCTGCAGGGGCCCTGGGCAGGGAGATGCAGCACAGCCGGACAGCAGGACAGCACAGGGACAGCAGGACACAGCCGGACAGCAGGACACAGCCGGACAGCACAGGGACAGCAGGACACACACAGCCGGACAGCAGGACAGGCACAGCCGGACAGCAGGACAGCACAGGGACAGCAGGACACACACAGCCGGACAGCAGGACACAGCCGGACAGCAGGACACGCGGGCAGGGGACAGCACAGGGACAGCAGGACACGCGGGCAGGGGACAGGGGCCATGGTACCTGTCCCCCAGCCCCGGGCGGGGACGGGGCCGTGCGCGGAGCCGCAGCAGAGCCCTCCCAGCAGCACATGGTGCCGTCCCTGGCCGGGGGCGCCCAGCCCGGCTCCAGCTCAGATCCATTCAGGCACTAAAAATAAACGCTCTGTCCCTCCCGGTGTCACCTGAGCCTAGTGCCACCGGCCCATATATAGAACTGTGGGGGACGTGCCAGGCTGGCTGTCACCGGGCTCACAGGGGTCTCAGGTTGGGGTAAGAGATGAGCATCTGACTCCATGGTTCAGAAGGCTGATTTATCATTTTATCATATATGTTACATTAAAACCATCCTAAAAGAATAGAAGAAAGGATTTCAGCAGAAGGCTGGCTAAGAATAGAATAGGAAGGAATGATAACAAAGGCTTGTGGCTCGGGCTCTCCATCCGAGCCAGCTGGGCTGTGATTGGCCATTAATTAGAAACAACCAACACAGACCAATCCCAGATGCACCTGGTTGCATCCCACAGCAGCAGATAACCATTGTTTGCATTTTGTTCTTGAGGTCTCTCAGCTTCTCGGGAGGAAAAATCCTCAGGAAAGGGTTTTCCATAGAAGATGTCTGCGACAGGGGGTAGCCAATGTGTGACAGTGCCACCGCCACGCTTGGGGCACTCCTGGTGCCCCCTGCTCCCTCCCGGGGTCACCCCATGGGGAAGGGGGACAGCCCGTGGAGCTGCCAGCCTTTGGCACACCTGGGTGGCACTGACTGCCCTTTTCCCACAGAGCCACTTCTTCACCTTGGTGACGCTCTGCAGGGTGACACAAAACCACCTCCTGGGGCAGGGTTCACCTATTTAGGGCACTCCCAGGGCAGGGTGACATCAGGAGGTCACAGCCAGCCCCAGGATCTTGTGACAAACCCCGCAGGGCATGTGGCAGCCGTCCCACGGCACCCAGGGCCACCTGTGCCACGTGCTGTGGGCACAGCTCGGGGGCACAGCCTGGCACGGGGCACTGGCACGGCGCCCAAGGCTGGCCCGGCAGGTCACGAAGCCGAGCCAGAAATAACCCTCAGCTCGCACCAGCCTTCCTCCCACCTTCCTCCTCCTCCCAGGGTCAGGAACAGCTGCCCTGAAGGAGCTGCCTGCAGGACAGGGGGTGAGGGAGGGACCCCGAATCCAGCCCTGACCCCCAGCCCTGCCCCGGGGCTCCAGGCACACCCGAGGCCACCAGGACCCCGCAGTGGGGCACAGCTGGCCAGGGCTGGGGGTGCTGTGGGAGCCGAGAGGGGCTCTGCACCCCTCGGGGGAACCCCAAGCTCTGCACCCCTAGGGCCAGATGCTGGCCATGCCCCCCTGCCCACCCCGGGGAGCTGGGGCACAGCTCTGGGCTCTGTCCCCATGGGCAGGGGACAGCAGTGTCCCTGTTCTGCCCTGCCACCCCCGGGATGGCTCTGTCCCCGCAGGGAGGGGACAGCAGTGTCCCTGTCCTGCCATCCCCGGGAGGATGGCTCTGTCCCCGCAGGGAGGGGACAGCAGTGTCCCTGTCCTGCCATCCCCGGGATGGCTCTGTCCCCAGGTGACAGCAGTGTCCCTGCCATCCCCGGGATGGCTCTGTCCCCAGGTGACAGCAGTGTCCCCCCGCCATCCCTGCCATCCCCGGATGGCTCTGTCCCAGGTGAAAGCAGTGTCCCTTCTGCCCTGCCATCCCAGGATGCCCAGCCCCCAGCCCAGCGGCGGCCATCCAGCGATGGCATTGTCCCCAGGTGACGCGCTTCCCCTGTCCTGGAGCATCCCTGGGATGAGCCCCCCAGGTGACAGTGCTCCCCGCCATCCCTGGCCTCTCCCACCGCCCTGCCCGCGCCCCGCTCCCCCCGCAGAGCCGCGGGGACCCTGAGCCCAGTTCCGCCCAGTCCCAGCGGCGGCAGGGCCCGAGGCATTGCCTGGGACGCGAGTGCCCTCGGCGGGAGCATCCGGAGGGGGACGAGCCCTGGACACGGCTGGGGCGGCACCCAGGGGCACAGGGAGGGTGGCATGGGGCCGGCACGGGGCTGGGATGGGGCAGGGATGGGGCAGGGATGGGGCTGGGATGGGACTGGGATGGGGCTGGGATGGGCTGGGATGGGGCTGGGATGGGGCTGGGATGGGGCAGGGATGGGGCTGGGATGGGGCTGGGATGGGGCTGGCATGGAGCTGGGAGGGTGGGATGATTCTGGGATGATCTGGGATGAATCTGGGATGAATCTGGGATTCTGGGATGGTGCTGGGGTCATGCTGGGATGGGGCTGGGATATCTGGGATGGTATTGAGGTGATGCTAGGATGGTGCTGGGATGGTGCTGGGATGATTCTGGGATGGTTCTGGCATGCTGGGATGGTGGGAGGCTGTTGGAATGGTGCTGAGATGATTCTGGAATGCTGGGATGATTCTGGGATGATTCTGGGATGCTGGGATGGTGCTGGAATGGTGCTGAGATGATTCTGGAATGCTGGGATAGTGCTGGGATGATGATTCTGGGATTCTGGGATGGTGCTGGGATACTGGAATGGGGCTGGAATGGGGCTGGGAAAATCTGGGATGGTATTGAGGTGATGCTAGGATGGTGCTGGGATGGTTCTGGGATGATTTTGGGAGGGTGCTGGGATGATTCTGGAATGCTGGGATGATTCTGGGATGGTTTTGGGAGGGTGCTGGGACGATTCTGGAATGCTGGGATGATTCTGAGATGGCGCTGAGAAGATTCTGGGATGATCCTGGGGTGCTGCAGGGCTGCTCCAGCCCCATCCTGTGGATGGCACCCAGCACCCCCAGGACGCACGCTGTGGGATTCAGGACACGATATAAATAACCAATGTCAGCCTGTCATGAGAGAAGGGCCCGAAATAAAGCAGCAGATGTGCCAGGAACGGGCATGGAAAGGGCAGGAAAAACGGGAATGGCATGGAGGGCACTTCCTTTGGGACAGGGACACCTCCAGCTCAGCATTCACCACTGCCAGTGTAGAGGAACCTCAGTGTCTGGGAAAGGAGCTCTCAGGGAATGGGACAATTGCAATATCCACAATATGGAATAACTGGAATATTCTCAATATGGAATAATTGGAATATTCACAATCTAGAATAACTGAAATATTCTCAATATGGAATAATTGCAATATTCCCAATATTGAATAATTGAAATATTCAGAATATGGAATAATCGGAATATTCTCAATATGGAATAATTGCAATATTCCCAATATGGAATAATTGGAATATTCTCAATATGGAATAACTGGAATATTCCCAATATGGAATAATTGCAATATTCTTAATATGGAATAATTCCCCTCCTACCCAAGAAACTCCATTTGGGAAAATTCCACCTTTGTGCAGCTTTTCAATCCAGCACTGGAACATGACGAGCGTGGGGGCTTGGCTGAGCTCCCCGTGCGGCAGCCCAGACAATGCAGAGAAACGTGGCTTTGATTAGGAGGATCCTCCCTGCCCTGACCTACACCCGTCACATGCTGCGCAGCAGGGCAGGAAGGGAGAGACTGCAGGAAAAGCAGCGGAAAAAAAATTAAAATCAAAATAAAGCAGAATGGAAAAAGAAATCTGTCCACAGCTTCAGGAGCGAGACAGCCTTGGCTCTTGCTGCTTGCCCGGGACAGAGAGGTTTATTTGTGATTATTTTCTCATTCCTCCTGCAGTTTTAGCTGGATGAGCCCTGAGCCTCAGGCAGGGACAGCCGTGGCCCTGTGTGTCCATGTCTGGCTGCTGCTCTGCCCTTCCACCCTGTTACCTGCCCCTGATCTGATCCATTCCCTCCTTTCCATGCATTCCTGCGGGGTCCCACCTGTCCGAGGGACAGCTCAGGGGATTGGGGAACACTGAGCTGCTCACGGGGATTGGGGAACGCTGAGCTGCTCACAGGATTCGGGGATGCTGAGCTGCTCACGGGGATTGGGGAACACTGAGCTGCTCACAGGGGTTGGGGAACACTGAGCTGCTCACAGGGATTGGGGAACGCTGAGCTGCTCACAGGAGTCGGGGATGCTGAGCTGCTCACAGGAGTCGGGGATGCTGAGCTGCTCACAGGAGTCGGGGATGCTGAGCTGCTCACAGGATTTGGGAATGCTGAGCTGCTCACAGGATTCGGGGATGCTGAGCTGCTCACGTACAGCCCCGGCCCTGCACAGGGCCAGGAGCGCTCCCTGGGACGATCCCAATCACAGCAGTTGGGATCCAGCCCAGGGAAGGCCGGGGAGGAGCAGCTGCGTGCTCAGGAAAGGGTTAACCCTGCACTGAAACTCCGAGCCAGCCAAGCCGCAACCACCGGGCTGGTTTTGCTGGTTTGGGGGCAGGTGAGCCGCAATTATCACCCCCAAACCACCCCAGATCCGCATTGCTTTTACCCAAACCCTTTACCTTTTTTTTTAGTTTTGGGGTTTTTTTGGTTTTGCCTGAAACTCGCTCCCCGTTCTCTGTTAAAATTCCAGCCCGCGCTCCCCCAGCCGGCTCATGCAAAGGTCACGCTCGGCTCGCTTGAAACCCAGCCCGGGCTGGCCTGAAACGCTGCCAGGCTCTTCCCAAAGCTCCCTCCTGGCCGCAGTTTCGGGTTGCTAATCCAAGGCTGGCCGGGTTTCGCATTTCTGAGCCAGAGCCGCGGCTCTGCCCCACCAGGAGCAGCCCCGGGCAGGGGCAGGGGTGGCAGTGCCAGGGGCAGGGGCGGCAGCACCAGCACCAGCCACCTCCGAGGAGAGGGAAATCAGAGCAGGGAGATGCCCCGAGGCAGCGGGATGGGCTCGGGATGCAGGAGCAGGGGGCACTGACCCTGGGGACAGTCCTGGAGAGCCCAGCTGTGCCTGGACAGACCCTGTCCCTGTCCCAGAGCTGTCCCCAGGCACAGATCCCAGCAGGGCGAGAGGATTCTGTCAGTGGCTGTCCCCCTGTCCCAGAGCTGTCCCCAGGCACAGGGCGAGAGGATTCTGTCAGTGACTGTCCCTGTCCCCTGTCCCTGTCCCAGAGCTGTCCCCAGGCACAGATCCCAGCAGGGCAAGAGCATTCTGTCAGTGGCTGTCCCTGACAATGTCCCCTGTCCCAGAGCTGTCCCCAGGCACAGATCCCAGCAGGACGAGAGCATCCCCAGGCACAGATCCCAGCAGGACGAGAGCATTCTGTCAGTGGCTGCCCCTGACAATGTCCCAGGCCAGGCCGGACAGGGCTGGGAGCAGCCTGGGACAGTGCAAGGTGTCCCTGCTGTGGCACGGGTGGCACTGGATGGGCTTTGGAGCTCTTCCAACCCAAACCATTCCGTGATTCCGTGACTCTGGGCGGCACAGTGACTCCATGGCCTGGGTGGCTGTGCTGCTCCGGCCTGGGGGACAGCAGCTGCAGGGCCAGGGGACCTCTGCCATGGGCCAGGCACCTCCCTTTCCACGCTGTCCACTGACTGTCTGCCCAGGCAGAGAGAGCCATTCTCTTTATTCTCTTCATTCTCTTCACTCCCTTTATTCTCTTTTATTCTCTTTATTCTATTATCAATCCATATTGTTATTCCATTATTACTCTATTTACTCAATTTATTTATTTATTCTATTTATTTATTTTAAAAGGGGTCCCAGGGCTGGAGTTCCAGCTCGCAGGAATCCTTTTCACCCCCCCGACCCCGGCAGGATCAGGGTTTTACCTGCGCGCTCCCCTTCCTGCCGCTTCCACTAGATGTCACTTACAGCCACCAAGTCCGCGCTTCCCCGGCGTCTTTCACCTCCTCCCCGGCGGTTCAGGTTCTGTGGGAGCCCTAAAATCGGAGCGTGGGCTGTGCAGAACGGGGGGGCCGTGCTGGGGCAGCCGGGGGAGGGCAGGGCTTGGGGACACCCTGAGCATCCATGCAGCCGGGGGCAGAGGGGAAACGCCAGTTCCACAGGGCTGGGGGGACAGGGGCCGTGCTGGCCCCGCCTGGGTCACCGCTGCCACCCCGGGCATCCCCGTGGGCCTCAGGAATGTCACCATCCTGGAATGCCAGCCTCAGGAGTGACCATTCCCTGCCCTCGGGAATGTCACCATTCCCTGGGCAATGCCAACCCTGCGAATGTCACCATTCCCTGGGCAATGCCAACCCTGCGAATGTCACCATTCCCTGGGCAATGGCAGCCCTGCGAATGTCACCATTCCCTGGGCAATGCCAGCCTCGGGAATGTCACCATTCCCTGGGCAATGCCGGCCTTGGGAATGTCACCATTCCCTGGGCAATGCCAGCCCTGGGAATGTCACCATTCCCTGGGCAATGCCAGCCTTGGCAATGTCACCATTCCCTGGGCAATGCCAGCCTCGGGAATGTCACCATTCCCTGGGCAATGCCAGCCCTGCGAATGTCACCATTCCCTGGGCAATGCCAGCCTCGGGAATGTCACCATTCCCTGGGGAGAGCCCCAGCACCCTCTGGGGGAAATCCCTGCCCAAAAATCCAACCTGACCCTCCCCTGGCACAGCCCCAGCCTGTGCCTGGGCCCTACTCTCCATCTCCGGCTCCTCCCGAGGCAGCTGCAGGGACCACGAGCTGGGTTCCTGGGCCCCCTTTGTGTCCTTGCCCTCCTGCACCCCGAGCCAGGGCAGCTGATTTGGGATGGAGCCCTGGAGGGAAGCGGTGGCCTCCAGCCTCTCCACGCTGGCACCAGGAGCAAGAACAGGACAGAGACAGGGAGAAGGAGCTGAGAGTTCTCCGGAGCGTCCAGGCCCTGCCCTCCCTGGGAAGGGAACAGCAGCGGGAGCAGCAGCGCTCGCTGTCCCGGCTCTGACTAACGATGGTTTGGGTTGAAAGGGGCTCTCCTCCCAGCGCAGCCCCGAACACGAGCTGCTCCACATCTGCAGGGCCCTGGGTTCCTCACCCCGGCAGCTCCAGCCCCCAGTCCCCGATTCCTGGGGCTGTGTTGTTGTAACTCCCGCACATCCCTCGCTCATCCCTCGCTCCCTGCGCTGATCCTGGGTTTATCCCGGCCTGATCCCAGCCCTGATCCCGGCCCACCCACTGCCAGCAGCCTCCAAGAGCAGGGCCAGCTCAGCCCGGAGCTCCACACGCGCTGCTCGCCCGGGCACAGCCCCGCTCCAGGGCTGCCCCAGCCCGGCCTGCATCAAAGCACAGCCCAGCACCGCTGCGTTTGTCAGCTTTGGCCGAGACCGGGTGACTGAGAGGCGTTTCAAAGGATTTTATTGTGTTATTAGTCTGGCTGGGGAGAGACGCAGAAGAGACGGAAAACTCGGCGCTGTTCTGATTAGAAGCCAGGAGCTCCCCACCCAAAATTTCTCCCTAAATTCTTCAGGGAAGAATAATTTCAATACTAAATTTCAATACTTACTAAATTTCAATATTTTATAAATGTCTTTTAGCCTATTAGTTTTGCTACATAATGCTATCACTTGTAATCCCCTGTATTTTTACCCCACGTGGCCCTGCTACCTTTCACAGTTCTAATGTGGGACCGTATAAACTTCCCATTTTTAAGAATCCTTTACAACTTTAAGAATTCTTTACAAATCCATTTCTGCCCGAGGACATTCACGAACCCGCTCAATTCCCAGGCTCCAAAGTGGGAATTTCCCAAATGCCTGGGGAGGGTTTCCAAGCCCCCCGGGTGACAGTGACACTGTGCCAGCAGTGGGTGACACTGTGCCAGCTGTGCAGGAGGGAGCCGTGCCAGCAGCAGCACCAGGCTCAGCCCTGAGCCCTGAGGAGCCCAAATGTCAGAGCAGCTCAAGCTCTGCCAGCTGACAGCTCCCAAGGACATCCCTGATCCCGAAATCCGCCGCCCTCGCTCACCTGGGAGTGGAAAGCTCCATCTGAGCACAGCTTCCTCTAATTTGTTCCCGGGTTTTTGAATGCAAACCCCACAGAGAACCACAGCCAGCCCTGATCCGCTCAGGCTGGAGGTTTGTGCAGAGGTGTCTGAGGCAGGGTTAGATTAGAGCTGGTGGATGACTCTGGGTTGGCCATTCCAGAGCCAGGGCAGAGCAGCAAAGGCAAAAACCCAGAGCTGGGGCAAACCCTGGAATGGTTTGGGCTGGAAAAAAGCTCAGTGCCACCGCTTGGGCACCTTCCGCCGTGCCAGGCTGCTCCAAGCCCCTCCAGCCTGGCCCTGGGCACTGCCAGGCATGGGGCAGCGCTGGGCCAGGAACGGAATTTCTCCCTAAATTCCTCCTTTCCCCAGCCAAGGTCGGTTCCACCCCACGTTTCCGTAGGGCCCGGCCGGGCTAATCACTGCTGGTTAATTGGCCGGGCAGTGCTGCGGCCGGGAGGGGCTGCGGGGGAGCCGGGGCTGCTCCTGCGCCTTTTCCCTTCCTCCCCGGGCCAAGGAGGCGCAGCAGCTCCCGAAGCGGCACCGGGGCTGCGCTGCTCCGGCATCTTAACAAGGAGCAGCTGCTGGGAGCTGCGCAGGGAAAAGGCCCCTCTGCGTTAATTAAAGGTCACAGGGCCATTCCAGAGGCTCCCCAATTACCTCTGCCAGAGCGCGGCTAATGTGAGATAATGATGTCATACAGCCGCTAATGAGGCAGGTTATCCAAACCCCCCCGGCCCCCTCCCTGCCAGGAGCTCTGCCATGAGCAGAGGGAAAAGGGAACTCTTCCCTCTGCTCCTCTTCCTTCAGGACCTGGATAATGCAGCCAGGGGAGGCAGGAGGAGAGGCCTCAGCCCTCTCTGGGGTTTTTGTGCAGAGGAGCAGCTCAGCAAGGCCCTTTCCCCTATGGAATTACCCCTCAGGAGTGATGGCAACAGGATATTGTGGGGCACTGACCCCGCTGGGGCCGAGCCCAGCCCCAGCAGCGCTCCTTAACTGAGCCTAATTGGGAGGTGGGAGTCTGCTCCTGCTCTGGAAGGATCCATCCCAGCAGGGATGGGATTCCCTGTGCCCCCCAGCAGGGATGCAGGATTCCCCGTGCTCCAGGGATGCAGGATTCCCTGTGCCCCCCAGCAGGGATGCTCCTCCAGGGATGCAGGATTCCTGTGCCCCCTCCAGGGATGGGATGCAGGGATGCAGGATCCCTGTGCCCCCAGGCTGAGGATTCCTGGGGGATGCTGGATCCTGTCCCAGGGATGCAGGATTCCCTGTGCTCCAGGGATGCAGGATTCCCCATGCTCCAGGGATGCAGGGTTCTAAAGCTCCAAATGCAGGATTCCCCCAGGGGGGATGCCCCCGTGCCCCAGGATCCCCCACCCCAGGGATGCAGGATGCAGGGATGCAGCCCCCGTGCTCCAGGCAGGTCCCCGTTCTGTCCTTGGGACATTCCCCAGGGATGCAGGATTCCTGGGGGACAGCAGTGCCCTGCAGGGATGCAGGATTCCCGGCCCCAGCAGGGATGCAGCCCCCCAGGGGATGATGGAGGGATGCAGGATTCCCCGTGCCCCAGGGATGCAGGATTCTGGGCCCCAGGGATGGGCCCTGCAGGGATGCAGAATTCCTCTGGATCAGGATTCCCTGTGCCCCAGGGATGCACCATGGCCTCAGCTGGGATGCAGGAGCCCCCCAGGCTGAGGGGCCAGTCCCAGCTGCCCAATTCTGGGGTTCTGACCCCTGCCCCATGGGACAGCCCTTTCTGTCCTTGGGACATTCACCTGGGTGACAGCAGAGCCCTGATGGGGTGAGGAGGGCTGCACAGCTGGATGGACTGCACAGCTGGATCAGCACCATGGCCTCAGGTGCAGCTGCCAGCGGCACCCACACCATGGGACAGCCCTGGCAGTGTCCCCCAGGGGCTGGAACAGCCCTGGCAGTGTCCCCCAGGGGGGGCTGGGACAGCCCTGGCAGTGTCCCCCGGCCCCAGAGGTCCCTGCTGTGCTGCGGAGCTGCTGTGTCAGACAGAGCTCAGCCCCTGCCGGGCTGCGCCTCCCCCAGGATGGATCCAGTGCGGGATTCACCCCCTTGGGAAGGGATCAGGGTTCAGCAGCAGCCTCTGCCCAGCCTCTCCCCGTGCCCTCCCGCTGCCTGCCCAGCCCTCACCTCCTTCTGTCCATGGCCTCCATTTCTGTCCTGAGCTCTTCTGGATCATTTATTTTCCCAAGCCGAGGCTCCTGGGGCAGGGGAGCAGTGGAGGAGCACTTGGCCTGGGAGAAGGAATGATGCGGAGCACAAAGGAGGCATCAGGAGCCCTGCCCTGAGCCTGCCCCGCCTGCAGAGCTGCTGGAGGGGACAGGGGCAGGGGGAGCAGCTCCTTCTCCGCCACCCAGACCCACCCAGGGAGATGCACACTGGCATTTCCCAGGGATGTTTAATTTCCCGGAGGAGCTGCTGAGCCCAGAGCGGAGCCAGAGCCGTGGAATGGGAGCGTTTGGGAGCAGGGGCTGCCAGCGGTGAGCGCTCGGGCTCCGGGACAGCAGCACACGGCCGGGCTGGAGCGCAGGCAGGGCTGGGGCAGCGGCAGCAACCCCAGCCCCAGAGCCGAGCAGAGCCAGGGCCGCGCGTTATCCGCAGCGCCCACCCCTCCCACATCCTGCACCGCAAAGGAAAAGTTGGCAGGGCAAAGCGAAGGCAGGGAGGAGATGAAAAGCCTGAAAAGGCAGGAGCGGAGGGGGAAGCAGCACCCAGCATTGCCAGGGCCCAGCCTGGGCTGGGCAGGAGCTTTCTGCCCACCAGGACCCCCAAATTCCCAGCCAGGCTCCAGCAGCCAGGGGTGGGGTGCTGCTGTCCCTCTGCCATCCCGTGACAGCTGTGCAGGAATTCTGCTCCCCAGCCTGGCTGGGATTTCAGTTCTGCTCCCCCAAATTCTGCTCCCCCAAGCTGGGTGGGATTTCAGTTCTGCTCCTCCAAACTGGGTGGGATTTTTAATTCTGCTCCCCCAGGATGGCTGGCATTTCAATTCTGCTCCCCAGGCTGGGTGGGATTTTTTTCCATGTGCTCACGGATCAGGCTAAATCAACACAAATCTCCCAAGGTGCAGCAAAGGAAGAGGCTGGGAAGGGCTGGAGCACCAAAGGCTGACCTTTGCTAATCCCCAGGCAGCCGTGCAGGCCAGGAGCTGCTGCAGGCGCCGGGCAGGCTTTGCTCTCCCCATGGGCAGCGTTCTTCACCTTCCCGTGCTCTCTGGAGCAGCAGCTGCGGGGCAGGGCAGGCCTGGGAGCTGCTCCAGGACGATCCCAGCCCTGCCTGGGGCTTCCAGGGAAGCTGGGATGTGCCTCAGGAGCCCCTCTGAGAGCGGCAGCACCTCCCTCTGCTCACTTCTGCATTTCTAAAAATGGGGATAGCGAGGCTGAGGCCTTGGAGATGTTGCTATAAAAAACAATCCCTGTGTAGCAACTGGAGCGCTCGCAGCAGACTGGGAAGTGCTGCTGCTGCTGCTTCCAAGCAAAACCTGGATGCTCTGAGCAAATTCCTTGGCTCGTCTGGCAGCCTCAGGAGCGTCAGTCACGAGCCAGGCCCGGTTCTGGTCCCGGGTTTCTGCTCCAAGCTCGGGGTTTGTGCAGCCTGCAGCTCTCAGACAGCTCCAGCCCGGAGGGAGAAACAAGCAGAGGGTGGCAAAGCTGAGCAGCACCTGCTGCAGGGCCAGCCCAGCCTTCCTCCTCCTCCTCCTCCTCCTCCTCCTCCTCCTCAGCCAGACCCACCACAGCCAGGCTGGGCTTCCTGCTGGGAATGTTCCACCGGGAATACGGAACAATCCAGCTGTGCAGAGCCCGGTGCAGCTGTGCACAGCTGTGCATGCTCAGCAGGGGCAGGGGAGCTGGGCTGGTGCTCGGGCAGCAGCAGCACCCCCACCTCCCATCTGTGCCACAATGCCAACCCCCGGGCAGGGGTGCAGGGGTTGGCATTGCCAGGGATGGCAGGGGATGCAGGGGTGCAGGGATGCAGGGGTTGGCACTGCCAGGGATGGCAGGGATGCAGGATTCCCTCTGGACACGGTCACAGCCCTGCCCCAAACGCTTCAAAAGGAAATAAAATCGCTGCCAGGGGAGCAGCTGGGCCTCCTCAGGGGCTGCAGGGCACTGCCAGAGCCAGCCTGGCTTCCCCCGTGCCCTGAGCCTGTCACAGATTGGTGTCATTATCAGTGCCACCATCACTGTCACCATCAGTGCCACCATCGGTGCCACCATTGCTGTCACCATCAGTGCCACCATCGGTGCCACCATCAGTGCCATCATCGCTGCCACCATCACTGCCACCATCGGTGCCACCATCACTGCCACCATCGGTGCCACCATCGGTGCCACCATCACTGTCGCCATCGGTGCCACCATCGGTGCCAGCGGCTCCTGCCGCTCTGCAGGGACGGTGACTCAGTGGGCAGTGACTCACCCCGAGCCCGGCTCTGCGCTGATGGAATCGCGTCCCCAGCGCCGCTTTCTGCTGTCCCAGCTCTGCCCACCCTCACCCCGCTGTAAATCCGGGAAATTCTCGTCCTTGTTTTCCTCGGGAAGCCGCTCCCGGCTCCTCCTGAGGCGGAAAATCAACACCGCGTCTGTTCTGCCGCCTGCGGTCGCGGCGGGTTGCGGGGCTGCGGCTAAGTGTGAAGCCGTTAATGGTGTGACAGCGCTGCTAACGACCCGAGGCTGTGCCGGGGCCGTGTCGCGGCTGTCACCAGCCCCGGGTGGCCCTGCGGGAGGGGGTCCCTGGCATCGCCGGACCCTGCCCAGCCCCGCGGGTGTCGCAGTCCCCGGCTCGGAGGATTCGCAGGACAGAGGGGGTGCCGAGGGAGGGGGAAGCTCGCTCGGGGCTGCCTTTGAAGGCTCCGGGGTGTTCGCAAAGCCACCAGCGAGCGCTTCCTGCCGGGAGCCCCGGGGCTCGCACGGGGATGGGCAGGGATGGACGCAGGTCAGGCATTTCCCGTCCACAAAGTGGAAAACAAGGATCACGGAGTTGTTCCCCTCCGCAGGGTAAATATCCAGGACGTGCGGAGCGCAGGGAGCTCCCACCCAGAACGTGAAAGCCGCGGGATCGCAGGGCACGGGGAGCTCCCATCCCTGCACTAAACCACAGCCACTCGGCACCAGCCAGCTGCCCCGGGCGGGCTCCCCCTGCCCCGGGAAACGTTTTCCAGGCGGCCGGGAGGGCCCTGGAGCCGCGCTCAGCAGAGCTCTGGCCCGGTTCCACCCCAGATCTGCGGCTGTGCCGGGCGGCGCTGCTGCCTGGGGCCGCTCCGGTCCGTGCGAGGCGCAGCAGCGCTGATGGGATCCGTGCGACTGCGGGGGAACGGCCCCGAGCGCCGGGAACGCATCTGCCGGGAGCCTGCCTGCCGCCGGCCCTGCCGGGGAGGCCTGGGCACTGCCAGCCCCGGGCGGTGCCAGCCCCGGCAGTGCCAGCCCCGGTAATGCCAACCCCCGGCAGTGCCAGCCCCGGTAATGCCAACCCCCGGCAGAGCCAGCCCCGGCAGTGCCAGCCCCGGTAATGCCAACCCCCGGCAGTGCCAGCCCCGGCAGTGCCAACCCCCGGCAGTGCCAGCCCCGGGCGGTGCCAACCCTGGTAATGCCAGCCCCGGCAGTGCCAGCCCCGGCAGTGCCATTCCCCGGGCGGTGCCAGCCCCGGCAGTGCCAGCCCCGTCAGTGCCAGCCCGGAGGCAGAGCGGGATCCCAGGGCAGCAGGGATGGGCGCAGGGCAGGCAGCAATGCCAGGCTCCTGCAGAGCCCTCCTGCCCTCTCCTCACGCCCACGGAGGCTCTTCGTGCCCCGCCGGTGCAGCCCCGGGCTGGGGCAGGGCTGGTGGCCAAAGGGACGCGCAGGGAGGGCACCGCGCCCGGCCGGGGCTGGCACGGCTCGGCTCCGGTGCCCGCAGCCGCTCTCTGCTCGCCGCAGCGCCCGGCCCGGGGGCAGGAGCCGAGCCGGGGAGGAAAGCAGCGGGCTCCAGCCTGCCCGAGCCCGGAGCCGGGCGGATCCGTGCGGAGCCTGTTCTCCGGCAGTCTGCCCGCCCGGGCACACGCGGCAGCGCTCCAGCGCTGCTGGGCCCTGCTCCCGGCGCTGGCAGCGGGAACCAACCCTCATTTGGCCGCCCAGCCTGCCCAGCTGGACGGCAGCATCTGCCACGGCCGGGCCGGGAGCCGTCCCTGCCAGCAGGAAATGTCATTAGCAGTGCCACTCTGCGGGCTGCAGGGAGCACGGGTTCAATAGTTAATATTCGATTCCAGCCCTGGCGGGGTGGCAGCTCCTCAGCGCTGCTTTCTCTCCCCGCCGTGGGGCTCCAGCAGGAAAAAACTGAGCGATCCTAAATCCCTGCTCCCCCAGGGCTCAGCACCTTTTATTTATTTATTTATTTATTTATTCATTAATTTTAAAATGTTATTTATTTATAAATAATATATAATAGCATAACAATATAATATATAATATAAATATATAACAATATAATATATATAATATAAATATATAACAATATAGCATAACATATTATATGTATTATATTATATATTATATATTATATATTATATATTATATATTATATATTATATATTATATATTATATATTATATATTATATATTATATATTATATATTATATATTATATTATAATACATACTATTTTTATTTATTTATTTATTTATTTATTTATTTTCACCAGCAAGCGCCAACAGGCTCCTGGGCACTGTCAGGAGGAGCAGGACAGCTCTGAAAGCCAAATTTCCGCCAGAAGGAGGAGGGGACATGGGCTCGGTGACAGCGTGCGCCCGTCAGTGACAATGTGCGCACCCAGCTGCTCTGTGCCCGTTCCACGTGGGGACAGCGTGGAAACGAAGGCGCTCCCTGCGCAGGGCACCATCCCAGCTCCGCCCGCCCGGTGGGCTCTAGCGCGGCTGATCGGAAAGATTTCCCTTATCAATGCTGTGATTTCCCAATCGCTGTCCTTCAGGTCGGCCCCGCTCCCTCCCCTCCCGAGCTCTGCAGGGCACCAAACACCAACTCCCGGCCACCCCCAGGTCAAAGCAGCGCTTTGGGGGAGGCAGGAAAATGCCTGGGATGGGAGAGCATCTGTCCCGCCCACCGCCAATTCCCCGGGCCCAGCAGAGCCAAAGAAGGGGAAACGGGCGGTGGCACGGCCGGCGCTGTCCCGCAGGGCCCGCTCCCCCTGTCTGGCACCCCTGTCCCGTCGCAGCCGGCCGAGAGGCGCTAATTGCCGCTGACACCGTCCCGGCCTGGAGCCCCGGGCGCCCCCGGGCCGAGGTGTGAACGCCCCGGGCCCCCCGGGAGCCTGCGCGCAGCAATCGCGCCGGAACAGGCGGCTCCGGGGCCGGCCCCGTGATAAATGGACTTTGGCAATGCTCGCCGACCGCGTCATGCCAATAAGGCAATCGAGAGTGAAAAAAGAGCTGTGCTGGAAAGGTGGGCGAGACTGGGGAGTCCTGGAGACAATTGACAGAGACAGGGCAGGGCAAGGAGCGGCGATTCCTCCCTTGTCAGGATGACACCGCTCGGGGGCTTAAGGAGAACTGACAGCCCAAAAAAATGAACTCTCTGCGGCACCGGTGCCCCAGGAGTCCCTCCCGGAGCCACAAATGAGCCGTGAAAGGCTGGGAGGGCCAGGCACGGCCCTGTTCTCACCCCGAATTAGGATCGGGACAGCAAACCCCATCCCTGTCCCCCTGCGAGGGCAGCAGCCTGTCCTTGCTGTTGATCTTGGCCACCCTGGAACTCGCAGTGTTTTTGCAGCTGCAGTTTGGGGTTTGCTCTTTCTGTCTCTTTCCTTTCCTTTTTTATTTTTATTATTTTTTTTCTTTTTTTTTTTCCCAGCCATATTCCTCTCCAGCGGTGTTATCCCGTACGGAGAAGCGTAAACACCCTCTGGGAGCCACAGGCAGCGCCCCACGGGCACGGAGCCACGAGTGGGGCAGGGCAGGAGCGGGCAGGGCTTCCCCTTCTCCAGCGTGAACTCCAGACACGGAGACGGCCCTGCCGCCCTCCAGCTCTGGGGTTTCTGTTCTTCAGGTTCTGGACCGACGCCTCGGGTTTTGGCTTTTATATTCCTCAGGTTCTGGACTGATGCCTCAGGTTTTGGCTTTTATATTCCTCAGGTTCTGTAATGATGCCTCAGGTTTTAACTTTAAAACTTTTCATATTCTGCTTTAGTGGTTGGGTCTGGGTTCACATCAGGGGATGGTGAGCTCTGTGCACAGAGCAGGAGACAAAACAATTCCTGCTCCAGCTGGGGACCAAGGACAAAGGATCCAAATCTCAGCCCAGGAGCACAAACAACGTGGGCTGGAGAGAGAAAAACAAGGATGGGACTGCATGGGCTAAAGCTGGAATGGGACAATTCACTCCAAGATGCAAATGGAGCAGAACTGATCAAAGTGACAGACCCCGTGAGCGGGCGTGCATTTTGGGCCCATTTTGGCTCATCCTGGGATCATTTTGGGCCCATTTTGGTTCATCTTGGGATCATTTTGGGCCCATTTTGGCTCATCCTGGGTGCAGCCCTGGCTGGGCTCTTGTGCTGCCCAAGGTGGAGCCATTGAGGAGAAGCTTTCCATAAATCCCTGCTTTGTTCTTTAGCCCTGCCCAGGGCTGGAATTGTGCCGGGTGTGGCGAGCAGGGAAGCTGTGACATTTTCTGGGAAATCAGAGCTCTCAGCTGAGATTCCCAGCACATTTCCCCATGGATAAATACCAGGTGTATTTATGTTTTTTCCCCTGCAGCATTTTTTGGACAATCAGATCCCTCAGCTGAGATTTCAGCAGATTTCCCCGTGGATAAACCCCGGGTGTATTTCTGGGGGTTTTTTTGCAGTATTTTTTGGGGAAATCAGAGCTCTCAGCTGAGATTCCCAGCAGATTTCCCCATGGATAAATCCCAGGTGTATTTCTGTTTTTTCTGCAGTATTTTTTGGGGAAATCAGAGCTCTCAGCTGAGATTCCCAGCACATTTCCCTATGGATAAATCCCAGGTGTATTTATGGTTTTTTCTGCAGTATTTTTTGGGGAAATCAGAGCTCTCAGCTGAGATTCCCAGCAGATTTCCCCGTGGATAAATACCAGGTGTATTTCTGTTTTTTCTGCAGCGTTTTTTGGGCAATCAGAGCTCTCAGCTGAGATCTCAGCACATTTCCCCCGTGGCTAAACCCTGGTGCTCCCGCAGGCTCCGTGGCTCCTGTCACAGCGTCCCCTGCGTGTCCCTGGCCTGGCACGGCCCGTTCCCACCGGGAGGCACAAGGACAGCTTTGTCCCCAGCTGTGGCACGCGGGGCTGGCCCTGTCCCCTGGCTGCCAGCCCTGCCGACGTGTCCCCGGGGACAAACCCCTGGGGCTGAACCACCACCAGGCTGCTGCTGCTAGGGGGAGTGTTGCGTACACGTAAATTAAATATTAAAATAAATATTAAGGTAATACATAATATTAATATCATAATATTAATATATATTAGTATTATAAAGTCTAAATATTATTATAAATATTATCATTATCATGAAACTTATAATTATCAGAAATAGGTCTAAATATTATAATTACAAAACTATAGAATATAATAGATATTAATATTATAAAAATCTATATAGTAATAACACATAAATATCTATATTTGCAATTTATATATATATATATATATATATATATATATATAGGACACTGTGACCCCAGGACAGGTGCCCAGGCTGTCCCACCGTGTCATTGTGACCCCAGGACAGGTGCCCACGCTGTTCCACTGTGTCATTGTGACCCCAGGACAGGTGCCCACGCTGTCCCATGGCACAGCCAGGCCGCTGTGACCCCAGGGCAAGGCCAGCAGCGATTCCCACAGCAGGGAGTGCTGCACACCTGCCAGGAGCTCACCTGGCAGCGTGACAGGGGCTGAAATCGGGCTCTGACCTTGCTGGGAACCGAGGTGCAGCCCCCAGCCCTGTCCTGGCAAAGCACCAGGGTCTCTGATACCTTCTGAACCATTTGGGGTACCCGAGGTGCAGCCCCCCAGCCCTGCTCTGGGGTCCTGAGCCATTTGAAATAACCAAGGTGCAGCCCCCAGCCCTGTCCTGGCAAAGCACCAGGGTCTCTGCTCCCCCCTGAGCCATTTGGGGTGCCCAAGGTGCAGCCCCAACCCTGTCCCGGAAAAGCACCAGGGTCTCTGCTCCCTCCTGACCCATTTGTGGTACCCGAGGTGCAGCCCCCTCCCTGAGCCATTTGGGGTGCCCTGCTCCCAGACCCATTTGGGGTCCTGTCCCCCCCACCCCATCCTGTCCCCCATCCCACACCCCAGCCCTGCTCTGCGCTCTCCGCTCCCTCCTCAGCGACCTGGGAGTCCCTCTCCCCCTGCGGAGGGCCCTGCTGGTGTGCGCCTGCTGACTGGAGCTGTCATTATCAGCTCAATAAATCTCTGGCTGGGGTTTTATTGAATCCCTGCCTGAGGGGGAACGAGCCTGGAAAGGTTGAGGAGAGCAGCGCTTTCCCACGCCTCAGCCCCGCCGCCGCAGCTCCCGCTCGCATTCCGGGGCTGCCAGCGCTCCGCAAATGTTTGGACAGCCTTGAACAAATAACACACCTTTAAAAGAGGCCAGCATGAAATTTTTCCTCACCACCCAGGCACCCTCCGAGCGGTTCCCCCCGCTGCATCCCCCAGCCCGTGTGTGTGTGTGTGTGTGTCCGTGCCCGGTGCGTGCCTGCTGCCTCCATCCATCCACCATCCATCCTCCCCTTCCCTTCCTTCCCTTCCTTCCCTTTGTGTGCAGGGCTCGGCTGCTCTCCAGCTGCCTTTGGGGGGAGGAATTCTGGCAGTCCCGGGCCCTGCCTCGCTCCGGGGGCCGCCACGGGAAAAGGGAGGAGGTTCGGGGTTTTTTTGGCTTTTCTCCTGGCCAGATTTCCTTCAGCAGGTAGGGGAGGGTTTTCTGCAGAGCCCGTGCCAGGCTGCCAGCGGTCAGCTCTGGATGCCGAGGTTTTTCCAGCTCCAGGGGCTGGCTGTGGCTCCTGGCAGCCACACAGCTCCGCTAATTAATGCCGCGGCTCCCTTCGCACAGCGCCGCTGACGGGGCCTGACCCTGACCCCAGAGCAGCTCCCCGGGGCACGGCGCTGGAGCTGCAGCCACGCACCCACCGGGCCTCGGACGGGCTCCGGAGCCCTCCTGGAGCCCTGGGGTGGGCAGGGACACAGCCCCGAGCTGCAGGGGGGTCTGGAGAGCTGCCCCGGCAGCTGGGCCGAGGGGGAACAAAAACACGGATGGGACAGAGCAGCATCCAGGGGTGGGACAGAGCAGAGCAGCATCCAGGGGTGGGACAGAGCAGAGCAGCATCCCGGGGTGGGACAGAGCAGCACCCAGGGGTGGGACAGAGCAGAGCAGCATCCCGGGGTGGGACAGAGCAGCACCCAGGGGTGGGACAGAGCAGAGCAGCATCCAGGGTGGGAGAGAGCAGCATCCCGGGTGGGACAGAGCAGAGCAGCATCCCGGGGTGGGACAGAGCAGCATCCAGGGTGGGACAGAGCAGAGCAGCATCCAGGGGTGGGACAGAGCAGCATCCAGGGTGGGACAGAGCAGCATCCAGGGATGGGACAGAGCAGCATCCAGGGTGGGACAGAGCAGCATCCAGGGTGGGACAGAGCAGAGCAGCATCCCGGGGTGGGACAGAGCAGCATCCAGGGACAGAGCAGAGCAGCATCCACAGGGGGGGTGGGACAGAGCAGCACCCAGGGGTGGGACAGAGCAGCATCCAGGGTGGGACAGAGCAGAGCAGCATCCAGGGTGGGACAGAGCAGCATCCAGGGTGGGACAGAGCAGAGCAGCACCCAGGGATGGGACAGAGCAGAGCAGCATCCAGGGGTGGGACAGAGCAGCATCCCGGGGTGGGACAGAGCAGCATCCAGGGTGGGACAGAGCAGAGCAGCATCCAGGGGTGGGACAGAGCAGCACCCAGGGATGGGACAGAGCAGCATCCAGGGGTTTGACAGAGCAGCACCCAGGGGTGGGACAGAGCAGCATCCAGGGTGGGACAGAGCAGCATCCAGGGATGGGACAGAGCAGCATCCCGGGGTGGGACAGAGCAGCATCCAGGGATGGGACAGAGCAGCATCCAGGGTGGGACAGAGCAGCATCCCGGGTGGGACAGAGCAGCATCCAGGGTGGGACAGAGCAGCATCCAGGGGTGGGACAGAGCAGCATCCAGGGTGGGACAGAGCAGCATCCAGCTGAGTGCAGCCCCGATGGGGAGGCTTCAGAGCCTTCCTGGGATAAACCAGGGAGGGTTCCCGAGTTCCTGTGGGATAAAAACTAGGGATGGTTCAGAGCCTTCCTGGGATAAACCAGGGAGGCTTCCTGAGCCCTCCTAGGGGAAAAGAACGGGGAGGCCTCCCAAGTTCCTGCAAGAAAAACTGGGGAGGGTTCAGAGCCCTCCTGGGGATAAACCAGGGAGGGTTCCCAAGTTCCTGCGGGATAAAACCGGGGAGGGTTCAGAGCCATCCTGGGGAAAAAAACCGCGGCTTCCTCCCAGATTTCCCCCCAGGCTGCTGCCAGGAAATCCAGTGCGAGCATCCCAAGGATGGGATCCGTGTCACCAGGGGAATTCAAGGATCCGCTCCAGGGGAATTTCAGGATCCTCTGCAGGGGTAATTCAAGGATCCGCTCCAGGGCAATTTTGGGATCCTGTCCTGAAGGACAGGGGCTGTTCAGGCTGAAGACAAGGCAGTGGCAGGCAGCAGAGCAGGTCCGGGAGGGGCCCCAGCTGCCGGTGATTCCCATTTTTCCATGGGCCCCGGGATGGGATCGTGCCTGGCTGTGGCTGGGATGTGTTTGTGGAGCAGGAGGGCAGCAGTGATTCCCGTTTTTCCGGGATGGGATCGTGCCTGGCTGTGGCTGGATGTGTTTGTGGAGCAGAAGGGGAGCAGTGATTCCCGGTTTTCCGTGATCCCCAGAATGGGATCGTGCCTGGCTGTGGCTGGATGTGTTTGCGGGGCAGGAGGGCAGCGGTGATTCCCGGTTTTCCGGGATGGGATCGTGCCTGGCTGTGGCTGGATGTGGTTGCGGGGCAGGAGGGGAGCTGGGGGATGGAGGGGCCGGGCACCGCCTGCCCGCTGTGTTCTGGGAGCGCCAAACACCGCAGCCATCTCAACAGCTCCTAAAACTCCCCCTGCCTCGTTTCCTGTTGCTGCTTTCCCAAATGCTGAAAGGCTTTGGGCTCCCGTGGATTAAAAAAAAAAAAAAAAAAAAAAGAAAGAAAAGAGCCCGGAGAGAATCCAGGGCTGAGATTTGTGCCCACTCGATCTTGGCTGTCAGCGCATCCTTCCAGGCGAGGCGGGGCCGATGCGCTCCCCACGCATCCCCAGGCAGGCAGAGAAACCCTGCCGGAGCAGACAAGTGACAGCGACACTGCGATGGGTCCCCGGGGGTGACGGGGACACGCCTGCCTGGGAGGGGACAGGGCCAGCAGGGCCGGGAGGGAGCTGGGGAGGGACAGGGAGAGCCGGGGATTCATGGCAGGCAGCGCCTTGGCTGTGCCAGGTGCCCGCCCCGCCTGGCATGGCACCCGGAAGGCGACACAACCACCACCGCGTGGGGACAGCCAGGGCTGGGGCACAGGATGAGGAGGGAGAGGGAGCAGAGGAAGGGCAGGAGCTGGAGCACGGCCAGGTGGGAAGGCTGAGGGTGGCACGGCACAAGGGACAGAGTTCCCCAGGCTCCTCAGGAGGGGACAGTTTGGGTTGTGTGTGCCCCAGTTTGGGCTCTGTGTATGCCCAGTTTGGGTTCTGTGTGTGCCCAGTTTAGGCTCTGTGTGTGCCCCAGTTTGGGCTCTGTGAGTGCCCAGTTTGGGCTCTGTGTGTGCCCAGTTTGGGCTCTGTGTGTGCCCAGTTTGGGCTCTGTGTGTGCCCAGTTTGGGCTCTGTGTGTGCCCCAGTTTGGGCTCTGTGTGTGCCCAGTTTGGGTTCTGTGTGTCCAGTTTGTTCTCCTTGGGTTTGGGCTCTGTGTTCCTCAGTTTGGGCTCTGTGTTGCTTTTTTGGGTTCTGATGCCAAGGGAAAGTTTGGGTTCCTGTGGTTTGGGTTTGGGTTCTTTCCCCAGTTCTGTCCACCTGTCTCCCTGGGTTTGCACCCAAAATCCACCCTTCAGGTTGCTTTTTGGTGCATTCCAAGGGAACCCACCCCTGGGAGTTTGGGTTCTTTCCTTCTGAACCTGGGCCTTGGAGCATCCCAAAATCCACCCTGGGCTTTGGAGCATCCCTGAACCCACCCTGGGCTTCCAAACATCCTAAAATCCACCCTGGACTTGACAACACCCCAGAACCCACTCTGAGCTTTGGAACATCCTAAAAACCACTCTGGCCTTTAGAGCACCCCAAAATCCACCCTGAGCTTCAGAACCCCCCAGAACCCGCCCCAGGCTGACCCCTGCAAGGTTCAGGCGAGGTCTCAGGCTGCTCCACTGCTGCAGCCACCCCCAAAAAAAGCCCCAGGAACCTCTCATTTACCACGGGAGGCGGCCAAAAAAAAATCTCCTGTTTACTTTCAAGCCCCAAATGATGTGTTAGCAAAGGCGCAGACCGCAGAATGGGTGGCCCCTTTCCTGGAGAAGCTGTGAAAATCCTGCCCGGTTCCTGCGCCGGCAAAGCAAACAAACAAACACGACCCCGAGTGGGGTTTCAGCGCCTCCCTCCCCCTGCCCAGCCCAGCCCAGCCGTGCCCGGCTCCCCTCTCCCCGAGAGCCCTGCGGAACAAACCCAGCCAGCCCCGACAGCAACCGATGGGAGAGAGCCGGGGCTGCCATTAACAACCCGAAACGTTCTAAACAAAGGGCAGAAAGCAATCAGCGCCCGGTAATTAAAATGGATTAAACCAGGCAAAAAAAAAGCGGCGGAGGAAAATGCCGGGAACGGCTCCAGGCGGGCGGGATGGATGAGGATGGGAAATGTGCGGGCCGGGCCGGGCCGCTCGGGTTCCTCCGCTCCCCTGCGAACCCTGGAGCAGCTCGGGGCCGGCTGCGAGCGGTGAAAGCTCACGGCACCCCGGGGACGCCGAGGTTATTGCACACGCTCCGAGGGCGCTGCGGGACGGGAGCGGTGATTTATCCCTGTTTGGGCTGATTTATCCCGGTTTGGGATGATTTATCCCAGTTCAGAGTGCTTTATCCCGGTTCAGGATGATTTATCCTAGTTTGGGGAGATTGTTCCCAGTTTGGGCTGATTTATCCCCGTTTGGGATGATTTATCCCACTTTGGGATGATTTATCCTAGTTTGGGATCATTTATCCTAGTTCGGGGTGCCTTATCTGGATTGGGGGTGATTTATCCCAGTTCAGGGTGATTCATCCTAGTTTGGGCTGATTTATCCCGGGTTGAGGTGCTTTATCCCAGTTTGGGCTGCTTTATCCTGGTTTGGGGTGCTTTATCCCACTTTGAGGTGCTTTATCCCAGTTCAGGGCTGATTTATCCCAGTTCAGGGCTGATTTATCCCAGTTCAGGGTTGATTTATCCCAGTTCAGAGTGCTTTATCCCAGTTCAGGGTGCTTTATCCCAGTTCAGGGTTGATTTATCCCAGTTCAGGGTGCTTTATCCCAGTTCAGGGTGCTTTATCCCAGTTCAGAGTGCTTTATCCCAGTTCAGGGTGCTTTATCCCAGTTCAGGGTGCTTTATCCCGGTTTGAGGTGCTTTATCCCAGCATGGGCTGCGTTATCCCGGTTCAGGGTTGTGTATCCCGCTCCTGGCCCGGGTGTGGCAGGGCAGCAGCCGCAGGTTTGCTCTCCCAGCAGGCGGGGGATGGTGCCACGCGAGCAGAGGATTTGGGCTCCCCCGGCAGCCGCCGTGTGAGTTCTTCCCTCCGTGTTTATTTTCAGCGCCTCGGCTGATGTCAGGAATGACAAATCTGGCACCGAGCTCGGATGTGGCCGGGACAGGAGCAGCTCACAACAATAAAAACCTGGACAGGCCCTGGCTGCCTCTTCCTCTTCCTCTCCCCCCACTGAGGGCTGTCCCCGGTGCGCTCCTGGCACGGCCCCAGGGACACAGGAACTGCTCCTGTCCTTTGGAGGGGTGGGAAATCGTGGGATGGTTTGGGTTGGGATGGCCAAAGGCCTTAGGAGGAGTGGGAAAGCACAGAATGGTTTGGGTTGGGATGGCCGAAGGCCTTAGGGGGAGTGGGAAATCGTGGGATGGTTTGGGTTTTGGTTGGACCTTTGGAGGAGTGGGAAATCATGGAATGGGTTGGAATGGTTGAAGGCCTTAGGAGGAGTGGGAAATCACGGAATGGTTCGGGTTGGGATGGTTCAAGACCTTAGAGGAGTGGGAAGTCATGGGATGGTTTGGGTTTTGGTTGAAGGCCTTAGGAGGAGTGGGAAATCGTGGGATGGTTTCAGTTTTGGTTGGACCTTTGGAGGAGTGGGAAATCATGGAATGGGTTGGGATGGTTGAAGGCCTCAGAGGAGTGGGAAGTCATGGGATGGTTTGGGTTGGAGTGGCTGAACACCTTTGGAGTGGGAAATCACAGAATGGTGTGGGTTTTGGTTGAAGGCCTTAGGAGGAGTGGGAAAGCACAGAATGGTTGGGTTTTGGTTGAAGACTCTGCTTTTCCAACCCCTTCCATGGGCAGGGACACGCTCCACCATCCCAGCATCCAGCCTGGCCTTGGGCACTTGCAGGGACCCTCTGGAAATCCCCAGGAGCTGCTTGCAGGGAAGGCTTTGCCAGCCAACAATAACAACCAGGTGCAAGTGAAGGAAGGGATGTTCCATTTGTCCTTGGGAGAGAGAGAGAGAAAAAATAAAAGTAAAAGAGATCTGTCTTGTGGCTGTGTTTGAAAAGCAAACTCGTCACTGGAAAATGAATCGGATTTCTGGGACAGCGCATCCGCTCCGAGGGCTTAGCCTGGAAAATAAAAGAAGGGATAGAAAAGGATAAAAAATAAACCCCAAGGCTTCCCTTTTCCCAGGGGACAGCACTGAAGCAAAGCCTGGAGAGCGCTGCTTGCCAAGGTTCCCTGAGTCCGGATTCCTTGGGTTTAACTTCCTCCAGGAGCCTCTGCCGCGCCCCAGGCTGGGCTGAAGGCAGTTTGGTTAATTGGCTGTCACTCTGATTGCAGTCAAATGGGACCCTGGGCAGAGTCCTGGCTGTGGGGGAGATCAGGGGGCTCCTGGGGGTCATCAATCACTTGGGGCCTTGTGCTGGGCCAGCCCAGCCCTGTGGAATTGCAGTTCCCGGTTCCTGGAGCACCCTGAGGCACGCGGAGATCCGGATCTCCCTCCCTTTGGCACAGCTTGCAGCCAGCTCTCTGAAGAACCAGAGATCTGAGCACCCGGCCCCCGGTTCTGCTCTCAGCATTTGCAACCGGGCTGGCCTGGGCTGTGGGAGATGTCTGAATTCCCAGAGCTGGTGATGAACCATCCCCATCCCCATCCTGCATCCCTGGATCCTCCAGGAGGTGCAGAACTCCAGGCTCTCCATGGCTGCGTGGTGCCTCCAGCTCCCAAAAATATCTGGAAACCCAGGGGCACCCAGACCAGGAGGATTTCCCTCAATTTCTCACTGATCTCAGAGATCCCACCCCAAACCTCAGCTCCATGAGGGACTGATCAGCATGGGGCAAGCAGAGAGGAGCTGGGATCGGGGGAGCTGGGATTAGATGGAGCTGGGTTCAAACGGAGCTGGGTTCAAATGGATCTGGGATGAGATGGAGCTGGGATCAGATCTGGCAGGGATTAGATGGAGCTGGGTTCAAACGGAGCTGGGTTCAAATGGAGCTGGGATGAGATGGAGCTGGGATCAGATCTGGCAGAGATCAGAGGAGCAGGGATCAGATGGAGCTGGGTTCAAATGGATCTGGGATGAGATGGAGCTGGGATCAGATGGATCTGGGATGAGATGGAGCTGGGATCAGATGGAGCTGGGATCAGATGGAGCTGGGATCAGATGGAGCAGGGATCAGCTCTGGCAGGGATCAGAGGAGCAGGGATCAGGAATCTGCCTGCACAACAAGGGAACGCCCAGCCACAGCCAGGGCTGTGCTGCAGCCCCTCCGCGCTTGTGGAATGAAGCCGGCGCTGCCTGCCGAGGGCAGGAGGTTATCCCGGTTATCCCGAGGAGCTGCTGCTCCCAAAGGGCATTTCGGGGGCGCTCCATCCTCGGCAGGACCGGTGCTGCTCCCTGTCAGAGCCCGCAGGAGCAGCCCATCCGTCTTGTGCGGCTGCCGGTGTTTTGGCTGGAGCAGATAGGAATTAGCGGCTGGGCAATGTTTGTTCTCACCAGGCAGGAGGGGAGGCTGACAGCGAGAGAAACGCGGGCCAGGAGAAAAAATAGCCCTGGAGAGGAGGAAGGAAGGGGAGGGGATGTGTGCAAACACAGAAATAAACACACGCCGCGCTCCGGGGGCGAGCGGGGCAGGATGGAGAGGCGGCCCCGGCTCGGGCCGCGCTGCGAACGCAGCACGGACGGTTCTGGGAAGGGGATGAGCAGCGGCGAGGCGGCTGCACGAGTGACAGCGGCGGGGAGGAGAGGAGGAGGAGGAGGAGGAGGGGGGGAGGAGGATGACGAGGAGCTCCTGTGACACACGCCAGCAGCTCCAGCGGCGGCTGCGTGGGTGGCAGCGCAGGCTGCGTGCCCGGCTCGCCTTTCCCAGGCACGAAGCAGCTCCCCCCGCACGGAGAAATAAATGGTCATTAGGATGTGCCTGCTGCTCCCACCCTGTGCCTGCTGCTCCCACCCTGTCCCTGCTGCTCCCACCCTGTCCCTGCTGCTCCCATCCCTGTCCCTGCTGCTCCCACCCCTGTCCCTGTCCCTGCTCCCAGCCCATCCCTGCTGCTCCCAGCCCTGTCCCTGTCCCTGCTGCAGCCCCAGCTCCTCTCTGAATCCCTTTCCAAAGCCCTGGAAGCTGCTGGGTCGTCCCTGGGATGGCAGGGACAGGGCGGCACGGTGCCCTGGCAGCCAGACAAAGGGCACATCATCAGTTCCCCATCAAATGGCAGCAGCCAGACCTGGGGAAGGTTTTGGGGCAGAGCAGGAGCGCCGGTGACTCAGGGAGGAGTTTTGTGGGGGATCCCAGTACGAACTGGTGTCACCTGCTGAGGACAAGGCGTCCAGGCCAGGGGCACACAGGACACGGAATTCTGGGGAGGTTGGAGCCTCTCTGGCTGTTCCAGAGCATGGGGTTTAAATAAACCTCAGCTGGCCGGGCCCTGCCCGGTGTGGGCTCCCTTTGGGTGATGCTTTTCTCCCCTTCCTCGTGGAAATCAGGGCCTGGGGAGCTCTGGGTGCCCGTGGCAGCCTTGAGAGAGCCTGGTGCAATTATTGATCAGCCAATTTAGGTCAGCCTCAGCCGTTCTGCAGAGGATCAATCACCCCAGCCCGGCTCGGTGCAGCTTTAATCAGCGTGACAAAAGCTGAGCTGAGGGGGAGTTGGAGCTTGGCTTTGCCCTAGATTATTTTTTTTTATTTCCCTTTATCTCCTGCTCTGCTCCTGTGGGTGAAACAGGGAGGAGCTGGAGCAGGAAAACACTCGGGGTTTCTTGGTGCCACAGCTCTGGATGGGCAGGGAATGTTTAGAGAGCCCTGATAAGAACCCCAGTTACAGCACGAGGAGAGTTGGATTCTTAAAATAATGTGTTTTTAAAAAATTGTCCTCTTTGTGCTGCTGGAGGCTGGAAACGCCACCTGAGTGAGCTCTGCAGGACCAGATCTGGGAGTCTGGAGACCAAAACACCAAGAACCCGGATTTGGGATGTGTTACATCACATCCTCCTGTGGCACACACAGAGTGACTTCAAAAAAACCGACTGTTCTGGGGACGGCCGCGGGGTCTGTCCCTTTTCCAGTGTGTCCCCCAGGGCTGTGGGCAGCTCAGGGTTCCCAGGGGGGGCACAGCTGGGGCAGTCTGGGGTTCCCAGGGGGGGCACAGCTGGGGCAGTTTGGGGTTTCCAGGGGGGCACAGCTGGGGCAGTCTGGGGTTCCCAGGGGGGCACAGCTGGGGCAGATTGGGGTTCCCGGGTTGGCACAGCTGGGGCAGTTTGGGGTTCCCAGGGGGCACAGCTGGGGCAGTTTGGGGTTCCCGGTTGGCACAGCTGGGGCAGTTTGGGGTTCCCAGGGGCACAGCTGGGGCAGTTTGGGGTTCCCGGGTTGGCACAGCTGGCATCCAGCTGGGCTCTGTCACCCGGTGCCCCCGAGCCCCTCCCCGGCTCGGGGATGTGGCAATCCTCAATCCTCCCCCCGAGGGGCTCCGGGAGGGGCAGATGGAGCTTCCCCCGCACTGTCTGCGGGGCTCTGGGCGCTGGAATGCGGAGCTGGAGCCGTTCCCTCCCTCCGGGGAGCTCCGGGTGACTCATGCCTGTAGCTTGGCTCCTTTTGGCACTGCTGGCACCGATGCTCACCCTCTTCTCTCCTCCCTCTGGTTTTCCTTTTTTTTTTATTTGTTGGTTCGGGTTGGGGTTTTTTTTGTTTGTTTTGTTTTGTGGTTTTGAATTTTTTAATGGGTTTTAAATTTTCTTAAAATTTTTAAATTCTAATTTTTTTTTTTTTTTTTTTTTTTTTTTTTATGGCTGGAATTTGTCCCCGTGGCGCTGACCCTGACACGGACAAACAGCAGCCGTGCCCCGCGGTTTATGGGGAGCCAGCCCTTCCCTGCGTGCTCAGAGCGAGGGGAAGGCAGGAGGGCAGCAGGGCAGGGGAGGATCCATCCCCATCCCCATCCGCCCGAGGGCTTTCAGAGGGGACTTTGGGAATCCCACCCTCCGGGGCCGCACTTTCACCCCAGACCCAGGGCAAACACCTGAGCTCCATCCCCGAGTCCTTCTGGGAGAGAAAAGGGATTTGATAACTGAGAGGGCCAATCCCGGCCGAGGGGCACTGCGAGCCTGGGATCCCACTCTCCTCCAGGCCTGCTCCTTTCCCAGCTGGAAATCTCCTCCCGCGCCTGGCGTGGCCGCTGCAGCCCCGCACACCTCCCCAGCCTTCCCACAGGGCCTTTTTGCCTCTCCTCGCAGCCTCCAGGGCATTTCTGGGATGAAAATATCTCATTTTAGAGCTGCAGCCTGGCAAGCAGCCGGGGGCCTGCAGAGAGCTCTGCTCCTGCTGCTGGGTAATGGGATTTCACTGGAGACACTGGGGCTAGCTGTGCCTGGCATGGGTAAATAACCCTTTCTGAGGCATGCCCCCTCAGCAGCAGCCTGCTGATGGCCCTGGCTGCTGTGGGGCTCTTTGTTCACTCCAGGAACCCAGGCTGGCATCAACTGGGAGAGCAAATGCAGCACTGGAACCGCTGCAGTGGAAATGCGCCTCGGATTTATGACCCCTCTTACATTTTACCAGTTAAAAAAGTAGTGCAAACATTTAAACAGCAGCGGCAGTAAAGATAAAAATGTAACTTTGATTAGATAAAGGCTGCAGATACCTCCTATTTACACCTGGACCATAACCTTTGTTTGCCTCACTTGTGGGAGGCCACTCAAGTGCAGCAGCAGAGATTTCCTGGAGGCCCAGACACCTCCTGGTGCTGAACGGGGTGTGGGGACACAGCCCCGGGTTTGGGGACACAGCCCCAGGTGTGGGGACACAGCCCCGGGTTTGGGGACACAGCCCCGGGTGTGGGGACACAGCCCCAGGTTTGGGGACACAGCCCTGGGTTTGGGGACACAGCCCCAGGGTATGGGGACACAGCCCCGGGTGTGGGGACACAGCTCAGGGTGTGGGGACACAGCCCTGGGTTTGGGGACACAGCTCAGGGTGAGGGGACACAGCCCCGGGTGTGGGGACACAGCTCAGGGTGTGGGGACACAGCTCAGGGTGTGGGGACACAGCCCTGGGTTTGGGGACACAGCCCCGGGTTTGGGGACACAGCCCCAGGGTGTGGGGACACAGCCCCAGAGTGTGGGGACACAGCCCCGGGTTTGGGGACACAGCTCAGGGTGTGGGGTCCCTCCTGCAGGAGGGGAAGGGGCTGGGAGCTGGTTTTGGGGTGGGATGTCCCCTCCACATGGGGCTGTGGGGACGGTGTCCTGCAGCAGGGACCTGGGGACAGCAGGGATCTGGGGACATGGGGACAGCAAGGATCTGGGGACACTGGGATTGCAGGGATCTGGGGACATGGGGACAGCAGGGATCTGGGGACAGGGACAGCAGGGATCTGGGGACATGGGGACAGCAGGGATCTGGGGACACTGGGATTGCAGGGATCTGGGGACATGGGGACAGCAGGGATCTGGGGACAGGGACAGCAGGGATCTGGGGACACTGGGATTGCAGGGATCTGGGGACATGGGGACAGCAGGGATCTGGGGACAGGGACAGCAGGGATCTGGGGACATGGGGACAGCAGGGATCTGGGGACAGGGACAGCAGGGATCTGGGAAGGGGGACAGCAGGGATCTGGGGACACTGGGATTGCAGGGATCTGGGGACAGGGACAGCAGGGATCTGGGGACATGGGGACAGCAGGGATCTGCTGTCCCTGCTCCTCGGGGCTCAGGAGGGGGACAGGACACCCACGCCTGCTGGGGGAAGGCTGGGATGTCACATGGGGGAAGGCTGGGATGTCACATGCCTGGAGCTGTGGCTGGCAGGAGCAAAGGGCACTTCCCTGGGATCCACATCCCAGCCCAGGGAGGTCACAGCAGCCTCTGCCTCCCCACCAGCTGACGTGCAATTAATTCATTAATTAATTAATTAGCAGTGTCCTCACAGCCTGATCACCACAGCCAAACCCACGGCCTGATGTCCCAGGGCTTGCCAGAGGGACAGAGCCTCCCATGCCTTCCCCAGGGGACACCAGCACCGCGGAAATTCAGAAATTCCCTTTTTTTATTTTGGCTGTCCCCTGCTGCCAGCGAGGTTAAAGCAGTGCAGCCCTGGTGGCACTGCCCGCCTGCAAGCCACGTGTCAAGGGCACAGAGCAGCAGCCCTTGGGGACGTGGTGGCACATGCCTGGATTGGTTTTTTTTTATTTTATTTTATTTTTTTTTCTGCCTGCGTCAAACGAGCAGATTCCATTTTAATGTCACGCCCGTGCTGTGCGGTGGTGGGACATTCCTCCCAGCGTTGCCATGTGAGGCCAGCGCGGTGTTTGGCTGCCCTTAAAGAGCTTTATCAGTTCCTGAAGTCACTTTGCAAACAGCCAAGGAGCCGGGGGTGAGGGGCAGCCAGGAGGAGGAGGAGGGGGAGAGGAGGGAGGAAAAGCCAAGCAGGAAGAAAAAGGGCTTTGTTAATTTTAATGGGGTGTGTTATGTTCCTCCTTCATCTGGCAGATATGCCACGCTGGGTGATGACAAGTTTGGCCACCCGAGCCCCCCCAGGCTCGTTAAACCCCCCTTGGCCAGCAAGGCCCGGCTCTGCAGAGCCCTGCCAGGCCGGGCTGAAGCGCGGCTCTGTTTTCATCACGGAAAAGCCTCCGGGCGCATATTTTTGTAATTAGGCTCTTTCTGCTCAGCAGTTTTTGCAGCTGTGATGACACTTGGGTGTCGCCCCCTGCTTTCTCACGCTCTCCCTGCCAAGGCTGGGCCGCCGCCAGCGCCGAGGTCACCCCATGGCCCCGCTGGCCCTGGCGGCCTCAGCGCGCTCCGGGCCGGCGCTCGGCGGTGGCAGCGGGCCAGGGGCCTCCCCAGGCGGGTGCAAGGCTGGAACAGCGAGCTCTGGAGCAGGGATGGGGCTCTGGGGGTCACAGGAAGGGCCCAGGGCGGCCGCGCTGCTCCCGGCTGCCGGGCCCAGCACGTGGCCGGAAGGTTCTGGAACGGCTCCAGCCTGGGATGATCCACGCCCTGCTGGGGCTGCCTGGCCCGGAGCTCACAATGAGCTTCTTCCTCAGGGTCAGGTGGAGCTTCCTGCACGTCCGGCTCTGCCTGCTGCTGCTTTTCCAGTGGCAGCACCGACCACAGCTGGGATGGGTCCCCTGCCGGTGTCCCGGCAGGGCCTGGATTCATCCACTCCCATCCCTGCAGGGCCTGGATCCATCCATCCCCCTCCTCCCTGGATCCATTCATCCCCCCTGGGGATCCATCCATCCCCATCCCTGCAGGGCCTGGATCCGTCCATTCCCATCCCTGCAGGGCCTGGATCCATCCATCCCCCTCCCTGCAGGGCCTGGATCCATCCATCCCCATCCCTGCAGGGCCTGGATCCATCCATCCCCATCCCTGCAGGGCCTGGATCCGTCCATTCCCATCCCTGCAGGGCCTGGATCCATCCATCCCCATCCCTGCAGGGCCTGGATCCATCCATCCCTTTCCCTATAGATCCTGGAACCATCCATCCCCATTCCTGCTGATTCTGATCCCATCCTCTCCATCCCCATCCCTGCAGATCCCAATCCCATCCCTTCCCTCTCTGCCTCCTCACAGCCATGGATAAGTCAGGATGCTCCCATCGCTCCCTCCCATCCCTCCAGCCAAGAGGAGCTTTCCCCTTTTCCCTTCCCATTTTCCCTTTTCCCTCTCCCCTGTTTCCCTTTCCCCTTTCCCCTTTTCCTTTTCCCCCTTCCCCTTTTCCCTCCCCTCCCCTCCCCTCCCTAATTCCAGTGCCAGGTGGTTTTCCTGCACACTGGGAATCCTGGAATCCTGCAATGGTTTGGCCTGGAAGGGACCTCAAAGATCATTTAATTACAGCTAAATCAATGCACTTAAGCAACAATTAAGTAGGAAAATCCAGGTTTTCCTTCCACAGGGGAATTTCCCTCTGGTGCCACTTGCAGATTGAGCAGCCAGAGCCACCAAAATCCCCCTCTGGAATCACTAAAGATCCTCTCTGGAGACCAGGTTATTTTTCATGACCTGAAAAAAGCTTTTTCTTAATAATATAAATGTATATAAATAAATTATATATATATATAACATAACATATATTTTATAAATATTTATATTGTGTATATATTATGTATATTATATATTTTATTAATATATATTTATATTATAAATGTATATAAATTTATACAATACATATAATATATATACACATATAATATATAATAATATATTCTATATATAAACTATATATAACAATTATTTTATATATAAACTATATATTAAAATTATATATATATATATAATTTAAAAATTATATATATAATATAAATTCCAACCCCAAGCTGATTTTTCTCCTGACTCCAGGGGCTGAAACCTGGGTGAAAACCACCTCAGGATGGGAAAAGCTGTGCAGAAATGAGGCTCAGCAGCAGCAGCAGCAGCAGGCTCGCCCTGAAAACTCAATCTTCCCCAGATCAGGGCCAGGGAAGGAGCCAGCAGCTCTGAAGGAGCTCACCAAAGTGCTCTCATTTATTCTTATTACCAAGCCTTGCATGCCAGCTTCCCTGGAAAGATCTTCTGGAGAAATATCCAGAAGGAAATTAGATTTAAAAAAAAAAAGAAAAAAAAATCAATCAGAGCCTCCCTCTGTCCCAGCAATTCACAAATCAGCTGGGTCAGAGCCAGATCATTTCTGGCTGGGCTTTCATGAGCGAGGGGCTGGGTTTGTTCCTCATTTCCCAGGTGGAATTCGCTCTGGAGAATTCCTGGAGCTCAGGCTTGGTGCTGGCCTGTGGCACGAGGGATTTCCCCCTCAGAGCTGCCTCTCCCTCAGTTTTGGGGTGTTCCACTGGATATTTCCCCCTGTTTTGGGGTGTTCCACTGGATATTTCCCTCAGTTTTGGGGTTCCACTGGATATTTCCTGAGTTTTGGGGTGTTCCACTGGATATTTCCTCTCCCTGAATTTTGGGGTGTTCCACTGGACATCTCTCTCAGTTTTGGGGTTCCACTGGATCTTTTCTCTGAATTTTGGGGTGTTCCACTGGATATTTCCTGTGTTTTGGGGTGTTCCACTGGATATTTTCTCCCCTGAGTTTTGGGGTGTTCCGCTGGGTATATTTCTCTCCCTGAGTTTTGGGGTGTTCCACTGGATAATTTCCCCCTTTCCAATCACCCCCCAGCCCAGGCTGGCTCCATCCCTGTTCCAGCAGCTCCAGAGGACTCCCAGCACAGTTAATTTGGCTTTTCCATGAATATTTTAGTCCAAAGGCTTCAGGTGGAACTGGGAGCAGAGCCTCTGGTCATGCCTTAGATTGGGGGACATGCTCAGGGAATGCTGCAATTGCCACAAAACTCCTTTTGCTTTAACAAACCCTTCCCTAATTTGACCCCTCTGTGCTCAGACATTCCCAGGAATATTCCCAGAAAATCTGGCTCAGCAGGGAACAGGAATGTCACAGCATTCACTGTGGAACAAGTAGCAGAATGTGATTTTTTTATCATTTTCCCCCGAGAATATTCTCAGAGCAGGTTCATTTCCCCTGTGAGTCCTGTCAGGATGAGCAGGGACAAGTGGCAATGTCAGGGATCAGGATTCCAGGATTCCAGAGCCATTATCCCAGGGTTTATTATTATTTATTACTATTTATTGATTATTCCCTGCTGGAATGGGACCTGGGGGTGCTCCCCTGTCCCCCAGACCCATCCCCAGCCATGGGCAGAGCTTTGGGATTGGCTCAGGCTCTTCCTCCTCCCCCCTTTTTGGGGTTGCTAAATATTCCCCAGTGATTTTCCTGCCTGGCTGATGCCATTTTTATAAATAGGCTGCTCATGCATTTATTATCTCTCCTTTGGAGGCACAGTGTGACACAGAGCTGTCTGTTCCCAGCTCGGAATGCTCCTCCAAATTCCCAATAAATCAGGAATCACTGCAGCACCGTTTGAGCTCCTTGTCAGAAGGGGGTGAACGATGAGAAATCCACATTTAGAAAGAACTTCCAGATCTCCCCGTCCCAAACAGCTCCAGAGCAGGGACAGGACTCAGAGAACTGGCAGGGATGGAAAAGGAGCTGGGATGGGCCCTCCTGGTGGAAAAGGAGCTGGGATAATGGAAAAGGGGCTGGGATGATGGAAAAGGAACTGGGATGATGGAAAAGGAACTGGGATGATGGAGAAGGAACTGGGATGATGGGAAAGGAGCTGGGATGATGGAGAAGGAGCTGGGATGGGCCTCCTGATGGAAAAGGAGCTGGGATGATGGGAGAGGGGCTGGGATGATGGATGGATCAGGAGCTGGGATGAGCCCTCCTGATGGAAAAGGAGCTGGGATTATGGAAAAGGAACTGGAATTATGGAAAAGGAGCTGGGATGAGGCCTCCTGGTGGAAGAGGAGCTGGGATGATGGAAAAGGAGCTGGGATTATGGAAGAGGAGCCTCCTGGTGGAAAAGGAGCTGGGATTATGGAAAAGGAACTGGAATTATGGAAAAGGAGCTGGGATGATGGAAGAGGAGCTGGGATTATGGAAAAGGAGCTGGGATGAGGCCTCCTGGTGGAAGAGGAGCTGGGATTATGGAAGAGGAGCTGGGATGAGGCCTCCTGGTGGAAGAGGAGCTGGGATGATGGAAGAGGAGCTGGGATGGGCCCTCCTCGCTCCGCCCTCTCCCACCAGGGATGCTCCAGGTCCCTGCCCTGCCCCAGGCAGAAGGGAGGGCAGCAGCTCCGTGTGCTCTCCCCGCTGCAGCTCCGTCTCCAGGAAAATTTGCCCTTTCACAGTTGCTTCAGCGAAAATGTCAGCGAATGCCAAATGCCCGGAGCCACAAACGCCGGGCGCAGGAGAGGCTCCATAAATCAGGCAGCAGTTAGTGGGAAAAAATCAGGTTCCAAGGAGCAAAGCAGTGGGATACGGGGCCGGTTTTTGTTTTGGGGGTTTTTCCCCCCTCCTCCGAGGCAGGGCAGCAGCGTTTGAGTTCATTATGCGGCGCAGTAGTGGAGGAATTCGTGCCATTGTCAGAGCGCGGCTGTTTTTTTGCGGGTCGGGGCGGTGAGTGTGGCTGCGGGTGGGAACAAAGGCGCCCCGCGATCACCTCTGCCTGCCCACAAAGGCCGGGGGGCTGGTGGCGCAGCCGGGAGCCGGGCGGGCACAGCTGTGACCAATCCAACACAGCTCCCCTCAATATGGAGTGACCCCGGTGCTTTCTGCAACCTGCTCCGGGCTCATCCCCGAGCGCTCGCACAAAGGCCGGCAACAAACAAAACCTTTGTCAGCACTTCCAAGGCTTTCCCTCCGAGGGGAAAAAAAATCTTAAATATTTCATTAGGCTCTTCTCGTGCCTTTCTATTTCCTTTTTTTTTTTTTTTTACCTGCTCTGGGTTTTAAAAATTTTTTTTAAAAAAGCCAAAGTGGACATGAAAACAAATTGGACATGAAAACTCTGGGTGAACAAATGATTAAAAGGAGGGGAAGGGATGGGTTTGGAGGTGGGGGAAGCTCCTCGTGCTGCTGTCCTGGGTGGAATTACAAAGGGAAAAGGAAACTCTCCCAGGTGGAATAGGTTTTAAATGAAACTAAACTGAACTTTAAATAAGGTTTGGAATAGGTTTTTTTTCTGTTTATTTAGGCAGACCAGCACTGAGAGGCCACAGCCAGAGGGGCTGGGGAGGTTTGGAAAAGGCTCTCAGGCACCTGGTGAATGCATTCCAGCTCTTGGATGGTGGGAGATCCCGAGGGAGGTCACGGAATCATGGAATGCTTGGCCTGGAAGGGACTTCAAAGTCAGCTCATTCCAGCCCTACCATGGGCAGGGACACTCCAGCATCCCAGGCTGGCCTTGGGCACATCCAGGGATGTGGAATCACCTGTGCCAGGGCCCCACCACCCTCCCAGGGAAGGATTTATTCCTAATTCCCCACCCAAACCTCCTCTGTGGCCAAAGATGTGAAGGGTGTGCAGGAAGAGGAGGTGGGAAAGGAAAAGCCAGGAGTTCCATCCCATCCCACTGATCCCATCCCATTGATCCCATCCCATCAAATCCCATCCCATCCCCATCCCATCCAACCCCATCCCACCCCATCCCAAATCTCCCAATGACCTTTCCCAGGCTGGGAGGGCTCCCTTTGCTCCCCAGGCTCTCCCTCCACGCCGGAGCTCACAAACATTACAAACATTACAAACATGAAACACTTTTAATAACTCTGCCCTGCCACAGAGTCCATTCTGCTTCACTAAAGGACTCTGACAGCACTTTCCCCCCCTTTTTCCCCCTTTTTCCCCCCCTTTCCTGCCCTGATTCCAGGAGCTCCAGAGGGGAGGGAGCCAGGCACAATGGCCTCACTCACTCCTCTTTTGTTTCAGCCTAATTTACCCCCCCTTTTAAGGACCCTCCTGAATAATTCAGTGTTATCACTCAGGATGATGCTGGATTATTACAAGGCTTCCTTCCCTCCCGTCCTCCCCTCCTCCTCCTCCTCTTCCTCCTCCTCCTTCCCCCCCCTCCCTTCCCATAACCTTTAAATTCTTTTCACACGTGAATGGGTTCAAAGGAAGTCGTGGAAGGCAAACACACAACGAGGAGGTTGCTGCTCTGCCCCTCTGCTGTCAGCTTGATAAATATAATGTGTCACCAATTAAAAACCCATTGCCATTCTGCTGCTGCAGCCCGGCCTCGTTAGGGCCCTCCTCCCAGGGTGGCTCCCAGGAGCTGCTGCTATCATTGTTGATAACAGAGGAGCTGCTTTTTCCCATCCCGGGCCATTTCAGGCCTCCACATTGGCATGTAAATAAGTTATTCACCCGGCATCACTTGCTGATAGAAAAATGACCATGAAACTCTTTGATTTTGGGTTTGCTCTTGTCACCGGCGCACAAAGAAATCAAGAGTTGCAGTTTTCTGGCTGGGGCTTGTGGAGGGCTTTTATTATTTTTTTCCCTCTTTTTTTTTTTTGCCTTTTCTCTTTCCCAACTCTCCCCTTGCAGCATTTGTATGGAAATGGTGCCATCCCACAATTTAATGCTGGGGTTGACCTGCGAGGTGTCCCCACTCCAACAGAGCAGATCCTTGTTTATTTTTGCCCTCCCCAGGAACATTCAAAAACAATTTGGGTCACGCAGGAAAAGCTGTTGGCTTTTCCCCCTCGTTTATTTTTTTGGGCTCTCAGCGCCTTTGGAGAGGAGAAAGGCACCCCTGGACTCTTCCCCAAGGGGAATCTGGGACAGACACACAGCTCTGCCTTGCCCCAGGGTGCAGCCAGGGAAATTTTCTCTGGAATATTGATGCATTCCTTCAGCCTCCCTGCCTCTCTCCAGCTGCTTTTCCCGGAGGGATTTGCATTCCCCTTGGCAGCTCCCAAACCATTCCTGTTTTCCCCTCATTCCGCCTCAATTTTGGGGTGCTGGGCACCTTTCCCAGGGGTCAGAGCTCACCCACAGCCTCTGGGAACTTCATTCCCTGGCACCAAAACCCTGGGAGCTTGGTCCTGTCACTGCTGGGTCCCAACACAGCAGCAGCCAGGTGAAGGGGATTTATTTTGGGGCAAAAAGCTGGTGGAAATTCACTGGAAAACTCCAGGGAATGTTTTGGGTGAAATGTGGAGATTTGCTGTGCTCAGAGCTCGTCATTTCCAATTTAAGATCTGCAGTGCTTTAAGATCTCCACACCAACCTGAGCTGGGACATCTCCAGACAGAAACCACCAACAACCTCTGAGGCTTTTTTTTTATTTTTGCCTCTGTTTTGTGTTGCTTGGGTTTTTTGTTTTGTTTTTGGTTTGGTTTTTTTTAACTTCAGCAGAGCTTTTGGGGAGGGATGGGAGAAATCTTTCATTGGGGGAGCTGGGCCCGGCGGTTTGAGTGATAAAGATGCTTCTGTGCAGCGTTTGAAGTGGAAATTCATGCAGATTTGGAGCCTGGATGCTCCCAGCAACGTTCTGGGAAGCTTTGCTTGTTAGATCCGTGTAATAAAAGTTCCTCCCTCCCAGCCCAGCCCAGCTCATCCCCGGCCTCTCTCCGGGCACAGTCTGGAATCTCTGAAGTTCCCCCTCGCCTGCCAAGCACCACCTGCAAGAGGGGGAGTTCCCTGGAGCTGGGAGACAAAAGGATTTGCAATCAAAGCCTCGGAACAGGAGGGGGAAAAAGGAAGGAAAAAAGGCATCAAAAAGTTTTTCCACGTTCTGGGCTGTCTGGGAAAGAGCTGTGGGGTTTTCTTGCCTCATTTACGGGCTATGGGAACGGGGATGTCTCCCAAAATCTCTTATCTCCCTTTTGGTGGGAAGAGGATGATGGAATTTAATCCTGTGGGACACAAATTTGCCTTTCTGGGCAGTGTTGTTGTTGCTCAGCTTCCAAGAGTAAATGTCTCTGCTTTGGTGTGGAAAAATCAGGATTAAACTTGGTGGGTGAAGCAGAGGAAAAGAACAATTTGGAATTCTTCCCTTGTATTCCCAACCTCATTCCTCTTCTTTAACTGAATGGATTTTGAGGGAGTTGAGAGGTCAAAAATTCCACAGCAAAAGTCTGTGAGTGAATCAGGGCTTTGGAATGAGATGATCTTTAAGGACCCTTCCAACCCAAAACCTGGGATTCCAACCCCAAACTCTGACGTTCTATAAAGAGAATTTCATTTTTCAAAAGTCCTGAAAGAGACGGGGGAGAAAACCATGGGGGAAATGAGAGGGGAGATGTGGGGTGAGAAAATCCATCTGGGGATGGGTGGGCAGAGCTGGACAAGAGTTTTGCTCTCCAAGGAAATCCTTTCCCAGCAGGTTTGGGCCAGCAGGAACAGGGGAGGAAACAGAATTGAGGCATTCAGGAGAACACTGGAAATCCCTTAAAAATTACAATTAAATTACAATTCTTGTGCCACCTGAAAGGCCTTTCTGAGCTTTGTCACCCCTAGGAAAGGGGCTTGGGACCACGGGATGACTTTTCCCTTCCTCCTCCCGAAATTATTCCCGTCACCTTTGGCTTGCCACCCCAAAATCAGACTGGAGCCCCGATTTTCTGCCACTCCCACCCCTCCTGCTGCTGCCTCGTTATTCTTTAACTTCCCAAGGCCCCGTTTCCCTGCAGAGCCCCGGGGCAGGAGCCGGGAATGTTTATCCCGGGAATGTTTATCCGCTGTCCCAGCCCCGGGGTCACCCCGGGGATTGTCACCCGAGCCCCCCTGCCCTCCTTAGGGATGCACCGGGCTGTCAGTAACGAGGCCACGAGGTTTATTCTCCCCATCTCAAAAGATAATCTGGGAATAATTGGGACTTAAGGAACTGGTGGGAATCTGATTTTTTGGCGGCGCTGCCATTCAGGAAACAGATGGACATCTTATTTCGCCCTAATTTGATGGGCTTGCTTGACAAAATGGCAGAGGTTGCACTTTGCTACAATAATCAGCTGCCACTCAGACTTTGTAAGGGGCTTGCAGAGGTTTCTTCTTAATTAGAGCGTGGCTCCCTATCGGGGAGGAGGTGATTCCCAGCAGCTTCCCTGCCTCTGGAGCCTGGAAGGGAGAGGGGAAAACCGAGGGGGTTTTCGGGTTTGTGTCAGATTTGGGGGTTTTAAAAAGTCTGGTTTGGAAAGTGGAGCTTGGGAGGGAGCTCATTGTGCGCGGATAATGAATTCATGGATTTGCTCTCTCTGCCCCGGGGCAGCTTTCCCTGGGCTGGGGGGTGCCTTGGGAAGCTTTGGAAAGCCTCGGGATTATTCCCGGGTTTGCAAACCCCACTTTTCACTTGCAAAAACCTCCCCAGTGCTGCCGTTTAACCCCTGACCTCCCGTGCTGCTTCCCATCCCGCTCCAAAGGGGATCCTCTGGGACCCCAGCCTCTCTCAGGCTGCTTTTCTTGCTGCTCCCTCTGCAGCTAAAAACCCACTGGGAGCTTTGTTAATGAGGCAGATATAATTACCCCCACCCCAGGGAAGTGCTGGAGTCACCATCTCTGGAAAAGCTCAAAAATTGAGGATTTTGGCAGCACTGGGAGAAATGGTTTGGTGGGAATGCTGGGGGTTTTGGCTCCAAGGTTGGATTTCAGGATCTTGGAGATTTTGCCAAACTTTTCCAAAAAGTTTGGGACTTTCTCCCAGACTTAATGACTCTGTGATTCTGTGTTCCAGCCTCTCAATCAGGTGCTGGTGGATTAAAGAGCCAGTCCAACCCAGCTGCCAGCAAACCCAGACACATTTGATGTCCCTTTTGCTTTCCTCATTCCTGTCCCCTTGGAGACTCCATTTTTACCTTTTCCCAGCAATTTCTGTGGGCAAAGCTGAAATTATTGAGCAACCCAGGGACTCCAGACTGGGAGAGTGTCCAGCCCCAGCCTGCCCCATTCTGCACACAAGGAATAAAGGGAATTCCAGAGGGATTTGTGGAATGGGAGGCGAAGGATGCACAGACTTCCCCCAGGGGCTCATTTGCCGCTCTTGGCTGTGCTGTTGGACATCCATCAATCCCTGGATATCCATCAAACCCTGGCTATCCATCAATCCCTGGCTGTCACTAACTCTGCACTTCTTGGTGTTCAGGAGCAATGAAAAAGAATCCACTGAGCCCTTTTGGATTGGAAAGGGACTTGAAGATCATCCAGTGCCACCCATCCCATGGGTCCCACTGGCCCAGGCTGCTCCATCCAGCCTTGCCTTGGAAAATTCCAGGGATGGGGAATCCACAACTTCTCTGTGCTTCTGGTTGTAGCAGCCCCTCTGTCCCTGGATGTGGCATCACCCCGAGCCTCTCCACCACTTCTTCCCCTAAAACCCATCCAGAGGAGCAAACCCTCCTCCTCCATGAAGATCCTCACTAAAAATCACTTTTCCCTTACTGCCCATCAGCTCGGGGATGTTTTTTCTCTTTGCAAACCTCCAGGGTGACCTTCACACTCCTGCAGGCTGCAGAGGAGCCAGAGTTTACAGCAAGGTCATCCCAGCTGCTCCAGACACAGCCCAGGCCGTGGAAGGGATCCCAGGAAACTCTTCAGGGATTCCAGAGCCCTCCACCCACCTCGGAGCATCCCCTCTTGATTTATTCTCCCCACAGATGAGGTGGTTGCAAGGATTTCAAGAAGCCCATCTAATGGAGTGCTGGAAATGATAAATCAGTGGGGCTTTGTAAAGGTTATTACTTTAAACAAAGAGGGGCTTGAATGGAGCCAATTAAACGGCACCTGAATTGATAAACAAACTGCTTATTGTCGGGGGCTATTCTGCAGCTCTGGGGGTCCCCCCTCGCTGGAGGCCTGGGGATAAATTTACATGTGATTGGAGTTTAATGGGCCGCAACAGGCCTCCCATCCCATCGCCATGGCAACCGGCCCTTTCTCCAGCTTTTAAACAGTCTGCACTGGCCTTTTATGATTGTCTGCTGCTGGCAGCCCGACGGGGTGGGCCTGCCTTGTAGCAATTTGTTTCTGTCCCCGGGCACGGCCCGGCCAGGCCATGAATATATCTGGGGGGACACGGCGACAAAGGGCCGGGCCGAGGGGGCTCCATGGAGACCCTGGCACTGGAATGGTGACATATGGTCCGTGCTGACCCCGGGCAGCCCCACAATGAGCAGCCCTCAGCTCCTTTTTGGTCCCCGGCCCGCTTAGGCCGGGCCTATTCATGGCTAGGCCAAGGCGGCGGGGCCTAGGCCGCTCCCCCCGCGTGTTTGGGGGCTTGGCTCCCGCTGAAATCTCAGCACTAAAGGGAGAATGGGAGAGGGGAGGAAGGAGATAAAGGCAGGAAGAAAAGGCTCTCCATGTCCCAGAGATGTTTGCTTTCCACTTGATTGGAAGCTGAATGGGCGTGGGTCGCAGCGGGGAGAGCTCCCGGGGTTGGAGTCCCAGAGATGTTTGGGGTCAAAGGGACCTGAAATCCCAACCAGTGCCATGGGCAGGGACACCTTCCACCATCCCAGGGTGCTCCAGCCCTGGACACTTCCAGGGATGGGGCAGCCGTGGCTTCTCTGGGAATTCTATCCCAGCCCCTCATCACCCCCACGGGAGGGATTTATTCCCAATATCTCATCTAACCCTTCCCTCTAGCAGTGATTTCTCACAGAGCAATGGAATAAAGCCACAGGGATGCTGATTTAATCAGAATATTGGCATTTTTCACCCTCTCTTTTCTGTTCCCTCCATTCCTTGTCCCTCTCCAGCTCTCCCGGAGCCCCTTTGGGCCCTGGAAGGGGCTCTGAGCTCTCCTTTTCTTCTCCAGGTGAACATTCCCAGCTTTTGAAGGGGGATCAGGATAAGGGTCCCCTGGCCCTGGATCTCCCCTGGATCCCCCTGGATCCTCCTGGATCTCCCCTGGATCCCCCCTGGTACCACAGCCAGCACTGAACACATCCCACAAGGACAAAGGACTGCAGGATATCCACCCCACCCCAAATCCCATTTTTTCCAGGTGACTCAGGTGTCAGAGCAGCTGGGTTTGTCCCTCCCTGACCACAGCAGGAACCTCCTGACTGTAAAAGCTGATTTCTGGTAAAGGCCCCACCTGCCAGCTCTGCTCAGTGACCCCACAAACCAACGGGATTTGCATGTGGACACCTAATCCTGGGCTGTTCTTCCTCCAAGTCTGAGGGAGAGCCCTGGGCTTGGATCTCTGGTGCATTAATCTGGGAGTCAGGCTCATAAACGTCACCAGAAGGAAGCTGCCACACCAGTGCTGTGCAGGGAGAACAAACTAGGCAAGAAAATAATCTTTTAAAATCAGAAATTTCCCCCCCAAAAAAGCTTTCTTAAGCAGGGAAAATGAAAAATCCCCTCAATAATTGATGTACCAAACTTTGCAATGCTCGCAAAAATGTGGATTTTGTGCCTGGAGAGGAGAATTTCTCCCAAAGGTGGCTGAGCCAGGATGCTGGGGGTGCTGTCAGAGCTCAGCTCCTCCTCGCTGCCCTCCCCAGCCCTGGAGCTGGTGTGAAGGGCCTGGGATCAGCTGCATTCCCCCTTTCATCTCAGGGTGTGACTTGGTGTCCAGCTGCACCACCAGGGCCCGTTAGCCCCTTATTTCCTGGCAGTTTGGTGGTTCAGGCACAAATTCCAGGGTTTCCTCCCTGTCCCAAGGTGTTGAAGCACTTGGAGAGGGATATTCCTGCAGCCAGGACTGGGAGAGCAAAAATTTCGGGATTCCCTCTATTCTTAAAATCCAGGGTTCCTCTTGTCTCAAATTTTGGGGTCCCCTTTTGTCTCAAAATCCAAGGTCCCTTCTTGTCCTGTGGCACTTGGAGAGGGAATTCCTGCAGCCAGGACAGGGAAAACATAAAATCCAGGAGTTTTTCTTGCCTCAGAAGTGTCACAGCGCTTGGAGAGGGAATTTTTGTAATGAGAGCTGGGAGAGAAAAAACTCCAGAGTTCCTTCCTGTCTCAAAGCATTGCAGGATTCAGAGAGGGAATTCCTGCAGCCAGGAGCGGGAAGACAAAAAATTCCAGGGTTTTCTCTTGTCTTGTGGCACTCAGAGAGGGAATTCCTGCAGCCAGGAGTGGGACAGAGCCATCCCAGGTCTCTCCAGGAGATCTGTTCCAAATCTCCTTGGGATACAGAAATTCCATCATTTTCTCTGCCCTGATTCCTGCGGGTGCCTGAGGTGCAGGTAAATGCCTTTGCAGCAGGGTCTTAACAATGATGGCAATTAAACCAGTGAAATCCCCTTTGTGTGGGAAAAAAGGCTTTATTTTCATTAATATTTTCATTAATATTTCATTAATATTTCCATTAATGAAGTTCCAATAATACATCCCAGAGTTGTTCTCAGCTGGAGATTTAACGCCTGAATTTGAAATCTCCCAGGAAAAACCAGCTCTTCTCCTTGGAATTCTGAAATTCTTTATTTGGGACATTGCACCCACTGAAATTGTTTATTTGGGGTGTTTATCAGCCTGTTTTGATGTGGCTTGGGGTTTTTTAAGATCAGTTTTTGAAGGAGTCTTATCCTGGATCCATGCAGGGCAAGGAGGCAGCAAAACTCCCCCCAGGACACCAAAATTCCCTCTCCTTCCCTTGCCATTTGCTTGGGAGGGATTTTCCTGCCAAGTTTATGGCCAGGCCTTGCATTTGAAAGGAAAATTGCTCTCCTTGAGCTGGTGAGAGCAGGAGAAGAAACAACACAAAGCAAAAGGGGAGGTGAAAGCCTGGCCAGAGGCATGCAGCTGCAGGAGGAGCCCGCGGTGTCCCGGATTTTCCCATCCCAGGCCGGAATTCCGGCGGGTTTGGCTTTCTAAACAGGATCTGGGCCATGCAGGACATCCCCAGCCCTGGGCAGGATGGTTTCCTCAGCAGGGAGGAGGAAAGGAAGGTGCTGAGGTGAGGATGGAGGGGAGGAAGTGACGCCAATCCCGCCTCACATCCCGACATTGCCCCCAGGTTTGGGAAGGAGCCCCGGCCCCCTGTTCTTTGTTAGTTATCCCTCCTGCTCCTCAGCACCAGGGCGGGCTGGGAGGGAGGAAACCCAGCCCAGCTTTTCCTTGGGATTGCTGTGAGAGGCGGGTTTTCCATTGGAAATCTGGGAATTTGCGCCAGGAGGGAAAGGCCGCCATAAGGAACTGCTTCCCTAGTGAAGCCTCAGCCACAAAGCCAAAGCAGAAGGCTGAGAATGTTTTTGATTGGGATGAAAGCAATAGAAATAACCCCAAAGAAAGGAGGAAATCCTGGTTTATGGCATCCATTTGGTCCTTAATGGGATCATTCCCGCGTTTCTCGCAGCCTTTAACATTTGGGCCGGCCATAAAGGGCCTTTTCCTCCTCTCTGCCCTCCTTCCCTCCCCAGATGGCTGCTCCAGCCTCCCACGCCACCTGACCCTTTGGAAAATCCTTTCCCAAAGCTGCTGCCTGCTGCTCTCTCCATATCCCAAAGCTTTCTGCTCCAAGTTGTCAGATGAAGCTTTTTTTGGACTTAGAGCTGGGGTAATGAGAGGTGTTTTAAAAACTTTTATTGCATTTCCAGTGTAACATGAAAGGTGAGACAATACAGATGTTACAATTCACGCTGTTAGAATCAGAAGCCGACTATTTTTTATTCTACAAATTCATTTCCCACACAAAATATTTTTTACTCACCCTGCAGGATAATTGCTCTCTCCCATAAAAATGTTTCCAGGCTCTGAGAGAATTCCATGTGTGTGCCACAGGAAAAAACAGCTCCAGCCCTGTAAACACAGCCACTTCCTGCCCTGCTCCCAGCACACAGCAACGCTGACCCAAATTTACCCCTTTTCCTCCAGAAATCCTCCTTGCTCTCACACATTTCCAGCCAGGTGGAAACGCCAGCTGCTCTCTGCAGGGCTGGGCTGTTCCAGGACATTCCCAGCCTGTCCTGCTGGGGAATTTCAGTGGTTTTGGAGGGGCAGAGTCAATCCTGTCCCAGGGCTCGGGCTGCATGTGTCTGACACCAGCAGGAGCTGGCAGCAGAGCTCTGCAGCCTCTGCAATGTCACAGTGGATGTTTTGGTGTCACAGGGGAAAAAAAATGAGAAGAAATTGCTGCTTAAAATGGGGGAAATCTGATTTTTTTTTTTTTTTTTTTTTTAATATACAGAGTGGCTGCAGATTAATTTCTGGGACTTCTGTGGTTTTCTTTGCCTGGAATGCATTAAACCCTCAAAGGTGGAGGGAAGGGCCCTGCTGAATAACCCCGGGCTCTGGCAGTGTGTGAGGGAATCGTCCCCTCTGCCACCTCTGTCCCTGTGTGCCACCCCCACACCTGGCCAGGTGTGAGCCCAGGGCTGGGGCAAGGGCAGGGAATTCTGGGGACAGCTCTGGGGTGGCTGTGGCACAGCGGGAGGAGCAGGGACAGTGCCAGCCCTGGGGACAGGGCAGGGACTGCTGCCCCAGCCACACAAGGAGCTCTTTCAGCCCAGAGCGGCTCCCAGGGATTTCCCAGGATGCCAGAAGCCCCGAGGGCTGGGACACCCATGTCACACTGTGCCACTGCTGGTGGCTTTGGGCATTTGGGGTCAGCCCTGAGCTCTGGGATGGGGCATTTGTGCAGGACCTGCCCTGAGACGCCCAGCTGTGCTCTGGGGGCTCAGCCTGTGTTTGTGAGGAATGCCTCAGTTTGAAATGCAATTTAAAATGTAATTTCAAGTGTAATTTCAAGTGTAATTTCCCCCTTTTCTAGCAAAAGATGGAGCCAGCGCTGAGTTCTGGGCGCTCGCCAAGCCCCATCCTTCCTCCTCCGCTTTCCCTTCCCATCCCGGGAATGGGACAGGGCACAACCCTGGGCGGTGCGGGGTGGGAGGTGCCCCAGAGGGCACCCGGGGCTGGCAGGGAGCGGGGGCTGCCCGCAGACGGGAGGCACACGCCCGGCGGGGTGGCAGCAGCAGCAGCCGGTAATGATGGCTCGATTCCGGTAATCAGCGAGGAGCGAATAACGCGGCCACACCTGGGACAGACCGGCCCGGCCAGCCCGGCAGATCCGGCTGGGTCAGGAGGGGCACGGGGAGGCTGCTGGCCATGGGAACCTCGGGCAGGGCAGGGCAGGGCTGGGATGGGATGGGCCTGGGGCCGGGGTGACTCAGGAGCGGGACAGACCCGGGACAGCACTGGGACAGCACTGGGAGCATCCTGGGACAGTCCTGGGAGAGCACTGGGACAGCTCTGGGACAGCTCTGGGAGAATCCTGGGACAGACCTGGGACAGCACTGGGACAGCACTGGGACAGCTCTGGGAGAATCCTGGGAGAGCACTGAGAGAATCCTGGGATAACACTGGGACAGCCATGGGACAGAACTGGGAGAATTCTGGGAGAATCCTGGGACATCATTGGGACAGCACTGGGAAAATCCTGGGACACCCCTGGAATACCTGTGGGAAACCTCTGGGACACCCCTGGGACATCACTGGTCACACCTGGGACAGCCCTGGGGCCCCTTTTTTGTACTTTTTTGTGAGCACAACTCCCAATAAAATCTGCCTCCCGGGTGTTTTCAGGAGCTCTCTGCTCCCCCCAAAGCACGGAGCCCTCCCCAGCAGCCTGGGCAGCCTCAGGAGGGATCTCCAGGCAGAACAGGGGATGGAGCAGCTGCCACTCCTCTCCCCTTTAATTCTTTGGCACCTCTGGATCCCCAGCCAGCCCTGGCCGTGTCCTTTTGGATAAAAAGAGAAGGATTTCTCTGCAGCGGCATCTCCCCACCAGAAAAACCCCGTCCCTGAAGTCCTGTCAGCCTCAGAACGAGCCCTGGAGCTGCTCTGACACCGAGCAGGCAGGAAAACAAACAGGCAAGGAAATCAAACCCTGGGAGGGAAAAAAAAAAAAAAAATTATTAAAAAAAATAGCAACGTGTCTGGAAGACAAGTCAAGGGCAGGCAGTGATGGGCAGGAGCAGCCCTGCCACTTGCAGTCATGTCAGGGCACAGGAAAACTGAGCAGACACGGATTCAGCATCCTGGGAGGCTCAGCTCAGCTCAACTGGGGGGTTCTGACAGCTCGGGGGGCAATCCTGGGGGAGAGGGGCCAGGAACCACAGCAGGATCCCGGCCTCGAGACCAGGAACCACAGCAGGGTTTGTGAACCACATCAGGGTTTGTGATCCCAGGAGGGCCCACATCAGGGATCTCAGGGGCCTGAACACATCCCGGCCTCGGCCTGAACACATCAGGGCTTGTGATCCCAGGAGGGGCCATGAACACATCAGGGCTTGTGATCCCAGGAGGGGCCTGAACACATCAGGGTTTGTGATCCCGGCCTCGAGAGGGGCCTGAACACATCAGGGTTTGTGATCCCAGGAGGGGCCATGAACACATCCCAGGGACAGGGGCCATGAACCCATCCCAGGGGGACAGGGGCCGTGAACCACATCAGGGTTTGTGATCCCAGGAGGGGCCATGAACACATCAGGGTTTGTGATCCCAGCCCCAGGGACAGGGGCCATGAACACATCAGGGTTTGTGATCCCAGCCCCATCAGGGTTTGTGATCCCAGGAGGGGCCATGAACACATCAGGGTTTGTGATCCCGGCCCCAGGGACAGGGGCAGGCTCTGTACCAGGGGACAGAGGGCTTTGCTCACCTTTTCTGGGAGTTCTGCCTCAAAATCCAGCCCTGTCAGCACCCTCTGTCTGTGCCTGGTGGGCTCTGAGCCAGGTGGAATTCCCAGGTGAGGGTGAAGAGCCCTGGAAAAATTCCTGAGCCCTCTGAGCTCAGGGAAATCCTTTCCCTGCAATTTAAGCGTCGTTCCTTTTTATTTTAGGAGGGTCAGAAAGAATGAAATCCATTGTGGTGAAAGCTGGGAAAGGCAGGAGCAGGTCCTTAATCCCTTTCCCACAGATCCCAGATCCCATGGATCCCACAGACCCCAGAGACCTCACAGACCCCACAGATCCCAGATCCCAGGGATCCCACAGACCCCACAGCTCCCACAGGTCCCAGATCCCACAGACCCCAGAGACCCCAGGGTGCTGGGATCCGTCCCACACCACTGGGATAAGGCTGGAAAACCCCCAAAATCCATGGAGTCAAACCTTTAACCGTGCTCACCGTGAAGCCACGTCCCCACGCCTGCACTCACACATTTTTGGACATTTCCAGGGATTCCAGCGCTTCCCCGAACCACAGGAAAACGCTGGGAACGGAGAGGAGCAGAGAGAGGAGGAGATGCAGCCAGGAATTCCTGATTTTCCCTCCCCACATCTGCCTGGGGGCGGGGAGCAGCCTCTGCTATCCCAGGGCGGCAATGGAGCAGGAGGAGCAGGGGTTTATTGCCTGCTGAGTGCTTTCCCAAACCTGGATCTCACTCTTCCAGCATTCCCTTATCCCTCAGAGGCAGGAGGATTTCTATCTTCATCCAGCACTGCAGAAAAAAAGCCCCCAAAAATTTATAAAAATTATATATATAGTATAAAAATATACTATAAAATAATATAAATATATAATATAAATATAACTTTAAAATAATATAAATATAATACAATAATATATATAATAAAAATATAATGTTAAAATTATAAAATAAAAATTCATAAACCCAGCTGCCTTAAAAAATAACCCTCTTTTCCCAGCCTATGCTAATAATTTACTGTTATTCCAGGTTTCATTGGAACTCCTCTCAAGGGCTGCCCCCCTCGGTAAATAGCACATAACTCAGGCCAGCAGCATTTCCTCCCCGCCGGGACTTTTAATGCGGAAAGCAGAGGCGTCAAAGCAGCGGCTCAAAGCGCCGTGGTGGCCCCGGGGAGTTCCACATCTGGCCTGGATCTCGGTGCTTAACACCTTCCAACTCTTTGGCCCCGAGCAGCTCCGGATTTCCCTGGGCAGCTCTCACCGGAGCCGCGTTAGGTTTGATTTAAGAGGCTGCGAGGAAAAGCCAAAAAAAAAAAAAATTTAAAAAAAGAGGGAAAAAGAGAAAAAAGTAGGGAAAAAAAGGGGGAAAAAAAGGAGGAAAAGGAGCTGTTGAAAGGTTGAGAGGAAGCGGGTATGGAGGTGGGACCGGCCTAAAAGAGAATTTGGGAACCTAATTTGAAATTTGGGAACCTAAAAGGAAATTTGGGAGCCTTGGATGCTCTTCCTGACTTTCTCGTTCCCATTTTTTCATTCCCTTTTCTGCTGCCTCTGTCTCTCAGTCTGTGCCCGGTCTGGTGGCCGGGACTGTCCCCTCCTCTGGTCGCATTTTGGGGTACAACAGAGCCCAAATCCCTGCAGGATTTGGGTAGGAAGTGCCCTAAAGCTCATCCCATTCCACCTTTCCCCGTCTCAGGTTGCTCCAACCCGGCCTTGGACACTGCAGGAGGAGGTTTGGGGGCCAGGATCTGCCTCATCCCTTGGGAAATGTTCCCTAATTTCCTGACACAGAAATGGGTGGATTTGGAGGGCACCCAGCCATCCAAAATCCCTGCAGGAAGAGGTTTGGGGGCTCAGCACCAGCCAGGATCTGCCTCATCCCTTGGGAATGGGAGCAGCGATTTTCCTGCCATTCTCTTCATCCTGCCTCAGATTCCAGGGGATGGAAATTCCCGGTTTCCACGTGCTGCCCCTGCAGGATCCCTGGGAGCCCAACCCACCCTGTGCCCTGTCAGATGCCATCTCCCAGGATGGGCAGGAAGGGCCGGGATGGGGCTGATAATGAATGGATGGATGCTGGAAGTGCCCCAGCGCTGCCCAGCCGGGTGCTAAACCAGCCGCAAATCCCGAGCTCAGGGGTTTTGGGTGGATGCTGGAATGGAGGAATCCCAGGGCTGGATGGAGCTGGTAATGAATCAATGGATGCTGGAATTCTCCCTGCCAGGCCGGGATGTGCAGGAGGGGCCGGGATGGAGCTGGTAATGAATCAATGGAAGCTGGAATTCTCCCTGCCAGGCCGGGATGTGCAGGAAGGTTGAGACGGGGCTGGTAATGAATCAATGGAAGCTGGAATTCTCCCTGCCAGGGGTGTGCAGGAAGGTTGGGATGGGGCTGGTAATGAATCGATGGAAGCTGGAATTCTCCCTGCCAGGCCGGGATGTGCAGGAGGGGCCGCGATGGAGCTGGTAATGAATCGATGGATGCTGGAATTCTCCCTGCCAGGCCGGGGTGTGCAGGAAGGTTTGGGATGGAGCTGGTAATGAATGGATGGAAGCTGGAATTCTCCCTGCCAGGCCGGGGTGTGCAGGAGGGTTGGGATGGAGCTGGTAATGAATGGATGGATGCTGGAATTCTCCCTGCCAGGCCGGGGTGTGCAGGAGGGGCCGGGATGGGGCTGATAATGAATCGATGGATGCTGGAATTCTCCCAGCGCTGCCCTGCCAGGCCGGGATGTGCAGGAGGGGCCGGGATGGAGCTGGTAATGAATGGATGGATGCTGGAATTCTCCCTGCCAGGCCGGGATGTGCAGGAAGGTTTGGGATGGAGCTGGTAATGAATGGATGGATGCTGGAATTCTCCCTGCCAGGCCGGGGTGTGCAGGAGGGGCCGGGATGGGGCTCCCCAGCCCCGCATCCCGCCGGGCCACCAGCCTGGGGAAGTGGGAGCCTGCCAGGCTGCCGGGGCGCTTTCATGGCATCATTGCAACAGCCGCGGGTTTCGCCTCCTCCCGAGGCGCTGCGGGCACGGGACGAGGGCAGGGCTGGGGCAAAGCGGCTGAGCTGGCAGCGGGCAGCCCTCGGTGCCCTCCGTGCCTGGGGACAGCCCGGAGCCACCCAGGGAGGAGCCCCGGCCGCGGGGGTTTGGGAACGGGCGGGGAAAGGGGGTCTGGGGTGGGTCTGGGGCTCTGCGAGAGAGGAACCGAAGGGAAGGGGGGAAAGGCGGCCGGGTGCTCGGGGACAGGCTCCTGCAGCCCCTCTGTGGCTGCGAATCCATTTACTCTGTGTCGGGGAACAGGGATGAGAGAGACCCTGGGTGGTGCTGAGCCCCCGAACCTCCTCCTGCAGGGATTTGGGACGGCTGCGTGCTCTCCAAAGCCACATATTGCCCGGTCAGGGAGCCAGGGAACATTTCCCAAGGGAATTCCCAGGGTATTCCAGGATTCTGGATGGCTCTGGGATGGCTGCGGCAGCGGGGGAAGCCGGGCTGGAGGAGAACGCGAATAATTCCCCTAAAGGCAGGGCCCAGAGCGTGCCTCAGCCTGCCGGTGATTCAGCAGCTGAATCCTCCCTGCCCTCCTGGGACACCGAGCCCGAAATAGCTGAGAGGGGTCAGGGCACAGGGAACGGGCACGGGGAAAGCGCTGGAGGAGCCCTGGGGGAAAGGAGGGGTGAACGGGCAGCAGCGAGAGAGCCGGGAAATCCTGCGGGAATGGCTGGAATTGGATGTCCAAACTGTGCGCTTCCCTCCTGGTGTTCCAGATCCCAGCCTCTCCTGCTGGAGAGGGGAACCGGAGCAGGCCTCAGGGTAAAAAAAAAAAAAAAGGAAAAATCCTTGAAAAAAAGAAAAGAATAATTCTCAAAAAAAAAAAAAAAAAAAAAAAAAAAAAAAAAAAAAAAAAAAGAAAAAAAAAAAAAAAAAAGAAAAAAGAAAAAAAAAAAAAAAAAAAAAAAAAAAAAAAACCGGAAAATCCTCAAAAAAAAAAAGGTCAAAAGAAAAATCATCAAAAATATCACAAAAAAAAAAGGGGGGGGCAAGCATTGGATCAGATTGCCCAGGGCAGGGGTGGAATCCCCACACCTGAGAGAGCCCCAAAACCCCGCGGATGTGACACCTGGGGACAGTTCTGAGTGCCCTGCTGGGCCTGGATGTGACACCTGGGGACAGTTCTCAGTGCCCTGCTGGGCCTGGATGTGGCACCTGGGGACAGTTCTGAGTGCCCTGCTGGGCCTGGATGTGGCACCTGGGGACAGTTCTGAGTGCCCTGCTGGGCCTGGATGTGGCACCTGGGGACAGTTCTCAGTGCTCTGCTTGCCTGGCACTGCTGGGTTGATGGTGGCACATGGGGAATTTCTTTTCCAGCTTCGGGGACTCCGTGATTCCGTGGTTCCCTGCACTCCCTGCTCTAACCAGGATTCCAGGTGGAATTTCTGGGCCGTGCTCCAGCCCTGGGGCCAAAAGGAGCAGGAGCAGCCTCAGGGAATTTCTGCTCCCCAGATTGTCCCCGCTGGCCTGGAGCTGGGGACAAAGGGGACCAAGGAGCAGGGACACAGCTGAGGGGACAGAGGCGGCTGCTCAGATTTCGGGGAGCAGCCAGACCTGGGATTTGGGAGGGAGAGGCATCTCTGATGCAGCACCAGAACCTCCAGGATTTGGGGTTTCCACCAGGAAGCCCCAACAGCTCCCACCGCCCAGCCCTGGACATTCCCAGCAGGAATTACCAGCACGAGGAGCTCTGCCCAAAAACCTCCCCTGGCTTTTCCAGGGGTTTCCGACCCTTCCAAAGGCCGTGCCCAGCCGGGGAGGAGCCCTGCTCCCCCTGCAGAGGCTGCAATCCCTGCGGCTGTCACTCAGAGCTGTTGTCAGGCAGAGCTGTCACGTCGGGCCGGCCGTGACTGACAGCCCGGCTTGTTATCTCTGATGTTATCTCGGGATGTGTCAGGGCAGCGCTGGGACACTTCCAGCATCCATCCACTCATTATCAGCCCCATCGCAGCCCTTCCTGGGAGATGGCATCTGACAGGGCACAGGGTGGGTTGGGCTCCCAGGGATCCTGCAGGGGCAGCACGTGGAAACTGGGAATTTCCATCCCCTGGAATCTGAGGCAGGATGAAGAGAATGGCAGGAAAATCCTGATGGTGCCGCTCAGGATATTCCAGGATTCCGTGGAACTGAGGGCCAGGGGCTTTAGCAGGGGTGGGAAAGAAGAAAAACAATGGGAAAGAAAGGGGAAAGGCAGTGGGAAAAAGAAGAAAACAACGGTAGAGAAGGAAGAAAAGAAATGGAGAAAAAGGAAGAAAATAAATGGGAAATAAGGAAGAAAACAATGGGGGAAAAGGAAGAAAAACAATGGGAAAGGGGGGAAGGAAGAAAAGCAATGGGGGAAAAGGAAGAAAAGCAATGGGAAAGAAAGAGGAAAGGCAATGGGAAAAAAGAAGAAAACAACGGTAGAGAAGGAAGAAAAGAAATGGGGAAAAGGGAAGAAAAGAAATGGGAAATAAGGAAGAAAACAATGGTAAAGAAGGAAGAAAAACAATGGGGAAAAGGGAGAAAACAATGGGAAAGAAAGATGAAAACAATGGGAAAGAAGGAAGAAAAGCAATGGGGGAAAAGGGAGAAAACAATAGGAAAGAAGGAAGAAAATAAATGGGGAAAAAGGAAGAAAAGAAATGGGGAAATAAGGAAGAAAAGAAATGGGGAAATAAGGAAGAAAACAATTGTAAAGAAGGAAGAAAAACAATGGGGAAAAGGAAGAAAAGCAATGAGAAATAAAGAGGAAAAGCAATGGGAAAGAAAGAGGAAAAGCAATGGAAAGGAGGGAAGAAAAACAATGGGAAAGAAGGGGAAAAAAACCAATGTGGAAATGGAAGAAAAGCAATGAGAAGGAAGGAAGGAAGGAAGGAAGGAAGGAAGGAAGGAAGGAAGGAAGGAAGGAAGGAAGGAAGGAAGGAAGGAAGGAAGGAAGGAAGGAAGGAAGGAAGGAAGGAAGGAAGGAAGGAAGGAAGGAAGGAAGGAAGGAAGGAAGGAAGGAAGGAAGGAAGGAAGGAAGGAAGGAAGGAAGGAAGGAAGGAAGGAAGGAAGGAAGGAAGGAAGGAAGGAAGGAAGGAAGGAAGGAAGGAAGGAAGGAAGGAAGGAAGGAAGGAAGGAAGGAAGGAAGGAAGGAAGGAAGGAAGGAAGGAAGGAAGGAAGGAAGGAAGGAAGGAAGGAAGGAAGGAAGGAAGGACTGCACTGACCTTGTCCCTCCAGCCTCTCCCCTGCCAGGGCCTGGGCAGCTCCCCCAGGGCCCTTCAAGCCCTGTGAGCAGCCCGGCTCTGAAGGGCTGTCCCCAGGTCACCTTGGCAGTGACACCAGCCCAGCCAGGCTCCCCTCAGGGACATTTTGCCCTTTCCCACCCCGTGGAGCAGCTCCAGCTCCCCCTGTCCCCGCCAGGTCGCTGCCCTTTGGTGCCCACTAAAAATACCCAGCACTGGAGGTGTCTGAGCGAGTTTGGAGTTAAATAAAGCACCCTGGGGCCTCTCCCAGTGCTGGGTGCAGCTCTCCCCAAAAAACACAGAGCTTTCCATGCTCAGCACCGATGGGAGAAGAATTCCCAGCTGGATTATAGTGGGGAAGGCTGCTCAAAAAGCGATATGTGCTAAAAAATCCGTGCTGGTGTCTCTGGGTGCCACCAGGAGCTTTGCTCAGCACCTGGGTTTGTTCCCCCTTCTCCCTTCTTTGCCCCCCAATCCTGGGATGCTGGAGGATAAAAGGGGATCCTACAGACCCCAGGAACTCAGTTTTGCCCACATCCCACATGTGGGAACACCAGGAGCAGCAATGGGAGCTGGAACAGGAGCAGGAAGGGTGAAAAATGCCAATATTCTGATGAAATCAGCATCCCTGTGGCTTTATTCCATTGCTCCGTGAAAAACCGCGGGCATCCCACTGCACATCCCTCTGGGTCAGGCCTCGCTTTAGGACTCCCAAAGAGGAAAATGGGGGTTGATATCAATTTTTGGCCTCCTCCTGTGCGAGGGGACCGGTTTTAAACGGAGCTACACCAACCCAAGGTCACAATCCGAGCCTCCCTCTCCCAGCTGATCCTGTTTTGTCTTCCCAGAGAAAACCTGGGAGCTGCCCAGGGTGAGCAGCCTAGATTTATCTTGATTTATCCTGAGCTCTCTGGACATGGAAACAGCTTTAATGAGCAGCCTGCAAACCCGGGGCTGCCTCCAGAACTGGAGCTCTGTTCAGCTCCTGCTGCTGCTCCTTGGTTTTGGGGTCTGGGGAAGGTTTTGCCTTCACCCCCCCAGCTCAGCATCCCCTCCCCTGCCCCCGGTGCTCCTGGCGGATCTGGGAAATCCCAGCAGAGCCCCTGAGCTGGGGATTTGCTGCTGCTTTAGCACCCAGAACCCACTCGGGATGCTCTGAGCTGCCTCTGCTGAGCCTCCGTGGGTTCTGGGGCTCTCCTCCATCTGCTCCACTCTATTTTTGTGCTCGGCCTTGGAACCTTCCCCTCCTCTGGAAACCAGGCTGTTTACAAACACTTGCCTGGGAGGAGCTCTGCTGCTCCCGTTTCTGCTTTTCCACAGGAAAAAATGCAGATGGAAAAGAGCCCCGGGATGACAGAACCCATGGGAGCACACCATGGAATGACAGAGAGCCCTGGGATGACAGAATCCATGGGAGCACACCATGGAATGACAGAGAGCCCCGGGATGACAGAATCCATGGGAGCACACCATGGAATGACAGAGAGCCCCGGGATGATGGAATCCATGGGAGCACACCATGGAATGACAGAGAGCCCTGGGATGATGGAATCCATGGGAGCACACCATGGAATGACAGAGAGCCCTGGGATGACAGAACCCATGGGAGCACACCATGGAATGACAGAGAGCCCTGGGATGGCAGAATCCATGGGAGCACACCATGGAATGACAGAGAGCCCTGGGATGACAGAATCCATGGGAGCACACCATGGAATGACAGAGAGCCCTGGGATGACAGAATCCATGGGAGCACACCATGGAATGACAGAGAGCCCTGGGATGGCAGGATCCATGGGAGCACACCATGGAATGACAGAGAGCCCTGGGATGATGGAATCCATGGGAGCACACCATGGAATGACAGAGAGCCCTGGGATGATGGAATCCATGGGAGCACACCATGGAATGACAGAGAGCCCTGGGATGATGGAATCCATGGGAGCACACCATGGAATGACAGAGAGCCCCGGATGATGAATCCATGGAATCCATGGAATGACAGAGACCATCAGGATGACAAATCCATGGGAGCACACCCTGGAATCAGGTGAGGCCTTGGGAGCCACCATGGAATGACAGGCCCTGGGAAGGGAATCCAAACCACCGAACCTTCCCCTCTGGGATGACAGAATCCAGGGAGTTTACCAAAATGACCTGCCTGGGATGACAGAATCCATGGGCTCACCGTTTCTGACAGAGAGCCACATGGCAAAAAGCAGATGGAAACAGAGCCCCTGGGATGGCAGAATCCACAACACCCCATGGAATGACAACCTGCCCTGATCCAGAATTTTATTTCCTTCCCTGGAATGACAGGGAGCCCCTGGCAGATGGAAGCCATCACCTGAGCCATGGAATGACAGAGAGCCCTGGGATGATGGAATCCATGGGAGCACACCATGGAATGACAGAGGGATGATAGAATCAGGAAGCACACCATGGAATGACAGGGAGCCCTGGGATGGCGGAACCCATGGGAGCAGCACATCCACCATCAGGAAATCAAATCCGACCGGCTCAGGTGAGGGCTAAACGGGAAGATCTGATTAAACCACCGTCCTTCCCTCCTCTGGAAACCCTGACCTCAAAGAACGCGCCGAGGCTCGGGAGGAACTTTCATTTTCCAATTAAATCAGATGGAAAAGCCCCTGATGGCAAAGCCACCCCCGTCCAACCTTGAGCCGGGCTTTTATTTCCTCCCCTCCTCCTCCTCCTCCCTCCTCGAGTCACCGCCCTGGGGCTCGGGGATGCCTTCATCCCCTCCTCAGGAGCCTTTGGAAAATCAGGGACACAGCCCCAGAGCCCCCATCCCTCTGTGAGCCTTCCCCACCTCCCTAGGGAAATGGGGGACATTGGGAAATGGGGGAAATGTGGGAAATGTGGGAAATGTGGGAAACTGGGAAATGGGGGACATTGGGAAATGGGGGACATTGGGAAATGGGGGAAATGAGGGAAATGTGGGAAATGTGGGAAACTGGGAAATGGGGGACATTGGGAAATGTGGGAAATGTGGGAAATTGGGAAATGTGGGACATTGGGAAATGTGGGAAATATGGGAAATGTGGGAAGGAAATGTGGGAAATGAGGGAAATGTGGGAAATGGTGAAATACGGGAAATGTAGGAAATGTGGGAAATGAGGGAAATATGGGAAATGTGGGAAATTGGGAAATATGGAAATGCAGGAAATATGGGAAATGAGGGAAATGAGGAAAATGTGGAAAATTAGGGGAATATGGGAAATGAAGGAAATGAGGGAAATGTGCAAAATGAGGGAAATGTGGGAAATGAGGGAAGGAAATGTGGGAAATGTGGGAGATGAGGGAAACAAGGGAAATGTGGGAAACATGGAAAATATGGGAAAGGAGGGATGGCTGTGCCCCCTTTTCCAGCCCCGATTTTTCGATTTTCCAAGGGTTTTTCCTTTTCCCCTGGGACCAGGGCAGGCCCAGGAGCTGGGAAGGAAAAAGGTCCCATCCAGAAGCTGCAGTGAACTTCCAGGTGTTTTCCTTTACCCTGTGACCTGGGCAGGCGGAGAGATGGGAAGGGGAAAAGTCTCATCCAGAACCTCCGGTGCTTTTCCAGATGTTTGTGCTTTGCCCTGTGACCTGGGAAGGGGAAAACGCTCATCCGCAACCTCGATTTTCCAGGGTTTTTTTTTTCCCCTGTGACCAGGGCAGGCCCGGGGGCTGGGAAGGGCTCTGGTTCCTTGCCCGGAGTTTGGGGGAGCGTTTCCCTGCCCTGGCCAGGATTCCGGAGCCGCAGCTGAGCCCCCGCCGAACATTCCAGCGGGTTTTGCACCTGGAGCTCCATCCCCGGCCCCGTTCGGCTGGAAGTGGCTCCTTGGCACCTCTGCCCACGTCCTTTCCCATGCAGCTCGGCCCGGCTGAGGAGGAATCTCCGGGTTTTGATTTTTCTCCCCGTTCCCAGCTCTCCTTCCCCCACCACACCCCGATCGCTCCGCGATTCCCGGGGATTCCGGGCTGCCTTTATCGCATCCCTTTGGACTTTCACCTCTGGGCAGCCGCGCACTTTGCTCTTTCCCCGCGCCTTTAAAGGGGTAAAAGCAAATTTAGAAGCCTCCGGAAAAGCCCTCGGGAGCCTTTGGAGGCGCTCGGCAGCGTTGCTGCTGGAGGGGAACAACCTGGAAGGGATGAGCTGGTAAAGAAATGGAAGCAGCTGGTGGCAGTGCGGTCAGAGGAGTCCAAAACGCAGCGCCAGGAGTTTCTACATCAAAAATACAAAAAAACTCACGGTGGAAATATTCAGGGTGGAAGACAACAGAAGAGTTATCTGGAGGAAAAGCAATGGGAAAGAAAGAAGAAAACAGAAAACAATGGTAAAGAAGGAAGAAAAGCAATGGGAAGGAGGAAAAGCAATGGGAGGGAGAGAAGAAAAACAATGGGAAAGAAGGAAAAAAAGCAATGGGGAAAAAGGAAGAAAATCAATGGGAAGGAAGGAAGAAAAACAATGGGAAAGAGGCCACAAAAAGCCCAGCTCAGAGGCAGAGGCAGCAATGAGGGATGGAACAGAGCCGAGCATCTCCCGGGGCCACCTGGGAATGCGCGCCGAGGTGGATTTGGAATCCCTTCCTCGGAAGGATTTGGGATTTCTGGGGCGGCGCAGCCCAGCTGCTGCCCCCCACACGGCGCAGGTGGCAGAGGTGGCTCTGGGGACTCTCCGGGGGCTGCGGTGACACCGTGGTGACAATTCCAGGCTGTCATTCCAGCGGCAGAGCCGCGTCCCCGGGGAGCGCCGCGCTCGGGGTCGGGTTTGCGCTGCTGCCACCGCTCCAGACCCACTCGGGAGCAGCGGGATCTGCCCCGAACCCACTCGGGATGAGCGAAATTTGCCCCGAACCCACTCGGGAGCAGCGGGATTTGCCCCGAACCCACTCGGGAGCAGCGGGATCTGCCCCAGACCCACTCGGGAGCAGCGGGATCTGCCCCAACCCACTCGGGAGGAGCGGGGTTTGCCCCGAACCCACTCGGGAGCAGCGGGATTTGCCCCAGACCCACTCGGGATGAGCGGGATTTGCCCCAGACCCACTCGGGAGCAGCGGGATTTGCCCCAGACCCATTGGGGAGCAGCGGGATCTGCCCCGAACCCACTCGGGAGCAGCGGGATCTGCCCCAGACCCACTCGGGATGAGCCCCGAACCCCACTCCATTTGCCCCTGACCCACTCAGGAGCAGCGGGATTTGCCCCAGACCCATTGGGGAGCAGCGGGATTTGCCCCAGACCCATTGGGGAGCAGCGGGATCTGCCCCGACCCCACTCGGGAGCAGCGGGATTTGCCCCGAACCCACTCGGGATGAGCGGGATTTGCCCCGAACCCACTCGGGATGAGCGGGATCTGCCCCAGACCCACTCGGGATGAGCGGGATCTGCCCCAGACCCACTCGGGATGAGCGGGATTTGCCCCGACCCCACTGGGGATGAGCGGGATCTGCCCCAGACCCACTCGGGATGAGCGGGATCTGCCCCGAACCCACTCGGGATGAGCGGGATCTGCTCTGGCCGCGCTCCTCAGCCCCCCCAGCAATAAAGGGAATTCGGCGGAGCGCGGTGGGAGCCGGGCCGGGGCGCGGGACGCCCTGGGGAGGGATTTGGTTGCAGGCAGGCGACAGCCAGGCTTTCATCTGCTCCTCCAGCCTCCCTGCGACGCGAGAGGAGGGGCAGGGCTGTGGGGGATGGAGGAGAATTGCCGTAACACGATTTTATGTCTGCGATTGCATAACGAAACCTCCTGGGAACCTCCTGATTCAGATGGATCCGCGCTGATGGAGGGCTCTCAGACTGATCGATTGGTGCGCAGGAATTGCCGGCCTGGATCGGTACCAGGCTCCGAGCAGCCCCTGCTCCTTTATCGAGCCGCGCCTGAGCCATCAGGAAGCTGTAAAAAGCCTCCAGGAGCCGATAATCTGCTTTTTTATACCCCCAGCGCACACAGCCACAGGCCCTGCTCTCACAGAAGCCGCAGCCCTGGTTGTTAATGGGAGCAGACCTTGAAGGATGGAATTGCATTTCTGTTCTTTAAAAAAAAAAAAAAAAGAGATAAAAAATGCCTGGGTTTGTGTCGTTGGATGCTCTGCAAATCTCAGCTCGTTCTCTGAGCTGGGAAAGGCTGCTGGTGCTGCCCACCCACCAGGACAATCCCAGGGTCCTGGAAAGGGGGAAATCAGGATCCCATAGACTCCCAGGAAAGGGGGGGATCACTGAAATCAGGATCACAGACCCCCAGGAAGGGGGGATCACTGAAATCAGGATCCCATAGACTCCCAGGAAAGGGGGGGATCACTGAAATCAGGATCCACAGACCCCCAGGAAAGGGGGGACCGGGGAAATCAGGATCACAGACCCCCAGGAAAGGGGGGACCGGGGAAATCAGGATCACAGACCCCCAGGAAGGGGGGATCACTGAAATCAGGACCCCACAGACCCCCAGGAAAGGGGGAGATCACTGAAATCAGGATCCCACAGACCCCCTAGACAATCCCCAGGGTCCTGGGAGGGGGCGATTGGGGAAATCAGGACCCCACAGACCCCCGGGCAAGGTGGGAGATGGCGCCTCTGGCACCCCCAAAGGTGGGAGATGCCACCTCTGGCACCCCCAAAGGTGGGAGATGGCGCCTCTGGGGCTCCCAAAGGTGGGAGATGGCGCCTCTGGAATCCCCAAAGGTGGGAGATGGCGCCTCTGGCACCCCCAAAGGTGGGAGATGGCGCCTCTGGGGCTCCCAAAGGTGGGAGATGGCGCCTCTGGCACCCCCAAAGGCACCTCTGGCACCCCCAAAGGTGGGAGATGGCGCCTCTGGCACCCCCAAAGGTGGGAGATGGCGCCTCTGGAATCCCCAAAGGTGGGAGATGGCGCCTCTGGCACCCCCAAAGGTGGGAGATGGCACCTCTGGCACCCCCAAAGGTGGGAGATGGCGCCTCTGGCACCCCCAAAGGTGGGATTCCACCCCCCAAAGGTGGGAGATGCCGCCTGGCGCAGCGCCCCATGGATTCCAGGGCAGCCCCAGCGCCGATCCGGGGCACAGCGCACAAAGCTCGGCCGGGCACCCCGAGCATTCCCTCCCAGTGGCCTTTTCTCCGCGGCGCGGCCCTTTTTAATTGGTGACAATTGGAAGTGGCTCATTCTCCGTGTGCGAGAGGCTGCAATTGCTTCCACTTGGCCACGATTCAAGTGCCGGGGGTGACTCAGAATGGGTGGCAAAACTGTCTTTTCCTCAGTCCCCCCGCTCAGCGGCAAAGAAAAAGCCACAACCCCGAGTTATTCTCTTTTATGAGGTGGGCATTGTGAGGCCGGGCAATTGAATTTACAACAGCATTGAGTATCAGAGTCTATCTGGCCCTGTCAATGAGAGCGCCGCGGAAAAAAAAAGACACACATTAACCCTCAGCTCCGAGTTCCCAGGCGCTTCAATAGGGCTGCCGAGCTGCCAAAGAGCCCGCTGCATACTCGATGAGACCCTTTATACCTCCTAATTACCCTCCTGACAATGGGGACGGGCTCTCTGGCCGCCTTTGTGGGCCCGGAGTAACTTCTGGCAGCCCACCCCCCCAGAGCAGGAAAAGCGGCACTTTTGGGGATTTGGGGAGCAGGGCGCAGGCTCCAGGGGTCTGCTCAGCTTCCAGCAGCGGGTGCTTTTAGCAATCCTTCTTCTGGCCGCAAAACTCGGGGGATGTTTAACAACCCCCACCTCAGCCCCATCACTTTTACCCCCATTTCTTACCCAAACCCCTTCCAATTATCCTTAAATAAAGCCATAAAGTCCAGTCCTATTTAATTTTTTTTGCATACAGAGGATGAGTTCGTCCTTGCCCACGCTCAAACAAAATGAAATGGTGGAAAAAAAAAATCTATTTCAAAGAGTTCCTTTATTGAAACACCTGCATTTTTTTTTTCTCTTTTCGTTTTTGGAAGTCTTCGACACAGGCACGCACACACCCACAGACCAACGGGATACAAACAACTTTGGCATTATAACTTTTTGAATATTCGTTACAAAACTATTTCTCATTTATTTTTTTCTTTTGTTCGTTTCTTTAAAAAAAGTATCTCAAATAAAGGCATTTTAAAGGAGTAAAAATACAAGTCGAGATCCCAACCTCTGAAAATAATAAATAGCACGTTCATAGCGAGGTCCTTTTCTTCCTTTCTGCTTTAAATCTGCTTTAAAAAACCCCAAGACATAACAGGGGCTCCATACAACGGAGCCAACGAGAGTTCGTTGTTATTTTCTGTTGTTGTTTTTGGAGACGGGAACGACTCGGAGGAGTCACCAGGGTCTCCAGACGGATTCACTGCGCTCTCCGACGGGACTCCCGGCCTGCGACGCCGGCCCGATGCTGCCCCCAAATGATGTCAAGCCTTGCACCGGCGACGCCGAGGGGGTGGCGGCCGCGTTCCCCGAGCCGCCGCCCGCCGCCACCGGCACGTTGGCGTTGGCATAGAGAGGAATAACCGGTCCGGAGCTGGGCGGGAAGGCCGGGTTGGGGATGAGGAAGGCGAACTGGCCGTCGGTGGCCGGAACGAGCTGGAAACCGCCGTAGACCTTGGGGGACAGCGCCTCGGCGGGGTTCAGCTTGCAGGGCACGGGCACGGCTCCGGCGGCGCCCGGGGGCAGCTGGACGTGCAGCGGCTGCTGCGCCAGATGTGCGGGCTGGGCGGGCGGCGGCGGCGGCGGAGGGGGGGGGTAGTTCATGGCCACGATCTGGCCCAGGCACGCCGAGAGGTGGCTCAGGAGCCGCGTGCGCACGTCCGCGTTGACCCCTTCGCAGGTGGACAGGAACCGGGTCACCTCGTTCATGCACTCGTTGAAGCCGGCCCGGTACTTGCCGAGGACGGTGGGGTCGGCGCTGAGCGCGGCTGGGAGGGGGGGAACGAGGGGGCGGCAGGTGAGTGACAGCTCCGGAGTACCGGCCCCGGTAATCTGTCCCCAGCGCCCGGTTCTCAGTCCCTAAGGCCGGTTGTGCAGCCCGGTTCCCGGTTCCCTGTTCCCCAACCCCGGTTCCCCCGGTTCCCTGTTCGTAACCCCGGCTCCCTGTCCCCAACCCCAGGTCCGGAGCCCGGTTCCCTGTAAGGAGCCCCTTCCCGGTCTCCTGTCGCTAGCTCCCGCTCTCTCATTCTCAAATCCCCAACCACTGGTGAGAGCCCGGTTCCCGGTGCCCTGCCTTCGGACCGGATCCCCGTCCCCGTTCTCTCTTGTCCTCAGCTGGCGGTGCAGAGCCCGGTGCCGATGCCCGGTCCGGATCCCGGTGCCCTGTCCCCATGCCCGGTACTCACCGGTCATCTGCGCCCGCTGCAGGTTCCGCAGGTGCTTGACGGTCATCTCCAGGATGTCCGCCTTCTCCAGCTTGGAGTGCCGCGAGCTCTGCGGGACAACAGCGGCTCGCTCAGGGCTGCCCGCGCCCGGACACGCTCCCGGTGTCCCCCCCGGTGTCCCCGCAGCCCCACTTACGTCCTTCTTGAGCGCGTCCAGGATGAGCGTCTTGAGCTGCCCCAGGCTCTCATTGATCCGCGCCCGGCGCCGCTTCTCCATGATGGGCTTGGACGACTGCGGGCAGAGCGGAGCCGGTCAGCGCCCCCCGCACAGCCCCGGGACCCCCGCACCGCCCCCGACCATCACCGACCTCAGCACGGCCGCGGGCTTGCCGCCATCCAGCTCCGCCGCCACCGTTGCTGCGCCCCGACCGGCACCCTCCTCCTCCTCCTCCTCCATTTACCTTCCGGTGCTCGCTGGCGCTCCGCGGCTTGTCCGGCGTGTGGCTGGCGCTGGCGGGCGCGCCGGCGATGGGCGAGGCGGTCGGTTTCTCCATGCCCGTGTCGGCGGGCATGGCTGAGGTACGGTGCAGCGAACGGGTAGGAAGTGAACGGCGGGGAGAGCGGCACGAACCGGGGGATGGTAGGCGGGGAGAAAAAAAGGAACCGGAGGGGGCGAAGCGAGCGCGTGCGGCGGCGGGCGCGGGGCGCGTGCGGCGGGCGCGGGGCGTGAGGCGGCGGCGCCCCCCGCCCCTCGCCCGCGCCCTTTTATAGCCCGGCGGCCGCGGCGGCGGCGGTGGCGGCGGCGCCCATTCGTGTGAACCCGCCGCCGCCGCCGTTCCCACACTCGCGCGCAGCCAATCAGCGCCCGGCCCGCGCCCGGCGCCCGCGCGTCCCGCGTTCCTATTGGTCCGCACCTCACCCCCCCTGTCCCCTTCCACCCCCCCCTGCCCCGCACGGGGCGGGAAGCCCCGCCCCGCCCCGTCACGCGCGCGGGGAACGCCCCCTCCCCCTCCCCTCAGCGTGGCCACGTGGGGTGAGGAAGGCGGGGGGAGCGCTGTGTGTGTGCGAGGGGAGGGGGGGCGGAGTGTGAGGGCAGAGCGCGGGCGGGGCTGGCCCCGGCACCGCCGCCGCCGCGCTGGCCCCGCTCGCCGCCCGCCCGCCCTGTGACACCCGGCCCGGGGGCGGCGGCGGCGGCGGCGGCTGGCGCGGCACGCGAGGCCGCGGCCGGCGGGCGGCCAATGGGCAGGGGGTGCGGGCGGCCGCGCGGGCGCTCTGCGCTCCCATTGGCTGGCGCGGGCGCCGCTGTCAATCACGGCCGCGGCTCGCGCTCTCCCTCACGGTTCCCCCGGTTCCCCCCGTTCCCAGCGCGCTCCCCCCCGTTCGTTCCCATCCCCATTCCCATCCCCATTGCCATTGCTCCTCTCCACCACCCCCCCGTTCTCCCGTCGGAGCACGTGCCGGAGCGCTCCCGGCTCCCAGCTCCATGGGAAAACCCCGCCCCGCCGCCGCCCGCCAGCGGCAGCCGCCCCGCCGCACCGCCCGCGGGGCTGCCGCCTTCCTGCGCTGCCTCCCTGCTCGCTTCCCGCTTCCCCCCGCTCCCCCCGGCCCCCGGCGAGCCAGCCCGGCGGTGGCGGAGCGGGAGGAAGCTGGATGAGCAACCCCCAGCGCCTTCCCGCACCCCCCGCGGTGCCCCCGCAACCCCCGGTTTAACCGGTCAGGAAGGGTCAGGACCCCCCGAACTCTCGAGGGACCCCCATTCTGCTCCCCTCGCCCTTATTTACCCCCTGTTTTCCCCTCCCAGGTCGGGGGGAGAAGCCCCCAGCGCCTCCTCCCACCCCCGGTTTTGCCCCGGGATCCCCGCGGTTTAACGGGGCTGGAGGGGGCAGAACCCCCCGGAGTCGTGAGGGGCCCCCCTGTGTCGCCGCTCCCGGTGTCCCCCCCTGCCCGAGCCCCTGGGAACCTGTCCCCCTCCTCTGTGAAACTGGGGCTTGGCAGGAATGACCCCTCAAAAGTCCCTCCCGTGCCCCTGCAAGGGGGCCTTGGCCTCTCGTCCCGGCTCCGGTGCTTTTGTCCCCAAGGCTGGTTCCAACAGGGCACTGTGCCCACAGCACAGCGTGCCCAGGGAGGTGCAACATGCCCCCTCACCCCGTTTTTCTGTGCCACCCCCTCCGACAAACCCCGGGGCTCCCTTTGGGATGGGAACAGCATCTTCCAAAAGCTGTGGGAATCTGGGAAACCCCAAAAACTGCAGGAATTTGGGACAAAAACTGCAGGAATTTGGGAAACCCCAAAAGCTCTAGGTTTGTGCTGTGGCTGAGGGGTCACAGTGCCCCCCAGGCTTAGTCCCATTCCCGTGTCCCAAAAAATCCCTTTAAGGTGGGACCCCGAGCATGGAGCAGCCCCGAGCTCTGGCTCATTTCAAGCCCTGCCTGTTTGAGGCCTTGCTGGGAATGCAGCCCTGGTGTGAAATCTCGCTGCTGCAGGCTTTAATCTTTTAATAATAATAATAATAATAATCTTTTAATCAGAAATTGGGAATTAGCTCCGCACAGGCCAATGGCTCAAAGGAGGTTCCTGGGCTGGAAAAGCGCTGCTCCTTTTTCCCCCTTTCCTCACCCATTCTGAGGGGTAAAAATGAGATTTTTTTTTTTTTTTGGTGTGGAAGTTCTCAGGAAAACACGTCCGGTTTTTGCAGCTGAAAAGCGAGGGCGACCCGGCTGAGTTTGTGGGAATTCTTTGGGAGGAGAAGGGAACCACACGTGGAATTTAATCCCCACTGTTGGCCCAGCTCCTGCTCCGCTCTGAATTCACTGCAGTGAATCGTTCCCAGAGGGAAGGGAAAAGGAAAAAAGGAAAGGGAAAAAAGGAAAGGGAAAAAAGGAAAAGGAAAAGGAAAAGGAAAAGGAAAAGGAAAAGGAAAAGGAAAAGGAAAAGGAAAAGGAAAAGGAAAAGGAAAAGGAAAAGGAAAAGGAAAAGGAAAAGGAAAAGGAAAAGGAAAAGGAGGGAAGGGAAGGGAAGGGAAGGGAAGGGAAGGGAAGGGAAGGGAAGGGAAGGGAAGGGAAGGGAAGGGAAGGGAAGGGAAGGAAGGAAGGAAGGAAAAAGGAAAGGAAAGGAAAGGAAAGGAAAGGAAAAAGGAAAGGAAAGGAAAAGGAAAAAGGAAAGGAAAGGAAAGGAAAGGAAAGGAAAGGAAAGGAAAGGAAAGGAAAGGAAAGGAAAGGAAAGGAAAGGAAAGGAAAGGAAAGGAAAGGAAAGGAAAGGAAAGGAAAGGAAGAAGAGAATAGATGGGAGAACAGGATGGGAAGAAGGACAGAAAAGCCCTTGGCAGTGTTCCCATTCCCGCGGCTGATCACAGCCCGGCCCTTTCATCTCGGAGCGGTTCCAGGTGCTCTGCCACATGCCGGGAGCACCCACGGCAGCCGCGCTGGGGAAGCGGCTCCATCCTCCCGCAGACATCAAAGGCTCCAGGAGAATTCGTTCCTTTCAGGAGCCTTTTCCTCTCTCTCCCCGAGGCACACGTGACCGCAGGAGCAGCAATTCCGGGCTGAATTGTGATTTTTGCTGTGTGGGAGGTGTTGTTTTTCTGGAGGAGTCCAAGTGGCAGCAAAGTGGAGCCCATTCCTCCGGAGGAAGGGTGCAGGTTGTGTCCCTGGGGAGGAATAAATGTTATTAAAGGGCTTTTGGAGTGTCATTGCAAAGGTTCGGGGCTCAGTTTCCTTCTGAGAGCAATAAACTGCAGAACAACAGCCCCTTGTGCAATCTGCCTGAAAATAAGGGAGGCTGTAAAAATCCTGGGAGGAAATAAGTCATGATAATAATAACAATAATAATTTAAAAAATAAAAATTATGTCCCTCCTTCGGCAGCTCGCTCTGAACGCATTAATTACATAATTACACTGAAAAAAAAAAAAAAAAAAGTCACGACTGGAGGATTTCAGCAGAATCCACATCCAGTGATGCAATTCCCGGGCTGGGAGCAGCCCTTGCTGGCTGAGCTGCTCTCCGCAGGGAATTCCTGGGGAAAACTCGGGATCCTTCCTGCGGCTCCGCGCCCCCGGCGTCGCCCCCAGCCCCGCTCGTCCACCTCCCAGCCCGGGGAAAAGCCTCATTCCCCCAGTTCGTGAAGCCAGAATGCTGTCCTCCGCCAGGACTGGCACTCGGGACTGGGTTTGTTGTTTTGGTTTTGGTTTGGGGTTTTTTGTTGTTGTTTTATCCCCACCTAATCCACACTGGGATGTGCCCAGGGCCGTCTCCCACCCCGCGGGGTTTTGCACCCTTTTAGTGGCGATTGAAGCTGCACCAAGGGCGCAGGATGGGCACACAAACACCCCCTGCCACCCTCCCAGCTGTGCCCAGCTGTGCCTGCCCACCCCTTGCAGCTGGAAAACTCCCAGAAGAAGCCCCGAAAATTCCCTGTTGGCACTCTGGGAAAGGATCCCGAATCCCAAAATTGGGAGTTTTGGCGCTATCGGGAACGGGGGGCGTTGGCGTGGCAGGGTGGGGAGCGCTGCTGAGCGCAGCCTCCGCTCCCCGAGGCTTTTCTCCCTCTAAGCCGCTTTTCTCCAGCCCAGCCCACATTTTACATCTCCTCTCCATCTATTTTATCCCCCCGTGCCGGGTCCGCGGGAGATGCCGAGGAAACGAGCGCAGGAGCGGCGGATCCCGGGATGGCGGCTCCGGTGCCGCGGCTGGAATTGCAGGCATTGCTCCCTCCCCTCCTGCAGCTCCCCCGCAGCTGCCCCAGCTCGGGACTATTCGGGTTTTCCACCTTGGGCTGGGGAGTGAAAGCCTTTAAACAGCCTCTGCACGGAGACCTGGGATTTGCCTTCTTAGGGCTTTGTGTGCCAAGTCCCTCTCTGGGCATGGCCTATATATTTAATCTTGATCCCTTAAAAAAAAAAACAAGATGAAAACCCCTCGCGTTCATACATGTTTTTAAATAAAAACAGCTTAAAAGCTTTGAGTTCTGCTGGTGTGAGACGGGTTGTTCATGCCCACGTCGGGGCTGAGGACACGAGGCAGGGGCAGGGCAGGGGACAAACGCTGGTGGCCGTCCCCGCTCGTCCCTTTGATCCTAAACCCCATTTTATTGCATCCAGCCCGCTCGAAATCTGGAAACGCCGCTGAAAAGCTTTGCGGCCCACGGGGGGAAGAGGCCCATAAAAGGTCCCGGGGGGCTGAGCGGGGTTTGTGTGGCTGTCCCCGAGCCCTCCCCGGCGCTGTTTGCTCGCCCATTGTTGGGGACAGCTGGGGCTGCTCGGCCTCTCCAGCGCTGTTTGCGCAGGGATTGGGCTCTAATCCCCCCGGGATTTCCCCGGCCTTGATCCCATCCATCACCCCGGGATGTGGCACAGGGAATGCTGCGGCACAAATGAAGACATTAAGGGCTGGCAGCTCGCGAGCAGCTTTTGCTTCCTTTTTTTTTCCTTTTTTTTCTTTCCTTTTTTTTTTTTTCTTTTTTTTTTTTTTGGCGGCCCATAATGGGGAACAAATTACAGCGCAGCCTCCAGCCCCGAGCATCCTCCCGTGGCCTCTTTTGTCCCCGCGGAGTTTCCAGCTCTCATCAGCTGAAATTAATTAGCAGGGGTCATGTGGCCGCCAAAATCCCCCCTCCGAACAAGCCCAGGGCCAGGAAAGGGGTTTGGGGAAATTGTGCGGGGAAGTTTTTGTGTCCTGATCTCTGTCCCGCTCCTGTCCCATCCCTGCTGAGCTCTGCTGCTCCAGTGCCAGCTGAAATCATTCCCAACAGCAGCAGAGCAGGGAAAATCCCCCGGGATGGCTCCAGCTCGGCCAGCTCCCAAAATCGCATCCAAAACCTGGATATTTCCAAAGCTCTGCAGTCAAGGCGGGGTCTCACGGGCCAGAGGCTCTTCCATCTTTTATTTAGATCTGATATTGGTTAAAAAGTCACGGAAAGGGCTGTAAACATCGGGAATGGGCAGTGGGGGAGCCCCAAATCCCTGGAACTGTTCGGGAATCTGTGGGTGCAGCTCAAGGACCTCACAGGGTGGTGATGGTTGGGCCTCGAGGCCTTTTCCAGCCTTTAAAGCTCCAGGATTCCCTGATTCCAGGGATCCATAGCCGCGCCCCAAGGTGTGCCAAGGGCCTCCCTCATTGCTGAGTTTCTCCCTGGATCCCAGGAGCTCCCGGCCCCAAATCCCAGCAAACCCAGGAGCTCTGGGGGCTCCTCCGGCTGAGAGGGGAAATATTTCCAAGGAAATTCCTGTCTGCACCAATTAACTCCTCTTCATCCCACCCGCTCCTTTTGAGGGCTGGGAAGGAATCTCGCCCCGTAAGAAATGGAGATTTTGGGTTTTTTGGGTTTTTCTTTTCTCTTTATCAAGAGGAAGCAAATGGGCTTTAATTTCTTTTCTCCCCTCCTTTCCTCCTTCCCCGCCCTTGGAAATTCTCCTAAAAGGAAATTGCGGCAGCGCAGACAAAACCCCTTTTGGGGAGGTTTTGCCCCGGTTTTGTCTCTGTCGGTGCTGAGAGCTGAGGAGGAGCCGGCACACAGAATAGCCCAGCTGATTGAGACAGATGTTCCCTTCTTCTGCAAGCGCCAAAAACTCTGCCCGAGCGCGGATCTGCTGACTTTCCCTTCCTGGAAAACATCTTGAAAAGGCGGCGGGGATGAAAAGAGGGATTGGAGCCCGGATTTCCCACAGCGCAGGGTCCCTTTCAGGGGGTCCTGTTCCTCTGGGGACACAGCAAAGGGGCTGAGCCTCAGCCCTGCGTGTGCGGGAGCCAGAAAAGAGAGTCAATTATCTGAGGGGCTCGAGCCCAGCACAGTTCCAGCTGCTGCCGAGGCAGAGCTGCAAATCTCCCCTGGGATGTGCTGGAGGTGGGGATGGGATGTTCTGGTGGGGGTTTAAGTGAGGATTTTTGGCTGGCACTCAATAAAACGTCCCCAAGAGATGGGGTGATGGTGGCACCGTCCCTTTCTGTGCCTGGCACGGCTTCCCAAGGGATTTCCTCCTGGAAGCGGCGCTGCTGCTGCTTCCAGAGGTTGGGAAAGGCCCAGTGTAGCTGGGAGCAGGGCAGCGATGGTTCCTTGGGGACACAGCAGCATGGAAAGCTCGCAGAAATCCTTTTATCCCTCAGGCAAACCCCACGCTGCTCTGCCATCCCACACCCCCAGCCCTTCCCTCGGAGCTCCCTCCATCTCTGTTCCCACACCTGGGGAAAAGGAGGGAGGGGGAAAGCCACCACCTCTATTTGCTTTTCTTTGAGCAGATTTGTCATTTTGCCATCTGCAGGCGAGCGTGCTCCCCCACAATGGGGTTTGTTTGACTTCCCCGCTAAAAGGGTCCCTGGTTTTGGGTATTTTGTTGTTTTTTTCTTTTCCAGGCCCTGTCCAGGGCTTTCCCCCGCCTCATTCCTTTCACTGGGGCTGTTGATGAGCTTGGCCTAATCAGATTAACTCAACCCAGACACAGCAGTGGCAGTTTATTCTCTTTTAAAAGGACTCCACGGCTTCCTACAAACTTTTTGTAAACTCTTCATCTCCGGCTCAGCTCCTTTGTAAGCTCGATCCAATGGGGCCTTTGAGAGCCCGGCGGTGAGGAGCTGTTAGAATGGGTCACTAATCCAGAAGAGGGGAGAAATTCCTTTAAAGCCGCGCACTGAGGCAGAGGCGCTGGAATTCCCGAGGAGCCGGGACATTCCATTCCAGGCCTGACACGGAACTTTTGGGGAAAATTTTGGGGAAAGCCCGGCTTGTTTGCACACCTGGATGCGTCCCTTTGGGGTCTGTCCTTTGCCCCCTCCCATCACACAACCCTCAGGAGGAGCAAGGAAAGTAAAGCAACAGCTCCAGGATTTCGGAATTTGGGGTCTTCACGCTGTTCTGCTTCTGGCAGGCACCAGGAAAAAAATCTGTTTGGGACCTTCACACGCCAGAACCCCTGATCCAATCCAGAATCCTGTCTGGGACCTTCACACACCAGAACTCCTGATCCAATCCAGAATCCTGTCTGGGACCTTCACAAAGAAGAATTCCTGATCCACATCCAGGATCCCAACTGGGACCTTCACACGCCAGAATTCCTGATCCAATCCAGAATCCTGTCTGGGACCTTCACACACCAGAATTCCTGATCCAATCCAGAATCCTGTCTGGGATTTTCACACAGCAAAACTCCTGATCCAATCCAGAATTCCTGGGTATCCAGAATCCCATTTGGGACCTCCACACAGCAGAATTCCTGAACCAATCCAGAATCCTGTCTGAGATCTTCAAACAGCAGAATTCCTGATCCAATCCATAATCCCAACTGGGACCTCCACACAGCAGAATTCCTGAACCAATCCAGAATCCTGTCTGGGATTTTCACACAGCAGAATTCCTGATCCAATCCGGAATCCCTGAATCACCAAGGCTGGAAAACCCTTCCAAGGCCACCGAGTCCAAGCTGGACCCGGTTTGTCCCCACCTTGTCACCAGTCCCGGGCAGGTGTTCCTCGGGCACCTCCAGGGATGGGGACTCCAAACCTCCTTGAATGGCGCATCCCAAACTTTCAGGGCCTTTCCGGGAGGAAATTCCTCCAGCAGGAATTCCTCTTCCTCTCATCCCATCACTGAAATGCGCGTGGGGGCTTCTTGCTGGGATGTGTTTGGGGATGGATCCTGGAATAACCTGGGGTAGTGGGAAGTGCCCCAGCCCACGGACATGGAATGGGAAGAGCTTTAAGGTCCCTTCCAACCCAAATCATTCCGTTCCCTCGGTTCCCCATTCCTCCACATGCATTCCTCCTCGTAAAAAAAACCAAAAAAACCCCAAAAAATCAAAATTATTAAAGTTCCTTCTCTTCGCATCATTCCAGATTTCCCCCCAAGATTTCCCTTCCGTGGCCGCCGTGACTCTGTGATTGGCACCTCGGGGCGGGCTCATTGTGGCGAGGGTTTCATGGCATTCAGGGCACTTTCCACCTCTTTAGAGGCGCACAGAGCAGATTAACGCTGTGACTTCATCCCCCTGCCATTGTCCCCGCGGCTCGCAGTCGCTCCGCGCCTTTGATAAACCCTGCCCCAGTCAGAACCCGGCAAAGAAAACCCCACAAAGCGCACAAAGAGCGCAACAACTCCCTGAAAAATCCCCCATTGTCTTGCCGGCAAAAAGATGCTCATTTTTCATGGTATCAGCTTTATATTAAAAATTCAATGGGATGGCAAAAAGAGTTGTCGGGGCTGGGAGGGACGGACAGGACACCCAGCCTGGGCCACCTCCCCGTGGTGACAGCGCTGTCCCTGCCTGGCTCGGGGGCTGTGCTGGGGACAATGGCACTCGGCTTCTCCTGGAGGTTTTGCTCTCCAGGCTTGGAACCTGAATGCCCCAAATGTCCTTGGAGAGGAGAAAATGTTCATTTTTGTTCCCGTTTCCCTTCCTGAAGAAATGATGAGTGAAAGCTGTTGGAAAATAAAATGGGAGTAAGCGAGTGGAGGGTTTGGGTTTGGATTTTGGTTTGTTCTTAAACTGAGTTTAGCGTGGCTCGTGGCTCCAAGGGACGTTGTGGAGTGTGGGAGGAAGGAAAATGGGCTCATCCCGAGAGAAGCGGCCAAAATCCCGGCACAGTTTAACCCGTGAGGTCCCGAAAAGCTGCCCATGGAGTGGTGACCTCAACGCAGCACCCCCAAAGCGTGTCCCCAGCAGGGATGGTGATTCCCACTCCCCTGAAAAGGGAACTACTCCCACTGCCGAGGGGCTTTTCCAGCATGGAAAACTCAAGCAGCCCCTCTGGAGGACTCCAGGACCATTCAGCCAGCTCAAGGGGACACGGAATTCTCCATTTTCTCAATTTTCCAGGCTCTTCCCAAGTGTCCCAGCAGCTGCCTGGTCAATCCTGGGCTGGGATGTGACCCTGGATGCACAGCCTGGTTCTTACCCCACGTTTGGACAACTGGAAATCTTTTGTTAAAAATAAAATAAAACAAAAAACAGGGAAAGAAAGGAAATCGGGGCTTGGGAAAGCCGGGATTTGTCCCTCATTATATGCTAATTGGGATTTTAACAAGGATTGCCCAGTGCCGAGCAGGTGGCCGGTGACAACTGGCGACAACGTGGCAGTGACCGGGGAGGGAGTGGTGACATCAGGAGAGGCTGGGGATGCTCCGGGCTCCTCCCGGCCGAGCTCTGCCCGCGCGTCTGGCGCCCCATGAATAATTAATCCGTTAATGAGACACCTCCGTGCTGCACACGGGCGGAGCTGGAGTCAAACGGGAGCTGGAATGGGGCGGGAGCTCTGCGGAACGCTTTGGGATTAAACCCCAGAAGTGGGGTCAGGGTGGATATTTGGGATGGGGACACATGGAAACCATGGCCATGGAGAGGGAAGGGAGATGGGAGGGAAATGCAGCAGGAGATGGGAAATGCATCAGGAGATGGGAGGGAAATGCAGCAGGAGATGGGTGGGAAATGCATCAGGAGATGGGTGGGAAATGCAGCAGGAGATGGGAGGGAAATGCAGCAGGAGATGGGAGGGAAATGCAGCAGGACCTGGATGGGAAATGCATCAGGAAAATAATGGGAAATGCATCAGGAGATGGGAGGGAAATGCTGGATGGGAAATACAGCAGGAGATGGGAGGGAAATGCAGCAGGAACTGGATGGGAAATGCAGCAGGAAAATAATGGGAAATGCAGCAGGAAAATAATGGGAAATGAAGCAGGAGATGGATGGGAAATGCAGCAGGAACTGGATTGGAAGTGCAGCAGGAACTGGGAAATGCAGCAGGAACTGGATTGGAAGTGCAGCAGGAACTGGGAAATGCAGCAGATGGAAGGGAAATGCAGCAGATGGATGGGAAATGCAGCAGATGGATGGGAAATGCAGCAGGAACTGGGTGGAAGTGTGGAACGAGCACGTGGGGAGAAGAAGGAACATCTCCTCCGGGCACTTCCATCCCCTCGGAGCTCCCCGCAGGCATCGCCCGCCCTGGAGCCGCCCAGCACGGGATAAAATCCCGGCGCAGCAGCCGAGCCTGGCCGAGCTCCAGCCGCAGCCCCCGGGCCCTCCCGGGATGCTCCCAGCGCTCCCTGGAGCCCGCAGCGATCCAAGGTCCTGCTCCAGCACCGCCTGGGAGCCCCGGAGAGGCCGCGCGGGGATGGAGAAGGAGCTGGGGCAGGGCTGGAATGGGAATCGGGGTGCGGGAATTCCAGCCAGGAATCTGGAGCTGCAGACAGAGCCGGGGAGGCTGCGGGCTGTGTGAAATCCTCCATCCTCTCCCAGGCACATCAACTCCCCGCTGCCCGGCAGGGGGAGAGAGGTTTAATGAAAAATTTAAAGGCCGGCGTCTTAAAATAAATTCCAATCCCGGCTGAAATTTCACAGCGGCTGCTAAATGTCTCTGTCTCTCGCTCCAGGACTTGGGAGAGGGGAGAGAAACAATTGCTGCCCTTCCAAGGGGGTGAAAGTGGGCCGCGCTGGGCTGGGGGGACCCGGAGCCGGCGGGTCCGGAGGGGTGGGAGGTGATGGATGTAATTAAAAGCCCCGGGGGAGGCAGAAGGGGAGGAGGGAGACAGGGGGGAACAATAAATGGACGCCGCTTATCTCGCGGCTGAGAGCTGATCTTCCTGGACGTGGAACATATGGGATTTTCAATAATGGATAAACACTTCCAGGGGGACCTGCAAATGTGGGCTTTTAACGAGCTGTGCCTGAATCCCCCCGAATTCACCTTTTCCCTGCTGCCCCAGCAGTGCCCAGGTCCTGGCACGGCTGCCGCAGACCCCCAGGGCTCCAGAGGGAAAACGAAATTCCCCCGAGCTGGATTTGGGCCAGGCTTTAATTCCCGTGGAGTTCCCGAGGCCCCTCGGGTTCCCCAGGACAGAGGTTGTGGCAGCCCGGAGCTCCGGGTTGTGCCTCTGTCCCAGGTGATCCCTCTGGAAAATGGATGGGATTGGGAAATGGGGTTGGGAAATGGGATCATCCCCCCAGCAGGGCTCAGGTTGTGCCGAGCCCCAGAGGTGACAATCAGGAGGAAATGTCCCGGGAATTGTCCTGGCAGAAGTCCTGGCACCGCCTGCCCTGCTGCCCCAGGATCTCGGTCCCAGCTCCCAACGCCCCTGGGCACCAGCGGAATTCTCATCCCATTAAAAACGGGGCTCAGCCTCCCAAACCTGAGCAGCTGGAGCCCGAAATTCCATCAAAAGCGTTCCCAGATCCCAAACCAGGGAATGCCTGAGGAGCAGAGAAGCTCCTGGCTCCACTGACTCCTTCCCTGGGGGCTTTTCCATGGGTGGGTTTAACCATTTCAACGCCAGGATTTCCTCATTCCCTCCCAGAGGGGGCTGTGCCCACCCAGCGGAACCCCTGGGAGCGGGCAGAGGGGAAGGGAATTCGGGAAGGGTTTCCCTCCCTCCCTCCCCCACGGGAAGATCCCACCCAAATCCTGGATCACAGGGGATGACCCAGCTGCTTTTAACTTGGAATTGCAAAAAGAAGGAGAATTTCAGCTGAGGCCAGAGGAGGAGGCAGCTGGGTGTGGGGTGGGAGGGGGCTCAGGGTGGGCACAGGGGGGGTTTGGGCACCTCCATCCCCAGCCCTGGCAGCTCTGGAAGAAAATTCACATTTTAATCATCTGGAGCAGGCGCAGGGGGAGGGAGCAGGGCTCAGTTCCTCCTCAGAGGGTTAAAGCAAATCCACTTTGGAGCTCAGCCTGGAGCTGGCACAAATCCCCCGGAGCCCCCACGCTCCCTTTTCATGCCCTGATCTCTCCTCGTGCGCTCCTGCCTGGCACTGTTGGGCATTTGCGCCTCTCCTCCCTCCCCTGGTGCCGAGTTTGGTGCGTGGGTCGGGTTTTGTGGGGTCAGCCTCGTGTCCGACAGTCCCTGGCGAAGGGAAAGCGAGCTGGAGCCCAGCCAGGTTTTATCGGGTGGGTTTGAGGCTGGAGAGCTCCCACACTGAGCTTGGGGAGCCCTGGGGCTCATCCCATGAGGATTTAAATCTGGAGAGCTCCTGAGCTGAGCCTGGGGACCTCTGGAGGTTATTCCATGGGGATTTAAATCTGGAGAGCTCCCAAAGTGGGCTTGGGGAACCCTGGAGCTCCTCCCATATGGATTTAAATCTGGAGAGCTCTTAAACTCGGCTTGGGGAGCTCTGGAGCTCATCCCACGTGGGTTTAAAGCTGGAGAGCTCCTGAGGTGAGCTTGGAGAACTCTGCAGCTCATCCCATGAGGATTTAAATTGGAGAGGTCCCAAATTAATCTTGGGGAACTCTGGAGCTCATCCCATGAGGATTTAGAGCTGGAGAGCTCCTGAGCTGGGCTTAGAGAAGTCTGGAGCTCATCCCATGAGGATTTAAATCTGGAGAGCTCCCAAACTGATCTTGGGGACCCCTGGAGCTCATCCCACGTGGGTTTAGGGCTGGAGAGCTCCTGAGCTGAGCCTGGGGACCCCTGGAGCCGATCAAAGCCCCCATCCCCGGCCCCTCTGACCGCCCAGGATCCCCCATCCCCACCTGCCCTCCCCGCGAACCCGGGAGCGTCTGGAGCGACCCCAAACCTGCCCGTGGAGCTTGGGGCGCCGCCCCTTTGTGGCAGCTCATTAGGGGCCATCAGCGGCCCCTGCCCATCTGTCAGCCCCGGGCACCGAGCTGGCACCGGGGGCTGGGAAAGAGGCGCTGGAGGAGCCTTAATCCGCTCGGCTCCGGCAATAATTACAGCCCGGTGACAGAGGCAGTGACTGGAAATTGATGAATGTAATTAAAATCCCAGGGGGAGAGAGCCGGGGAGATGGGGAGGGAGGGAGGAGGGCGGTGAGGAGCCGAGGGAGGTGTGGGGACAGGAACCTGGGCTGGTTTAATTAATGAAAAAAAAAAAAAAAGGAACTTATTGTTGATAATTCTTATATTTTCTTCTCTTCAAAAATTAAAAAAAATCACGGCCTGAAGGACAAACAGACCCAGCAGCTCTGAGCTGGTGTGGGAAGCCAGGATTGCTCCAGCCCTTCCCACCACGAATCCGGGGGTGCCCAAGGAAGGGGCTGCAAACCACGATCCTGATCTCTGGGGTGCCTCAGGCTCCCGGGCAGCCCGGGCTGGGATCCTTTCAAGCTCTCCCACAAATCCCAGAGGATCCCATGGAAGCTCTGCGGGTCCTTGGCAGGGGCGAGCTTGGATTGCACTGACCAGGCCTGCTTGCTCTCCCTCCTCTTCCCTCTTCAAAATCCCCCTTTTCACCCTTTTAAGGACCCTTCCCCTCGTGTGCAGCCCCTCTGCAGAGGTGGGGTGGGTTTTTCGTTGGCTTTGCCGTGGGTGAGGCTGGTGCTGAACAGGCTTTTCCTGGAGGGAGGCATCTCCGAGAGAAATCATGGAATACCCAGGAATGGCCCTGCTCTCCTGGCCCTGCTCTCCTGGCCCTGGCCCTGCTCTCCTGATCCTGCTCTCCTGGCCCTGGCCCTGCTCTCCTGATCCTGCTCTCCTGGCCCTGGCCCTGCTCTCCCCGGTGCTGCTCTCCTGGAGCTGGGGTGGGAATTCCAAGGGGGATAAAGGAGCTGGCACGGAGCATTGGTGCGTCCCAGGCACCTCCCAGCTGCATTTCAGTGCCCAGGGGGGTCTGCATTGCATAGGGAAGGAAGGAGAGGACAGGGAAGGGTTTGTGCCCTCACCTCCAGGAGAACTTTGCCGCCCCAAGGATCGGGACAGGGATCAGCTCCCCCTCCAGAGGGGGCTCCGGGCATCGGGACTGGCACCGTGGGGCTCTGGGCACCGGGGCTGGGATTGCCCGGGCCAGCGAGGACCGTCCCGGCTGGTCCAGCTCGGGTTCCCTTTCCCTTTGCCCGGGGCTCTGGGGAGGGGAGGGGAGAGGCTGTGCAGAAAGAGGAGCGCCTGAGGGATCAGGGGCGGGCACTGGGACCTTGTTTGGGCACCCCGAAGAATTGGGAAAGCACTGGGACCTTGTTTGGGCACCCCAAGGTCAGGGAGGGCACTGGGACCTTGTTTGCCACAACCGATCCAGCTCAAAGCATGGAACCCCGGAGTCCCGGCCTGGTTTGGGGTGGAAGGGACCTTAAACAATGCCTTAAATAATCCCTTAAACAATTCCTTAAACCCCTCCCAGTGCCCCGGGAGCGGCCGTGCCAGGCGGGGTCCGCTGCCCCTCTGTGTGAGGTGTTTGGGGTTTTGCTGTTGTTGTTGTTTTTGGGGAGGGGGGCTGTCCCAGGGGTGTTGCTGTTGTTGTTTTTTGGGATGGGGGCTGTCCCAGGGGTGTTGTTGTTTTTGGGGAGTGTGTCCCAGGGGTTGTTTTGTTTTGGGATGGGTCCCAGGGGTGTTGTTGTTTTTGGGGAGTGGGGGCTGTCCCAGGGGTGTTGTTGTTGTTTTTGGGATGGGGGGGCTGTCCCTGGGGTGTTGTTGCTGTTTGTTGTTTTGGGAGGGGTTTTCTGTCCCTGGGGTTTTTTGGGAAGCGCATCCCCGCCGTTCCTGACGGGAAGGAGCTGGCGTTCCGTGAAAGCCCCGGCGCTCGTTATTGAGCGCTCCAGCCCCGCCATGAGCTCCCCTGGATTCCCTTTGATGCTTTTGTCGCGGCGCGCACGGCGGAGCTGCTCCGCCTCTCCGGGGCTGCCCCGCTTTGATCTCCGAGCCCAGACAGAGCTCGGAGCCGAACACGGGGCGGTGAACGGGGAGGAGCGGAGGTTCCAGCACCGAGCGAGGGGCAGGAGGAGAACTTTCGGTACCGAAATTCCTTCTCGTGGGAATTCTGCAGCGCTGCGGGGCAGAGCCCTGCGCCAGAGTCCCCCAGTTTGCCCACAAAGCCTTCCCATTCCCTTTCCCATTCCCATTCCCATTCTCCATCTCCCAGTTTGCCCACAAAGCCTTCCATCACCCATTCCCATCACCATTCCCATTCCCACCCTCCATCTCCCAGTTTGCCCACAAAGCCTTCCCATCCCCATTTCCATTCTCATTCCCATTCCCATTCCCTTTCCCACTCCTATTCCCATTCCCATCACCATTCCCTTTACCACTCCTACTCCCATTCCCATTCCCATTTCCCATTCCCATTCCCATTCCCATTTCCCATTCCCCATTCCCATTCCCATTCCCATTTCCCATTCCCATTCCCATTCCCATCCCCATCCCCTGGCAGTCCAGGATGTGCCCCCAGCAAATATCCAGAATTTCTGCGGCTCTGTGCCCCCAATATCCAGAATTTCTGCGTTTCTCTCTCCCTGCCGAGGGTGCCAGCCCTTCCTGGAGGGCAGCCAGCTCTGGATGAACACCCCGGCTTCCAGCAGGGAGGAGCGGGGAGCTCCGGAGGCGTCGCGGAGCTGCGGTGACAAATGTCACCCGGGGACACGCGCGGCGACAGCGGGGAGCGGCTCCTGCGCTGGGCACCGCGGGCTGGTGTCGGTCGGCGCCCATCCGGGAACGGCTCCGGGACAAATCCCATTCCCCGCGCTGGGGCAGGAGCGGGGCCGGGGCCTGCGGGGAACGGCGCTTACCGGCAGCGGCAGCGGGAACCGGGGCAGCGGGAGCGGCCCTTACCGGCTCCGGCAGCGGGAGCGGCAGCGCCAGCATCGCCCCCCAGCCCGGCTGGGGCTGCTGGGCGGGATCCGAGCCCCTTCCCGCTGATCCAGCCCCGCGGGAGCCCCCCGGAACCCCACGGTTCACCGGGAACCCCCCGATTCATCAGGAACCCCCCAATTCCCTGGGAAGCCCCTGGAACCCCCCGACTCCCCTGGAACCCCCCGATTCCCGACTCCTCCGGGACCCCCCGATTCCCTGGGAACTCCCTGGAACCCCTCGAATCACTGAAACCCCCCGACTCCCCAGGAACCCCCCCAGATTCCCCCCAGGAACCCCCGATTCATCAGGACCCCCCCAAGTTCCCCAGGAACCCCCAGTTCCCCAGGAACCCCCTGATTCATCAGGACCCCCCCAGTTCCCAGGAACCCCCCGATTCCCAGGGAATTTCTCCTTTCTGCCGCCCCTCCCATTCCCACGGGAGCCCTGGGAGCCGGCCCAGTTGAATCCCATTATTCCCATTGCTTTCCCATTGCTGGGAATGCCCCGGGAGAGGAGCTGGGGGAGCTCAGCGAGGCTGGCAGTGCTCAGGAGGGGGCTCGGGGTGTCTGATTTCCCTGCAATATTTACTGTCTGCACCTGGCACTGCTGGATGGGGTCAGGATGCTGCTTTCCCAGGGCCTGGAGTTCCCAAATTCCAACTCCACTTCTCATTCAACGCCTGTGACCCGGCGTGGTTTGGAGCTGAAGCGGGTCTGGAAAAGGCAGAGTTTTGGGGTTTTTTTGCAGAGCACAAGCTCAGCTCCGTTTCCTTCCTGCTCATCTTTCAAACCTCCTCAGGTTCTCCTTCCCCAGCGAGCTTTGCTGCGAGCCTCCCTTTCTAATCCATCACAATTCCCGGGGTTTCACAATGGGATGTGAGACAGATCCAGGCAGGAAAACCCCTGGAACAGAAGAACATTCTCAGTGTCTCTGCAGCTGGAGCCATGGGGGAGCAGAGAGGGTGGAAATTTCCCAGCACGAGAAACAAAAAAAAAAAAAAAAAAAAAAAGAAATTTCAAATTCCCGGCTGTAAAAAGCAGTGGGAAAAGCAGCAGCACGCGGGATGGTGAGAGGGGCTGGGGACTGGGAGCAGCTCATTCATTCCAGGGGATCCCAGCCAGCACCTGCACATCGTTCATCTTCTTTTATTGCCTCGCACAGCTCCTGGCTGGGTTTTCATGCAGAGCCCGATGCCCCCTTTGCAGAGAGACATTCTCCAGGCCTTCCTGAGGGCTTGGGAACGCCGCTGGCCCTGTCTCCCGGCCAGAGAAACCGGCCAGGAGGAGGATTTGGGAGCAGGGATGGGATTAAAGTGTTTTCCCCAGAACCCCCCTCAGGTTGTCCCAGGCAAAGCCTTTGTGATCCAAACCCAGATGTTCTGGAATTGCACCTCAGCCCTGAGGAAGCCTGGGTCTGAAGTCAGGATTTTCTCCCACTTCCAGGATATTTTTATCTCCTCACAGCCTCACCCTGCGCTGGGGGAGGCAGCGCTGGGACTCCCGGTCCCCAAATCCCCAAAATCCCCTTCCAGTGGGGCCGTGCTGGGATCCAGTGCCCAGGAGCTCCATGGAGCGTGGGACTGGCTCATCCCAGAGGCTGGAAGGGCTGGGATGAGGGGATAATCCTGTCCCCAGCCCGGGGGGGCAGCAGGTGTGGTGTGACACGTTTGGGGCTAATCCCTTGTCCTTATTTTCTTCTCAGCATGGGAAAGCAAATCGCTGCTTTTAATCCCATTTTCCAGCCCCTGCTCCAGAGGGGGGGAGCAGCCCCAGGTGAGGAGGGGGCTCCGGGCGTCCCTGCTTGATCCCACAGGTGGGGATCAGGGGCAGGGGATGGTGACAGCGCTGGGTGACCTCAGGGCAGGGAGGGGACACGGCAGGGAAGGGGGAGCAGCCCCAGGGGCTCCTCTGGGATGGTGGAAGGGGAATGGGAATGGATGGGATGGGATGGGATGGGATGGGATGGGATGGGATG